>LR738711.1:899478694-899532067 GCA_902687465.1 Secale cereale
CAAGTCAAACTAAGATGATAGGCACGAAATTTTTTTGACGAATTTTTTTTTCGAAATCAGGGCAGCGACGATGAAAAAGTGCGGGAAAAAATCAGTATGGTGGCACGTGTCTCAAAAGACTCAGAAAAGCCCAAAAGTAGGATAGGGAAAAAATATTTTCACCTGTCGAAATTTTGGCCTAAAAACTGCCCGGGGGTCTCCAGATGGATCTCGACAGGTGAAAATATTTTTTCCCTATCCTACTTTTGGGCTTTTCTGAGTCTTTTGAGACACGTGCCATCATACTGTTTTTTTACCGCACTTTTTCGTCGTCGCTGCCCTGATTCCGAAAAAAAAATTCGTCAAAAAATTTCGTGCGTATCATCTTAGTTTGACTTGGGAAGTGTTTTGAGACACTCGCCATTATAGTGATTTTCGGCAAAAAAAAAAAGCAGCGCAAAAAAAAAGCGCTAAAAGAAAAGAGGAAAAAAAAATTCAGAGTGTGCTTTCCCCTTGATTACGTGCAGCGCCGTGATTTCGTTAGTGTTCTAGGCTCGCGTCTCTAGTACGGTCTAGCCTAGGACCAGCACAGTACCGTCGTTGAGCGTTTATTCACCTTTGCATCTCTGAATTGATTATTGCTGACCCTTTTTGCTACCATATTATAAGCCTTCCCAGCTCCACATACATCTACATCGTGCGTTTGACTCTCCCTGGTAATCGCTCTATCCAAGCTTTGAGAGTTTTGACTACATCGGTTGCCGATCACCGCTTGGTGCTGGGTAAGAACGGGTAAGAATTTGAGATTTGCTTGACGGATTTGTGACACCCGCCACCACCACCACTTGTTAGTAGTCTGTAGGATCATATTCTTGTGTGTTTCTATTGCTGCTAACCATGCCAGGATCACAAGTCGACGAGACTGACTGGGAGAACTTGACGAACAAGAAGCTTCATGATAAGTTTCAGCAAATGATGAGTGAACAGGTGCAAGATGTGCTAAACACATTGGACGCGGCCATGGAGAAGATAGATGGCATGGAGAAGACGTTTGACACAAAGCTCGATAACAAGTTTGCTGAATTGCTTGCGCGTTTTCCACCACCGCCGGCTGCTGCAGCTGTCCCACCTCTTCAACAACAACAACAACAACAACAACGGCGCCTTCCGAATCAAGTGGGACGAGCACAGCGCGTTCCCCTTGAGACTGGTCAAGCTTCTGGTGCTGCTGTTGATGTTTCTGTAGCTCCTGCTGCTACTGCAGAGGTGGAGGACCATTACGAGGATGAGGTTGACCAAAATCAGAACTACGTGCAACAACCAGCACCACCACCACCAGGTCGTGCTCATGCATATCATCGCAACGGTAGGGCTGCACCACCACCTGAGGTACATGACCATCTTCCTAAACTGAAATTGAATATTCCACCATTTGAGGGTAGATATGTTCCTGATATATATCTTACTTGGGAGTTACAAACTGAACAACGTTTTACATGTTTAAACTATCCCGAGGAGAGACGTGTTCCTGCTGCTGTTTGTGCTTTCACTTGTTTTGCATGTGTTTGGTGGTCTGAACATTGTAGATTATATCCTACTCCAGCTACTTGGACTGCTTTGAAAACTGCTATGCGTACTCGTTGGGTTCCACCATATTATCAACGTGAATTACTTCAAAAACAGCAGCGCTTAAGACAAGGAAAAAATTCTGTAGAAGAATATTATCAGCAATTACAAACTGGCCTGATTAGATGTTGATGTAGGGTGGAACCCTAATCAGCGGACCTTTCACGATTTGGAGGGTGGCACACGATGAACACGGGGAAAAACAAGAGAAGGACGGGGAAAACACAAGAGAAAACACTCAAATCAACACGGAAGCAATCACACAAGCGCTAGATTCGCGATACAAAGTCGAGATCCATGATCCAAAGTCAACAACGGTGATACAGATAGTCTTCTCCCGGAGGAGGTCTTGATATCCCGGGGGATCTTCTCCGTGAAGGAGGTCCTGAATCCGTAGTGGATCTTCTCCGTAGAGGCGCACCGTCTCGTGGGAGAAATCCACACAAGTATGAGAATGAGCTAAACCACAGCTAACCCTAAACGGAATGAGGAGAGGAGTATATATAGTCTACGGGCGAAGGGGATACACGGGCCTCGGCCCAAGTGCTGCGCGCAGGCAGATCAGGAGCCGGACGTCCGGGCAGTGGGCCGGATGTCCGGGACTTCGCGGGGCGCCGGATGTCCGGGGCGGGGGCCCGGATGTCCGGGCGGGAGGAGCCGAGCCTCGGGTGCTCTCTGGACAGGAGCGCCGGATTTCCGGGCCCGAGGCCGGATGTCCGGGCCGTGCTTGGCCGGATGTCCGGGCCCTGGCCGGATGTCCGGGCCCTGAGGCTGGCCTTCTGTAGAGAGATGCCCAGGGGCCGGATGTCCGGGACAGGGGGCCGGATGTCCGGGGCCTGGAGCTGCTTTCTGGTCTTCTTGTTGCATCAGCTCGTCCATGACCTTGGGGACTTGTCCATCTTCAAGCTCTTCTCCAATGTGGTCTCCTTCACACCTGAGCACACAAAGCACACCCGTTTGAGGTAGCAACCATGTCTCGCAAGATTCGTATGGAAGTAGGGATAGGAGTGACGTCACCTCGGTCTCGAAAGCTCTAGCACGAGCACGTGTCATCGGTCCTTGAAGTACTTGAGGAGGTGAAGAAGGGTCCGTGGGGATGACCTTGGGATGCTCCGCATCATCTCCCCTCCCTTGGGAGAGATCCGTCCTCGGATCGAATTCGTCATCACCATGGAACGGAGAGAGATCCTTGACGTTGAACGTGTCGCTCACGGAGTACTTGTCTGGCGGGAGTTCGATCTTGTAGGCGTTGTCGTTGTAGCGGGCGAGCACCTTGAATGGTCCGTCGGCGCGAGGTAGAAGCTTGGACTTGCGCTCGTGTGGGAAGCGGTCCTTGCGAAGATGAAGCCAGACAAGATCGCCCGATTGGAACACCATTTGTGTCTTGTTGACGTTGAGCTTGGTGGCGAGACGTTGGACTTGGCGCTCGATCATTGCCCTTGTATCTTCGTGCACCTTCTTGAGATAGGTTGCTCGAGCGCTTGCATCCATGTTGATGCGCTCTTGTAGCGGTAGAGGTAGAATGTCCAAAGGTGACAACGGGTTGAAGCCGTAGACAACCTCGAATGGCGACTTGCCGGTGGTCGAATGTCTTGCCCGGTTGTAGGCGTACTCGGCGATGGGTAAGCAATTCTCCCATTCCCGGATGTTCCGCTTGATCAACACACGAAGAAGAGTGGATAGCGTGCGGTTCGTCACCTCCGTCTAGCCATCCGTTTGTGGGTGGTACGCCGAAGAAAAGAGTAGCTTGATTCCCAGCTTGGCACATAGTGTTTTCCAAAAGTAACTCAGGAACTTGACGTCCCGGTCCGACACGATCGTTTTAGGCACGCCATGAAGACGAAGTACCTCCCTGCAAAAGAGTGTGGCAACATGTGAAGCATCGTCGATCTTGTTACAAGGAATGAAATGAGCCATTTTGGAGAATCTATCTACCACCACAAGCACAGAATCTTTGCCCGTTTGAGTCCTAGGCAAGCCAAGTATGAAATCCATGCTTATGTCTTCCCATGGATGATATGGTATAGGGAGAGGCATATAAAGACCGTGAGATTGAGCTTTGGACTTAGCTTTGCGGCATGTCGAACATCGGTTGGTGAGGCGTGAGACGTCACGAAGCATCTTGGCCAAAAATAGTTCTTACAGAGAGTAGCAAACGTCTTGTCGCGTCCAAAGTGTCCCATGAGTCCTCCTCCATGCGATTCCTGCAAAAGGAGCAAACGAAGCGAAGACTCGGGAATACAAAGTTTGTTAGCTCTCATAAGATATCCATCCTTGATGTAGTAATGTTCCCAAGAAGTGTGAGTCAAGCATTTAGCATAAGCATTTGCAAAGAAAGGATCATGCTCATATAAATCTTTAATATGCTCAAAGCCAAGCACATTCAACTCAAGTTGTGTTACAAGCATGCATTTGCGGGAAAGCGCGTCCGCCACAACATTTTCGTTGCCCTTGATGTATTTGATGACATAGGGAAAAGACTCAATGAACTCACTCCATTTAGCATGACGCTTGTTCAACTTAGTTTGACCTTTGAGATACTTGAGTGTCTCATGATCCGTATGAAGAATGAATTCATGAGGTCGAAGATAGTGTTCCCAAACACGTAGAACTCTCACCAAGGCATAAAGCTCTTTATCATATATGGGGTAGTTAAGTTGCGCTCCCGATAGCTTCTCGCTAAAGTACGCAATTGGGCGCTTTTCTAGCATTAGCACGCCACCTATGCCGGTACCACTAGCATCACAATGAATCTCAAACGGTTTGTCAAAGTTTGGTAGGGCTAGAAGTGGTGCGTGCGTGAGCAAGCTCTTAAGCTCATTGAACGCGTGATACGGTGTATCCTAGGGCCATCACCATGGACCCTTCATCGCCTCACCAAGTGCCCAAAGGACCCATGACTAGAGCCCGTGCAAGAGCTTTCGAGACCGAGGTGACCTCGCTCCTCTCTTTACATCTTCCGGATTCACTTGAGACACGGCTTCTACCTTCATCAGAGACTATGCATACTCAGGTGCTTGGACGAAGGCCGCGGGAAAGCTCTACATGATGCTCAAGAGGACAGGCCCGACAAGTGCACGAGACAAGAAGAAGGAAGGCAGAAGATGCTACAGGCACCGGACGTCCGGCCTGCACCGGACGACTGGCGACTCCCAGGCACCGGACGACCGGAAGACACCGGACGTCCGGCCTCCCCCAGACGACCGGACGACCGGAAGCCACCGGACGTCCGTGACAACGACTACAGAAGCTAAATAGCGGAAATCCGAGGATGACCGGACGTCCGGTCCCTCCGGAACCACCGGACGTCCGGTAACCCACGGACGTCCGCTACGACGGCGCCTACCCATGTAATTTAAATACTGTTGACCTCCTTCCTTTAGACTCAGCTGTGGTTTAGCTCATTCTTAGACTTGTGTGGATTTCTCCCACGAGACGGTGCGCCTCTACGGAGAAGATCCACTACGGATTCAGGACCTCCTTCATCGGAGAAGATCACCAGGGATATCAAGACCTCCTCACGGAGAAGACTATCTTTGTATCACCGGTGTTGACTTTGGATCATGTATCTCAACCTTGTATCGCGAATCTAGTGCTTGTGTGATTATCTTCGTGTTGATTGAGTGTTTTCCTCTTGTGTTTCCCCCATGTTTCCCTTGTGATTCCCTGTGTTCATCGTGAGACAACCTCCAAATGTGAAAGATCCGCTGATTAGGGTTCCACCCTGTATCATATGGTATCAAGAGCAAAGGTTTCTCACGATTTTGGAGCCCCACACTTTGTTTTCTAGCCTGTTTTTGTCGTGTTCTTCCCTATTTCGAAAATTCCCCACAAAAAGAGCCCCAAAATTTTTTGTGATCTGTTGATTTGGCAAGATTTTGTTGAAATTGTTCCATGGATTTGCTGTGCCACGTGTCGATCTAGCATTTCCCCACCTTTTCACCCTTTTTCCCACCGCAAATCCGACAACGTTTCACCGTTTTCGCCACGGATCCCACCAACCGCATCACAGACCTACCGGACGACCGACGTTTACCGGACGTCCGGCATCCCTCGAGACACCGGACGTCCGCTAAACACCGGACGACCGACACCCAGACAACAGAACGCTTTTTCCGGATTTCCGGACTCCACCGGACGTCCGACCCAGCCAGAACGACCGGACGACCGGTATCTGCCGGACGTCCGACAAACCCTGAAACTGCTGATTTTGTTCAGTTACGTTTCCGCTACCACCCACTTTCCGCAAATACTATCTACCTTCCGCTACCACCATCGTTTTCCCGCTCTGAGTTTGAAAAGTGTGTCTCACTTTGCCTTAGATACTTGAGTTGTGGTTTCACCGTTTCCTTGGATGTTTCGGCTACCTTGGGACGGCAAAACTTCGACAACACCACCGCTCAACTTCGGCAAGGACGGTAACATCGACGACACTTCGCTCATTCTACCTTGCAATTGCATTGTCACCCTATGAACCATCTTTGCGTAGCTTTCCCATTGAGACTAGCCATTTGAGTATTGCCGGGCCACGACACTTGTGCACATTAGTGATACTCATAGATATTGCATACTACATCATTGTGAGTAACATCACATCATCTTGGTATCTTGCATATCCCCGTGTGCCACAAGAGTGCTCCGCATACACAATAGCTACCTTGATACGAGAAGCATACATATGTGCCCAAAGAAAGAGCTCAAAAGCTGCTAAGCAAAAGAGCCAATACAAACAAAGAAACAAGAGCATCATACGCCTTGCATCCAAACAGATCATACATAGCAACATCATCTTGTGCTAAAGCATCGGCACATCATACACTCATAGCATACTTGTGATAGTTAGTCGTTACGTTTTGCCTCTTATAGGTCGTGCACAAGTGCGTATCCGCCTATTAAGCAATCGGTTAGCGTCTCTCTAGTGTTGTGCAACACGAGCATTTTCCGTGGTTTTCCACATTTTCGCTCATCCTTGTTGAAAGTGACTCAAATATGTTGAAAATGTTTCACAATTTGCTCATGCAACAAGTAGATCACTAGCAAAGAGTAGCACACGGAACACACGCACGTATAGATAAATGTGGTTGTGCAACCAAGGATGAGCGAAAAATGTGGTAAACCACGGAAAATGCTCGTGTTGCACAACGCTAGAGAGACGCTAACCGATTGCTTAATAGGCGGATACGCACTTGTGCACGACCTATAAGGGCAAAACGTAACGACTGTCTATCACAAGTATGCTATGAGTGTATGATGTGCCGATGCTTGAGCACAAGATGATGTTGCTATGTATGATCTCTTTGGATGCAAGGCGTATGATGCTATTGTTTCTTTGCTTGGATTGGCTCTTTTGCTTAAAAGCTTTTGAGCTCTTTCTTTGGGCACATATGTATGCTTCTCGTATCAATGTAGCTATTGTGTATGCGGGACACTCTTGCGGCACATGGAGATATGCAAGATACCAAGATGATGTGATGTGACTCACAATAATGTAGTATGCAATATTTATGACTATCACTAATGTGCACAAGTGTCGTGGCCCGGCAATACTCAAATGGCTAGTCTCAAAGGGAAAGCTACGCAAAGATGGTTCATAGGGTGACAATGCAATTGCAAGGTAGAATGAGCGAAGGGTCGTCGATGTTACCGTCCTTGCCGAAGTTGAGCGGTGGTGTAGTCGAAGTCTTGCCGTCCCAAGGTAGCCTAAACATCCAAGGAAACGGTGAAACCACAACTCAAGTGTCCACGGCAAATGGAGACAAATATTCCAAACTCGAAGCGGTGAAGCGATGGTGGTTGTTGCGGAAGATTGGTGGTGGTTTGCGGAAGAATGGGTGGATCACCGAACGAAAAGGCGATGGAGGTTTGCTAGGTGGGGTGTGGTGGTGGTTTTGTGGCTGCGGGAGGCCGGATGTCCGGGCCAAAGGCCGGATGTCCGTGCTGGGCCGGATGTCCGGGGCACGAGCCGGATGTCCGGGGTGCCCGAGCCAGGAAGAACACGTTGCAAACGGTGGTTTCGGGGCAAAAATTCGGCGGATTTTGCGGATGAAATTTGGGGAAAAGTGGGGGAAAAGCTAGATCCACATGTGGCACAGCAAATCCATGGAACAAATTCAACAAAATCTTGCCAAATCAACAGATCGCAGAAAATTTTTGGGGCTCTTTTTGTGGGGAATTTTTCGAAATTGGGAAGAACACGACAAAAACAAGCTAGAAGACGGGGTGCGGGGCTCCAAAATCGTGATCAACCTTGCTCTTGATACCAAGATGATGTAGGGTGGAACCCTAATCAGCGGACCTTTCACGATTTGGAGGGTGGCACACGATGAACACGGGGAAAAACAAGAGAAGGACGGGGAAAACATAAGAGAAAACACTCAAATCAACACGGAAGCAATCACACAAGCGCTAGATTCGCGATACAAAGTCGGGATCCATGATCCAAAGTCAACAACGGTGATACAGATAGTCTTCTCCCGGAGGAGGTCTTGATATCCCGGGGGATCTTCTCCGTGAAGGAGGTCCTGAATCCGTAGTGGATCTTCTCCGTAGAGGCGCACCGTCTCGTGGGAGAAATCCACACAAGTATGAGAATGAGCTAAACCACAGCTAACCCTAAACGGAATGAGGAGAGGAGTATATATAGTCTACGGGCGAAGGGGATACACGGGCCTCGGCCCAAGTGATAGAGGCAAAGGTGTCCCGTCTTTCGATGAGATGGTGGTTATCGTTTTGGAGGAAGTCGACTTTGACGATCCGACTACGAACGTGCGAGGACGTCGCGCCTTAGCAATCGCTAAACCAACTCCGAGAGGTTGTTGACCACGCCGGAGCACGATCAACCTGACCACGAAGGTCTGTTTCCTGCAGGCAAACGAAGAACAAGCAAGAAACTAAGATTGCAATCTGGATATTGCGAATATAAGAGGAAAGCTTTATTGATCAAGGTGGGGTTCTGTGACGCCTTGGTCTGGTCGTTGAACACAAACGAAGTACGCGAAGTTGCAGCTATGGCGAACTTTTAATCTAAACAAAACCCAAAGTCTAAACGACGCCCTAAGGGCTGTATATATGAGGGAAAGAGGGGGGAATTTCGTGGCCCTTGGTGGAGGGGTCCGAAACCAACCCTAACTCTTGTTTCCCCACACATACGGACTCTAAAAACAGCCTATACTCAAGTATTTCGAAATTACATGGGCCTGGCCCAATAATAAGGTGACGCAGCACCTAAAATAGCCTCTGGACGAAATTTATGAAGTGGCATCTTGTATATTTCGTCCAAGGCTTCTCGCACTCATTATGGTGGCATCAAAGTCCTGAAATCATCCATTGTAACTCCATTCTTGTCCCCCTTGCGCATGCCATCATCTCCATGCTTGATCTTGCTCCAATGTTCATCCTTCTTGTCCAAGCTAGGCCCTTCATTTGTAAGCAAGACAAATGTATCCAATTTAGGCAGCATCATATTCTCATGAACATTAGATTCATTACCAAGAAACGAAAGTACCTGGTAATTTAATTGGCATGCGCGAGCTCTAGTAATTGGTCCTGTATATGTGTCAGTTGGAGCTGTGGGTGTAACCTTGTTAGTGATGTCCTCATCATCCTCCCCTTCTTGAATTGAAGTCGTCCTCGACGGAAGCTCATCTTCCTCACCCAAGTAAGGCTTCAAATCTGCAATGTTAAATGTGGGACTAACCCCAAAATCTGCAGGCAGCTCAAGTTTATATGCATTATCATTTATTTTCTCTAACACCTTGAAAGGACCATCAGCACGTGGCATTAGCTTTGACTTGCGCAAATTAGGAAACCTATCCTTACGCAAATGTAACCAAACAAGATCTCCAGGTGCAAAGACAACACGTTTTCTACCCTTATCTCCAACAAGTTTATATTTAGCATTCATGCGCTCAATATTTTCCTTAGTTAACTCATGCATTTTTAAGATCAATTTAGCACGTTGTTTAGCATCAATATTAACCTTCTCCGAGGATGGAAGAGGCAACAAATCAATAGGTGCGCGAGGTAGGAAACCATAGACAATTTCAAAAGGGCACATCTTAGTAGTAGAATGCAACGAACGATTATAAGCAAATTCAATATGAGGTAAGCATTCTTCCCACATTTTCTTATTATTCTTCAAAACAGCCCTAAGCATAGTAGACAAAGTTCTGTTGACTACTTCAGTTTGTCCATCAGTTTGGGGGTGACAAGTAGTACTAAAAAGCAGTTTAGTCCCCAACTTAGCCCATAAACATCTCCAAAAGTGGCTAAGAAATTTAGTATCACGATCTGAAACAATAGTATTTGGCACACCATGCAAGCGAATAATTTCACGAAAGAACAAATCAGCAACATTAGCAGGATCATCGCTTTTATGACATGGTATAAAGTGTGCCATCTTCGAGAACCTATCCACGACAACAAATATGCTATCCCTCCCCTTCTTTGTTCGAGGTAAACCCAAAACAAAGTCCATAGATAAATCTTCCCAAGGAACACTAGGGACAGGCAAAGGCATATATAAACCATGAGGATTGAGTCGTGACTTAGCTTTTTGACATGTAGTGCAGCGAGCAACAAAACGCTCAACATCCCGTCGCATCTTTGGCCAAAAGAAATGTGTAGCAAGTACGTCCTCCGTCTTCTTCACGCCAAAGTGTCCCATTAATCCTCCTCCATGCGCCTCCTGCAACAACAAAAGACGAAAAGAGCTAGCTGGAATGCATAGCTTGTTAGCTCGAAACACAAATCCATCACTAACGACGAACTTGTTCCATGTTCTCCCTTCTTTACAATTCTGCAATACATCTTTAAATTCAGCATCATGCACATATTGATCTTTGATGGTCTCCAAACCAAATATTTTAAAGTCAAGTTGTGAAAGCATAGTATAACGACGAGACAATGCATCAGCAATAACATTTTCTTTTCCCTTCTTGTGTTTAATAACATAAGGGAAAGTCTCTATGAATTCAACCCATTTAGCATGTCTACGGTTCAGTTTTGCTTGACTTTTAATGTGCTTTAAAGATTCATGATCAGAATGTATAACAAATTCTTTGGGCCATAAATAATGTTGCCATGTCTCCAAAGTCCGAACAAGAGCATATAATTCCTTATCATAAGTAGAATAATTCAGACTAGGCCCACTCAATTTTTCAGAAAAATATGCAACAGGTTTACCATCTTGTAATAACACACCTCCTAACCCAATTCCACTATGATACGGTGTATCCTATGGACATCACCATGTCAAGAGTCGGCTTGGCAAGTGACACGTGTGACCTCTACTTCTCATACAAAAAGGTGAATCATCTCCTTTACACGTGTTCACTTGACCCCTTCGAGGATGGTATACTACTTGACACTCCACTCGTATGCATGCATAGGTATTGTCGGAGCTTCACGGATGACGAGGAGGAGTGCAAGCGGCAAGGATCAACTACACCATCTGCGAGGGAAGCGTGGAAGAGAAGACGGAAGAAACGAAGCTGCTGCAAGCTTCAGGCTCCGGACGACCGGCGTTTACCGGACGTCCGACGCGTCCCAGGCGACCGGACGACCGGCGGCCACCGGACGTCCGTGACTTCGGCAACAGAACCGAAATCCAGGAAATTACCGGAAGTCCGGGAGCTACCGGACGTCCGGTCCCTCCCGAGCCACCGGACGTCCGGTGTCCAGCGGACGACCGGCACCTGTCTGCGCACAGTGTTCGGGCCCGAGGCCCATGTATCCCCCTTTCGCCCCTCACTTACCCCTTCGTGGACCTAGACTATATATACTCCTCCACCTCCACCATTTTAGGGTTAGCAATGGTTTAGCTCATATGAGAGATAGAGCTTTGCTCATCCATCCCGGATCTACTCCACGAGAGAGACCGCGGCCCCTCTACGGAGAAGATCCACCTTGGATTCAAGACCCCTAGCGGGAAGATCCTTCACGGATTCAAGACCTCCTCTTGGAGATGAACTCTACCTATGTATCTTTCCCTTTGTTGTTCATGTATCTTGTGATCTTGTGTGTTTGATTGTCTAGTGGATGTGTGATTGGACTTGTTCTTGTGTGTTTCCTCTCGTGTTTTCCCTCGTTTCCCTTTGTGTTCTTCGTGTTCATCGTGGGATCCACTCCATTTCGTGAAAGATCTGCTGATTAGGGTTCCACCCTGTATCATCGTGGCAAGACGAACACGTGGACATGTCATTTGCCTCGTTTGGACAAACGAGCTAAAAGATATCACATGTCAAAGGTGGCACAAAAATAACACATAGCAGCAGTTTATATCATCATACACTCTTGCAACAGCAAAACAAGCCCCTAAATGACATCTAACATGCATGACTACAACAGGTAAAACGAAGAGGGCATCTCCACGAACATCTGGACATGCTACACGCTCAAAACGGAGCAACAGGTAAAAAGATACAGCAGGTCAAACTAGGCATCTCAGATCAGGAAAAACAGAGACTAGGGTTAGGTCAAACTCAACGGATCTGAGATCCGGATGAACAGTGTCGTCTCGGTGAACAGTGCGGCCCGGCCCGCGAGGAACAGTGCGGCGGAGGCGGCTGGGCGGCCCGGCCTGCAGCGGCGGAGGCCCACGCGGAAGCGGAGTGAGGCGAGCCGGCGCGGCCCGCTGCGAGGCGAGGCGCGGCCTGGCTGGAGCAGGGTGGGCCGGCCCGGTGGGATCCGGCGGCGTCGGCTGGGAGGAGCGGGGCGCGGAGAGCCGCTGAGCGGAGGAGGTGGCGGCGACGGGACGGGCCCGCGGCCCAGAAGCGGAGGGGAGCGGCGGCTGACGAAGCCCGTGGCCCGGCGCGGAGCGCCCGCGGGGCGGCGGCCTGTGCGATGGCCCGGGAGCGCTGGCGGGGATGTGGTCCCCGGGCCGGCGACGCGGTGAAGATCGAGGCCCGGTCGGGCGATCTGGCCGGCTCGATCGGTCGAGGGATTCGCTCGTCTGGCTCGGCGTTGACTGCGCGCTGCGGTCGAGGGACCGGTCGGCGGCGGCTCGGCCAGTAGGATCTGCGGCTGCGGCGCGATTCCTTCGAAGGGAAAAACTGGATCCCCTCGGGATCCGGTGGAGGAGATGATTGGATCTGAGATCTGAAATTTAGGGAAGAAGAAGGGGAATGTCCAAATGGACTAGGGGTCTATTTATAGCAGTTTTAGACTAGGGTTTGGAGATAGGGGTGTTTAGGAGCCCTCCGATCTGGATCCAACGGATCCGATCGCGGGGACGATTTAAAAGGCCCAGACGGAGAAAAGAGACTGCAGCAGGGGTATTTCCGGGACACGAAGTAAGGGCACTTCGGACCCACACGGACAACGGAGGGAAAAGTCAACGGAGTCCAAACGAGACGAGATTTGAGAGGCGGGTTGCACACAACAAAACAACAACACACAACACAACCTCACGGCACACCGGTAACGAAAAACGCCCGAACAACAAAGAAGGCCTACGGGACGTCACGGACACGTGAGGGAGCTCCGGAACACGAAACGGACAACGGGAAGAAACGCCACGAACCGGATGCAACCCACAACACAAACAAAATGCAATGCACATGTCTACATGATATAATGAATGCCACACACTCACACAACAAAACGACGAAAGCCCGAAAGACAAAGAACCCGAAATGGAAATAGATGAAGCCGGAGATTTATTATAAGCCCAAAAGGGAAAGTATTACATCCGGGGCGTTACACTTTGTTTTCATACATGGATTCTATCTCGGATTTCATGGCTCCAAGCCATTTATTGGAATCCAGGCCCGCCATTGCTTCTTCATAGTTCGAAGGTTCACCGTTGTCTAACAACATGATTTCCAGGACAGGGTTGCCGTACCACTCTGGTGCGGAACGTGCCCTTGTGGACCTTTGAAGTTCAGTAGTAACTTGATCTATTTCTTCATGATCATCATCATTAACTTCCTCCCCTTGTCGGTGCAGGCACCTCAGGAACAATTTCCTGCGCTGCGCTACTTTCCGGTTCAGGAGGGGTGACTGTCACCTCATCAAGTTCTACTTTCCTCCCACTCACTTCTTTCGAGAGAAACTCTTTCTCCAGAAAGGATCCATTCTTGGCAACAAAGACTTTGCCTTCGGATCTGTGGTAGAAGGTGTACCCAATCGTTTCCTTTGGGTATCCTATGAAGACGCATTTTTCCGATTTGGGTTCGAGCTTTTCAGGTTGAAGTTTCTTGACATAAGCATCGCAACCCCAAACTTTCAGAAACGACAACTTAGGTTTCTTGCCAAACCAAAGTTCATACGGTGTCGTCTCAACAGATTTCGATGGAGCCCTATTTAAAGTAAATGCGGCAGTCTCTAAAGCATAACCCCAAAAAGATAGCAGTAAATCGGTGAGGGACATCATAGATCGCACCATGTCCAACAGAGTACGATTTTGACGTTCGGACACACCGTTACGTTGAGGTGTTCCGGGTGGTGTCAATTGTGAAACAATTCCACAATTCCTAAGGTGCGTGCCAAATTCATGACTTAAATATTCACCCCCACGATCTGATCGTAAGAACTTTATTTTTCTGTCACGTTGATTCTCAACCTCATTCTGAAATTCCTTGAACTTTTCAAAGGTCTCAGACTTGTGTTTCATCAAATAGATATACCCATATCTACTCAAGTCATCTGTGAGGGTGAGAACATAACGATATCCTCCGTGAGCCTCAACACTCATTGGACCGCACACATCGGTATGTATGATTTCCAACAAGTTGGTTGCTCGCTCCATTGTTCCGGAGAACGGAGTCTTGGTCATCTTGCCCAAGAGGCATGGTTCGCACGTGTCAAATGATTCATAATCAAGAGACTCTAGAAGTCCATCTGAATGGAGCTTCTTCATACGTTTGACACCAATATGACCAAGGCGGCAATGCCACAAGTATGTGGGACTATCATTATCAACTTTACATCTTTTGGCATCTACACTATGAATATGTGTATCATCACGTTCGAGATTCATCAAAAATAAACCATTGACCAGCGGGGCATGACCATAAAACATATCTCTCAAATAAATAGAACAACCATTACTCTCCGATTTAAATGAGTAGCCATCTCGCATAAGACGAGATCCAGATACAATGTTCATGCTCAAAGCTGGTACTAAATAACAATTATTAAGGTTTAAAACTAATCCCGAGGGTAGATGTAGAGGTAGCGTGCCGACGGCGATCACATCGACCTTGGAACCATTCCCGACGCGCATCGTCACCTCATCCTTCGCCAGTCTCCGCTTATTCCGCAGCTCCTGCTTAGAGTTACAAATATGAGCAACTGCACCGGTATCAAATACCCAGGAGCTACTACGAGCGCTGGTAAGGTACACATCAATAACATGTATATCATATATATCTTTGACGTTGCCGGCCTTCTTGTCTGCTAAGTATTTGGGGCAGTTCCGCTTCCAGTGCCCCGTTCCCTTGCAATGAAAACACTCAGTTTCAGGCTTGGGTCCATTCTTTGGCTTCTTCCCGGCAACTGGCTTACCGGGCGCGACAACTCCTTTGCCGTCCTTCTTGAAGTTCTTCTTACCCTTGCCTTTCTTGAACTTAGTGGTTTTATTGACCATCAACACTTGATGTTCTTTCTTGATATCCACCTCCGCTGATTTCAGCATCGAATACACCTCGGGAATGGACCTCTCCATCCCCTGCATATTGAAGTTTAACACGAAGCTCTTGAAGCTTGGTGGGAGCGACTGGAGGATTCTGTCAACGACCGCTTCATCTGGGAGATTCATTCCCAGCTGAGACAAGCGGTTGTGCAATCCAGAAATCTTGAGGATGTGCTCACTGACAGAAGTGTTTTCCTCCATCTTACAGCTGTAGAATGCGTCGGAGACGTCATATCTCTCGACTCGGGCATAAGCTTGGAAAACCATTTTCAGCTATTCGAACATCTCATATGCTCCGTGATTCTCAAAACGCTTTTGGAGCCCCGACTCTAAGCTGTAGAGCATGCCGCACTGAACCAGGGAGTAATCATCACAACGCGACTACCAGGCGTTCATAACGTCTTGGGTCGCCGGGGGAACGGGTGCATCACCTAGCGGTGCTTCAAGGACATATGATCTCTTGGCAGCTATGAGGATAATCCTCAGGTTACGGACCCAATCCGTATAGTTGCTACCATCGTCTTTCAGCTTGGTTTTCTCTAGGAACGCGTTGAAGTTGAGGGAAACTTGAGCGTGGGCCATTTGATCTACAAGAGATATTGTAAAGAATTTAGACTAAGTTCATGATAATTAAGTTCATCTTAATCAAATTTTAATGAACTCCCACTCAGAATGACATCTCTCTAGTCATCTAAGTGATACACAATCCGAATCGACTAGCCCGTGTCCGATCATCACGTGAGACGGACTAGTCATCAACGGTGAACATCTTCATGTTGATCGTATCTTCTATATGACTCGTGTTCGACCTTTCGGTCTTCCGTGTTCCGAGGCCATGTCTGTACATGCTAGGCTCGTCAAGTAAACCCTAAGTGTATTGCTTGTGTAAATCTGGCTTACACCCGTTGTATGCGAACGTTAGAACCTATCACACCCGATCATCACGTGGTGCTTCGGAACAACGATCCTTAGCAACGGTGCACAGTTAGGGGGAACACAATTCTTGAAATTTTAGTGAGAGATCATCTTATTTACTACCGTCGTTCTAAGTAAACAAGATGCAAAAACATGATAAACATCACATGCAATCAATTAAAGTGACATGATATGGCCAATATCATCTTGCTCCTTCGATCTCCATCTTCGGGGCACCATGATCATCTTGTCATCGGCTCGACACCATGATCTCCATCATCATGATCTTCATCATCGTGTCTTGAAGAAGTCGTCATGCCAACTATTACTTCTACTACTATGGCTAACATTTAGCAATAAAGTAAAGTAATTACATGGCGTTTATTCAGTGACATGCAGGTCATACAATAATTAAGACAAATCCTATGGCTCCTACCGGTTGTCAAGTTCATCGACATGCAAGTCGTGATTCCCTATTACAAGAACATGATCAATCTCATACATCACATATATCATTCATCACATCTTCTTTGGCCATACCACGTCACATAGCACATGCTGCAAAAACAAGTTAGACGTCCTCTAATTGTTGTTGCAAGTTTTTACGTGGCTTCTATAGGTTTTCTAGCAAGAACGTTTCTTACCTATGCCAAAATCACAACGTGATTTGTCAATTTCTATTTACCCTTCATAAGGACCCTGTTCATCGAATCCGATCCGACTAAAGTAGGAGAGACAAACACCCGCCAGCCACCTTATGCATCTAGTGCATGTCTGTCGGTGGAACTAGTCTCACGTAAGCGTACGTGTAAAGTTGGTCAGGGCCGCTTCATCCCACAATACCACCGAATCAAGATTAGACTAGTAACGGCAAGAAAATTGAGCAAACTCAAACGCCCACAACTACTTTGTGTTCTACTCGTGCAAGATGCTACGCATAAGACCTAGCTCAGATGCCACTGTTGGGGAACGTAGCATAATTCAAAAAAAATTCTACGCTTTCACCAAGATCCATCTAAGAAGACATCTAGCAACGAGCATATGAGAGTGCATCTACATACCGTTTTGTAGATCGCGAGCGGAAACTTTCGAAGAAGCGTGGATGAAGTAGTCGTAGTCATCTCGTTCTTCGTCACCGATGATCTAGCGCCGAACGGACGGCACCTCCGCGTTCAACACACGTCAGGTACAGCAACATCACCTCCTTCTTGATCCAGCAAGGGGGGAGGAGAGGTCGTCGGAGATCCAGCAGCACAACGACATGATGATGGATGCAACGGGAATTCCTGCAGGGCTTCGCCGGCGCCCTGCGGAGGAGGAGGAAGGTGTGACGGGAGGGGGAGAGGCGCCAGAGACTTGGGTGCGGCTGCCTGATACGTCCAAAACGTATCTATAATTTCTGCTTGCTCCATGCCTCTTTTGTGTGATATTGCTATGATATTTATACACTTCCATACACTTTTGATCATATTTGGACTAACCTATTAACTCAGTGCACCCCAGTGCTAGTTTCTGTTTTCTGCTATTTTTGTATTTCAGGTTTTCTCATTACGTAAACTGCCAGAAAAATTCCGGGAAAAATATATAAAAAATCAGCGTTCCGGAAGCTTCCATGCGGCGAAAGTAGGGCTGGAGGGGGGCCATGATACGTCCAAAACGTATCTATAATTTCTGCTTGCTCCATGCCACTTTTGGGTGATATTGCTATGATATTCATACACTTCCATACACTTTTGATCATATTTGGACTAACCTACTAATCCAGTGCACTCCAGTGCTAGTTTATGTTTTCGGCTGTTTTTGTATTTCAGGTTTTCACGTTACGAGAACTGCCAGAAAAAATCCAGAAAAATTATATAAAAAATCAGCGTTCCGGAAACTACCGTGCGTCCGAAGGACAGCTGGGGGGGCACCAGGGCTCCAGGCGCCCTGGCGGCCCCCCCGGGCCGCGCCGGGGGGCGCCTGGGCCCCCCGAAGCTTCCCCGATGCCCCCCTTTGGCATATATTTAAAGCGTCCTCCGAAACCCTCAGAACAGGAACTCTTTTCGCGATCCCATCTCTGTTCCGCCGCCGCCGCCGCTTCCAAGATCGGGAGCACCAGGAGAACCCTTCCCGGCACCCTGCCGGAGGGGAGGATCACCACCGGGAGCTTCTCCACCACCATGGACGCCTCCCGGATGAGTCGTGAGTAGTCTCCCTTGGACCATGAGTCCATGACCAGTAGCTATGTGATGTTCTCCTCCCGTTCTTGTGCTTCACTAATTAGTCCTCGTGAGCTGCCCTACATGATCGAGGCACATATGTAATCCTTATGTTGTTGCTATGTTGAGTTTGCTGGGATCCGATGGATTATGAGATAATGTTCAGATTGTGTATGAGTAATATATTTGATCTACCTCTTTTATATTTATGTTCATAAGTAATTCTTGCATGTTCTCCTTTGTTATTTATTGCTTTGGCCAAGTAATACGTAGTGACTCCAAGAGGGAACGTTATGCTCGATTGTGGGTTCATGCCCCTCGATGACTAGCTTGAGTGACAGAAACATGAGTCTAGGGGATGTGCTGTTGCCACAAGGGGGAAAACAACGGTGCTTGTGCTCGCGGGTGCAAGGATTGTTTACTTTACGCAAAGTTCTTTTAATGCAGTTGTCTGTTGCTTTGAGTTTACACTATGGGTGGGGCTCGCAACTTAATACCAGCGAGATGTTCTGGATAGATATCTCAAGGTGGATGATTAGTAGTAGATATTGATGGATTTCGGTCTACTTACTTTGGCGTACCGCCCATGCTTTGAACCTCAACCTTTCTTGCAATGTAGTCAGCATTGGTTTGCGTTCGTGGTCCTGTCAATTGCCCAGCTGTAATTTGTTTACCTCACATAGCTGTTTTATCGTCTTTTGGGAGAGACATCACTAGTGAACATCATGAGACTCCGGTCCATATTACCATCATTGATCACATCCACTATTTACTTTTCGTTATTACTTACTATTGCAAACATTATCTATCACTACTATCATTTGCTTTTAATCCTTTGTGAACTACAAGGCCGGAGGGATTGACAACCTCTCTGTACTCGTTGGGAGCAAAGTTATTTGTATCTGTGTGCAGGTCCACGTTGATTGCTAATATCTGGCGCCGTTAGCAGTTGACACCTACTTGTTGAACCTAGGAGTCTCTGGGGATTCGATCCTTGGCATCTTTTGCTAAGGGAAAAACTTCCACAACACTGCATCTTACACCTTCCACTTGGGGTAACCAACGAGGGGTTAGAGGCCCATCAAGGAGTTTTTCTGGCGCCGTTGCCGGGGACTCCACTCTTCAGGATAGGGGAGTTGCATGCTATCTTTTACCTTTGCTTTTTAGTCTTGTTAGTTTACCTTTCATTTTTGCTTTAGTATCCTTTATCGAAAATCACAAAAATAGTTATCTCGTTCTTTAGTTGTCATTATGTCGAGTCCTTTTGTCTTTGACGAGGCAGAAGTTCTCACCTTTAAACAAAGAGGTGGGGAACGTTTGAAAGATGCTTGGTATAGAATTAATGATTCACAAAAAAGAGCCACCAAGAAGCAACCTACTACTATCTTACTTAGAAATTTTTATGTTGGAATTACTTCTTGGAATAGGTTTATTCTAGATACTGCTATCAATGGGAATTTCCTGGAGGCCCCAGTTTGGGAGTCTCTCAGTATTATTGAAAATCTTGTTGGGAATCTCCCTGTTGTTAGCATTCGAGAGGACATCACCCTAGCTCACATTATGAAAAAACTTGAAAGGATAGAGCTAGAGATGCCAAGCATTAATAAGATGAATGAGTTGGATCGTAAGATCCAAGGTAATTTGAATAGACTTGATAGCTCCATGCATAAATTTTTTAAAATTTTGGAGACCGTCAAATTCCATGAATTGGACTCTACTAGGATAGACAAGATTGAGGAAATATTTGATACCTTAGGAACTACCTTCTCCTCGATCAAAACCAAAAAGGTAGAAACTTCGGCAAAGAAGGAGCCTAAGTTCGTTCACGTTCCGAAGGCTCCCCGCTCTAAATGTAATCCACCTATTGCCAAAGGGGTTGAAACCGTAAAGACTTTGGAAGAAACACCTGTCTTTGATGAATTTATAAATGAATCTTCCCTTGACTTTTATCCTTTTGGTCTTCTACCTAGAAGTATCTCTATGAGGCCTTTGTTTGAGAGTCCTCTTAAGACTAGTTGTATTATTGAAGAGCTTTTTGATGATCTTGATGATGGTTCAATTGATACAACTTGATCTCTATGCATTATGCCTAGCTTAAAGGCATAAAAGAAAGCGCTTTTGGGAGGCAGCCCACATGAATAAATTTTTTATATTTTGCTTTTGTTGTGTCTTGATGTTGTTTACTGCTGTATCATCATCATTGTATCTTTGATTTTCATATTTGTGCCAAGTATAGCCTCTGATTGCTAGAAAGTTCAAAAGTTGTGAGGTGCTGTCCAGGAAACAGATTCTGTCCTTGGATAGAAAAATTCGTATAAAATCACCAGATCATCTTTTTGCTCTGAATTTTTTCGACAGCGTTCTCTATATAATTGTCTTTCGTGCGTCTGTTCTGAGTTTTTTGATTTGAGTTGCAGAAGTACCCCGAACAGATCAATTACTACCTGCTGTTCTGTTTTTCACAGATTCTGTCCTGTTTTGCCTTTCCTTCATTTTGCAAATCAAGAGCTTGCTTTTTCTTTGCAAAAACCTTTTGGCAATCTTGAGAAACAGTAGAACTTCAAGAATATCTTTATTTCCAGCAAGGTATAATTATTTTATTAAGGGTACTAACCTCGCTAATTAGATTATGATGAGTTATGTATGAAGGGAGTTTTCAAGTGTGCGAGGGAAGATGATAAAAAGATTCAGGAGTGTCAAGCGCTCAAGCTTGGGGATGCCCCCGTGCACCCCCAAGAAATATTCAAGGAGACTCAAGCGTCTAAGCTTGGGGATGCCCCCGTGCATCCCCTTCTCCATCAACATTATCAGTTCGTCTTTCGTTCCGCTATATTTTTATCACTTCATGTGTTATGTGCTATGCTTGGAGCGTCTTGCTTTTAGTTTTCTTTTTAGTTTTTCATAACGAGTCGGAACTCAGCATTCTTTATATGGGAGAGAAACACGCTCCACTTCTACCTAGAACATAATATAGAATTTTCATGTCTATCTTTACTGTGTGTGTTCTTTGTCTTTTAATAGCTACTATCATGCCCTGCTCTTAGTATTCATGCTTATCTTTTCAAAGAGCTTTTGTTTAGTTGGTTGCTTGAACTCTCTTTAATTATCATGCTCACCTTAAAGAGAGTTTGCTTCCGTTGCATTGGTTAATATGTTTATGATAAAGATGCTACTTGCATGATGGCGCTTAGTAGTTCAGGTTTTCTTATGGTTAATCTCAAATAGCTGGGGGGTTCCCAATGTGTTATTGGAGTACCAACTTGATTTGTTTGCCTATGATGTGGTATGGTTTAGTAATATCTTCCTTCGAGAATTTATTTTGATTGACTTGGCGTATGCTCACGCATATTTAAGACTGTAAAGAAAGTCTGTCAAGCCTTGATGATCTTTTATTTCTGAGTAGCGATATAACTTCCATGCCTGATTCAATATTGCTTTGTCGCTCTGCATGATTATGACCATCATTGCTCTCTTAGTTGGTCGCTCCCAGTCTTTTGCTAACCTCCACCTGTACTAAGCGAACTAACTTTGCAATATATAGCTCATGGGAAAGTAGCTTAAAAACTATTGTGGTAAAGAATATGTTGCCTATGTATCTTATTTCTTATAAGTTGCTTGCTGAGCGGTAACCATGTTTTCTGGGGACGCCATCAACTATTACACTATTGTTGAATATCATGTGAGTTGCTATGCATGTTCGTCTTGTCTGAAGTAAGGGTGATTTGCCATGGGTTGGTTTGAATATGCATATTGTTAGAGAAGAACATTGGGCCGCCAACCAAAGCCATGTATCATGATTTCTACCTTCAACACTTGATGCTTTTTAACCATCAACACTTGAAACAAGTGGTCTTGTTAACCATCAACACTTGATGCTTTTTCATGATTTCTACCTTCGCCGACTTCAGCATTGCGAAGAGCTCGGGAATTCCTTTCGTCATCCCTTGCATATTATAGTTCATCACGAAGTTCTACTAACTTGGTGATAGTGACTAGAGAACTTTGTCAATTACTATCTTATCTGGAAGATTAACTCCCACTTGATTCAAGTAATTGTAGTACCCAGACAATCTGAGCACATGCTCACTGGTTGAGCTATTCTCCTCCATCTTGTAGGCAAAGTATTGTCAGAAGTCTTATACCTCTCGACACGGGCATGAGTATGAAATACTAATTTCAACTCTTGGAACATCTTATATGCTCCGTGGCGTTCAAAACGTTTTTGAAGTCCCGGTTCTAAGCCATAAAGCATGGTGCACTTAAACTATCAAGTAGTCATCATACCGAGCTTTTGTCAAAACGTTCATAACGTCTACATCTGCTCCTGTAATAGGTATGTCACCTAGCGGTGCATCAAGGACATAATTCTTTGTGCAGCAATGATGATAATCCTCAGATCACGGAACAATTCCGCATCATTGCTACTAACATCTTTCAACTTAGTTTTCTCTAGGAACATATAAAAAATAAACGGGGAGCAACATCGCGAGCTATTGATCTACAACATAGATATGCTAATACTACGAGGACTAAGTTCATGATAAATTAAAGTTCAATTTAATTATTACTTAAGAACTCCCACTTAGATAGACATCCCTCTAGTCATCTAAATGATCACGTGATCCAAATCAACTAAACCATGTCCGATCATCACGTGAGATGGAGTAGTTTCAATGGTGAACATCTTATGTTGATCATATCTACTATATGATTCACGCTCGACCTTTCGGTCTCTAGTGTTCCGAGGCCATATCTGCATATGCTAGGCTCGTCAAGTTTAACCCGAGTATTCTGCGTGTGCAAAACTGGCTTACACCCGTTGTATTTGAACGTAGAGATTATCACACCCGATCATCACGTGGTGTCTCGGCACGACGAACTTTCGCAACGGTGCATACTCAGGGAGAACACTTATACCTTGAAATTTAGTAAGGGATCATCTTATAATGCTACCGTCGAACTAAGCAAAATAAGAAGCATAATAAGATAAACATCACATGCAATCAAAATATGTGACATGATATGGCCATCATCATCTTGTGCTTTTGATCTCCATCTCCAAAGCACCGTCATGATGACCTTCGTCACCGGCGCGACACCTTGATCTCCATCGTAGCATCGTTGTCGTCTCGCCAACTATTGCTTCTACGACTATCGCCACCGCTTAGTGATAAAGTAAAGCAATTACATGGCGATTGCATTTCATACAATAAAGCGACAACCATATGGCTCCTGCCAGTTGCCGATAACTTTACAAAACATGATCATTTCATACAAAACCGTATAATTCATCATGTCTTGACCATATCACATCACAACATGCCCTGCAAAAACAAGTTAGACGTCCTCTACTTTGTTGTTGCAAGTTTTACGTGGCTGCTACGGGCTTAGCAAGAATCGTTCTTACCTACGCATACAAAACCACAACGATATTTCGTCAAGTATGTGCTGTTTTAACCTTCACAAGGACCGGGCGTAGCCACACTTGATTCAACTAAAGTTGGAGAAACTGACACCCGCCAGCCACCTGTGTGCGAAGCACGTCGGTAGAACCAGTCTCGCGTAAGCGTACGCGTAATGTCGGTCCGGGCCGCTTCATCCAACAATACCGCCGAATCAAAGTATGACATGCTGGTAAGCAGTATGACTAGTATCGTCCACAACTCACTTGTGTTCTACTCGTGCATATCATCTACGCATAGACCTGGCTCTGATACCACTGTTGGGGAACGTAGTATTTTAAAATTTTCCTACGATCACGCAAGATCTATCTACTAGATGCATAGCAACGAGATGGGAGAGTGAGTCTACGTACCCTTGTAGACCGAAAGCGGAAGCGTTAGAACAACGCGGTTGATCTAGTCGTACGTCTTCACGGCCCGACCGATCAAGCACCGAAACTACGGCACCTCCGAGTTCTAGCACACGTTCAGCTCGATGACGTCCCTCGAACTCCGATCTAGCCGAGTGTCGAGGGAGAGTTCCGTCAGCACGACGGCGTGGTGACGATCTTGATGTTCTACCGTCGCAGGGCTTCGCCTAAGCACCGCTACAATATTTATCGAGGAGAACTATGGTGGAGGGGGGCACCGCACACGGCTAAGAGATCAAGAGATCAATTGTTGTGTCTAGAGGTGCCCCCCTGCCCCCGTATATAAAGGAGGGAGGGAGAGGCCGGCCCTAGAGGGGGTGCACCAAGTGTGGGGAGTCCTACTAGGACTCCCAAGTCCTAGTAGGATTCCCCTTTCCTTTCCGGAGTAGGAGAGAAGGAAAGAGTGGGAGAGGGAGAAGGAAAAGGGGGCTGCACCCCTTGTCCAATTCGGACCAGAAGGGGGGTGCACGCCTCCTTCCTTTTGGCCTCTCTACTCTATTCCCGTAACTCCCCGGTACTCCGAAAATACTCGAATCACTCGGAACCTTTCCGATGTCCGAATATAGTCGTCCAATATATCGATTTTTATGTCTCGACCATTTTGAGACTCCTCGTCATGTCCCCGATCTCATCCGGGACTCCGAACTCCTTCGGTACATCAAAACTCATAAACTCATAATAAAACTATCATCGAAACCTTAAGCGTGCGGACCCTACGGGTTCGAGAACTATGTAGACATGACCGAGACACGTCTCCGGTCATAACCAATAGCGGAACCTGGATGCTCATATTGGCTCCCACATATTATACGAAGATCTTTATCGGTCAAACCGCATAACAACATACATTGTTCCCTTTGTCATCGGTATGTTACATGCCCGAGATTCGATCGTCGGTATCTCAATACCTAGTTCAATCTCGTTACCAACAAGTCTCTTTACTCGTTCCGTAATACATCATCCCGCAACTAACTCATTAGATGCAATGCTTGCAAGGCTTATAGTGATGTGCATTACCGAGTGGGCCCAGAGATACCTCTCCGACAATCGGAGTGACAAATTCTAATCTCGAAATACGCCAACCCAACAAGTACCTTCGGAGACATCTGTAGAGTACCTTTATAATCACCCAGTTACGTTGTGACGTTTGGTAGCACACAAAGTGTTCCTCCGGTATTCGGGAGTTGCATAATCTCATAGTCATAGGAACATGTATAAGTCATGAAGAAAGCAATAGCAGTAAAACTTAAACGATCATAGTGCTAAGCTAACGGATGGGTCTTGTCCATCAGATCATTCTCCTAATGATGTGATCCCGTTGATCAAATGACAACTCATGTCTATAGCTAGGAAACATAACCATCTTTGATCAATGAGCTAGTCTAGTAGAGGCATACTAGGGACACTCTGTTTTGTCTATGTATTCACACATGTATTAAGTTTCCGGTTAATACAATTCTAGCATGAATAATAAACATTTATCATGATATGAGGAAATAAATAATAACTTTATTATTGCATCTAGGGCATATTTCCTTCAGATACAAGAAGTCTCTTGTGTCCCCAACACACCTAATACAACTAGGAGTTGTATAGGTGCACTAGTTCGGCGAAGAGATGGTAAAATATGGATGATAGGAGTGGCAAAGCAAAGTAATATAAATCTGTAATAAAAAGTGCAGCAATCAAACAAGTGGTAAACGTGAGCACAAATGGTATTGCAATGGTGGAAACAAGGCATAGGGATCATACTTTCACTAGAGGCAACTCCAAACAACATTAACATAATCGAATCACATGATATTTCTCATAAAACATGCAATGGAGACGCACCCGGAGGTCATTCCTTCGTGGTCAAGATAGGACGAGAATTATGTAGGGCTACAAAAGCACACCTCAAAGTTCGTAGTTCTCAATCTAAGGATTTCCCAATGTCACCGCGGCCATCCAAAGAGAGTCCCACAATCACCACAACATATCTAAAGGATAGTCAAAGACAAGCACCAAGAGACTCTCAATCTTCAATCAACACACAAGAGAGGAAATCACTCATGAAAATAACCGCTGTCACCTTGGTCTCGGGGATTATACTAGATAAAGACAAGTGAGTACATCAATCTAATACATAGAGGAAGGGGAAATATCATGGGATCACCCTAGATTAACATAGCCTATGATCACAACGAAGATCACATCATGGGAGAGAGAGATAACCACATAGCTACACGTACGAGCCCTCGGCCCCGGAGAAGACTGCTCACACATGGACATGATGAGGAGGAGGTTGATGATGGTGTTGATGGAGAGGTGCAGCCCCGCGAGGAGGAGATGGCCGGCGGCAGCCACGGAGGCGGCGGTGGCCCTAGGGGGCAGCGGCTCCTTGGCCCTCCTTCTTCCTTGTGGATGGTGCTGCAATGATGCTGGTCCTCCCCTCCAAGACGGCGGCTCGGGAGGAGGAAAATTTGTGGCCCTTGGTGACCTAGGTTTCCTCTCTTTATATAGAATCTCGGATTCCCGTCATCAGATTTTGGGCCTCAGTAAAACGGGCTTTACTCGGCCGTCCGGACTTCGATTTGGACGAATTTTATATCCAGAAGCATCACCTCGAAATTCCCCACAACTTTTGCAACTAGACTTTTTCCGTTTGACGTCGTCTTCGGGCCGGAACGTGACCATCTTTAAAAAACGTTCTCAGACAGATTTCAGGAAAGTCAGAGTCCTACTCCAATACGACTCCTTTTGCGTTTTTGTCAATTTCCAAGTAATTCCTACACAATAAAGTGTAAAACAAGAACATTGTGCACTTTTGCAACCATTAGTAGGTTAGTCCAAATATGATCAAAAGTGTATGGAAGTGCATAAATATCATAGCAATATCACACAAAAAAGGCATGGAGCAAGCATAAATTATAGATACGTTTTGGACGTATCAACATCCCCAAACTTAATTCATGCTCGTCCTCGAGTAGGTAAATGATAACAAGCATAATTTCTGTGGTGACATGCTATTAATCATATAAGAACTTTTCATAGTCACATGACAAAAGCTTACTGAGACAATGAGTCTGTAGTAATTAAGTTGCCTCATGAGAAAATCATAAAGAACTGAAAGTTTTACAATATGATATTGAAACACTCAATAGATTTGTAGTGAGCATGGTGTGCAAATATGACAAAGTGGTACCTCGCTTGCCCCCTTTAGTGAAGCAAAACATAAATGCAGGGGCACATCCAAGGTTTAAGTGACGACTAGATACAATGATTTCAGAATAAACGATATCATAATCATGCAAAAGACAATGGTACTTTGGGACAATGCACATTACACTCAAAATGACAATCATGCTCTCAATAGTTGGTGCTTTAAAGAAGGTGGAGACTCTCGAACCGTGGCTTTTGATGGCAAGGTTGAAAACCCGTGGTCGGAAACAAAAACTAAACATGTACCAGAGCTCTTGGTTTTAAAAACAGAGGTAAAAATTATTTTTTTAGAATATGCATATTTCGTCAACGAATGCTAGTAGATAACTCAATTACTTCTCGAGCTGGACAAGTTTCGAGGAACGGCTCCCGAATGAGGACGATCACATCCTCTTAATCTCCTTTGTTTACCACTGCCAAAGTTTTCTGATTTCTAATGAACAAAGCATGAAGGAGGGTTTGTTTGTTGTATTATTTTTTTAATGAGCCGGGCGCACTCTTTGCCAGTTCCTTCTCGTATTAGGGGTTTGCACATTAGACATGCAATCCCGGGGTGAAGCTTGTCCAACTTAAAAAGATCATGAATTAACTACTACTTCCTCATGAGCTAAAACAGAGGCACAAAAGAGAAATGCTTTTTTGAATAATTTCGAGATGGTACATGAAAGTCTTCGTTAGGAATGGCAGGTAAATACCATGTATAGGAAGGTATGGTGGACTCATATGGCATAACTGGTTTAAAGGATTTTGGATGCACAAGCAGTCAGTCCGCTTAGTATAGGCGAAGGTTAGCAAAAGACTGGGAGCGACCAACTAAGAGAGCAATGACGGTCATAATCATGCAGAGCGACAAAGCAACATTGAATCGGGCATGGAAGTTATATCGCTACTCAGAAATTAAAGATCATCAAGGCTTGATAGACTTTCTTTACAGTCTTAAATATGCGTGAGCATATGCCAAGTCAATCAAAATAAATTCTTGGGGGAAGATATCACTAAACCATACCACATCATAGACAAACAAATCATGTTGGTACTCCAATAACACATCACGAATCCCCCAGCTATTTGAGACTAACCACAAGAAAACATGAACTACTAGGCACCATTATGCACATAGCGTTTTTATCATAGACATATCAACCAGTGCAACAGAAGCCAACTCTCTTAACAAGATAAGCATGATAACTAAAGAGAGTTCCAGCGACCAACTAAACAAAAGCTCTTTAAAAAGATAAAGCATGAAAACTAAGAGCTGACATGATAGTAGCTATTGAAAGACAAAGAACACACACGGCAAAGATAGACATGAAAATTCTATGTTGTGCTCTAGGTTGAAGTGGAGCGTGTTTCTCTCCCACACAAAGAAAGCTGAGTTCCAACTCGTTATGGACAACAAGCAAAGCTAAAGAAAACTAAAAAGGAAACTAAAGCAAGACGCTCCAAGCATAGCACATAACACATGAAGTGATAAAAATATAGTGGAACGAAAGACGAACTGATAATTGTTGATGGAGAAGGGGATGCACGGGGGCATCCCCAAGCTTAGATGCTTGAGTCTTCTTGAATATTTCTTGGGGGTGCATGGGGGCATCCCCAAGCTTGAGCGTTTGACACTCCTGAATATTTTTATCATCTTCCCTCGCACACTTGAAAACTCCCTTCATACATAACTCATCATAATCTGATTAGCGAGGTTAGTACCCTTAATAAAATAATTTTTCCTTGCTGGAAATAAGGATATTCTTTAAGGTCTACTGTTTCTTAAGATTGGCAAAAGGTTTTTGCAAATAAAAAGCAAGCTCAAGGTTTGCAAAACGAAGGAAAGGCAAAACAAGACAGAATCTGTGAAAAACAGACCAGCAGGTAGTAAATAATTTTTTCGGGGCACTTCTGCAACTCAAATAAAAAAACTCAGAACAGACGCCCGAAAGCCAATTGTATAGTGCACGCTGTCAAAAAAATTCAGACCAAAAAGATTATCTGGTGATTTTATACGAATTATTCTGTCCAAGGACATAATCTGTTTCCTGGACAGCACGTCACAACTTTTGAACTTTCTTGCAATCAGAGGCTACACTTGGCACAAAGCTGAAAAATAAAGATACAATGATGTTGCTACAGTAGTAACAAACATCAAGACCACTAAAAACTGAAAGAACAAACTGAAAGCAAAGATAACAAGGGTTGTCTCCCTAGAGCTCTTTCTTTATAGCCATAAAGATAGGCTTAAGACTTTAATGATGCTCTCATAGGAATAAGAGTTGAAGAACAAAAGAGAGCATCAAGAAGCAAATACCAAACACATTTAAGCCTAACATGCTTCATATGCATAGGAATATTGCAATAGAATAATTGATACGTCCAAAACGTATCTATAATTTCTGCTTGCTCCATGCAAATTTTGGGTGATATTGCTATGATATTCATACACTTCCATACACTTTTGATCATATTTGGACTAACTTACTAATCCAGTGCACCCCAGTGCCAGTTTCTGTTTTCGGCTGTTCTTGTATTTCAGGTTTTCACGTTTCGAGAACTGCCCAGAAAAATACAGAAAAAATATATAAAAAATCAGCGTATCGGGAACGACACTGCTTCCGAAGGGGAGCCTTGGGGGGGCCACAGGGGCCCCAGGCGCCCTGTGGGCGCCCCCCCTGGGTCGCGCCGGGGGGGCGCCTCGGCACCCCGAGAGCCCCCCGATGCCCTACCTTGGCAGATATTTAAAGGGTCCCCCGTAACCCTTGAAACAAGACCTCTTTTCGCGATCCCATCTCTGTTCCGCCGCTTCCAAGATCGGGAGCACCAGGAGAACTCTTCCCGGCACCCTGCCGGAGGGGAGGATCACCACCGGGAGCTTCTCCACCACCATGGACGCCTCCCGGATGACTCGTGAGTAGTCTCCCTTGGACCATGAGTCCATGACCAGTAGCTATGTGATGTTCTCCTCCCGTTCTTGTGCTTCACTAATTAGTCCTCATGAGCTGCCCTACATGATCGAGGCACCTGTGTAATCCTTGTGTTGTTGCTATGTTGAGTTTGCTGGGATCCGATGGATTATGAGATTATGTTCAGATTGATCTTGAGTAATATATTTGATTCACCTCTTTTATATTTTAGTTCATAAGTAATTCTTGCATGTCCTCCGTTGTTATTTATTGCTTTGGCCAAGTAGTAGGTAGTGACTCCAAGAGGGAACGTTATGCTCGATTGTGGGTTCATGCCCCTCGATGACTAGCTTGAGGGACAGAAACATGAGTCTAGGGGATGTGCTGTTGCCACATGGGGGAAAACAACGGTGCTTGTGCCCGCAGGTGCAAGGATTGTTTACCTTACGCAAAGTTCTTTTAATGCAGTTGTCTGTTGCATTGAGTTTACACTATGGGTGGGGCTCGCAACTTAATACCAGCGAGATGTTCTGGATAGATACCTCAGGGTGGATGATTAGTAGTAGATATTGATGGATTTCGGTATACTTACTTTGGCGTACCGCCCATGCTTTGAACCTCAACCTTTCTTGCAATGTAGTCAGCATTGGTTTGCGTTCGTGGTCCTGTCAATTGCCCAGCTGTAATTTGTTACCTCACATAGCTGTTTTATCGTCTTTTGGGAGAGAGATATCGCTAGTGAACATCATGTGACTCCGGTCCATATCACTATCATTGATCACATACACTATTTACTTTCCGCTATTTTATTTACTATTGCAAATTACTATCTATCACTACTATCATATTGCTTTTAACCCTTTGTGAACTACAAGGCCGGAGAGATTGACAACCTCTCTGTACTCGTTGGGAGCAAAGTTATTTGTATCTGTGTGTAGGTCCACGTTGATTGCCAATTGCGCCGTTAGCGGTTGACACCTACCTGTTGAACCTAGGAGTCTCTGGGGATTCGATCCTTGGCATCTTTGCTAAGGGAAAACACTTCTACTTACTGCATCTTACACCTTCCACTTGGGGTAATCCAACGAGGGGTTCGAGGCCCATCAAGGAGTATTTTCTGGCGCCGTTGCCGGGGACTCCACTCTTCAGGATAGGGGAGTTGCATGCTATCTTTTACCTTTGCTTATTAGTCTTGTTAGTTTACCTTTCATATTTGCTTTAGTACCTTTTATCAAAAATCACAAAAATTTTATTTACCTTCCTGTTAGTAGTACTATCTGTTTAGTTAAACATGTTAGGATTTGGTGCTTTGAGGGAATCAGAAGTTTTAGATTTCCATCAAAGGGATGGAGGAAATATGAAGAAGGCATGGGACAGGATTTCTGATGCACATAGGAGAATTATGCCTTGGATACCTATAAAAATTGTGCTTAGGAATTTTTACCATGGTATTTTTAAATGGTGTAAACACTCCCTTGACATTATAGCTGAGGGAGATTTCTTAGAATGTGATGAAGCTAGAGCTCTTGAAATTATACATGGTCTATCTAGTTACTTTGTTTATGATCATAACTTTGATACTGTCATAGATAGACTTGCTACTATTGAGAAAAGAATGGATGCTCTAGACTCAACGAAGGTAGAGAAACCCAAACCCAATAAGAGAGATATTTTGGAAATAGATAATGACTGGGAACCTCTTGTTAGGATTAGCGTCTCTAATCAAGACTTCCTTGCTTATTGTGATATTGGATCTATGGTTTCTACTATGCCAAAAATTGTTCATGATTCTTTAAAATTTAACATGGATATACTACAATCTTATCATGAACACACTAATGGAGATATTTCTGAAATCCAGGGAAAAATAAAAGACGTGCCAGTTAAATTCCTTAAGGGGATTGCAATGATTGATTTCTTCATCATGGAGCCAAACCAAGGAAATATAGTGCTTGGAAGGGACTTCCTCCGAGCAGTTAAAGGCTTCATTGATATAGGTAAGGGACAAATCCGCTTACGCGGGAAGGCAAAATGTGTGTACCCCTTTCCTAGAAGGAACAAGAATGAACTTGTCGAGGAATCATTTGAACCAATTTATAACTCCGATTATTATGATGAATATTGATTCCTCTATGCATTATGCCTAGCTTAAAGGCATAAAAGAAAGCGCTTTTGGGAGGCAGCCCACATGAATAATTTTTTTGCTTTTGTTGTGTCTTGATGATTGTTTACTGCTGTAGCATCATCATTGTATCTTTGCTTTTCATATTTGTGCCAAGTATAGCCTCTGATTGCTAGAAAGTTCAAAAGTTGTGAGGTGCTGTCCAGGAAACAGATTCTGTCCTTGGATAGAAAAATTCGTATAAAATCAGCAGATCATCTTTTTGGTCTGAATTTTTTCGACAGAGTTCTCTATATAATTGTCTTTCGTGCGTCAGTTCTGAGTTTTTTGATTTGAGTTGCAGAAGTATCCCGAACAGGTCAATTACTGCCTGCTGTTCTGTTTTTCACAGATTCTGTCCTGTTTTGCCTTACCTTCACTTTGCAAATTAAGAACTTGCTTTTTCTTTGCAAAAACCTTTTGGCAATCTTGAGAAACAGTAGAAATTCAAGAATATCCTTATTTCCAGCAAGGTATAATTATTTTATTAAGGGTACTAACCTCGCTAATCAGATTATGATGAGTTATGTATGAAGGGAGTTTTCAAGTATGCGAGGGAAGCTGATAAAAAGATTCAGGAGTGTCAAGCGCTCAAGCTTGGGGATGCCCCCGTGCACCCCCAAGAAATATTCAAGGAGACTCAAGCGTCTAAGCTTGGGGATGCCCCCGTGCATCCCCTTCTCCATCAACATTATCAGTTCGTCTTTCGTTCCGCTATATTTTTATCACTTCATGTGTTATGTGCTATGCTTGGAGCGTCTTGCTTTTAGTTTTCTTTTTAGTTTTTCATAACGAGTCGGAACTCAGCATTCCTTTATGTGGGAGAGAAACACGCTCCACCTCTACCTAGAACATTACATAGAATTTTCATGTCTATCTATGCTGTGTGTGTTCTTTATCTTTTAATAGCTACTATCGTGCTCTGCTCTTAGTATTCATGCTTATCTTTTCAAGAGCTTTTATTTAGTTGGTTGCTTGAACTCTCTTTAGTTATCATGCTTATCTTATTAAGAGAGTTTGCTTCCGTTGCATGGGTTAATATGTCTATGATAAATATGCTACTTTCATGATGATGCTTAGTAGTTCAGGTTTTCTTATGGTTAATTTCAAATAGCTGGGGGGTTCCCAATGTGTTATTGGAGTACCAACTTGGTTTGTTTGCCTATGATGTGGTATGGTTTAGTAATATCTTCCTTCGAGAATTTATTTTGATTGACTTGGCGTATGCTCAAGCATATTCAAGACTGTAAAGAAAGTCTGTCAAGCCTTGATGATCTTTTGTTTCTAAGTAGCGATATAACTACCATGCCTGATTCAATATTGCTTTGTCGCTCTGCATGATTATGACCGTCATTGCTCTCTTAGTTGGTTGCTCCCAGTCTTTTGCTAACCTCCACCTGCACTAAGCAAATTAACCATGCAATACATAGCTCATGGGAAAGTAGCCTAAAAACTATTGTGGTAAAGAATATGTTCCTATGTATCTTATTTCTTATGAGTTGCTTGCTGAGCGGTAACCATGTTTCTGGGGACGCCATCAACTGTCACACTTTTGTTGAATATCATGTGAGTTGCTATGCATGTTCGTCTTGTCTGAAGTAAGGGTGATTTACCGTGGGTTGAATTAATATGCATATTGTTAGAGAAGAACATTGGGCCGCCAACCAAAGCCATGCATCATGGTGGAAGTTTTAGCTTGGACCTTAATCCTCAATCTCTCATGAGAATATGCTTATGCATTTAAGAGGAGTCCATCATCTATTTCCTATGTTGTCCCGGTATGGATGTCCTCAAGTTGAGATTTATCAAAAACGAGAAATCAAATGCGATCTATCTCCTTGGACCTTTGTACAGGTGGCATAGAGGTACCCCTTTGTGACACTTGGTAAAAACATATGCAATGCAATGATAACCCATGGGGATCCGAGCTAATTAGGACAAGGAGCGAGCACTATTGGTATTCGATGCATGAGGCTTGCAACTTATAAGATGTTTTATGCATGACACATATGAAGTACTACTACCGTTGACACAATTGCTTCCATGTTTCAAAATAAAAAGCTCTAGCACTTTAAGCATCAACTACTGAGAGCATGATTGTCATTCTGAGTGTAATGTGCATTGTCCCAAAGTAGCATTGTCTTTTGCATGATTGTGATATTGTTTATTCTGAAATGATTGTATCTAGTCATCACTTAAACCTTGAAGGTGCCCTTGCATTTATGTTTTGCATCACTAAAGGGGGCAAGCTAGATATCACTTGATCATATTTGCACATCCTGTTCATTGCAAATCTTTTTGTTGTTTCAGTTTCATGTTGTAAAACTTTCAGTCATTTGTGATTTTCTCTTGAGACAACTTAGTTACTTTAGAATCATTGTCTCAGTAAGCTTTTGTCATATGACTATGAGAAAGTCTTATATGGTTAATAGCATGTCACCACAGAAATTATTCTTGTTATCATTTACCTACTCGAGGACGAGCAGGAATTAAGCTTGGGGATGTTGATACGTCCAAAACGTATCTATAATTTCTGCTTGCTCCATGCCACTTTTGGGTGATATTGCTATGATATTCAAACACTTCCATACACTTTTGATCATATTTGGACTAACTTACTAATCCAGTGCACCCCAGTGCCAGTTTCTGTTTTCGGCTGTTTTTGTATTTCAGGTTTTCACATTACGAGAACTGCCAGGAAAACTCCCATACACTTTACGATGCCCTACCTTGGCAGATATTTAAAGGGTCCCCCATAACCCTTGAAACAAGACCTCTTTTCGCGATCCCATCTCTGTTCCGCCGCCGCCGCCGCTTCCAAGATCGGGAGCACGAGGAGAACTCTTCCCTGCACCCTGCCGGAGGGGAGGATCACCACCGGGAGCTTCTCCACCACCATGGACGCCTCCCGGATGACTCGTGAGTAGTCTCCCTTGGACCATGAGTCCATGACCAGTAGCTATGTGATGTTCTCCTCCCGTTCTTGTGCTTCACTAATTAGTCCTCGTGAGCTGCCCTACATGATCGAGGCACCTATGTAATCCTTGTGTTGTTGCTATGTTGAGTTTGCTGGGATCCGATGGATTATGAGATTATGTTCAGATTGATCTTGAGTAATATATTTGATTCACCTCTTTTATATTTTAGTTCATAAGTAATTCTTGCATGTTCTCCGTTGTTATTTATTGCTTTGGCCAAGTAGTAGGTAGTGACTCCAAGAGGGAACGTTATGCTCGATTGTGGGTTCATGCCCCTCGATGACTAGCTTGAGTGACAGAAACATGAGTCTAGGGGATGTGCTGTTGCCACAAGGGGGAAAACAACGGTGCTTGTCCCCGCGGGTGCAAGGATTGTTTACCTTACGCAAAGTTCTTTTAATGCAGTTGTCTGTTGCATTGAGTTTACACTATGGGTGGGACTCACAACTTAATACCAGCGAGATGTTCTGGATAGATACCTCAAGGTGGATGATTAGTAGTAGATATTGATGGATTTCGGTCTACTTACTTTGGTGTACCGCCCATGCTTTGAACCTCAACCTTTCTTGCAATGTAGTCAGCATTGGTTTGCGTTCGTGGTCCTGTCAATTGCCCAGCTGTAATTTGTTACCTCGCATAGCTGTTTTATCGTCTTTTGGGAGAGAGACATCGCTAGTGAACATCATGTGACTCCGGTCCATATCACTATCATTGATCACATACACTATTTACTTTCCGCTATTTTATTTACTATTGCAAATTACTATCTATCACTACTATCATATTGCTTTTAACCCTTTGTGAACTACAAGGCCGGAGAGATTGACAACCTCTCTGTACTTGTTGGGAGCAAAGTTATTTGTATCTGTGTGCAGGTCCACGTTGATTGCTAATTGCGCTGTTAGCGGTTGACACCTACCTGTTGAACCTAGGAGTCTCTGGGATTCGATCCTTGGCATCTTTGCTAAGGGAAAACACTTCTACTTACTGCATCTTACACCTTCCACTTGGGGTAATCCAACGAGGGGTTCGAGGCCCATCAATAATTCACTGAAGCACAAAGCAATAAGCATAGGAAGACAAAACAAGTGCAGCTTCAAAACCTTCAACATAAAGAGAGGGAACTTAATATTATTGAAATATCTATAAGCATATGTTCCCTTCTTATAATAATTTGCAGTGGGATCACGAATTGTCGGGGGAAACTGTCCGCCACGAACACCTATGGGACCGGAGCCCCTTGTCTGTGCGGTACGAGGGCGGAGGGAGCACAAAGAGCAGATCGTAGCGAGCACGCGGGCAGTTTTACCCAGGTTCGGGCCGCGGTAGACACGTAAAACCCTACTCCTGCTTAGCTGTGTATTGAGTTGGAGAGCTCGGGAGCTTGAAGAAGCAGCTACACCGAGCGTATGAGTGATCTAGGTTCCGAACCCCCCCCCCCCCCACGTTGTGCATGGGCCTCCTTTTATAGTGCAAGGGGTCACCGACAGGTGTCAACGTAGGAGAAAGGGGTAAAAATGTAAAAGAGGTGGTAGTTGTAACAGTGCGGGAACAGTGGAGCTACAGTGCGCGAACAGTGGTCGCTACCTACTTTGACAGTGGGGGACAAGGGCATTTAATGCCCGTCGCCGTCGACCCCAAAAGCTCCCGCCCTTGCGTCTCCGTCCGCCACGGCGATGGATCCACCACCGTGGAGTGTCACCGTGTCCCCCAGGCTGCACAGCCATCCGCCACGCGTCCCTGGATAGGCCCCAGGGCGACGCGTGGGTCGATGAGCTGGAGCGCGGGTACACAGCGCAACTCTCCCGGCAAGCACCTTGCCGGGGTCTTGATCTTGCCGGGCCCGGGAGCTTGCCGCTCCCCGGGCCCTCGCCGGGACGCATATAGCGCCGAGGCGTGTCTTCTATGATGGAATCTTCTAGTCTTCCTGGCAAGCTCCTCTTGCCAGGGCCTTGTGCCAGCGAGGTAATCTTGAGCCTGGTACGGCCTTCCCGGCAAGCTCCGCTTGCCGGGGTCTCGATCTTCTGTCTTGTATACTTTGTTTTTGAATGGCTTGATATGGAGCAGGGAGGTCTCCGGCGAGCGCGTGGTAAACCCTGCCGCGGGAAGCTGCAACTGCCCGTGCACAAGTTGGGGTACTGAGGTACCCCTACCTTAGTACACCGACAGGAGCCCCCGGGCCTGGGCCACACACGGTGCCGAGCGCTGTTGGGCCAGGCCCAAAACAGTGCACGGGCACACGCGGCCCACGGCGCGCCGAATCCATTTCCGTATCCGCCGCATCCCCCCATAACGGCACGCGTCGATTGCGGCGTCGTGGGATGGGACGTGCCCACGTTCTCTTAATGGAAAGGGCGAAACGCCCCCCCACTTCCCCATAAAAGCAGAGGAAGCAGGAGCGATTCCCCTCCTTGCGCTTTCATTGCCTCTTCTTCTTCCTCCAGAGATCCCTTTGCGCTCCGCCTCCACACCTCCGCAGCCGCCGTCTGCATCTCCGGCGTCGCCGGGCTCTTCGTCCCCCTTCCTCCGCCGCGTCCGCCATGGCCCCGAAGACCGACAAGGCGAAGGCGGAGAAGGCCAAGAGGGAGAAGTCGGAGCAAGCGGCGAAGCTCGCCGCGTATCGGAAGCGGAACCTCGTCTTCCCGCCGAAGCTCGGCGCGCGGGAGCTCTGGAACAAGTATTACTTGTTCTGGGCCAAGGAAACCAAGGCGCACCCCCGCACTCGAGCTTATCCGGCCGCCGCCAAGGACAACTACCCCGGCGGGTACTATTTCTTCGCAGCCTTCTTTCACTGCGGTCTTTGCCCTCCTTTCTCTGATTTCTTCTGCGACGTCATGCACACCTATGGCCTCCACCTTCTTGACTTCACCCCCAACGCCATCCTCACAATGGCGGTTTTCGCACACATGTGCGAAAACTTTATAGGAATACACCCAAACGTAGCGCTGTTTAGGCACTTCTTCACTCCTAGAGCAGAGGCCGGCGCCCCCCTCTCCGGAGGAATTTCTTGGGTATTTCGTCTGAACAAGAAGGAGTCGTACTTGCCGGGGGAGCTCCGCGGCAAGTGGGAGGAGTGGCGTGCAGACTGGTGCTGGATCGTTGAGGACGAGCCGCAGCCCTTCACCGCGCCGCGCACAACGCCCATCGTGCGCGGCAGGGACTGGAGCGAGCTAGACTCGGACGACATCAAGCTCGACGCCGCCCTCATCCGGATTCTTCGTCTTCGGGTAGCTAGGCTGTCCGTTGCAGAAGTAGGCGCGGACTTCCTCCGCCGCCGCATCGCCCCTCTCCAAGACAGGAAAAGGCCGGCCTGGGAGTACGGCAACCCAGCGGAGGCTGAACTTCAACTTCACGACGCTGGAGCTGAAGGGGATGGTCCGGGAACTCTTCAAATATGACCGGGCCCACCCTGAGTGGTTCAGACCTCCCCGGGGAGTGGTGCCCCTCTGCAACAACACAACTTGTGATCCTCTCCGCGCCATGATGCCCGCTTGTGATTCGCACGGCGTGGACCGCACGTGGATTCCGCCCAAGCCCATAGACGTCCTCAACTTCTTCGACAACCTCGTGGAGGTGGCGAAGAACAAGGATGACATCAAGGAGCACACGCGGGACACCACCGAACAGGAGCTTGCATACATGGCTTCTCGGGCTGAAGAGGCCGCTGCAGCCGCAGCGGCAGGAGATTTTGGATATACGCCTGAAGAGGCGGAGGTTGCGGACGCGTCCAGCCAGGCGGAGGAGGCGGAGATCCGCAGACTGCTGCAACTTCCTCCCGACGCGCTCGCCGGGGTCCCCTCTCTGAGGCACTCCGGGATCCACGGGATCGTGGCCGAGGCCGCGGCAAGGGATGGCGCTGCCGGAGGGAACAGAGGCGCCGCGGGGAGCGGAGGTGCCAGAGGAAAAGAGGCCGCAGCGCAGGGCGCTGGGCCCAGCGAGCCAGCCGGGGAGGAGGAGGAGGAGGAGGCCGAGGACTCCGACGGATCTACGGAGCTCTACGCCGACGACCTCTCCTCGTCGGAGACCTCCCCGCCCCCGGCAAGCCCAAGGCGGTCTCCGCCGAAGCGTCTCCGCAAGACGGCGACGGGAGAGAGGGCGCAGGCGCCCCGGCAACAACCAGCTCGCCGGGCAGATCCCCGGGGGAGCCAAGCTGCGCCGGGGGCGACCGGCGCACCAGCCACAGTGGAGGCGGCCCGCGCGCGGGCCACGACGGAGGCGCCCCGCAAGCAGGCGTCGAGCCGACAGGGGTCTTCTCGGAGCGGAGCGGCGGCTCCGCCCGCTCCTCGGGCCCCGGCTACCACAGGGGCTGGGTCTTCGCAGCCCCAGCCCCAGGGACCGCCAAGCGCCCGAGGGAATCTTCGTCATCCGCTCCTCGTGCAGACGCGCCCCAGGTGGAGTATGACTTCTCTGCCTTGAGCGAGGACGACGAGGAGGATCAGGAGTAAGAATCCGAGATCTTACACTTTCTCAAGTTTCGTCTTGATTATTGTTGATGCTAATTTTGTTTGTTGCTTCGATTTCAGGACCTTGGTTCAGCGCGTGGAGAAGAAAGCCAAGGCGCCTGTGGTCGAGGTCGCGGAAGACTCGGCCGCCGCGGCAACTGGGGACGCGCCGGAGCCAAGCCTGCCGGACCCGAGCGCTGCTCCGAGGAGCAGCCCCCAGCACAGCCCCCAGCGTAAGTCTGGGTTCCATCCTTCCGCTCGTCGGGGTGTGCTTGGGGATTTTGTTTTGTTTCAATATCTTGATGTCTTCGTCTTGATTTGTGCAGAGGTGGAGCCACAGCCGCAGGAGCGTCCGGAGGCCGCCCCCGAGGAGCTGCAGGCCCCGCCGTCCCCGCCAAGGCCGAACTCCCCGGCAAGGGAGAGCGCTCCGCCAAGGGCGGGTACTCCGCCAAGGGCGAGTACCCCGCCAAGGGCGAGCAGCCCGGCGAGGGTGACTACTCCGCCAAGGCAGGGCTCCCCGGCGAGGGAGCCCGCCGCTGACGACGTCCGCCAAGGTAGGTCTTGTAATTTTGTCTTCTTGGCGTTGTCTCTTTTTGGATTTTTGCTTGAACTTCTTTTTCTTCTTCTTCTTCTTATAGATCTTCCTCCCCCCGAGCCGATGGAGACTGAAGTCATCAACATCGAGGAGGAGGAGGGCGCGCAGGGCGGCGGCGGCGACGTCCCTGGCACCGAGGAGATGGCTGAAGCCGCCGAGCCGGCTGCGCCAGAGGCCGCTCCGGCTGCGGACGCAGCGGCCGGGGAGGGGGACGGCGACCGCACCGCCGACCCGGAGGCGGCGGGAGCATCAAGTGCTGCGCCGGCCGCCGACCCCTCCGCCGGTAAGGAGCAGGGCTACTACCTTGAAGCCCCCAACGGCGTCTTCATCCAGGTGCCGTGGGGTTCTTCGTCGCGAGCTCCCGCGGAGGGCGAGGCATTTGACGGGGAGGTCCTCGCCTCCGCGGGCCTGAAGATCGTCGAGGCGCCCGGCGGGAGTGAAGGGCCCGAGGAGGAGAAGCTGCTTCACCAGCTCCTGGCCCTTTACCGGGCCAGGCAGGCGAAGCTCGCTTGTCGGGAGGCCCTCGCCGCCAAGGCCGCCGCGGAGATGGAGAAGCGCGCGGCGGAGCTCAGCACCGCCAACCAGGCGGCCCTCCGCGAGGTGGCGGAGGAGCGCGAGCGACTCGCCGGCGAATATCAGGAGTGGGTGCTGGAGAAGGCCGAGGCCGAGGAACAGCAGCGGCTCGCCGGGGTGGAGCTGTCCCGGCGAGAAGGAGAACTCGCCCAGCGTAAGGTCAACCTCGACTCCCACGAGGAGGACCTTGCCGCTCGGGAGGAGGCCCTTGGCGGGGAACTGAAGGAGGCAAAAGCCGCCGCGGCTGCCGCGGAGACCGCCAAGAAGGAGCTTGCCGCCAAGGTCGCGCAGCTGGAGAAGTCGCTGAAGGTGAGCGCGGAGAAGGTCGCCGCGCTCATCACGGAGCGTGAGAAGGACGCCCACACCAATTCAGAACTCCAGGTGCGTCTTTCTGAGAGGGGCGACGAGTTGAAGGCCGCCAAGGACTCCATCGAGGACTTGGAGTTGAAGGTCTCTACACTGAAGGATTCACTCGACGCTGCCCGGGCTCGGGAGACCAAGCTGAAGGAGGAGCTCCGCAAGGAGCGGACCCTGGTGGACAGCGCCAACAAAGCGGCTGAGCTCTTCCGCAAAACCGTTGAGGTATGGACCGAGGACTTAGTATCTTGTGCGTCCAACATCGACCAGGAGCTGCTGGCGTTGAAGCTGGAGCACCTCATCTACTCCCCGGATCCAAACCTCCCTCACAGCGCCAAGCTCAGCCTCTTCTTTAGGGGAATTGCGCCGGCCCTTGCAGATCTGCGGAAGAAGATCCCCGCGCAACTGGCCGAGGAGACGCGCCTACTCTGCACGGGAACTCTGGAGCGCGTGCTGACGAAGATCGTATACCGCAACCCGGGCATAAACCTCACCAACGTTCTTCGCAGCTTGCCGGCCGACGCGAACATGGAGGCTCTGAAGGAGCAGGTCGCCCACATCATAGCCAAGGTGGCTAAGATCTGCAGGATTGAGGGCGACCGCGTAGATTAGGCCTCCATTATCTTTATCTCTTTTCGTTGCTGCATAGGGTGTTATGAACTCGTTAATCATTGCGAAAAGTTATCTTTTGTAAGACATTTATCTCATTTTGATCAATCAGTGCAATGTTATCTTCCTTGTCTTAATCCTTGACTTTGTATGTTTTTCACCCTACGCTCCCGGGGAGCTTGCCGGCAAGGGGCCTTTGCCGCGAGCGCTGAGTGCTGGACTCTGAGCAGCCTGCTGGCCAAGGTCTCACCGGCAAGCAACCTTGCCGCGGCTAGTCGCAACGCACTTAGCTTGCTGAGCGAACTCGAAAACGAAGTAAGGGCGCGACACTTGTCGCAGCTCGCTTAGATCGTTGAGCGTACTCGGAAACAAGACAAGGGTGCGGCTAGCTACGGGTAGGTTCCTCCACGCACAGGTTTTCCATACGAAGTGTGATTGTTCAAGGAAGACAACAAAAAATTTAAAATTTGAACTGGTCAAATTCTGATAACTTAGCTTTCATATATTGCTTGCTTCTCGGTAAGGCTTCTCTTTCTTGAACATCACTTGGTTCCTCCTCCACTTCTTTCCCCCCGGCAAACTTGTGCGCGAGGAACGTTCCTTCTGCTTAGGAGGCAAGGAAAAAGAAGAGGGAAACAAGTATATGGCCTTTCGGCGTGTTAATGCTTACCGGATACTTGAGTGTTGCACCAAATGCCAAACAACACATGCGAATACCAAAGAAGAGCATGCAAAAGGCAATCAGCGCAAAACACAAAAACTTTACTGATGCACGGGGTCTGCGCCCGGCTTTGTACAAAGGGTTACATGCAACAGCGGCAAAGCTTGTACAAAACGTGGTTGCCGGAACGGATCACAGCAACTGCGCCTTATGGGTGAAACTTGCGAAGATGCTCTATGTTCCAGGAGTTGCTCACCGGTAAGCCTTCTTCGGTCTCGAGGCGGACAGCGCCGGGCCTCGTGACTTGTCTCACCCGATAAGGGCCTTCCCACTTCGGCGTCAACTTGTTGGAATTCTTGGCGGACTGAACACGCCGAAGAACAAGGTCAGCTTCCTCGAGACTCCTGGCCCTGACCTTGCGGCTATGATAGCGGCGCAAGGCTTGCTGGTATCGAGCAGCTCGTACAGCAGCCTGGAGACGTCCCTCCTCGAGGAGCAATGCATCATCTTGTCGCAGTTGCTCTTGCTCGAGCTCATCATAAGCGAGCACTCGAGGAGATCCGTATACGAGTTCCGTGGGGAGAACTGCCTCTGCTCCATAGACTAGAGCAAAGGGTGTTTGTCCGGTGGCTCGACTTGGTGTCGTTCTGATTGACCAAAGAGCCGCCGGTAGCTCCTCTATCCAATTTCTTCCGCACTTGCGCAGCCTGTCAAAGGTCCTCGTCTTGAGTCCGCGCAGCACTTCAGCATTGGCCCTCTCCGCTTGACCGTTGCTCCTCGGGTGAGCAACAGAAGCGAAACAGACCTTGGCGCCAAGGTCTTGGACGTACTGCATGAAGGTGCGACTAGTGAATTGCGTACCGTTGTCGGTGATGATCCTGTTAGGGATCCCGAAACGGCAAACAATCGACCTGAAGAACCTGACTGCTGACTGTGCTGTCACCTTTCTCACTGGTTCCACTTCTGGCCACTTTGTGAACTTGTCGATTGCAACGTACAAGTACTCAAAGCCCCCGACAGCACGAGGGAAAGGGCCGAGGATATCGAGCCCCCAGACCGAGAAGGGCCAGGATAAAGGGATTGTTTGGAGAGCTTGAGCTGGCTGATGAATCTGCTTTGCATGGAACTGGCACGCTTCACACTTGGTTACTAGTGCAGTTGCATCTTGGAGGGCTTCTTGCCAAAAGAACCCTTGCCGGAAAGCTTTCCCGGCAAGCGCCCTTGCGCCAATGTGGTGGCCGCATATGCCTCCGTGTATTTCTGCCAACAGCTTCTGTCCATCTTCCCTGGAGATGCATTTCAACCTGACACCATTGAGTCTTCTTCTGTACAGCTCGTTATCCACGAACTGGTACATACTTGACTGCCTGGTTATCTTCTCTATTTCTTCTGGGTCGTCGGGAAGTTCTCCAGTTTGAAGAAAACGGACGATCTGCTGCGCCCATGCCGGAGCCTGGGGCTCGACGGCAAGGACTAAAGGCTCGAGGGCCGCTGCGGGAACCTCAGCTTCTACGGCAAGGACCTCTGGTTCTGCCGGAGCTGAAGGTCCCCCGGCAAGCTCGCCGGTACGAGGCTTGTCGGGAACGCTTGCTTCAACTGTACAGACCCTAGGATCTGCAGGAGCAAACTGTTCCTCAGCGTTGTGGTTGTTGATCTTGGGGACCTTGGCGGCGGTTTCTGGAAGATCCGCCGGCAAGTAGTCGCCGGAGACCAACTTTCTCTTCTTGGACTGCCCAATTGATGGTGTAACGGATGGTTGAGTTAGCTTGAGCAAGAAGGTCCCTGGTTCCACAGGTAACTTCATCGAAGCACACTTTGAAAGGCCGTCTGCTATTTCATTCTGAGCTCTCGGGACGTGCTCCATTTGCAGACCTTCGAAGTGCTCCTCAAGCTTCCTCACTTCATCGACATAAGCTTCCGTCAAAGGGCTCTGATAGCTCTTGTTAACTTGTCGGACCACCAACTGAGAATCTCCCCGCACAATCAGCTTTCTGATCCCAAGTTCGGCCGCAATCCTGAGGCCGGCAAGCAAGCCTTCATATTCGGCAGTGTTGTTGGTCGCTTGCTCCCTGGGAAAGTGCATCTGGATAACATATTTGAGGTGCTCTCCGGTGGGCGCGATGAGTACCACGCCAGCACCGGCGCCTTGCAGCGAGAAGGCACCGTCAAAATACATTACCCATTCACTTGTTGCTTCTTGTACGGGTGTACTTGTTTCTTGGACTTCTTCATCGGGCGTTGGGGTCCATTCAGCTATGAATTCTGCTAAAGCTCGGCTCTGTATGGTTGAAGTACTTTCAAACTTGAGTCCAAAGCTCGACAGCTCCAGGGCCCACTCAACAATCCTGCCTGTTGCTTCTGGGTTGTGCAATATCCTCTTCAGCGGAAAGCGAGTGACCACTGTTATCTCATGTGCTTGGAAGTAATGGCGCAGCTTTCTCGAGGCCATGAGGAGGCCGAAAAGCAACTTTTGCACACCAGAGTACCTTGATCTAGCCCCCTGGAGAAGGGAACTTACAAAATACACTGGGCGCTGCACCATCTTCTTTCGCACTTCATTTTGTTCCTGCGCAGAGTTGTCCTTGTCGGGGCCAGAGCTTGCCGGAGCAGCCCCCTGCTTGTCGCTGGATTCGCTTGCCGGTGGTGCTGACTCCTCGTCGGACTCCCTCTCCGCTACTAACGCAGCACTAACCACCTGGTTGGTTGCCGCTAGGTATAGCAACAACTTTTCCTGTGGTCTAGGTGCGACAAGTATTGGAGTGGAGGACAGGTACCGTTTCAAATCCTGCAGCGCTGCCTCCGCTTCCGGAGTCCACTTCATGGGACCTGCCTTCTTCAAGATTTTGAAGAAAGGTAGGGCGCGTTCTGCAGACTTCGAAATGAACCTACTGAGGGCAGCCACACAACCTGCAAGCCTTCTGACATCCTTGACGCGCTTCGGGGCCTCAATTTGCTCAATGGCTTTAATCTTGTCGGGGTTGGCTTCAATCCCCCTCTGCGATACAAAGAACCCGAGAAGCTTGCCAGAGGGGACTCCAAAGACGCACTTCTCGGGGTTCAACTTGAGCTGGATTCTGCGCAGGTTCTGAAATGTTTCTTCCAAATCTTGGACTAGGGTTTCCTTGCTCTTACTTTTCACCACGATGTCATCCATGTAAGCCTCTACGTTTCTGTGGATCTGTGGCTCAAAAGCAGTGTATACTACCCTTGCAAAGGTTGAGCCTGCATTCTTCAATCCAAATGGCATGCGTATGAAGCAATAAGTGCCACATGGAGTGATAAATGCAGTCTTCTCTTCATCCTCCTTGGCCATGAAAATCTGATGATAGCCTGAGTATGCATCAAGAAAACAGAGTAGCTCACATCCGGCAGTGGAGTCAACGATCTGGTCAATGCGCGGCAAAGGGAATGGATCCTTGGGACATACTTTATTCACATCGGTGAAGTCTATACACAGTCTCCACTTCCCGTTGGCCTTGCGCACGACAACTGGGTTTGCCAACCACGTCGGATGGATCACACCTCTAACTAGGCCTGCTGCCTCTAGCTTCTTGATCTCTTCGTTGATGAATTCTTGGCGCTCCACGGCTTGCTTCCTCACTTTCTGCTTGATGGGCCGCGCATGAGGACAAACAGCAAGCTTGTGCTCAATTACCTTCCTGGGAACACCGGGGATGTCAGATGGTTGCCAGGCAAACACATCGACATTCGCCCGCAGGAAGGCAACGAGCGCGCTTTCCTATTTGCTGTCAAGTGTGGCACTGATGGTGAAGGTACCACCAGTGCCGTCCTCCTTGGCGGACACCTTCTTGGTTGCCGGAGGAGCGGCCATTCCCTTCTTACACTTGCCGGTGGAGCTCGATGGAACGTCCTCGACGGCAGCGCAGCACTCCGAAGAGGTGCGGTTGCCGGAGTGGGCCCCAGAGCACTTGCCAGACTTGGTCTTCGTCTTCTTCCCCCCGGGAGCTTCAGCGGCAAGTGTATCCTTTTCTGCCGCAGCTGCCGCATCCCGGTAGATCTTGTCGGCGCAGACAAGCGCATCTTTCTTGTCGCCATGGACAGTGATGACGCTTATCGGCCCCGGCATCTTGAGTACGTTGTAAGCATAATGGGAAGCCGCCATGAACTTGGCGAGGGCAGGACGGCCAAGTATTCCATTGTAGGGCAATGGAATATCGGCGACGGCAAAAGTGATGCGCTCAGTTCTGAAGTTGAGCTCCCCGCCAAAGGTCACCGGCAGAGTGATCTTTCCCTTGGGCTTGCTCCTTCCCGGGTTGATTCCTTGGAAAGAACCGGTTTCTTCGAGCTCGCCATCTGGAATCTAGAGTTTCTTGATCACAGCAGAGGAGATCAAGTTCAGCCCGGCCCCGCCGTCAACCAACATTTTGGTGACCTTGAGGTTGCGGATGGTGGGAGAAACCAGCATCGGCAAGCACCCGACCGCAGTGGTGCGGTCAGGGTGATCCTCAAGATCAAAAATGATGGGCGTGCTGGACCATTTGAGGAGCCTGCGTGACTCCACGGGCGGCTCTGCTGCATTCACCTCACGCACCCACTGCTTTAGTTGGCGGTGGGAGGTGTGCAAAGAGGCGCCACCGTCGACGCACAGGACCTCCGTGGCCTTCTGGAACTCCTGCTCGCTGTTATCCTCATCCTCCATGTCTTCGTCGTCGTCCTCTTCGTCCTTGTCGCGGCCCCGGGGAGGTCGATCTCCTTGGCGCTGCTTGGCCTTGCCGCGGCGTCCTCCCCGGCCGTTGAACGGCCGCTTCTTGCTTGGCTCTTCCCCGCCACCTTGGGCCTTCTCCTTGTCACGCCTCTCGTACTCAGCTTTCTGCTGCTCGACGAGATACTCGACGCGCTTGCAGTTGGAGAGATCGTGACCCTTGGTGCGGTGGATTTTACAGTATTGCTTGTCGGAGCCGTCCTGCTTGTCGGCTGCCGCTACAGGGGCAGGCTCCTTGCCGGAGCCGCCAGCCTGTGTTTGCTTGGCGGGAGCCTCCTTGCCGGACTTCTCGACGGCAAGCACCTCTTTCTTGCCCTTCCTTCTGTTATTCCGCCGCCGGCTCTTCTTTGCCGGGGCGGCGTCGTCACTGTCGCTTCCTCCTGCGCCAGCATCCTCCCCGGGGAGTCTCCTACCCTCTTCTGCGCGTGCGCACTTGTCAGCCAGAGCATAGAGCTCGCTAACATCCCGAATCTTGGTCATCGCCATTTCTTCACGCATGCGGCGGTTACGCACGTTCTGGTGGAATGCGCTGATAACCGCGGCAGGGTGGACATCCGGGATGTTGTGTTGCACACGGCTGAAGCGTTGGATGTACTTGCGAAGGGGCTCTCCTTCCTTCTGGGCCAAAATGTGGAGATCGCTCTCCTGGCCGTGGGGTTTGTGGCCGCCGGTGAAGGCGCCCACAAACTGGTGGCAAAGGTCGGCCCAAGAAGAGATGGAACCTTCCGGCAAGTGCATAAGCCACGAACGGACGTTTGGCTTAAGCACAAGCGGGAAGTAATTTGCCAAGATTTTCTCGTCGCGCCCCCCGGCAGCTTGCACTGCGATGGTGTAGACGCTGAGGAATTCCGAGGGGTGCGTCTTGCCGTCGTACTTCTCCGGTACGTCGGGCTTGAAATTCTTCATGCTGGGCCACTGGACGCGCCGCAGCTCGCGGGTGAACGCAGGGCAGCCTGCCGCATACGGCAAGTCGCCTGGTTCACCGGGCGCGCGCGCGTCGACAGCGTTCCCAGCCCTATGATCCGATTGTCGCCGAGCTTCTCGGCGGCGCTCGATTGTGGTCCGAGCGTCTTCTTGTCGCCGGTCGTCAAGGACCTGGCGCTGGTCCCGACGAGCCCGCGGGTCTGACGATGCCGTGGAGCCGTCGTCGGTGTTGTTCCGGCGGGGTGGCATCTTCTGCTTCCGCGGCGGGGAGTGCACGCTTGTCGCGCCCCCGGCGGTCTTGTCGCCGTCGGCCTTCGTCTTCTCAGCTTGCCGCGGCCGCGAGGCCGCCGGCTGCTGTGGAGAATCGTTGTTGGCGAAGGCTATCAGGCTCTGGATGGTGGCCCTCCAGTCTTCGGCCTTGTCTGCCGCTGGAGGGAAGTCGAGGAGCAGTTGCGCCCTTGCGAGCGCTTCTACTGGAGTGGAGGGGAACGGGGGCGAGCGGTGCGAGGAGCGGGATATGCTCGGACTCCTAACAACGTTAGAAGGAGCAGGGTCCCGCGCCGGCGCCTTCGCTTTGCTTGTGCCCGGACGGTGGTCCGGGGCGTCCCGTGAGCCTCCGGTATGTCCTTGCCCCAGCAAGCGGATACCACCTCCTGTGGTATGGCGCTGCTGGGTTGTCGTGTGCTGAGATGGACGTGGCGCGTCCACGGAGACCGAGGCTCGGTCGTCCGTCCTATCCTTCGATTTAGTGGCGCCGCGAGTGTCCTCGCCGGCGACCACTCTTCCGACGGCGTCTCTGTTGGGGAACGTTGCATGGGAAACAAAAATTTTCCTACGCTCACCAAGATCAATCTAGGAGATGCATCTACGAGGGAAGACTCGGATCCACATACCCTTGTAGATCGCGATGCGGAAGCGTTGCAAGAACGCGGATGAAGGAGTCGTACTCGCTGCGATTCAGATCGCGGTTGATTCCGATCTAAGCGCCGAACAACGGCGCCTCCGCGTTCAACACACGTGCAGCCCGGTGACGTCTCCCACGCCTTGATCCAGCAAGGAGAGAGGGAGAGGTTGGGGAAGACTCCATCCAACAGCAGCACGACGGCGTGGTGGTGGTGGAGGAGCGCGGGACTCCAGCAGGGCTTCGCCAAGCGCTGCAAGAGACGAGGAGGGAGAGGGGTAGGGCTGCGCCAAGAGGGAGACGTTCTCATGTATGTAGCAGCCCCAAAACCTCACATATATATAGGGGGAAGGGGGGGCTGCGCCCCCTTTAGGGTTTCCCACCCCTAGGGGTGCGGCAGCCCCCAAAAACCCATCTAGGGTGCGGCCAAGGGGGGGGAGAGAGAGGGGGCGCCCTAGGGTGGGCCTTAAGGCCCATCTGGACCTAGGGTTTGCCCCCCTCCACTCTCCATGCGCCTAGGGACTTGGTGGGGGGGGCGCACCAGCCCCCTTGGGGCTGGTCCCGTCCCACACTTAGCCCACGCAGCCTTCAGGGGCTGGTGGCCCCACCTGGTGGACCCCCGGGACCCTCCCGGTGGTCCCGGTACATTACCGATATCGCCCGAAACTTTTCCGGTGACCAAAACAGGACATCCCATATATGAATCTTTACCTCCGGACTATTCCGGAACTCCTCGTGACGTCCGGGATCTCATCCGGGACTCCGAACAACATTCGGTAACCGCGTACATACTTTCCCTATAACCCTAGCGTCATCGAACCTTAAGTGTGTAGACCCTATGGGCTCGGGAACCATGTAGACATGCCCGAGACAACTCTCCGACCAATAACCAACAGCGGGATCTGGATACCCATGTTGGCTCCCACATGTTCCACGATGATCTCATCGGATGAACCACGATGTCAAGGATTCAATCAATCCCGTATACGATTCCCTTTGTCTATCGGTATAGCACTTGCCCGAGATTCGATCATCGGTATACCGATACCTTGCTCAATCTCGTTACCGGCAAGTCTCTTTACACGTTCCGTAACACATCATCCCGTGATCAACTCCTTGATCACATATTGTGCACATTATGATGATGTCCTACTGAGTGGGCCCAGAGATACCTCTCCGTCATACGGAGTGACAAATCCCAGTCTTGATTCGTGCCAACCCAACAGACACTTTCGGAGATACCTGTAGTGCACCTTTATAGCCACCCAGTTACGTTGTGACGTTTGGTATACCCAAAGCATTCCTACGGTATCCGGGAGTTGCACAATCTCATGGTCTAAGGAAAAGATACTTGACATATAGAAAAGCTTTAGCATACGAACTACACGATCTGTGCTAGGCTTAGGATTGGGTCTTGTCCATCACATCATTCTCCTAATGATGTGATCCCGTTATCAACGACATCCAATGTCCATGGTTAGGAAACTGTAACCATCTATTGATCAACGAGCTAGTCGTCTAGAGGCTTACTAGGGACATGGTGTTTGTCTATGTATCCACACATGTATCTGAGTTTCCTTTCAATACAATTCTAGCATGGATAATAAACGATTATCGTGAACAAGGAAATATAATAATAACCAATTTATTATTGCCTCTAGGGCATATTTCCAACAGTCTCCCACTTGCACTAGAGTCAATAATCTAGTTCACATCGCCATGTGATTAACACTCACAGGTCACATCATCATGTGACCAACATCCTAAAGAGTTTACTAGAGTCAGTAATCTAGTTCACATCAATATGTGATTAACACTCAATGAGTTCTGGGTTTGATCATGTTATGCTCGTGAGAGAGGTTGTAGTCAACGGGTCTGCAATATTCAGATCCCTATGTACTTCGCAAAACTTTATGTCATATCGTAGATGCTGCTACCACGTTCCACTTGGAGCTATTCCAAACTGTTGCTCCATTATACGTATCCGGTATCTCCACTTAGAGTTATCCGGATAGGTGTTAAGCTTGCATCGACGTAACTCTTTACGTCGAACTCTTTATCACCTCCATAACCGAGAAACATTTCCTTATTCCTCTAAGGATAATTTTGACCACTATCTAGTGATCCACTCCTAGATCACCTTTGTACCCTCTTGCCAGACATGTGGCAAGGCACACATTAGGTGCGGTACTTAGCATGGCATACCGTATAGAGCCTATGACAAAAGCATAGGGGACGACCTTGTCCTTCCTCTTTCTTCTGCCGTGGTCAAGCTTTGAGTCTTACTCAACTTCACACCTTACAACTCAGGTAAGAACTCCTTCTTTGACTGATCTATTTTGAACTCCTTCAAAATCATGCCAAGGTGTGTGTTCTTTTGAAAGTATCATCAGGCGTCTTGATCTATCTGTATAGATCTTGATGCCCAATATGTAAGCAGCTTTATCTAGGTCTTCCTTTGTAAAACTCATTTCAAACAACCCTTTATGCTTTCCAGAAATTCTACATCATTTCGGATCAATCATATGTCATTCACATACACTTATCAGAAATGTTGTAGTGCTCCCACTCACTTTATTGTAAATACAAGTTTCTAACAAACTTTGTATACCCAAAAACTTTGATCACTCCATCAAAGCATATATTCCGACTCCGAGATGCTTGCTCTAGTCCATGGAAGGATCGCTGGAGCTAGCATATCTTTTAGCATCCTTAGGATCGACAAAACCTTTCTGATTTTATCATATACAACCTTTCCTCACGAAAACTGGTAAGGAAACTTGTTTTGTCATCCATCTGCCAGATTTCATAAATGCAGCTAATGCTAATCATGATTCCGACGGACTTAAGCATCGCTACGGGTGAGAAAATCTCATCGTAGTCAACTCCTTGAACTTGTGGAAAACTCTTCGCCACAAGTCGAACTTCATAGACGGTGACATTACCGTCCACGTCCGTCTTAGTCTTAAAGATCCATTTGTCTCAATGGCTTGCCGATCATAGGGCAAGTCCACCAAAGTCCATACTTTGTTTTGATACATGGATCCTATCTCGGATTTATCGGCTTCTAACCATTTGTCGGAATATGGGCCCACCATCGCTTCTCCATAGTTCGTAGGTTCATCGTTGTCCAACAACATGACCTCTAAGACAGGATCACCGTACCACTCAGGAGTAGTACACATCCTTGTCGACCCACGAGGTTTGATAGCAACTTGATCTGGAGCTTCATGATCACTATCATTAGTATCCTCTTCAAGTGTCGTAGGTTCCACAGAAACATCTTTCTGTGTTGCACTACTCTCCGGTTGAAGTGAGGGTTCGACAACCTCATCAAGTTCTATCTTCCTCCCACTCAATTCTTTCGAGAGAAACTCCTTCTCGAGAAAGGACCCATTCTTAGCGACAAACATTTTTGTCCTTGGATCTGAGATAGAAGGTATACCCAACCGTTACCAGTGGGTATTTCATGAAGATGTATTTGTCCGCTTTGGGTTCGAGCTTTTCCTGGCTGAAGCCATAAGCATCGCAGCCCCAAACATTTAAGAAAACGACAACTTTGGTTTCTTGCCAAACCATACGACGTCGTCTCAACGGACTTAGATGGTGCCCTATATAAAGTGAATGCAGCTGTCTCTAATGCATAACCTCAAAATAATAGCGGTAGGTCGGTAAGACACACCATAGATCGCACCATATCTCATAAGGTTCGATTACGATGTCCGGACACACCATTACGCTGTGGTGTTCCAGGGGACTTCAACTGCGAAACAATTCCACAATGTCTTAAGTGATTGCCAAACTCATAATTCAGATAATATCCCCTTGATCAGATCGTAGGAACATGATCTTCTTGTTATGATGATTCTTAATCTTCACTCTGAAATTTTTGAACCTTTCAAACGTTTCAGACTTTTGCTTCATTAAGTAAATATACCATATCTACTCAAATCGTCAGTGAAGATGAGAAAATAACGATATCCACCACACGCCTTAATTCTCATTGGATCACATACATCAGCATGTATGATTTCCAATAAGTCACTTACCCGTTTCATTGTACCTGAAAACGAGATCTCAGTCATCCTGCCCATGAGGCATGGCTCGCATGTGTCAAGCGATTCAAAATCA
>LR738711.1:899534939-899578145 GCA_902687465.1 Secale cereale
CGGGACTCCAGCAGGGCTTCGCCAAGCGCTGCAAGAGACGAGGAGGGAGAGGGGTAGGGCTGCGCCAAGAGGGAGACGTTCTCATGTATGTAGCAGCCCCAAAACCTCACATATATATAGGGGGAAGGGGGGGCTGCGCCCCCTTTAGGGTTTCCCACCCCTAGGGGTGCGGCAGCCCCCAAAAACCCATCTAGGGTGCGGCCAAGGGGGGGGGGAGAGAGAGGGGGCGCCCTAGGGAGGGCCTTAAGGCCCATCTGGACCTAGGGTTTGCCCCCCTCCACTCTCCATGCGCCTAGGGACTTGGTGGGGGGGCGCACCAGCCCCCTTGGGGCTGGTCCCCTCCCACACTTAGCCCACGCAGCCTTCAGGGGCTGGTGGCCCCACCTGGTGGACCCCCGGGACCCTCCCGGTGGTCCCGGTACATTACCGATATCGCCCAAAACTTTTCCGGTGACCAAAACAGGACATCCCATATATGAATCTTTACCTCCGGACTATTCCGGAACTCCTCGTGACGTCCGGGATCTCATCCGGGACTCCGAACAACATTCGGTAACCGCGTACATACTTTCCCTATAACCCTAGCGTCATCGAACCTTAAGTGTGTAGACCCTACGGGCTCGGGAACCATGTAGACATGACCGAGACAACTCTCCGACCAATAACCAACAGCGGGATCTAGATACCCATGTTGGCTCCCACATGTTCCACGATGATCTCATCGGATGAACCACGATGTCAAGGATTCAATCAATCCCGTATACGATTCCCTTTGTCTATCGGTATAGCACTTGCCCGAGATTCGATCGTCGGTATACCGATACCTTGCTCAATCTCGTTACCGGCAAGTCTCTTTACACGTTCCGTAACACATCATCCCGTGATCAACTCCTTGATCACATATTGTGCACATTATGATGATGTCCTACCGAGTGGGCCCAGAGATACCTCTCCGTCATACGGAGTGACAAATCCCAGTCTCGATTCGTGCCAACCCAACAGACACTTTCGGAGATACCTGTAGTGCACCTTTATAGCCACCCAGTTACGTTGTGACGTTTGGTACACCCAAAGCATTCCTACGGTATCCGGGAGTTGCACAATCTCCTGGTCTAAGGAAAAGATACTTGACATATAGAAAAGCTTTAGCATACGAACTACACGATCTGTGCTAGGCTTAGGATTGGGTCTTGTCCATCACATCATTCTCCTAATGATGTGATCCCGTTATCAACGACATCCAATGTCCATGGTTAGGAAACCGTAACCATCTATTGATCAACGAGCTAGTCGTCTAGAGGCTTACTAGGGACATGGTGTTTGTCTATGTATCCACACATGTATCTGAGTTTCCTTTCAATACAATTCTAGCATGGATAATAAACGATTATCGTGAACAAGGAAATATAATAATAACCAATTTATTATTGCCTCTAGGGCATATTTCCAACAGTCTCCCCCGCCCACCGTTGGCTCTGGTGGCGGCGGATGAGACGCGGACGGGCCTCCGACCTCCGAAGCCTTCTTCTTCGGGGCCATGGAGCTGTTGCCGATGAAGTTGCTGACGGAACTGGAGAGGTTGATGGAGAATGCGCCCGCGCGAACGCCGGATCAGGTTCGCACAACCTCGACGCCCCCTACCTGGCGCGCCAAAGATGTCTGGGGAAACTGTCCGCCACGAACACCTATGGGACCGGAGCCCCTTGTCTGTGCGGTACGAGGGCGGAGGGAGCACAAAGAGCAGATCGTAGCGAGCACGCGGGCAGTTTTACCCAGGTTCGGGCCGCGGTAGACGCGTAAAACCCTACCCCTGCTTAGCTGTGTATTGAGTTGGAGAGCTCGGGAGCTTGAAGAAGCAGCTACACCGAGCGTATGAGTGATCTAGGTTCCGAACCCCCCCCCCCCCACGTTGTGCATGGGCCTCCTTTTATAGTGCAAGGGGTCACCGACAGGTGTCAACGTAGGAGAAAGGGGTAAAAACGTAAAAGAGGTGGTAGTTGTAACAGTGCGGGAACAGTGGAGCTACAGTGCGCGAACAGTGGTCGCTACCTACTTTGACAGTGGGGGACAAGGGCATTTAATGCCCGTCGCCGTCGACCCCAAAAGCTCCCGCCCTTGCGTCTCCGTCCGCCACGGCGATGGATCCACCACCGTGGAGTGTCACCGTGTCCCCCAGGCTGCACAGCCATCCGCCACGCGTCCCTGGTTAGGCCCCAGGGCGACGCGTGGGTCGATGAGCTGGAGCGCGGGTACACAGCGCAACTCTCCCGGCAAGCACCTTGCCGGGGTCTTGATCTTGCCGGGCCCGGGAGCTTGCCGCTCCCCGGGCCCTCGCCGGGACGCATATAGCGCCGAGGCGTGTCTTCTATGATGGAATCTTCTAGTCTTCCTGGCAAGCTCCTCTTGCCAGGGCCTTGTGCCAGCGAGGTAATCTTGAGCCTGGTACGGCCTTCCCGGCAAGCTCCGCTTGCCGGGGTCTCGATCTTCTGTCTTGTATACTTTGTTTTTGAATGGCTTGATATGGAGCAGGGAGGTCTCCGGCGAGCGCGTGGTAAACCCTGCCGCGGGAAGCTGCAACTGCCCGTGCACAAGTTGGGGTACTGATGTACCCCTACCTTAGTACACCGACACGAATAAACTCAACAATATAAGCATCACATAAAGCATTGTTACCATGATCCACATGCAAAAAGGTACTCTTACTCTCCACATAAGCATCTTTGGGTAGCCCATGGTTAGGACTTTTTAGCATTAACGTTTTCAGTCTCCCCCAAGCTTGAGCAATGCTTTCTCCGTCACGAGACCTAAAGTTATAGATATAGTTCCTGTCTCGATGAATTTCATGAAGAGGATAAAACTTAGTATAAAAGAGAGACATAAGATCTTGCCAATCAAGCAAGTGCGAGTTATCGAGAAGCTTATACCAATCTGAAGCTTTATCTATAAGTGATACGGCGAACAATTTCCTCATGACAAACTCCCTTGATACACCTGCAAGCTTAAATAATGAACATAATTGTGACAGATATAGCAAGTGTTCACCGGGATGTCTGTCTCCTGCATAACGATTAGCCAAAACATAATCGATAATACCAGCTGGTATTTTATAGGGCACAATTTCAGTAGGGGGATGAGCAACCACCACAGGTGTGGGGCGTATTCCCACAAGCAACAAACTAAGATTGCGGTTTTCCATAAACATAACTAGTGAAATAAAAACAAGAAACAAAAAGATTTAATTGCAAGATCTAAAGATATACCTTCAAGCACCCACCTCCCCGGCAACGGCGCCAGAAATAGCTTGATGTCTACACACGCTTCTACTCTTGTAGACTATGTTGGGCCTCCAAGCGCAGAGGTTTGTAGGACAACGGCAATTTCCCTCAAGTGGATGACCTAAGGTTTATCGAACTCAGGTAAGTAGAGGTTGAAGATGGTCTCTCTCAAGCAACCCTGCAACTAAGATACAACAAGTCTCTTGTGTCCCCAACACACCTAATACAACTAGGAGTTGTATAGGTGCACTAGTTCGGCGAAGAGATGGTAAAATATGGATGATAGGAGTGGCAAAGCAAAGTAATATAAATCTGTAATAAAAAGTGCAGCAAGCAAACAAGTGGTAAACGTGGGCACAAATGGTATTGCAATGGTGGAAACAAGGCCTAGGGATCATACTTTCACTAGAGGCAACTCCCAACAACATTAACATAATCGAATCATATGATATTTCCCATAAAACATGCAATGGAGACGCACCCGGAGGTCATTCCTTCGTGGTCAAGAGAGGACGAGAATTATGTAGGGCTACAAAAGCACACCTCAAAGTTCGTTGTTCTCAATCTAAGGATTTCCCAATGTCACCGAGGCCATCCAAAGAAAGTCCCACAATCACCACAACATATCTAAAGGATAGTCAAAGACAAGCACCAATTAACTCTCAATCTTCAATCAACACACAAGAGAGGAAATCACTCATGAAAATATTTTTCTAATCCATGTCCAATAGACCGCTGTCACCTTGGTCTCGGGGATTATACTAGATAAAGACAAGTGAGTACATCAATCCAATACATAGAGGAAGGGGAAATATCATGGGATCACCCTAGATTAACATAGCCTATGATCACAACGAAGATCACATCATGGGAGAGAGAGATAACCACATAGCTACACGTACGAGCCCTCGGGACCGGAGAAGACTACTCACACATGGACATGGTGAGAAGGAGGTTGATGATGGTGTTGATGGAGAGGTGCAGCCCTGCGAGGAGGAGATGGCCGGCGGCAGCCACGGAGGCGGCGGCGGCGGCCCTTGGGGGCGCGGCAGCCCTCGGGGCGGCGGCGGCCCTAGGGGGCAGAGGCTCCTTGGCCCCCCTTCTTCCTTGTGGATGGTGCTGCAATGGTGCTGGTCCTCCCCTCCAAGATGGCGGCTCGGGAGAAGGAAAATTCGTGGCCCTTGGTGACCTAGGTTTCCTCTCTTTATATAGACTCTCGGATTCCCGTCATCAGATTTTGGGCCTCAGTAAAATGGGCTTTACTCGGCCGTCCGGACTCCGATTTGGACGAATTTTATATCCAGAAGAATCGCCTCGAAATTCCCCACAACTTTCGCAACTAGTCTTTTTCCGTTTGACGTCGTCTTCGGGCCAGAACGTGACCATCTTTAAAAAACGTTCTCAGACAGATTTCAGAAAAGTCAGAGTCCTACTCCAATACGACTCCTTTTGCGTTTTTGTCAATTTCCAAGTAATTCCTACACAATAAAGTGTAAAACAAGAACATTGTGCACTTTTGCAACCATTAGTAGGTTAGTCCAAATATGATCAAAAGTGTATGGAAGTGCATAAATATCATAGCAATATCACACAAAAAAGGCATGGAGCAAGCAGAAATTATAGATACGTTTTGGACGTATCAATACTACAACAAAATATTACTCTATATGAATGCCTCCGGCGGTGTACCGGTATGTGCAGTGAAACAAAAGTGACATGTATAAAAATTATGCATGGTGGCCTTGCCACAAATACGATGTCAACTACATGATCATGCAATGGCAATATGACAATATGATGCGTGTCATATGAACGGAACGGTGGAAAGTTGCATGGCAATATATCTCGGAATGGCTATGAAAATGCCATGATAGGTAGGTATGGTGGCTGTTTTGAGGAACAATATGATGGCTGTTTTGAGGAAGGATATATAGTGGGTGTATGGTACCGGCGAAAGTTGCGCGGTACAAGAGAGGCTAGCAATGGTGGAAGAGTGAGAGTGCGTATAATTCATGGACTCAACATTAGTCATAAGAACTCATATACTTATTGCAAAAATCTACGAGTCATCAAAACAAAGTAATCGACGCATGCTCCTAGGGGGGAGGTTGGTAGGAGTTAACCATCGCGCGCCCCCGACCTCCACACAAAGGTTGGCACTCTACGAATACCTCATGCTCTAACTCCGTCACATAGCGGTTCACCATACGTGCATGATACGGGAATCACTAACCTTAACACAAGTATTTCTCAATTTCATAATAACTCCACTAGCGTGACTCTAATATCACTATCCTCATGTCTCAAAACAATTATCAAGCATCCAACATCTCATTCTATTCAATGCACTTGGTGTGAATTTTTTTTACTACATTGACATTGGATGTTTATCATGTGAAGACTAGTTTCTTTAGCCTAAACACATTACCATGCTGTTTTAATAGACTCTCAAAAGGATATAAGTGAAGCATGAGAGTTCAACAATTTCTACAAAATATTATCACCACCGTGCTCTAAAATATATAAGTGAAGCACTAGAGCAAAAACTATTCAACTCAAAAGATATAAGTGAAGCACATAGAGTGTTCTAATAATTTCTAGGCCATATTTAACACTCTCAAATAGGTGTGTCCAGCAAGGAAGATTGTGGCAAACTAACAAGAAAAGACTCAAATTATACAAGACGCTCCAAGCAAAACACATAACATGTTGCGAATAAAAATATAGCTCCAAGTATAGTTACCCCATGGATGAAGACGAAAGAGGGGATGCCTTCCCGGGGCATCCCCAAGCTTAGGATTTTGATTATCTTGAATTTACTTGGGGTTCCATGGGCATCCCCAAGCTTAGGCCGTTGCTACTCCTTGTTCCATAGTCCATCAAAGCAATACTCAAAACTTGAAAACTTCACAATAGAAAACTTAGACAAAAATTCTCGTGAGCTCCGTTAGTATAGGAAAGCAAACCACTACTCAAAATTGCAGCAATGAATTAATTCTTTGTTTATATTGGTGTTAAACCTACTGTATTCTAACTTCTCTATGGTTCATATCCTCCAATACTACTCATAGATGCATCGGAATAAGCAAACAACACACGAAAAACAGAATCTGTCAAAGACATAACAGTCTGTAGTAATCTGCAGGGTTCGCCTACTTCTGTAACTCCACAAAATTCAACCTAAATTGGTAAATTTGTGGAATTTGTCTACCAATCATCTGCAAAAATAATCAACTAAATAGCACGCTCCAGTAAAATCTGAGGACCACTTTAGCGAGCGCTAACGATTCTGTTTTTCACAGCAAGATCACATAAACTTCACACAAGTCTTCCCAAAGGTTCTACTTGGCACAATCACTAAACAAAACATGAAACCACATCTAATTAGAGGCTAGATGCAATATTTATTCCTAAACAGAAGCAAAAACAAATAATATAAAATTGGGTTGCCTCCCAACAAGCGCTATCGTTTAACGCCCCTAGCTAGGCATAATGATGCTCACATAAAAGATAAGAATTGAAACATAACGGGAGCATCATGAAGCATATGAATAGCACATTTAAGTCTAACCCACTTCCTATGCATAGGTATTTTTTGAGCAAACAACTTATGGGAACGATAATCAACTAGCATAGGAAGGGAAAACAAGCATAACTTCAAAACTTTAAGCACATAGAGAGGAAACTTGATATTATTGCAATATGTAGAAGCATATGATCCTCTCTCATAATAATTTTCAGTAGTATCATGAATGAATTCAACAATATAACCAGCACATAAAGCATTCTTTTCATGATCTACTTGCATACAAATTTTACTACTCTCCACATAAGCAAAATTCTTCGCATTCATAGTAGTGGGAGGAGCAAATTCAACAAAATAACTATCATGTGAAGCATAACCCAATTGAAAACTAAAATCATGATGACAAGTTTCATGGTTATATTTATTCTTTATAGCATAGGTGTCACCACAATATTCATCATAGATAGGAGGCATGCTTTTCGTCATAATAAATTGGCTCATCAAAACTTGGGGGACTAAAAATATCATCTTCATCAAACATAGCTTCCCCAAGCTTGAGCCTTTGCATATCATTAGCATCACGGATATTCAAGGGATTCACACTAACAACATTGCAATCATGCTCATCATGCACATATTTTATGCCAAGCATTCTATGTAGTTCTTCTTCTAGTACTTGAGCACAATTTTCCTTCCCATCATTTTCACGAAAGTTATTAAAAAGATGAAGCATATCAGGTAACCTTAATTCCATTTTTTTGTAGTTTTCTTTTATAAACGAACCTAGTGATAAAACAAGAAACTAAAAGATTCGATTGCAAGATCTAAAGATATACCTTCAAGCACTAACCTCCCCGACAACGGCGCCAGAAAAGAGCTTGATGCCTACTACGCACCCTTCTTCTTGTAGACGTTGTTGGGCCTCCAAGTGCAGAGGTTTGTAGGACGGTAGCAAATTTCCCTCAAGTGGATGACCCAAGGTTTATCAATCCGTGGGAGGCGTAGGATGAAGATGGTCTCTCTCAAGCAACCCTGCAACCAAATAACAAAGAGTCTCTTGTGTCCCCAACACACCCAATACAATGGTAAATTATATAGGTGCACTAGTTCGGCGAAGAGATGGTGATATAAGTGCAATATGGATGGTAGATATAGGTTTTTGTAGTAAGAAAATATAAAAACAACAAGGTAGAAAGGGGTAAAAGTGAGCATAAATGGTGTTGCAATGATAGTGGAGAAGGCCTAGGGTTCATACTTTCACTAGTGCAAGTTCTCTCAACAAGGATAACATAATTGGATCATATTACTAGCCCTCAACATGCAACAAAGAGTCACTCCAAAGTCACTAATAGCGGAGAACAAACGAAGAGATTATGGTAGGGTACGAAACCACCTCAAAGTTATTCTTTCTGATCGATCTATTCAAGAGTACGTCGTAACGTTCAATCTATCATAGAGTTCGTACTAGAATAACACCTTAAGACACAAATCAACCAAAACCCTAATGTCACCTAGATACTCCATTGTCACCTCAAGTATCCGTGGGCATGGTTATACGATATGCATCACACAATCTCAGAAACACCTATTCAACCAACACATAGAACTTCAAGGAGTGCCCCAAAGTTTCTACCGGAGAGTCAAGACGAAAACGTGTGCCAACCCCTATGCATAGATTCCCAAGGTCACGGAACCCGCAAGTTGATCACCAAAACATACATCAAGTGGATCACATGATATCCCATTGTCACCACAGATAAACACGCGCAAGACATACATCAAGTGTTCTCAAATCCTTAAAGACTCAATCCGATAAGATAACTTCAAAGGGAAAACTCAATCCATTACAAGAGAGTAGAGGGGGAGAAGAAGATCCAACTATAATAGCAAAGCTCGCGATACATCAAGATCGTGCCATCTCAAGAACACGAGAGAGAGAGAGAGATCAAACACATAGCTACTGATACATACTATCGTGGAATTAACACGGCAGATGTCTGGTTTAACGGACTTGATGATGGAACCATCGCACGGGTTAGCTTGAAGGGGTTAAAAGCACACAAAGGACACAGAGGGTTTATACTAGTTCGGCCCCTTCGATGAAGGTAAAAGCCTACGTCTAGTTTGGTTTGGTATTGCTTGGGCGTCGATGAACAGGGAGCGGATTGCTTGCCTGTGTCTCGACGGGTTGCTTCTTGCCCTCCCTGAACCGTCGCCGGGTCGTCCCTTTATATAGAGGCGACGCCCGGTCCGGTTTACAGAGTCCCGAGGCCGGCTCATACTCGTGTCCGCCTCGGTCTCTGCCCTTTCTTCCTTATCTCTCAAGTTACATCATCGGGCGGTTTACAAATCATAACTCTATACATGGGCCCTAAGATCTCATGGGCCGTAGCCTTTACTAAATATTACAACCATACAAACATATTATAATAAGCCGGTTTATACTAGCCGGTTCATACCTGCTAGTAATATCCTTGACATTAGGCCCCAGAATGATTTGAACTTGTTCACATCAATCTTCTCAGCCTTGCATAATTTTCTTCCTTGTGTCTTCTCATTTTTTGTAAACCGGCCCTGACGTCATCCTCAAGAATCACTTAACCTGACCGTGACATCACTTCCGCATTTAATGCCATGAGCTGTCCATCGGCTTTGTTTAAGGGTTGTTCCGAAAATCGAGGCGACAGAGGATCTTTATCCAATCCTTTGCCTCCTCGAATCCCGCGCCTGTCGCTTCAGCTCTTCTTTTCTTCTATAAATACCGCTGCCTCCATTCATTATCTTTTTCCGCTCCTTCTTCTTCCTCCGTCGCCCGAGCACAAGACTCCATTGTCGCCCGAGCTCGAACCGCCGCTGTCGACCGCCGAATCCAAGTCCTCGCCGGCCGCTGCATCGACCAGAGCTTAACCAGAGAAAACTCCGCCGCCGCTTCTCAGGTACTTCATCTTGTTCCTCACTGTAGATCCGTAACCTCTAGGGTTCTTTCGCATCTCGGCCATTAGAACCTCAGTGAAAGCTTTACCTTGTTCATCTTAGGCGCCAAGTTCTCAGTGATAACCTTTAGATCTTTCCCCTTAAAATTTACCTCTATTCTACTGCGGTATGCTTTAGATCTTCATCATTCATATTCAACCTGTAGATTTATCCGCTCTGTATAGGACCCTTGTAGTTCTTCCCGTATATCCTTGCATTTATTTTTCTTTTTCTTGCGTGCTCAGATCTGTTCTGCCTTTAGCTGTCTGTGAAAACCTGTTTCTTCTCCTTTGTAGATCTGTTAAGTATACTCCGGTTTAAACTGTCATGCACAAACTCTGTAAAAAAAATTAAAGACATACGCGACGGTTTAGCTCTCTCTCTATTGCTGTCATGAACCGGTAGTAACATAGCTCCCTGTTATTGCCGGGTTATCCGTATCATTAGTCCCTTGCTTAAACCGTTGCGTAATCCTTGCATATATCTTCCGGTTTATACCGTTGTACTTGAATAATCCGGTTTTACACTTTATCCTTTCGGCACTTGCTCTTCTGTTGCCATGGCCAAACAATTTGTTTCTTGCAACTGGGTTCCTTCCACTATTACGGAAGAAGATTTAGCTGCAGCTGTGTCAATTGACACTCTAGGTCCTCAATCCGTCTTAAAGTGGCGAGCTCCAGGAGACGAGTGTCCTCCCACTCCCAAAGAGGGGGAGGTTATTGTCTTCTTTGACCATATTGCTCGGGGCTTTACTCCTCCCAGTTCGAAGTTTTTCCGGGATGTACTTGCTGCTTTCCAGCTCCATCCTCAGGACAGAGGTCCCAACTCTGTTTCCAACATCTGTGACTTCCAAGTGTTTTCCGAGGTGTATTTGCAAGAAGAACCGTCAGTTGACCTGTTCCGGGATTTCTTTCACCTAAACCGGCGGACTGAATTTACTAGTGGACCGCATCAGGAGCTAGGCGGGGTCAGTATTCAGAAAAGGAAGGATGCAGTCTTTCCTCATGCCGCTCTACACACACATCCCAAGGATTGGAATAAATCTTGGTTTTACTGTATTGATACTTCGCCTGCGGGGGAAAACCCATTGCTGGGTTATCGCGAGCACCGTCTTCCGGAGGACCACCCCTTGCCACAGCGCCTTAGCTCTTCAGAGCAGCCCCGGTTTGCCTCCCAACTTTCCAAGTTGAAAGCTTTTATGGCAAATGGCTTAACCGGCGTGGATTTCATGCGCTGCTGGCTCTCTTGGAGTATCCTTCCTCTGAGCCTGCGTTCAAGCTTGATGTGCCAATACTCTGGTAAACCGGATGATCCTCAACGTTTTACTAAGGACAAACTTTCTGAGTCAGAAGTCACTGAGTCCGCCAAGAAAATGCTTAACCTCACTTTAGAAGAATGCAGCCAAACCGGACTGGCTCCATATTACAAGAAAAATAAGCTGCCTGCGGTATGTCTTACTTTCTTTCATATGCCTGTAATCCGTTCCTTTAAATGGTCCTTTGAATTTATCTTTTACCTTTTGAACATGCCAATGATCCTTTCTGGAAAAGGAAGCCTCAGGAAAAATCCGGAAAACTGCCACACCGGAAAACCTTCGCTTCCAAAAAGAGAAAAGCGGCTGGTGGCTCTGGTTCTCATGCTGAGGACGATGATCCGGACTCTGAGGTATGAATCGATCCGGCTTTAACTTATTCGCTTCTATTCATATCTGTATCTAATGATAACTTTTCACAGGAGTTGGCTGAAGGAGATAGACCGGCCGAAGTTGAGGTAACTATCCTTTCTTCCGATTCAGAACCTCTTCCACAAAAAAGTCGTCGGACAGTCCGGAAATATCAGTTTTCTCACCCTTATGCTCAATTGGATCCTAATTTTCTTTTGAAGAAACAAGAACACGAAGCCCTTCGCCGGACCACTCGTCATAGTGGTCTTGCAGTGGAATCATCCGGAATATCTCTTACTCCGGCTCGGAGGCGCCGCTCTGAGGTTATACTCTCTCCAACCCTCCTTCATCCCAAGGCCGGGCTTATACGCAAACCTCTTAAACCGTCTGACCCTGATTATCAGGAGACTCCGTTATCCTCTTCCGGTGAATCAACTGCAACGCAACTTCCACCCCTGAAAACTGTCCCAGGGTAAGTCTTTTGAATTTAACCGGTTTATTATTGCACTTTGTCTTACAGTTCTAACTTGTTTCTCCAACTTCCTTCAGCAAGCCAAAGCCTAGTAAACAACCAAAGGCCAACCAACCAACTGCCGAGACTGTTGTCGATGATCCGGCGGCTAATCCGGACTCAACTATCCCTCCGGAAGGCGAACGTACAATTCCACTTGAAGATCCTGCCCCTGCAGACCACACTACTATGCCTGAGAATCCTAATGCTGAGGACGTTCGTGAACCGTCCAGTCCTGCCCGGGCCAATACTCCTCAGACCAATCCGGCTCCGTCCAGCCCGGTTCATACTGCAACCCCACCACCAACTACTACTTCTCTGGATGTGGAAATAACTCATACGGCTTATACCGCTCCCGCTGAGCCCACTGTCTTAGCCAAACATACGGCTAAAGCGGAGAAGGTGTATAAAGAAAAGGGTAAATGGAGTACCGAACTGTCCAGCTTCGCTGACATGAGTGCCCAGGAGCTCTATTCCGGGTACTTGAACCGGCTCCACACAGGTCGAGACTATGAAGCAGGCCTGATTAACATGATGAAGGACAAGTATGAGGTAATCCCTTGCATCTTCTTTTAACTTTCAATGCACTTCTGTCTATACCATATCAGCCCCCAAGTTCCGGTTTAGCTTATATTGAGAAGGTGAACCGGTACTTCCTGATGAATCGAATGCTCTTACATTAGCCCCCAAGTGCCAGGGGCATAACTCGGTTTTATTTGCCTGGGACTTGCTTGACTTTTCCTTTGATACTTCAATTATCCATTAGTCCCCAAGTGTCAAGTAGACAACTTGTTTGTATGCTTGATACTTTGTCTTTGAATCACTGCTGTTTAACACTTCAATTGCCCATTAGCCCCCAAGGGTCAAGTAGACAACTTGTTTGTGTGCTTGAGACTTTGTCTTTGAATTATTTCCGCTTATTACTTGATCATCCTTGCAGGCTGATTTAAACCGGAGTGCTGACATAATCAATGAACTCCGGAGCCGACTTGCTGAAACGGAGGCTGCTGCTTCTAAAGCCAAAAAAGATCTGAATCTGAGTTTAAAGACTGCTGAACAGTTGAAGAAATTCTTTGAAGAAGAGCGGACCGCCTTTGAGGTTCAGAAGAAAGATCTGGAGAAAAGGGCCAAAGATGCTGAAGAAGCGCTTAATCCGGTGGCTGAAGAGTTAACCGGTTTAAAGCGGCAAATAGAGTTGATGACTTCTGCAGTCTTTGGTAAGTATTTAATCTGCATCCCTGCTTTCATCCTTGTAATCTTTCATCCATGCCGGTTTAACTGTGATAATCATATGCAGGGCGCCGTGTCACCCATCTTGGGGATGACTTACAGAAGAAACTCAAGGCATGTTATACTTTGGTCGAGCAGCTGTATTCCGGCGCTCAAAGGATCATAAGTGCCACATCCTTCAATAACCGGCCCCTACAACCATCCAAGGCACCTTGCAAAAGTTGTCTGTCTTGCCGGTCCGTTTGGAGGAAGTTAAAAAATCTGCTGCTCGAGCCGGTGCCCTCGTGGCGCTTACCAGAGCGAAAGCTTGGGTTCCGGACTTTGATCCGGAAGAAGCTTTAAATGGGTATCCAAATACTAAGGAAGACGGATCATCGTTTACTGCAAAGGATCTCCATGCTCTGACGAAGGAGATGCGTCCTCTCGCCGGCAAACTTGCAGCCGAATCCGATTTATCCAGGTATCATCCGGGGTACGACTTGCAGAACGAGCGGGTGGAGCGGCCGGTTTATGATACCGTCAATCTAATCCCACCAGTGCGCCCTCATACCTTCGCTCCAGATATCGAACCGTCTGAACTCATCAATGAAGAGATGTATTTCCGTGCCTTGACAAAAATCGACTGGTGTGTCCCGGACTTCCAGCCGCTTCAAGAAGAAGAGGAGACTCCGGATCAAGTTGATGCCCAGCCGTCTCAGCAGGAAGGAGCATAGCTCATAGCTTATTGTTGCAGTCTCGTTTTATCGAACAATCTTTAATCCGTCAGGCTTGCTATGCCTTGTAATAGGATAGCTGAAAACTGTGTTCGTTTGGATCCGGATACTTCTTGCTTTAACGTTGCCAATTTCAATTTATTCTAGCATGGTGTGTCCTGCATATCATCTGTTCCTGCATAGACAACACTGAGCATATATCCTAACGGTTTTACCGCTGGACCCATTAAATTGTTCTCACAATATATCAAACAAGTGTATACTTACATCAGAAATAACTTTATACCTAAGATCAAATATGCTTGATATTCTTAATCCGGCGAATCTTGCCTTTTTTGAAGGGAGTTTTTAAATAATCCATGGTCTTATAGAAACTGCCGGTTTAAATCATGTTTAGCTTCTTACTTTGCTTCTGCCTGATGATTGTTCCGGGTTATGATAAACACCGGATTAACTCTTGCTGGTGCTTGATAACCCAGACTTTGTACTCATGCTGGTGCTCATGACCCAGATTTTTTATTTTGTAGATGTGTGGTCAATTTCTTGAATTGTCCCACTCCGGATTAAAGAAGCATAACACATAAAGATAAGAAATGCAAATTTGCAAATAAAACCGTGTAGTCGAGGCTTTTTACGAGCTGCCAGGCTCAAAGCAAGGTTCAGCCAATCAATGGAATGGACTTACCATCTAGAGGGTCGGTCGATGGATGTGGCCGAATCATCCATAGGAACCATAAGAAAATCTTTAGCCAATCACTGGGCGGCTGTCGCCTGTCCAGAGGGCCTCCATGGTTCCATGAAACCATGGGTAAACTTTAGCCAATCACTGGATGCCTGTTGCCTGTCCAGAGGGCCTCCATGGCTCCATGAAGCCATGGGTAAACATAAGCCAATCACTGGATGGCTGTCGCCTGTCCAGAGGGCCTCCATGGCTCCATGAAGCCATGGGTAAACATAAGCCAATCACTGGATGGCTGTCGCCTGTCCAGAGGGCCTCCATGGCTCCATGAAGCCATGGGTAAACATAAGCCAATCACTGGATGGCTGTCGCCTGTCCAGAGGGCCTCCATGGCTCCATGAAGCCATGGGTAAACATAAGCCAATCACTGGATGGCTATCGCCTGTCCAGAGGGCCTCCATGGCTCCATGAAGCCATGGGTAAACATAATCCAATCACTGGATGGCTGTTGCCTGTCCAGAGGGCCTCCATGGCTACATGAAGCCATGGGTAAACATAAGCCAATCACTGGATGGCTGTCGCCTGTCCAGAGGGCCTCCATGGCTCCATGAAGCCATGGGTAAATCTTGAACCAATCACTGGATGGATTACCATCCAGAGGGTTTTCATGAAGCGTCCTCTTTGAGCCGGATGTGATCTTACGCTCTTCAGGGAGTTATTGCTTCTGAGTGCATATGTTCTGCAAAATCAGTTTAAACCAATCAATCTATTTGAAATATAACATATGGTAAGACATGTATGGTTGTCCTCATAAGATATTTGTATTGGAAAAAAGGCTGAGCCCCCGGTTTACCGAGGGTGCCGGTTTATTCATTAATCATAATATATACATAGGATACAGTGGAGCTCATGGCTCAGGTATAGTAGGGCCGTAAGAGGGCGATGTTCCACGGCCTCTTTGTCTCCTCTTCCGATGTCCGTGAGTCCTTGTGTTCTCGAACGTCCACCAGGTAATATGAACCGTTGTGTAGATTCTTGATGACCATAAAGGGCCCTTCCCAAGGTGGGGATAGCTTGTGCATATCTGTTTGATCTTGGATGAGCCGGAGTACTAAGTCGCCCTCCTGGAACGTCCTTGTCTTGATCCGGCGGCTGTGATATCTGCGCAAATCTTGTTGATAGATCGCAGACCGTGCGGCTGCTATATCACGCTCTTCATTTAGTCGGTCCAAACTGTCTTGCCTCGCCTGTTCGTTGGCCGCTTCAACATAGGCTGTCACCCTTGGTGAATCATGACGGATATCGCTTGGAAGGACCGCTTCAGCACCATATACCATAAAGAAAGGTGTGTAACCCGTGGACCGGTTTGGTGTAGTGTTGATACTCCAAAGGACAGACGGTAACTCCTCGACCCAACATCCCGGGGTTCTTTGCAAGGGAGTCATAAGCCGGGGCTTGATACCTCGCAAAATCTCCTGGTTCGCTCTTTCAGCTTGACCATTGGTTTGAGGATGGGCCACAGAAGATACATCTAGGCGAATATGTTCTCGTTGACAAAATTCCTCCATCTCACCCTTGGATAAATTGGTGCCGTTATCTGTGATGATGCTGTGTGGAAAGCCAAACCGGAAAATTACCTTTTTGATGAATTTGACCGATGTGGCTGCATCACACTTGCTCACAGGTTCTGCCTCAATCCACTTTGTAAACTTATCCACCGCCACAAGTAGATGAGTTTTCTGATCTAGGGATCGCTTAAAAGGTCCAACCATATCAAGCCCACAAGTTGCAAACGGCCAGGTTATTGGTATCATCCGGAGCTCCTGTGCCGGAACAAGAGCACGTCGCGAAAACTTCTGACAAGCGTCACACTTCCGGACTAGATCCGCCGCATCAGCATGAGCTGTTAGCCAATAGAAACCATGTCGAAAAGCTTTAGCCACCAATGATTTTGAACCGGCATGATGACCACAATCCCCTTCATGGATCTCGCGAAGAATCTCGCAACCTTGCGCAACTGACACACACCGCTGAAACGCTCCAGAAACGTTGCGATGATGAAGTTCCCCGTTTGCAATTGTCATGGACTTAGAACGCCGGATTATCTGCCGTGCTTCTATTTCATCGTCCGGTAGCTCTCCTCGGCTCAGATATGCCAAATAAGGCAGCGTCCAATCCGGAATAACATGAAGCGCTGCAACTAACTGTGCCTCCGGATCAGGAACAGCCAGGTCTTCCTCTGATGGTATTTGTACTGATGGACTGTGCAGCTCATCCAAAAAAGTATTTGGTGGTACTGGTTTACGTTGAGAACCCAACCGGCTTAAAGCATCAGCCGCTTCGTTCCTTCGCCGGTCTATGTGGTCCACTTGATATCCTTTGAAATATCCAGCAACTGCTTCCACTTCTCGTCTGTAAGCTGCCATGAGGGGATCTCTCGAATCCCACTTGCCTGAAACTTGCTGTGCCACCAAATCTGAATCGCCGAAACACTTAACCCGGCTCAAGTTCATCTCCTTTGCCATCCGCAAGCCATGAAGTAATGCTTCATACTCTGCTGCATTATTAGTACAAGGAAACAATAAACGGAGGATGTAACAAAATTTATCACCTCGTGGGGAGGTTAAGACAACTCCAGCCCCCGAGCCTTCTAACTGTCTAGAACCGTCAAAGTGAATCATCCAGTATGTCAGATCCGGCTTCTCCTCAGGTGTTTGTAATTCTGTCCAATCATTGATGAAATCCACCAACGCCTGAGATTTTATGGCGGTTCGTGGCACATATTTCAACTCATGCGGGCTGAGCTCAATGGCCCACTTCGCCACTCTACCTGTAGCTTCCCTGTTCTGGATTATGTCCCCCAACGGTGCTGAACTAACCACAGTTATTGGATGACCCTGGAAATAGTGTTTCAATTTCCGGTTTGCCATGAACACACCATACACCAGCTTCTGCCAATGTGGGTACCTCTGCTTAGACTCACTGAGTACTTCACTCACATAATAAACCGGACGCTGAACCGGGTATTCCTTTCCGGCTTCTTTGCGTTCAACCACAATTGCCACACTAACTGCCCGTGCGTTGGCAGCAACATATAACAACAAGGGCTCATTATCAACAGGGGCAGCTAGGACTGGGGGCCTCGCTAGCTGTCGCTTTAAATCCTCAAACGCAGTATTTGCCTCATCACTCCATATAAACCGATCCGTCTTTCTCAGCATCTGATAAAGCGGAATCGCCTTCTCCCCCAAACGGCTAATAAAACGGCTCAATGCTGTGATCCGGCCAGCGATACGCTGAACATCATTAACGCAAACCGGTTTTGTTAAAGATGTGATTGCCTTGATTTTCTCCGGATTAGTTTCTATTCCTTTGTTTGACACCAAAAACCCAAGGAGCTTGCCTGCCGGAACACCAAAAGCACATTTCTCCGGATTAAGCATCATCTTATAGGCCCGAAGATTGTCGAAGGTCTCCTTGAGGTCCTCTATCAGTGTCTCTTCCTTCCTTGACTTCACCACAATATCATCCACATAGGTATGAACATTTCTCCCTATCTGCCCCTTAAGACAGTTCTGAACACAACGTTGATAAGTTGCTTGGGCACTCTTGAGCCCAAAAGGCATAGATACATAGCAAAAAGCACCAAAAGGAGTTATGAAAGTTGTCTTCTCCTGGTCTTTAACTGCCATCTTGATCTAGTGATATCCTGAGTATGCATCTAAAAAACTTAACCGCTCACATCCCGCTGTAGCATCGATAATCTGATCAATGCGAGGGAGAGCAAAAGGATCGGTTGGACAAGCTTTGTTGAGGTCTGTGTAGTCCACACACATTCTCCACTTTCCATTCTTCTTTAACACCAGCACCGGATTAGCCAACCACTCTGGGTGAAAAACTTCCACTATGAACCCTGCAGCCAAAAGCCTGGCCACTTCCTCTCCTATAGCCTTGCGCCTCTCTTCGTTGAAGCAGCGCAGATACTATTTGACCGGTTTAAACTTCGGATCAATATTAAGACTGTGCTCAGCGAGTTCCCTCGGTATACCTGGCATGTCAGAAGGTTTCCATGCAAAGATATCCCGGTTCTCACAGATGAACTCGATGAGCGCGCTTTCCTATTTGGGATCAAGGTTAGCGCTGATCGTGAACTGCTTGGATGAATCGCCTGGCACAAAATCAACTTGCTTGGTCTCCTCCGCCGATTTAAACTTCAATGCCGGATCATGCTCTGTAGTTGGCTTCTTCAACGGGGTCATATCTGCCGGATCAACATTATCTTTATAAAATTTCAACTCCTCAGTGGCACACACTGCCTCCGCGTAGGCAGCATCTCCCTCTTCACATTCCACTGCTATCTTGCGACTTCCGTGAACCGTGATCGTGCCTTTGTGACCCGGCATCTTGAGCTGCAGATAAACATAACATGGCCTAGCCATGAACTTGGCATAAACCGTCCTCCCAAACAAAGCATGATAGGGGCTCCGGATCTTGACGACTTCGAAAGTTATCATCTCTGACCTGGAATCATTCTCATCTCCAATGGTAACTTCTAAGTCAATTTTCCCAACTGGATAAGCTGACTTACCTGGAACCACCCCATGGAATACCGTGTTTGACTGCCTTAGCTTCTTATCCGTCAGGCCCATACGACGGAAGGTCTCATAGTACAAGATATTGATGCTGCTACCGCCGTCCATAAGAAATTTAGTGAACTTGTAGCCACCCACCTGTGGTGCTACCACCAAGGCCAAGTGGCCCGGATTATCCACCCGCATTGGGTGATCCTCCCTACTCCAGATGATGGGCTGCTCTGACCAGCGCAAGAATTGTGGTGTCACCGGTTCAACCGCGTGGACTGCCCGCTTTAAAACCTTTTGATCTCGTTTACACAGACTCGTAGTGAACACATGATATTGCCCACTACTTAGCTCCTTCGGATTGCTCTGATATCCGGATTGTTGCTGTTGTTGCTGACGCTGCTGATTACCTTGGTTGTTGTGATTATTTTGGCCCGGCTGCTGGCTGCCTTGGTTATTGTAACCACCCTGATTACGCGGCTGATTGCCTTGGTTATTATAACCACCTTTGCCATTTTGATTACCGGCCCGGCTATGATAACCACTGTTATTGCCCCGATATCCTGATCCGGAGCTGTTCCCCTGATGATCCGGACCATAGAACCCCGGGCCTGAACCACCATTTGGAGGCCTGTCATTAGGATTGAAGCGACCCATCATGGCTTCCATCAAGGGCCTGCATTCTCCTATAGTGTGTTTCGCTGGTCGTCCCCTCGAGCTATGCTTCGGACAAGGCTGACTTAACTCTTGGTCCCAACTAACATTCCCTCCGCCGGTTTGTGGGGGTGGTCTGCCCCTATTGTGCTGGAAACCCTCTTGAACTTGGGTATTGGCCACGAAATAAGAGCCACCTTCTGCCTTTCGCTTGCCTAAGAAACTTGCAGTAGCCGGATTAACCTGCACCGGTTTACTTGGTTTGTTAACCTTTCCTGCTTTGTCACCCTCTGCTTTTGGATACTTAGTATTGTCAGAGTCCCCATACTTCACCAGAGCGCTCATGAGAGTTCCCATATCATTACAATCCCGTTTAAGCCGTCCTAGCTTTAGTTTTAAAGACTCAAACCGGCAATTGTTTTCCAAAGTTACTATTGCCGTACTCGGATTGATACTATTCAAAGAATGCAAGATCTCTGATACTCGCCGCACCCATGCACTTGTAGATTCTTGTTCCCCTTGCACACAAGCTGCTAGATCCACTACTGACATTGGCTGCTTGCACGTATCTTTGAATTTTTTGATAAACTGGCGACGTAGCTCTCCCCATGACCCGATGGAATTAGGGGGGTAAACCCTTTAGCCAGGTCCGGGCTGTACCTTCAAGCATCATAGTAAAGTACTTTGCACAAGCCGCTTCATCTACATCCAGCATCTCCATGGCCATATCGTAACTCTCAACCCAAGCTTCTGGAGCCAAATCTGCTGTGTAATTAGGCACCTTACGTGGACCTTTGAAATCCTTGGGCAGCTTCACGCTCCGTAAAGCGGGGATAAGACACTGCACTCCAAAGGAACTCGTTGTGACTCCTGTCTCTGCTGTGGCTGTTTGAACCAGCGTCGTCTGACGGATTACCTCCCGGGCTACCGACCTAACCCGGTCTACATCCTGAGCTTGTGCATCCGCGCCTGCCGGATTAACCTGTCTGCGCTGATGACGCCTGCGTTCACTGCTAGACACTTCTGGCTCCTCCCAATGCCTAGTGTAACTCCGGCTGAGACGTGGTGTTGAATGTAACCTCTCCCTGCTATGAGAATATGCTTGCTGCTGTACTAACGCCGTATTAAGCAGATCCTTGACCCTGCGTGCCTCCAATGCCACCGGAGACGTCCCTTCAACGGGTAAAGCGGCCAAGCGTGCAGCAGCAGCAACGATATTATCCAAAGGATTTGAATAATGACCTGGAGGGGTAGGAACGTGGGGTGCAGACGTGATCCACCGATCGTGCTCCGCAGTAGGCTGCTGAACCGACTCATCCCTGGCTGGGGGTGCCCTCCGGTTTGAAGCCGGATCATTGCTGGTCCCTGCCCCAGGTGTCCTGAACAAATCCGTCGCTTCGTAAACCGACGGTAGACGAGATTGATATTTCCGACCCCTTACTCCCTGTACAAAGGCCTGCTCCATCCTTAGATGGAAAGCTTGATCATTCAATTCCGCCTGCCTTATTGCTATCATAGCCTTCTCTGTTTTCAGATCATCCCTTGCCTGATCAATCCGGCCCTTTAACTGAAGGAGCTCTGCATCATGTTGCGCCTTGGCTGCTGGAGCTACCTCTGCCATGGCTCGGGCTGTGAACTCCTCGACCAAGGTGGATAGAACGTCACTAGGTGAGAGGGCCGGGCCGCTCCCCCCTACACCAGCTTCTGTTGTCGCCCCGTTCACTGTGGACTGTGGCGTAGATTGTGAACCGTCCATAAAGACAGCCACCCGGTTTGGCGGGTCAAAGGGGTCCAGAATACTGTCTCCGTCGGACTCACCCTCAGACCGGCCGTCCCGCAACTGATACAAAGATTCAGTCTCTCCGGATGAGGATCCGTCGTCGGAGTAGAGAACTGTTTCACTGTCGGATTCTGATCCGTCCTCGGTTTGGACCCCGTGAACTGCTCCAACGAAAACGTGCTTCATGGCGGGCTGAATCCGGGCCGATCTCGCACGCTGAGCCGGCTCGATGATGTTGGAGAAGATGTTCGGCTCAGGTCACGGTTCGCCGATCTTGCCGATGAAAACATGGATGCCACCGAAGGGAACCCGGTACCCGTATTCGATTGAATCGGCCTCCGGTCCCCAACCCGCGTCGTCGATGTAGATCCGGCCGCGGCGACTCTTGGTCATCCGGCCAACAACGTAGCCCTTGAGCCCTTCAAAGCTGCCCTTCAAGAACTCGAAACCATCGTGCGGAGGCCCCACGGTGGGCGCCAACTGTCGTGGAATTAACACGGCAGACGTCCGGTTTAACGGACTTGATGATGGAACCATCACACGGGTTAGCTTGAAGGGGTTAAAAGCACACAAAGGACACAGAGGGTTTATACTAGTTCGGCCCCTTCGATGAAGGTAAAAGCCTACGTCTAGTTTGGTTTGGTATTGCTTGGGCGTCGATGAACAGGGAGCGGATTGCTTGCCTGTGTCTCGACGGGTTGCTTCTTGCCCTCCCTGAACCGTCGCCGGGTCGTCCCTTTATATAGAGGCGACGCCCGGTCCGGTTTACAGAGTCTCGAGGCCGGCTCATACTCGTGTCTGCCTCGGTCTCTGCCCTTTCTTCCTTATCTCTCAAGTTACATCATCGGGCGGTTTACAAATCATAACTCTATACATGGGCCCTAAGATCTCATGGGCCGTAGCCTTTACTAAATATTACAACCATACAAACATATTATAATAAGCCGGTTTTTACTAGCCGGTTCATACCTGCTAGTAATATCCCTGACACATACCCTCAGCCCCGAGGGTGGACTACTCCCTCCTCATCATGGAGAGCGCCGGGATGATGAAGATAGCCACCGGAGAGGGATTCCCCCCTCCGGCAGGGTTCCAGAATGGGTGTAGATTGGTTTTCAGTGGCTACAGAGGCTTTCGGCGGCGGAACTCCCGGTCTAGGTTAATTTTCGAAGGTTTCAGTATTTATAGAATATTTTGGTGTAAGGCACACGTCAGGGGGGCTGCTGGGCTGTCCTCGAGATAGGGGGGCGCGCCCCCCTGCCCAGGGCGTGGCCCCCACCCTCGAGGGCAGCCAGTGGCTCTCCTAGCCTAACTCTTTTGCCTCGGGGGCTTATTTTGGTCCAGAAAAAACGTCAAAAATTGGCTCGTCAATTGGACTTCGTTTGATTTTCCTTTTCTGTAAAACCCTAAAACAGGAGAAAAACAGAAACTGGCACTGGGCTCTGGGTTAATAGGTTAGTCCCAAAAATCATATAAAAGTGTATAATAAAGCCCATAAGACATCCTAAAAGGATAATATAATAGCATGGAACAATAAAAAATTATAGATACGTTGGAGATGTATCAACGACCGCGCCTTCTTATAGCGAGCGTCGGCCGCGGCGGCGCGCCGAAACAAGCGCGCGAACCTTTCCCGCGTGCTGGCGCGGCAAAACCAACGCGCGCTAGGCCGATTTCCTCACGCGCGAACTTTTCGCGCGTGTTGGAGCGCGCGCGGTCATGAAATTGGTCGGCGCGTTGGGCGCGCTGTCGAGCCAAATCGAAAAAAGGGCGGACGCCGGGCGGGCGGCCGACCCAAACGGACGAAAAGCGGACAAAAGCGCCGTCCGTTTGGGTCGGCCATTGGAATTGCTCTAATTACTAATACTGGTACTAAATATATACAAATTTGGGGGCCCCACTGATTTGGGCACCCTGCACTTGTCCATGGTACCATTCTGAACTTAATTAACTATTTTCATTTTCTTTTCTTTTTATCCCCCCGTCTTATCTTATATGGGGGATAGGCTTCCATACCATATACTTCCTTCATTCCCTTATACAAGGTCACTGTGAAAAATATAATTTGCATCTATACAAGGCACTAACTGTAAACGAGGCAAAAATTAATGATGTTTTTTCGTGCTACCAACTGTTTTACTACTTGCATGCATGTAGTCATAATGACACTATGCTACTTCCTTCTTATTCCTTCTTTGCATGCAAGTGGATGTATTAATGATCTCAGTTAACGAAAAGAAAAGTGGACTTACAAAGTAGTCATTAAATTTTACCTTGGTACCTCTAATTTGAGTTTGTGGCCTTGTATAAGGGAATGGAGGGAGTGTCTATATAAATAGATTTAAATGAGAAACCCTTCTATATATTATATATTATTAAAAAACAAGTATAAAATATGTAAAGACAAAATGTTGAAAAATTCTTGTTGTTTTATCCGCATTAGACAAAATGAAGTAAAAAATAATTCAAAATTTAAGTATCTTTCAGTACGGGCGTTGGTTGACGAACTGACTTGGTTGGGCCACGCTGGCAAGGTGCTCGAGCAAATGCCAGAGACTAAAACTGTGAAGATGCTCTTCAAGTAATCATCGAAAGCTTTCACCATGGGAGAGGTGGTGCAGGACGGGGCAGTGGATGACGTCCAGGGATGCCAAGCTGGAAAGATGAAAGAAACAGAGGGAGGGGGAGGAAGCAGTATGCAATTTACATGTGAGGCTGTTTGCTTATTCGTTTTTTCTTTAAGAAAAATAAAAGGCAAGCACTCGCTGAAAAAATCATTTCATTGTTGTAGATTTATTTTGCCCAGTGCAATTGAGTCCGGCATTGAAGTTCTGCTGAATATTAAGAAAAATAAGAAGTAACCCTTCTGCTCATATGATAACTCTGTAAAAGTACCACAAAGTTTTTAACTTTTGTCGCGGCCGGATCAATTCAAGATCGGTCACATGAACATCATGTCGTTTGGCTCAATCTTGTCCATGGCCCAGACTCTCATCTCATCCATGAGCTTGTTCTGTATCCATAGTGGCCCCTCGGCAAATCCACAGTATAGCGCCTCCAGCCGGGCGACGTTCCCGAGTAGGAACTTGGCCAGCTTCCGCTGCGCGCCGCCGCCCTGGTAGTTCACCAGGTTCATCTCCCTCAGGCAAGGGACCAACAGGTCGGCAGGCGGTGTCTCCAGGACGATGGTGCCGCAGTCGTACTTGAGATGGTGCGCGTCCAGAAACTCCTCCTCCTTGTAGAGGTCGTAGCACTCTGGCTTCTCGCGAGGCGGCGCCTTGAAGAATAGCGTGAGCACCTCCAGGTTGGGGGCGTGCCCCAGGATCCTTGCCACCGCGGCGACGACCGCGTTGCCGTGGGTATCGTCGTCATGCGGCAGGGAGCCCGTCAGCTCGAGGTGGCGAAGCTTCAAGAACGTCGGGAACCGTGTGGCAAAGGCGTCGTTGTCGATGCCGGATCCCAGGCGGGCGGACGTCAGGTGCAAATGCTTCGCTGTTTCAAAGTGGTGGAGGAATTCGCCGAGGCGGGTGAGATCCTCCTCCGACGTCAGCTCCCCGCCGCATAAATCGACCCTGCATGATGAGAGGCTTCGCGGGCCGTGGTGCATGGTCAGAAAGGATGGCTGCGCGGGCACGGCGCCCCTGTACTCAAAGGCGCGCAGCTTCGACGCATCGATGATGACGCTCGCCAGCCGGTGGCAGCACCGCAGGGCCAGCCTCTGGAGTTGCTTGTCGAGGACAGAGAGCTCTGTCACTCTGGCGCAGGCCTCGAGCGTCAGGTCGGCGAGGAGCGGGCAGCTGGAGATGAGCCGCTGAATCTTCCTGCTCGAATCCGCAACATGGGTCAGGACCAGCGCCTTGAGGGACGGCAGGTTGGTGCCGCCGGCCGGCGGGCTGAGCTTGCACGACCCGAGGCACAGAGTGCGCAGCGCGGCGCAGGAGAAGACAGATCGTGGAACAGTGTACAGCTTGTCCTTCTGCTGCCGTTGCCATGGTCTTTTGGTTTTGGGACGAGCTGGGGGCGGCGTCTCCACCTCGTCGTCGGAGATGACGTCGAGGGTGATGCCCGCCAGGGCATGAAGGAGCGACTCGGCCTCGGGGTTTTCATCCTCGGAACTGCAAGCGGAGCGGCTGCTGCTGGCACGCTCGTCATCTTGAATGCCGGCCTGGTTGTCCTTGGCCGCGCTGCTGCGGAGAGAGTAGCCGCGGCCGCAGATTTCGTGGGCACGGAGGCGCAGGTCGAGGTGGAGCTCTGGTCCACTCTCCTGCATGGCGTACGAGATCCACTGGTCAACTATGGAGTCGAGGTCGTTCATCCCGTCATCGTAGTCGCGGAAGGCCACGCGGAGGGAGCGGATCGGGGTGGCGGTGCCATGGCGGCGGTGTCGGGCGAAGAGCGCGGCGCTGACGCCGTTGGCGAAGGAGACGGCGCCTTCCGACTGCTCCAGAGAGACGGTGTGGACGCCGGCGAAGACGTCGCGCCACCGGGTGGAGAGCGCGGTCGCGCGTGCGGCCTCCTTGGCGGGGAGGAAGGAGAGGATGTTGCCAAGGACGCCGTCGTCGAGCTTGCTCAGGCGGTCGTCGCGCCCACCACCGATATCGATCTGGGAGTGGCACATCGCGGCCGGCCGGAACCCTTGCAAAAGAATCCCAGATCGATCAGGGGCCGGTGAAGCGTCTAATATTGTAGGAGTACGTACTACTAACGTTAACCCACGTTGCCTTCCTTTCCAAGTTTATTTTGTTTTGTTTTAGGACCCGGATAACTATGGATCGATCAATTCTGATATGGACCATCAGATCATCATCCAACAACCCAGAATAGATTCACGAATTGTTCATCGTCTTCCTCTCTTTTCCTTCCTCCTCACGATGCCACCATCCTGCCCCGCCCTAACCGCTGGCTTCCACCACCGCGGCCGGCGTGCGCTATAGCGCACCACCTCACCGTCCTGCCCTCCCCTCGACTTCCCTCCACCGACGTTGCTGGCCGCCTCCTCGACCAAACCTCTATGCCCCGCCGTAACAGGGTAGACTTCCAGCGATCCCCTACACCCCCCCACCCCCATCATAAGATAATGGGGCAATGAATTCATCCTAAGATAGATAGTGGGGCTCTCTTCTCCGGCAAGGTTTCGATAAGGAAGGAAGAAGGTAACTGATGCTAGAGAAATTTTCAGATACATGAGAAATAGCAAAACCGGGTAACCATCTCCTTTCACCTAGGGGGACCCGAATTGGAACGAATCTTTTCACAGGAGGGCGAATGATCAAGCGACATTTGCTATGGGAACCTCCAAAGTCAACACCCGCAAGAAAAACTTACGTGACATCCTCAAAGAAACAAAATTGGGCAAAAAAAACATATTTTAGCACACAAGTACTCGGCCTAAAAGAAGGCGCCGGCCGGCCGACCCAACTTTCGGCCCCCAACCGCCCGATTCAGCCGCGAACAACCGTTCGATTTGAACCCCCGCCCCCAGTCATCTTCTTCCTTTCCCTGTCTTCTCCCCCCTCTTCCCCGTTGGATTTTCCCTCCTTTAGCATCGTCCCTGCCACAACTTGCCGTAGGAAACAAAAAGGTCGCGGTTCATGTCATCATCGCTCACGTCGGCAAGGCCGCACGTTGTCCCCGACGACGATGGATGATGGTTTGTAGCACCTCATGCCCTCTGTCGTATCTCACATCAGCAGGTACCGGTTCCTTCAAAAATCAAATGTCGGTTGTAGCCAAAAAAAATCCCCCACGCCACACAGCCAAAGCACAATCCATAAAATCACGGATCCAGCTTTTATTGTTGTCAACTGCAACATTTTGCAGCGTCCCCAAGGGCGGCGGTGCTTGTGCAGGGAGGCCCCCGGGGTTCACTGCGACCGTGTTTTCTATTTTCCAATAAACTTGAACGCCGGTTCCAGCTTTTATTTCTGCCAGTTTTGCGGTATCGCCAGTGAGGGCATCAAATTTTATAGCACATTCACAAAAATAGCAGCACTACTTGTTTGACCGGTTCCAGCTGTTGGGGAACGTAGTATTTCAAAAATTTCCTACGGTCACGCAAGATCTATCTACTAGATGCATAGCAACGAGAGGGGAGAGTGTGTCTACGTACCCTCGTAGACCGAAAGCGGAAGCGTTTATCAACGCGGTTGATGTAGTCGTGCACCTTCACGATCCATCCCGATCTAGTACCGAACGTACGGCACCTCCGCGTTCAGCACACGTTCAGCTCGATGACGTCCTCGCCTTCTTGATCCAGCAAGACGGGCTAAGTAGTAGATGAGTTCCGGCAGCACGACGGCGTGGTGACGGTTGTTGATGAAGAACAATCTCTGTAGGGCTTCGCCAAGCACTGCAGAAACTAGACGGAGGATAAACTAGAGGGTCGGGGTTGCCGGCACACGGCTTGGTGTATCTTGATGTGTCTTGGGTGCTAACCCTACCCCTCTATTTATATGTTGAGCCCTGGGGTCAAAACTTGGAGGAAAAGCCTCCTCAAAGTCGGGTTTGCCCGAAAGGAAAGAGTCCCACTCGGACTCCAGGGCTAGACGCCAGGGTTCCCGGCGTCTACCCCCTAGACGCCAGGGTTCCCGGCGTCTAGCCTCTGGTCTCCACAAAACTTCCTTTTGCACTTTCCTAAAGCCTCGTGGGCTTTCCCCTTTGGCCCAAATAAAGTGTTCTCGTACCCAAACATTTCGGGAAACATCCGGAACCTCTTCCGGTGAATTCCGGAACCCTTCCGGAGGTCAAACACTATTATCCCATATATTAATCTTTATCTCCGGACCATTCTGGAGTTCCTCGTTATGTCCATGATCACATCCGGGACTCCGAATAACATTCGGTCACCAACATACATAACTCATTAAATACTATATCGTCAACGAACGTTTAAGCGTGCGGACCCTACGGGTTCGAGAACTATGTAGACATGACCGAGACATCTCTCCAGTCAATAACCAATAGCGGAACCTGGATGCCCATATTGGCTCCTACATATTCTACGAAGATCCTTATCGGTCGAACTGCATAACAACATACGTTATTTCCTTTGTCATCGGTATGTTACTTGCCCGAGATTCGATCGTCGGTATCTCAATACCTAGTTCAATCTCGTTACCGGCAAGTCTCTTTACTCGTTCCATAATACATCATCTCCTGACTAACTCATTAGTCATTTGCTTGCAAGGCTTATTATGATGTGCATTACCGAGAGGGCCCGGAGATACCTCTCCGACACTCGGAGTGACAAATCCCAATCTTGATCTATGCCAACACCACAAACACCTTCGGAGACACCTGTAGAGCATCTTTATAATCACCCAGTTATGTTGTGACGTTTGATAGCACACAAGGTGTTCCTCCGGTATTCGGGAGTTGCATAATCTCATAGTCATAGGAACATGTATAAGTCATGAAGAAAGCAATAGCAATAAAACTAAACGATCAAGTTGCTAAGATAACGGATGGGTCTTGTCCATCACATCATTCTCCTAATGATGTGATCCCGTTGATCAAATGACAACTCATGTCTATGGCTAGGAAACATAACCATCTTTGATCAATGAGCTAGTCTAGTAGAGGCATACTAGGGACACTCTTGTTTTGTCTATGTATTCACACATGTATTAAGTTTCCGGTTAATACAATTCTAGCATGAGTAATAAACATTTATCATGATATAAGGAAATATAAAATAACAACTTTATTATTGCCTCTAGGGCATATTTCCTTCAGTCTCCCACTTGCACTAGAGTCAATAATCCAGTTCACATCGTCATGTGATTTAACACCGATAGTTCACATCGTCATGTGATTAACACCCATAGTTCACATCGCCATGTGACCAACACCCAAAGGGTTTACTAGAGTCAATAATCTAGTTCACATCGCTATGTGATTAACACCCAAAGAGTACTAAGGCGTGATCATGTTTTGCTTCGTGAGAGAAGTTTAGTCAACGGGTCTGTCACATTCAGAACCATATGTATTTCGCAAATTTCTAAGTGTCTACAATGCTCTGCATGGAGCTACTCTAGCTAATTGCTCCCATTTTTAATACGCATCCAGATTGATACTTAGAGTCATCTGGATTAGTGTCAAAGCTTGCATCGGCGTAACTCTTTGCGACGAACTCTTTATCACCTCCATAATCGAGAAACATTTCCTTAGTCATTCTGTTACTAAGGATAATTTTGACCGATGTCCAGTGATCTACTCCTAGATCACTATTGTACCTCCTTGCCAAACTCATGGCAAGGTACACAACAGGTTTGGTACATAGCATGGCATACTTTATAGAACCTATGGCTGAGGCATAGGGAATGACTTTCATTCTTTCTCTATCTTCTGCCGAGGTCGGGTTTTGAGTCTTACTCAACTTCATACATTTTAACTCAGGCAAGAACTCCTTCTCTGACTGATCCATTTTGAACTACTTCAAAATTTGTCAAGCTATGTACTCATTGAAAAACTTATTAAGCGTCTCGATCTATCTCTATAGATCTTGATGCTCAATATGTAAGTAGCTTCACCGAGGTCTTTCTTTGAAAAACTCCTTTCAGACACTCCTTTATGCTTTCCAGAAAATTCTACATCATTTCCGATCGACAATATGTCATTCACATATACTCATGAGAAAGGTTGTAGTGCTCCCACTCACTTTCTTGTAAATACATGCTTCTCCAAAAGTCTGTATAAAACCATATGCTTTGATCACCTCATCAAAGCGTATATTCCAACTCCGAGATGCTTGCACCAGTCCATACATGGATCGCTGGAGCTTGCACACTTTGTTAGCACCTTTAGGATTGGCAAAACCTTCTGGTTGCAACATATACAATTCTTCTTGAATAAATCCATCAAAGAATGCAGTCTTGTTATCCATTTGCCAGATTTCATAAAATGCGGCAATTGCTAACATGATTCGGACAGACTTAAGCATCGCTACGGGTGAGAAATTCTCATCGTAGTCAACTCCTTGAACTTGTCGAAAACCTTTCGCAACAAGTCGAGCTTTGTAAACAGTAACATTACCATCAGCGTCGGTCTTCCTCTTGAAGATCCATTTATCTTCGATGGCTTACCGATCATTGATGGGCCTCTAACCCCTCATTGGTTACCCCAAGTGGAAGGTGTAAGATGCAGTGTTGTGGAAGTTTTTCCCTTAGCAAAGATGCCAAGGGTCGAATCCCCAGAGACTCCTAGGTTCAACAAGTAGGTGTAAACTGCTACGGCGCCAGATATTAGCAGTCAACGTGGACCTGCACACAGATACAAATAACTTTGCTCCCAACGAGTACAGAGAGGTTGTCAATCCCTCCGGCCATGTAGTTCACAAAGGATTAAACGCAAATGATAGTAGTGATAGATAATGTTTGCAATAGTAAGTAATAGCGAAAAGTAAATAGCGGATGTGATCAATGATGGTAATATGGACCGGAGTCTCATGATGTTCACTAGTGATGTCTCTCTCCCAAAAGACAATAAAACAGCTATGTGAGGTAAACAAATTACAGCTGGGCAATTGACAGGACCACGAACGCAAACCAATGCTGACTACATTGCAAGAAAGGTTGATGTTCAAAGCATGGGCGGTACGCCAAAGTAAGTAGACCGAAATCCATCAATATCTACTACTAATCATCCACCTTGAGATATCTATCCAGAACATCTCGCTGGTATTAAGTTGCGAGTCCCACCCATAGTGTAAACTCAAAGCAACAGACAACTGCATTAAAAGAACTTTGCGTAAAGTAAACAATCCTTGCACCCGCGGGCACAAGCACCGTTGTTTTCCCCCTTGTGGCAACAGCACATCCCCTAGACTCATGTTTCTGTCACTCAAACTAGTCATCGAGGGGCATGAACCCACAATCGAGCATAACGTTCCCTCCTGGAGTCACTACCTACTACTTGGCCAAAGCAATAAATAACAACGGAGAACATGCAAGAATTACTTATGAACATAAATATAAAAGAGGGGAATCAAATATATTACTCAAGATCAATCTGAACATAATCTCATAATCCATCGGATCCCAGCAAACTCAACATAGCAACAGCATAAGGATTACATATGTGCCTCGATCATGTAGGGCAGCTCACGAGGACTAATTAGTGAAGCACAAGAACGGGAGGAGAACATCACATAGCTACTGGTCATGGACTCATGGTCCAAGGGAGACTACTCACGACTCATCCGGGAGGCGTCCATGGTGGTGGAGAAGCTCCCGGTGGTGATCCTCCCCTCCGGCAGGGTGCCGGGAAGAGTTCTCCTGGTGCTCCCGATCTTGGAAGCGGCGGCGGCGGCGGAACAGAGATGGGATCGCGAAAAGAGTTCCTGTTCTGAGGGTTTCGGAGGACGCTTTAAATATATGCCAAAGGGGGGCATCGGGGAAGCTTCGGGGGGCCCAAGCACCCCCCCGGCGCGGCCCAGGGGGGGCGCGCCGCCAGGGCCCTGGAGCCCTGGTGGCCCCTCCTGTCCTTCGGACGCACAGTAGTTTCCGAAACACTGATTTTTTATATATTTTTTTTGGATTTTTCCTGGCAGTTCTCGTAACGTGAAAACCTGAAATACAAAAACAGCCGAAAACAGAAACTGGCACTGGGGTGCACTGGATTAGTAAGTTAGTCCAAATATGATCAAAAGTGTATGGAAGTGTATGAATATCATAGCAATATCACCCAAAAGTGGCATGGAGCAAGCAGAAATTATAGATACGTTTTGGACGTATCAACATCCCCAAGCTTAATTCCTGCTCGTCCTCGAGTAGGTAAATGATAACAAAAATAATTTCTGTGGTGACATGCTATTAACCATATAGGACTTATTATAGTCATATGACAAAAGCTTACTGAGACAATGAATCTGTAGTAATTAAGTTGCCTCATGAGAAAATCACAAATGACTGAAAGTTTTACAATATGAAACTGAAACATGATGTGCAAATATGATAAAGTGATATCTAGCTTGCCCCCTTTAGTGATGCAAAACATAAATGCAGGGGCACCTTCAAGGTTTAAGTGATGACTAGATACAATGATTTCAAAATAAACGATATCACAATCATGCAAAAGACAATGCTACTTTGGGACAATGCACATTACACTCAGAATGACAATCATGCTCTCAGTAGTTGGTGCTTGAAGAAAGAAGGTGGAGACTCATGAAAGTAAAAGAAAGGTTATGTGCTAGAGGTTTTTATTTTGAAAACATAGAAGCAATTTTGTCAACGGTAGTAGTACTTTATATGTGTCATGCATAAGACATCCTATAAGTTGCAAGCCTCATGCATCGAATACCAATAGTGCTCGCACCTTGTCCTAATTAGCTCGGATTTCCATGGGTTATCATTGCATTACATATGTTTCAACCAAGTGTTAGAAAGGGGTACCTCTATGCCACCTGTACAAAGGTCCAAGGAGATAAATCGCATTTGATTTCTCGTTTTTGATAGATCTCAACTTGAGGACATCCATACCGGGACAACATAGAAAATAGATGATGGACTCCTCTTTAATGCATAAGCATATTCTCATAAGAGATTGAGGATTAACGTCCAAGCTAAAACTTCCACCATGATACATGGCTTTGGTTGGCGGCCCAATGTTCTTCTCTAACAATATGCATATTCAAACCAACCCATGGCAAATCACCCTTACTTCAGACAAGACGAGCATGCATAGCAACTCACATGATATTCAACAAAAGTGTGACAGTTGATGGCGTCCCCAGAAACATGGTTACCGCTCAGCAAGCAACTTATAAGAAATAAGATACATAGGCAACATATTCTTTACCACAATAGTTTTTAAGCTACTTTCCCATGAGCTATGTATTGCAAAGTTATTTCGCTTAGTACAGGTGGAGGTTAGCAAAAGACTGGGAGCGACCAACTAAGAGAGCAATGATGGTCATAATCATGCAGAGCGACAAAGCAACATTGAATCAGGCATGGTAGTTATATCGCTACTTGGAAATAAAAGATCATCAAGGCTTGACAGACTTTCTTTACAGTCTTAAATATGCGTGAGCATACGCCAAGTCAATCAAAATAAATTCTTGAGGGAAGATATTACTAAACCATACCACATCATAGGCAAACAAATCATGTTGGTACTCCAATAACACATTGGGAACCCCCCAACTATTTGAGATTAACCATAAGAAAACCTGAACTACTAAGCGCCATCATGCAAGTAACATCTTTATCATAGACACATTAACCAATGCAACGGAAGCAAACTCTCTTAATAAGGTGAGCATGATAATTAAAGAGAGTTCAAGCAACCAACTAAACAAAAGCTCTTTGAAAAGATAAGCATGAATACTAAGAGCAGAGCATGATAGTAGCTATTAAAAGACAAAGAACACACACAGCATAGATAGACATGAAAATTCTATGTTATGTTCTAGGTAGAAGTGGAGCGTGTTTCTCTCCCACATAAAGAACGCTGAGTTCCGACTCGTTATGAAAAACTAAAAAGAAAACTAAAAGCAAGACGCTCCAAGCATAGCACATAACACATGAAGTGATAAAAATATAGTGGAACGAAAGACGAACTAATAATGTTGATGGAGAAGGGGATGCACGGGGGCATCCCCAAGCTTAGACGCTTGAGTCTCCTTGAATATTTCTTGGGGGTGCACGGGGGCATCCCCAAGCTTGAGCGCTTGACACTCCTGAATCTTTTTATCATCTTCCCTCGCACACTTGAAAACTCCCTTCATACATAACTCATCATAATCTGATTAGCGAGGTTAGTACCCTTAATAAAATAATTATACCTTGCTGGAAATAAAGATATTCTTGAAGTTCTACTGTTTCTCAAGATTGCCAAAAGGTTTTTGCAAAGAAAAAGCAAGCTCTTGATTTGCAAAGTGAAGGAAAGGCAAAACAGGACAAAATCTGTGAAAAACAGAACAGCAGGTAGTAATTGATCTGTTCGAGATACTTCTGCAACTCAAATAAAAAAATTCAGAACAGACGCACGAAAGACAATTATATAGAGAACGCAGTCGAAAAAATTCAGACCAAAAAGATGATCTGGTGATTTTATACGAATTTTTCTATCCAAGGACAGAATCTGTTTCCTGAACAGCACCTCACAACTTTTGAACTTTCTAGCAATCAGAGGCTATACTTGGCACAAATATGAAAAGCAAAGATACAATGATGATGCTACAGCAGTAAACAACATCAAGACACAACAAAAGCAAAAAATTTATTCATGTGGGCTGCCTCCCAAAAGCGCTTTCTTTTATGCCTTTAAGCTAGGAATAATGCATATATCAAGTTTTATCAAGAGTAAAAGAATAGCTAGCCCGTACAACGGACTCAAAAGGTAACTCGATCTTCTTTCGAGGGAAGTGTTCCATCCCTTTCTTGAGAGGAAACTGAAATTTTATATTACCCTCTTTCATGTCAATGATAGCACCAACGGTGCGTAAAAAGGGACGTCCCAAAATAATTGGACATGAAGGATCACATTCAATATCCATAATAGTGAAATCAACGGGCACATAATTATCATTGACAACAATAAGAACATCATCGATCCTCCCCAAAGGTTTCTTTATGGAAGAATCAACGAGACGAACACCAAAAGAACAAGAATCATAAGGTTTCAATTTAAGCATATCATATATTCTTTTGGGCATAACAGAGGTACTAGCACCAACATCACATAATGCATAACAAGAGAAGTCATTCAAATTAATTTTTATCATAGGATCCCAACCATCTTCTAGCTTTCTAGGTATGGAGGCTTCTACTCTAAGTTTCTCCTCCCTAGCTTTGATGAGAGCATTGGTGATATGCTCTGTGAAGGCAAGGTTAAGCGTGCTAGTGCGGGGATCTCTAGACATCTTGTGAAGGAAATCAATAACTTCGGTAAGAGTGCAATTATCAAAATCAAGGTCACGAGCATCAAGTAAAGTGGTAGTGGTGTCCTTTAGGTTCACTTGTTTGGTAGTTTCTATAGTCATAGCATCACCATTAATAGGTCCAATGGGACCAGGAGTACATTGGGTGCTAAGAGTTTGAACATCCTCAACAACTTGGATAGTAGCAACAGCGTGGTGGGTAGGAAGGCTCTTAATTCTTTCCTCTTCCTCCCTTTCTCTAGCCCATCTCTCTTTAAGTTTAGCCATCATCCTAATGTTTTCATTAATTTGCACTTGAATAGCATTTATAGGAGTGACTTCCCTCTCCTCAAGAGGACAAGTTTTAATTTTTAGCAATTTTACCTCATTGGCTAAATGGTCTACCTTAAAAGAAAGATCATCTAGTTTATGTAGTTTTTCTTCTACACTCTTATTAAAGGCTTTTTGGGTAGTGATGAAATCTTTAAGCATAATCTCTAGTTCAGTTGTGGAGTTCTTGGTACTAGGATAAGCATTGTTGTTCCCATAAGAGTTAGAGGGGAACGGTCTAGGATTGTTACCAAAGTTACTCCTATAAGCATTGTTGTTAAAATTGTTTCTAGAGATAAAGTTCACATCTACTTGTTCTTGAGCAATCAAAGAATTTAAAGGAACATCACGAGGATCAACAGTAGATTGCTTCGAAAGTAGAGACATGATCAAGTCAACTTTTTCATTTAAGGAGGAAATCTCCTCGACAGAGTTTACCTTCCTACCTGTTGGAGCGCGTTCGGTGTGCCATTGGGAATAGTTGGTCATCATCTCATCGAGAAGCTTTGTGGCAGCACCAAGTGTAGTTGACATAAAAGTTCCTCTCGCGACCGAATCTAACAAGTTCCGCGAGGTAAAGTTCAAGCCTGCATAAAAAGTTTGGATAACCATCCAAGTAGTCAAACCGTGAGTAGGGCAGTTCTTGATAAGAGATTTCATACGTTCCCAAGCTTGGGCAACGTGTTCATTATCCAATTGTTTAAAATTCATTATGTTGCTTCTAAGTTGGATAATTTTAGCAGGTGGATAGTATTTTCCAATAAAAGCATCTTTGCACTTGTCCCATGAATCTATGCTATTTCAAGGCAAAGACTGAAACCAAATTTTAGCTCCTCCTCTCAAGGAGAAAGGAAAAAGCTTAAGCTTAACAATATTACCATCTATTTCATGGTACTTTTGCATATCACAAAGTTCAACAAAGTTGTTCAAGTGTAAAGCAGCATCATCTCCCGCACCGGAGAATTGTTCTCTCATAACTAAGTTCAGTAAAGCAGGTTTAATTTCATATGAAGGTGCTGAAGTGGCAGGTGTAGTGATAGGTGTGCTGATAAAGTCATCGTTGTTGTGACTAGTGAAGTCACACAACTTGGTGTTCTCGGTGGAACCCATAGTAGCAAGCAAGCAAGATAACTATTTTTGTGATTTTCGATAAAAAGGTACTAAAGCAAAAACTGAAAAGTAAACTAACAAGACTAAAAAGCAAAGGTAAAAGATAGCATGCAACTCCCCTATCCTGAAGAGTGGAGTCCTCGGCAACGGCGCCAGAAAAAACTCCTTGATGGGCCTCTAACCCCTCGTTGGTTACCCCAAGTGGAAGGTGTAAGATGCAGTGTTGTGGAAGTTTTTCCCTTAGCAAAGATGCCAAGGATCGAATCCCCAGAGACTCCTAGGTTCAACAAGTAGGTGTCAACTGCTACGGCGCCAGATATTAGTAGTCAACGTGGACCTGCACACAGATACAAATAACTTTGCTCCCAACGAGTACAGAGAGGTTGTCAATCCCTCCGGCCTTGTAGTTCACAAAGGATTAAACGCAAATGATAGTAGTGATAGATAATGTTTGCAATAGTAAGTAATAGCGAAAAGTAAATAGCGGATGTGATCAATGATGGTAATAAGGACCGGAGTCTCATGATGTTCACTAGTGATGTCTCTCTCCCAAAAGACGATAAAACAGCTATGTGAGGTAAACAAATTACAGCTGGGCAATTGACAGGACCACGAACGCAAACCAATGCTGACTACATTGCAAGAAAGGTTGAGGTTCAAAGCATGGGCGGTACGCCAAAGTAAGTAGACCGAAATCCATCAATGCCTACTACTAATCATCCACCTTGAGATATCTATCCAGAACATCTCCCTGGTATTAAGTTGCGAGTCCCACCCATAGTGTAAACTCAATGCAACAGACAACTGCATTAAAAGAACTTTGCGTAAAGTAAACAATCCTTGCACCCGCGGGCACAAGCACCGTTGTTTTCCCCCTTGTGGCAACAGCACATCCCCTAGACTCATGTTTCTGTCACTCAAGCTAGTCATCGAGGGGCATGAACCCACAATCAAGCATAACGTTCCCTCTTGGAGTCACTACCTATTACTCGGCCAAAGCAATAAATAACAACGGAGAACATGCAAGAATTACTTATGAACATAAATATAAAAGAGGTGAATCAAATATATTACTCAAGATCAATCTGAACATAATCTCATAATCCATCGGATCCCAGCAAACTCAACATAGCAACAGCATAAGAATTACATAGGTGCCTCGATCATGTAGGGCAGCTCACGAGGACTAATTAGTGAAGCACAAGAACGGGAGGAGAACATCACATAGCTACTGGTCATGGACTCATGGTCCAAGGTAGACTACTCACGACTCATCCGGGAGGCGTCCATGGTGGTGGAGAAGCTCCCGGTGGTGATCCTCCCCTCCGGCAGGGTGCCGGGAAGAGTTCTCCTGGTGCTCCCGATCTTGGAAGCGGCGGCGGCGGCGGAACAGAGATGGGATCGCGAAAAGAGTTCCTGTTCTGAGGGTTTCGGAGGACGCTTTAAATATATGCCAAAGGGGGGCATCGGGGAAGCTTCGGGGGGCCCAGGCGCCCCCCCGGCGCGGCCCAGGGGGGGGGGGGCGCCAGGGCGCCTGGAGCCCTGGTGGCCCCCCCGGCTGTCCTTCGGACGCACGATAGTTTCCGAAACGCTGATTTTTTACATAATTTTTCTGGATTTTTCCTGGCAGTTCTCGTAACGTGAAAACCTGAAATACAAAAACAGCCGAAAACAGAAACTGGCAATGGGGTGCACTGGATTAGTAAGTTAGTACAAATATGATCAAAAGTGTATGGAAGTGTATGAATATCATAGCAATATCACCCAAAAGTGGCATGGAGCAAGCAGAAATTATAGATACGTTTTGGACGTATCAATCATCGGGCAAGTCAACCAAAGTCCACACTTTGTTCTCATACATGGATCCCATCTCAGATTTCATGGCCTCAAGCCATTTTGCGAAATCTGGGCTCATCATCGCTTCCTCATAGTTCGTAGGTTCATCATGGTCTAGTAACATGACTTCCAGAACCGGGTTACCGTACCACTCTGGTGCGGAACGTACTCTGGTTGATCTACGAAGTTCAAAAGAAATTTGATCTGAAGTTTCATGATCATCATCATTAGCTTCCTCACTAATTGGTGTAGGAATCACTGGAACTAGTTTCTATGATGTACTACTTTCCAATTCGGGAGAAGGTACAATTACCTCATCAATTTCCACTTTCCTCCCACTCACTTCTTTCGAGAGAAACTCCTTCTTTAGAAAGGATCCATTCTTAGCAACGAATATCTTGCCTTCGGATTTGTGATAGAAGGTGTACCCAACAGTCTCCTTTGGGTATCCTATGAGGACACATTTCTCCGACTTGGGTTCGAGCTTAGCAGGTTGAAGTTTTTTCACATAAGCATCGCAGCCCCAAACTTTAAGAAACGACAACTTTGGTTTTTGCCAAACCACAGTTCATAAGGCGTCGTCTCAACGGATTTAGATGGTGCCCTTCTTTAATCGTGAATGCAACCGTCTCTAATGCATAACCGAAAATGATAGTGGTAAATCGGTAACAGACATCCTAGATCGCACCATATCTAATAAAGTACGATTACGACGTTCGGACACACCATTACGCTGTGGTGTTCCGGGTGGCGTGAGTTGTGAAACTATTCCACATTGTTTTAAATGAATACCAAACTCGTAACTCAAATATTCACCTCCACGATCAGATCGTAGAAACTTTATTTTCTTGTTACGATGACTCTCTACTTCACTCTGAAATTTCTTTGAACTTTTCAAATGTTTCAGACTTGTGTTTCATCAAGTAGATATACCCATATCTGCTCAGATCATTTGTGAAGGTCGGAAAATGATGATACCCGCCGCGAGCCTCAACACTCATTGGTCCGCATACATCAGTATGTATGATTTCCAACAAGTCAATTGCTCGCTCCATTGTTCCGGAGAACGGAGTTTTAGTCATCTTGCCCATGAGGCATGGTTCGCAAATACCAAGTGATTCATAATCAAGTGATTCCAAAAGTCCATTACTATGGAGTTTCTTCCTGTGCTTTACACCAATATGACCTAAACGACAGTGCCACAAGTAAGTTGCACTATCATTATCAACTTTACATCTTTTGGCTTCAATATTATGAATATGTGTATTACTACGATCGAGATCCAACAAACTATTTTTACTGGGTGTATGACCGTCGAAGGTTTTATTCATGTAAACAGAATAACAATTATTCCATGACTTTAAATGAATAACCGTATTGCAACAAACATGATCAAATCATATTCATGCTCAACGCAAATGCCAAATAACATTTATTTAGGTTCTACACTAATCCCGAAAGTATAGGGAGTGTGCGATGATGATCATATCAATCTTGGAACCACTTCCAACACACATCGTCACTTCACCTTTAACTAGTCTCTGTTCATTTTGCAACTCTCGTTTCGAGTTACTAATTTTAGCAATTGAACTGGTATCAAATACCCAGGGGTTGCTATGAACACTAGTAAAATACACATCAATAATCTGTATATCAAATATACCTTTGTTCACTTTGACATTCTTCTTATCCGCCAAGTATCTAGGGCAGTTCCATTTCCAGTGACCATTTCCTTTGCAGTAGAAGCACTTAGTTTCGGGCTTGAGTTTAGCTTTGGGTTTCTTCACGGGAGTGACAACTTGCTTGTCATTCTTTTTGAAGTTCCCTTACTATTCTTTTGCCCTTTACTTGAAACAAGTGGTCTTGTTAACCATCAACACTTGATGCTCTTTCTTGATTTCTACCTTCGCCGATTTCAGCATCGCGAAGAGCTCAGGAATTACTTTCGTCATCCCTTGCATATTATAGTTCATCACGAAGTTCTACTAACTTGGTGATGGTGTCTAGAGAACTTTGTTAATTACTATCTTATCTGGAAGATTAACTCCCACTTGATTCAAGCAATTGTAGTACCCAGACAATCTGAGCACATGCTCACTGGTTGAGCTATTCTCCTCCATCTTGTAGGCAAAGTACTGTCAGAGGTCTTATACCTCTCGACACGGGCATGAGTATGAAATACTAATTTCAACTCTTGGAACATCTCATATGCTCCGTGACGTTCAAAACGTTTTTGAAGTCCCGGTTATAAGCCGTAAAGCATGGTGCACTAAACTATCAAGTAGTCATCATACCGAGCTTGTCAAACGTTCATAACGTCTTGCATCTACTCCTGCAATAGATTTGTCACCTAGCGGTGCATCAAGGACATAATACTTCTGTGCAGCAATGAGGATAATCCTCAGATCACGGACCTAGTCCGCATCATTGCTACTAACATCTTTCAACTTAGTTTTTCTCTAGGAACATATAAAAACAAACGGGGAGCTATATCGGGAGCTATTTCTACAACATAGATATGCTAATACTACCAGGACTAAGTTCATGATAAATTAAAGTTCAATTAATCATATTACTAAAGAACTCCCACTTAGATAGACATCCCTCTAGTCATCTAAATGATCACGTGATCCAAATCAACTAAACCATGTCCGATCATCACGTGAGATGGAGTAGTTTCAATGGTGAACATCTTATGTTGATCATATCTACTATATGATTCACGCTAGACCTTTCGGTCTCCAGTGTTCTGAGGCCATATCTGCATATGCTAGGCTCGTCAAGTTTAACCCGAGTATTCTGCGTGTGCAAAACTGGCTTGCACCCGTTGTATGTGAACGTAGAGCCTATCACGCCCGATCATCACGTGGTGTCTCAGCACGAAGAACTTTCGCAACGGTGCATACTCAGGGAGAACACTTGTACCTTGAAATTTTGTAAGGGATCATCTTATAATGCTACCGTCGTACTAAGCAAAATAAGAAGCATAATAAGATAAACATCACATGCAATCAAAATATGTGACATGATATGGCCATCATCTTCTTGTGCTTTTGATCTCCATCTCCAAGGCACCGTCATGATCACCATCGTCACCGGCGCGACACCTTGATCTCCATCGTAGCATCGTTGTCGTCTCGCCAACTATTGCTTCCACGACTATCGCTACCGCTTAGTGATAAAGTAAAGCAATTACATGGCGACTGTATTTCATACAATAAAGCGACAACCATATGGCTCCTGCCAGTTGCCGATAACTTTACAAAACATGATCATCTCATACAAAACCGTATCACTCATCATGTCTTGACCATATCACATCACAACATGCCCTGCAAAAACAAGTTAGACGTCCTCTACTTTGTTGTTGCAAGTTTTACGTGGCTGCTACGGGATTAGCAAGAACCATTCTTACCTACGCATAAAAAACCACAACGATGTTTCGTCAAGTATGTGCTGTTTTAACCTTCACAAGGACCGGGCGTAGTGATACGTCCAAAACGTATCTATAATTTCTGCTTGCTCCATGCCTCTTTTGGGTGATATTGCTATGATATTTATACACTTCCATACACTTTTGATCATATTTGGACTAACCTATTAACTCAGTGCACCCCTGTGCCAGTTTCTGTTTTCGGCTGTTTTTGTATTTCAGGTTTTCACATTACGAGAACTGCCAGGAAAAATCCAGAAAAATATATAAAAAATCAGCGTTCCAGGAGCTACCGTGCGGCCAAAGTACAGTCGGGGGGGGGGGACCCACAGGGGCTCCAGGCGGCCCACCCCTAGGCCGCGCCGGGGGGCGCCTGGGCCCCCCAGGACTCCCCTGGTGACCCCCTTTGGCATATATTTAAGATCCGTCGAGAAAACCTTGATTCCGGACCCCTTTTCTCCAGACGCGATTCCGATCTCTGCCGCCATCGCCATCAAGCTTCGGGGGACCAGAATTCCTGCGTCGGCACCCTGCCGGGACGGGGAAGTGCCCGCGGATTCATCTCCATCGACGTTGCTTCCTCCCTCCATGATGCGGGAGTAGTTCCTCCTCGGGGCTGAGGTTCTTACCAGTAGCTATGTGGTCAATTCTCTCTCCCATGATGTGATCTTCGTTGTGATCATAGGCTATGTTAATCTAGGGTGATCCCATGATATTTCCCCTTCCTCTATGTATTGGATTGATGTACTCACTTGTCTTTATCTAGTATAATCCCCGAGACCAAGGTGACAGCTGTCTATTGGACATGGATTAGAAAAGTATTTTCATGGGTGATTTCCTCTCTTGTGTGTTGATTGAAGATTGAGAGTCTCTTGGTGCTTGTCTTTGACTATCCTTCAGATATGTTGTGGTGATTGTGGGACTCTCTTTGGATGGCCGCGGTGACATTGGGAAATCCTTAGATTGAGAACTACGAACTTTGAGGTGTGCTTTTGTAGCCCTACATAATTCTCGTCCTCTCTTGACCACGAAGGAATGACCTCCGAGTG
>LR738711.1:899578426-899598603 GCA_902687465.1 Secale cereale
ATTGCAACATGCATGATCCAATTCCTAAAAATGAAGTTTTATATAAGCATGTTAATTTTTGTGGAGTGGATAGACCTTGTGAAAGGCCTATGATTGAAGAAGAGAAGTATTGTAAGCAACATAAGCATGAAAGAACAATCACTTGGGTCAGAGATTTAAATGAAATTGCTAGAGAATTGTGTGACCTTTATCCTTTTACTTGTGAACTTTGCCGTATAGAGGGTCACTTTAATTTTCAATGCATGAACTTTCAAAACATAACTGTTAACCGGTTGTGTGATAACATGATCACCTCTGATCTTTATGATGAGCTTATGTTATTTTTGATGTGTGAAGAGTTATCAGAAAAGACTTCTTGGCTGGATGATAATGCCATAGGAATAAAAAACACTTTGCAAAATTGCCATCTCTATTGTGTTTTTAATTGCCATGAAAATGATTACATAAGTAAGATTAGAAAGGAGGGAACTTTACCAAAGTATAAAAATGTCTCTTATATTTCTGCTAATAAAAAGGAGAGTTTCTCCCAAGTTTCCCCTATTGTTTCTAATGATAAACCAGGATATGTGGAGAAGCTTCATCTCCAACAACCCCCTCCTAAGGTGAAGAAAAAGAAAAAGGAAAGGAGGAGGAGGAGGAGCAAGAAGGAAGAAGAATGGGTATCAACCTGGCCTGAGCATATTCCTCCTATCAACTTTTATCCTAACGGTTGTAAGTTTAAAGAAGAAGGTGAAGTTTATTGCCTTAATTACCATTTTGATGATACGTCCGTAGGTACTATTGAAGATGATTTTGATTATGATATGCATGTTACTTATTGTGATTGGGAAAATGATGATAATGCTGCTTATGATCTTGAAAATCTTTTTGGTACCAACTCTGAAAGTGAAGATATGGGAAGCTCTAAGCTTGGGGATCATAGGATTGCAAATCCTATCCCCACTAGTGATGTGATAATTGATAATTCTCTTGCTAGTAAGAATAAAGACAACATGTTTACAAATATAGTTGCTAGCAATGATAATGCTCTTCTCTACCATGATGATGTTATAACTCCAATCTATAGTGATTATAAAGGTACCTATGACATAAGGAGAAATTATCCTTATGAAACTTGTCATAATCATGAAGGGAATTACTCCCTTGTTGAACACCACCCTCCTAATATACAACTAATCTATAGTGTTCAAGTTGTTTATGATAGTCATACTCCCACTATTACCAATGAGAAAAATTATGCTTATGTGGGGAGTGAGAGTACCTTTTTGCATGTGGATCATGGTAACAATGCTTTATGTGATGCTTATATTGTTGAGTTCATCCATGTTGCCACTGAAATTTATAATGAGAGAGGGAGGCTTGGTTCTAAATATCTTAATAATAAGAAGTTTCCTCTCTTTATGGTGAATATTTTGAAGTTATGCTTGTTTTGCCTTCCTATGCTAGTTGCTTCGTGCTTCAATGAATTATTCTATTGCAATATTCCTATGCATAGGAAGCATGTTAGGCTTAAATGTATTTGGCATTTGCTTCTTGATGCCCTCTTTTGTTCTTCAGCTCTTATTCTTACAAGAGCATCATTAAAGTCCTATGCCTAGCTTAATGGCATAAAAGAAAGCGCTTTTGGGAGGCAGCCCACAATGAATAAAATTTTATTTTGCTTTTTGTTGTGTCTTGATGTTGTTACTACAGTAGCATCATCATTGTATCTTTACTTTTTAACTTTGTGCCAACTGTAGCCTCTGATTGCAAAAAAGTTCAAAAGTTGTGACGTGCTGTCCAGGAAACAGATTCTGTCCTTGGATAGAAAAATTCGTATAAAATCACCAGATCATCTTTTTGGTCTGAATTTTTTTGACAGCGTGCTCTATACAATTGTCTTTCGTGCGTCTGTTCTGAGTTTTTTTATTAGAGTTGCAGAAGTGCCCCGAACAAATCATTTACTACCTGCTGTTCTGTTTTTCACAGATTCTGTCCTGTTTTGCCTTTCTTTCATTTTGCAAACCAAGAGCTTGCTTTTTCTTTGCAAAAACCTTTTGGCAATCTTGAGAAACTGTTGAACTTCAAGAATATCTTTATTTCCAGCAAGGAACAATTATTTTATTATGGGTACTAACCTCGCTAATCAGATTATGACGAGTTATGTATGAAGGGAGTTTTCAAGTGTGCGAGGGAAGATGATAAAAAGATTCAGGAGTGTCAAGCGCTCAAGCTTGGGGATGCCCCCGTGCACCCCCAAGAAATATTCAAGGATACTCAAGCGTCTAAGCTTGGGGATGCCCCCGTGCATCCCCTTCTCCATCAACATTATCAGTTCGTCTTTCGTTCCACTATATTTTTATCACTTCATGTGTTATGTGCTATGCTTGGAGCGTCTTGCTTTTAGTTTCATTTTTAGTTTTCTTTAGCTTTGCTTGTTTTTCATAACGAGTTGGAACTCAGCTTTCTTTGTGTGGGAGAGAAACACGCTCCACTTCAACCTAGAACACAACATAGAATTTTCATGTTGATCTTTGCTGTGTGTGTTCTTTGTCTTTTAATAGCTACTATCATGTTCAGCTCTTAGTATTCATGCTTATCTTTTCAAAGAGCTTTTGTTTAGTTGGTTGCTTGAACTCTCTTTAATTACCATGCTCACCTTATTAAGAGAGTTTGCTTCCGTTGCATTGGTTGATATGTCTATGATAAAGATGCTACGTGCATAATGGCGCTTAGTAGTTCATGTTTTCTTGTGGTTAGTCTCAAATAGCTGGGGGATTCCCAATGTGTTATTGGAGTACCAACTTGATTTGTTTGCCTATGATGTGGTATGGTTTAGTAATATCTTCCTTCAAGAATTTATTTTGATTGACTTGGCGTATGCTCATGCATATTTAAGACTGTAAAGAAAGTCTGTCAAGCCTTGATGATCTTTTGTTTCTGAGTAGCGATATAACTACCATGCCTGATTCAATGTTGCTTTGTCGCTCTGCATGATTATGACCGTCATTGCTCTTTTAGTTGGTCGCTCCCAGTATTTTGCTAACCTCCACATGTACTAAGCGGACTGACTGCTTGTGCATCCACATTCTTTTAATCCAGTTATGCCATATGAGTCCACCATACCTACCTATATGTGGTATTTCACCGCCACTCCAAGTAAATTTACATGTGCTACCTTTAAAACCTTCATTTTTGCAATACATAGCTCAGGGGAAGTAGCTTAAAAACTATTGTGGTAAAGAATATGTCGCTTATGTATCTTATTTCTTATAAGTTGCTTGCTGAGCGGTATCCATGTTTCTGGGGACGCCATCAACTGTTACACTTTTGTTGAATATCATGTGAGTTGCTATGTATGTTTGTCTTGTCCGAAGTAAGGGTGATTTGCCATGAGTTGAATGGTTTGAGTATGCATATTGTTAGAGAAGAACATTGGGCCGCCAACCAAAGCCATGTATCATGGTGGAAGTTTTAGCTTGGACATTAATCCTCAACCTCTTATGAATGCTTAAGCATTAAAGAGGAGTCCATTATCTATTTTCTATGTTGTCCCGGTATGGATGTCCTCAAGTTGAGATCTATCAAAAACGAGAAATCAAATGCGATTTATCTCCTTGGACCTTTGTACAGGTGGCATAGAGGTACCCCTTTGTGACACTTGGTTGAAACATATGTAATGCAATGATAACCCATGGAAATCCGAGCTAATTAGGACAAGGTGCGAGCACTATTGGTATTCGATGCATGAGGCTTGCAACTTATAGGATGTCTTATGCATAACACATATGAAGTATTACTACCGTTGACAAAATTGCTTCTATGTTTTCAAAATAAAAAAAACTCTAGCACATGAGTAATCCCTGCTTCCCTCTGCGAAGGGCCATTCTTTTACTTTTATGTTGAGTCTCCACCTTCTTTTAAAGCACCAACTACTGAGAGCATGATTGTCATTCTGAGTGTAATGTGCATTGTCCCAAAGTAGCATTGTCTTTTGCATGATTGTGATATCGTTTATTCTGAAATCATTGTATCTAGTCATCACTTAAACCTTGAAGGTGCCCCTGCATTTATGTTTTGCTTCACTAAAGGGGGCAAGCTAGATATCACTTTATCATATTTGCACATCATGTTCAATGCAAATCTATTTGATGTTTCAGTATCATATTGTAAAACTTTCAGTTCTTTGTGATTTTCTCATGAGGCAACTTAATTACTACAGATTCATTGTCTCAGTAAGCTTTTGTCATATGACTATGAATAAGTCCTATATGGTTAATAGCATATCACCACAGAAATTATTCTTGTTCTCATTTACCTACTCGAGGACGAGCAGGAATTAAGCTTGGGGATGTTGATACGTCCAAAACGTATCTATAATTTCTGCTTGCTCCATGCCTCTTTTGGGTGATATTGCTATGATATTTATACACTTCCATACACTTTTGATCATATTTGGACTAACCTATTAACTCAGTGCACCCCAGTGCCAGTTTCTGTTTTCGGCTGTTTTTGTATTTCAGGTTTTCACATTACGAGAACTGCCAGGAAAAATCCAGAAAAAATATATAAAAAATCAGCGTTCTAGGAGCTACCGTGCGGCCAAAGTACAGCCGGGGGGGACCCACAGGGGCTCCAGGCGGCCCACCCCTAGGCCGCGCCGGGGGGGGCGCCTGGGCCCCCCAAGACTCCCCTGGTGACCCCCTTTGGCATATATTTAAGATCCGTCGAGAAAACCCTGATTCCGGACCCCTTTTCTCCAGACGCGATTCCGATCTCCGCCGCCATCGCCATCAAGCTTCGAGGGACCAGAATTCCTGCGCCGGCACCCTGCCGGGACGGGGAAGTGCCCCCTGATTCATCTCCATCGACATTGCTTCCTCCCTCCATGATGCGGGAGTAGTTCCTCCTCGGGGCTGAGGTTCTTACCAGTAGCTATGTGGTCAATTCTCTCTCCCATGATGTGATCTTCGTTGTGATCATAGGCTATGTTAATCTAGGGTGATCCCATGATATTTCCCCTTCCTCTATGTATTGGATTGATGTACTCACTTGTCTTTATCTAGTATAATCCCCGAGACCAAGGTGACAGCGGTCTATTGGACATGGATTAGAAAAGTATTTTCATGAGTGATTTCCTCTCTTGTGTGTTGATTGAAGATTGAGAGTCTCTTGGTGCTTGTCTTTGACTATCCTTTAGATATGTTGTGGTGATTGTGGGACTCTCTTTGGATGGCCGCGGTGACATTGGGAAATCCTTAGATTGAGAACTACGAACTTTGAGGTGTGCTTTTGTAGCCCTACATAATTCTCGTCCTCTCTTGACCACGAAGGAATGACCTCCGAGTGTGTCCCCTTTGCATGTTTTATGGGAAATATCATGTGATTCGATTATGTTAATGTTGTTGGGAGTTGCCACTAGTGAAAGTATGAACCCTAGGCCTTGTTTCCACCATTGCAATACCATTTGTGCTCACGTTTACCACTTGTTTGCTTGCTGCACTTTTTATTACGGAATTATATTACTTTGTTTTGCCATCCATATTACTTGCCATTTAACATCTCTTCGCCGAACTAGTGCACCTATACATCTAACAAGTGTATTAGGTGTGTTGGGGACACAAGAGACTTCTTGTATCTTAGTTGCAGGGTTGCTTGAGAGAGACCATCTTCAACCTCTACTTCCCTGAGTTCGATAAACCTTAGGTCATCCACTTGAGGGAAATTGCTACTGTCCTACAAACCTCTGCGCTTGGAGGCCCAACATAGTCTACAAGAGTAGAAGCGTGTGTAGACATCACGTAATCACACTCGATTCAGCTAAAGTGAGAGAGACATACACCCACCAGTCACCTTTAAGCAACAAGAGTAGAAGCGTGTGTAGACATCACGTAACCGTACGCGTAATGTCGGTCCGGGCCGCTTCATCTCACAATACCGCCGAAGCAAAGTATGACATACTGGTAAGCAGTATGACTAGTATCGTCCACAACTCACTTGTGTTCTACTCGTGCATATCATCTACGCATAGACCTGGCTCATGATGCCACTGTTGGGGAACGTAATATTTCAAAATTTTCCTACGATCATGCAAGATCTATCTACTAGATGCATAGCAACGAGAGGGGAGAGTGTGTCTACGTACCCTCGTAGACCGAAAGCGGAAGCGTTTATCAACGCGGTTGATGTAGCTGTGCACCTTCACGATCCGTCCCGATCTAGTACCGAACGTACGGCACCTCCGCGTTCAGCACACGTTCAGCTCGATGACGTCCTCGCCTTCTTGATCCAGCAAGACGGGCGAAGTAGTAGATGAGTTCCGGCAGCACGACGGCGTGGTGACGGTTGTTGATGAAGAACAATCTCTGCAGGGCTTCGCCAAGCACTGCAGAAACTAGACGGAGGATAAACTAGAGGGTCGGGGTTGCCGGCACACGGCTTGGTGTATCTTGATGTGTCTTGGGTGCTAGCCCTACCCCTCTATTTATATGTTGAGCCCTGGGGTCGAAACTTGGAGCAAAAGCCTCCTCAAAGTTGGTTTTGCCCGAAAGGAAAGAGTCCCACTCGGACTCCAGGGCTAGACGCCAGGGTTCCCGGTGTCTACCCCCTAGACGCCAGGGTTCCTGGCGTCTAGCCTCTGGTCTCCGCAAAACTTCCTTTTGCACTTTCCTAAAGCCTCGTGGGCTTTCCCCTTTGGCCCAAATAAAGTGTTATCGTACCCAAACATTTCGGGAAACATTCGGAACCTCTTCCGGTGAATTCCGGAACCCTTCCGGAGGTCAAACACTATTATCCCATATATTAATCTTTATCTCCACACCATTCTGGAGTTCCTCGTTATGTCCGTGATCACATCCGGGACTCCGAATAACATTTGGTCACCAACATACATAACTCATTAAATACTATATCGCCAACGAACGTTTAACCGTGCGGACCCTACGGGTTCGAGAACTATGTAGACATGACCGAGACATCTCTCCAGTCAATAACCAATAGCGGAACCTGGATGCCCATATTGGCTCCTACATATTCTACGAAGATCTTTATCAGTTGAACCGCATAACAACATACGTTGTTTCCTTTGTCATCGGTATGTTACTTGCCCGAGATTCGATCGCCGGTATCTCAATACCTAGTTCAATCTCGTTACCGGCAAGTCTCTTTACTCGTTCCGTAATACATCATCTCGTGACTAACTCATTAGTCATTTGCTTGCAAGGCTTATTATGATGTGCATTACCGAGAGGGCCCGGAGATACCTCTCCGACACTCGGAGTGACAAATCCCAATCTTGATCTATGCCAACACCACAAACACCTTCGGAGACACCTGTAGAGCATCTTTATAACCACCCAGTTACGTTGTGACGTTTGATAGCACACAAGGTGTTCCTCCAGTATTCGGGAGTTGCATAATCTCATAGTCATAGGAACATGTATAAGTCATGAAGAAAGCAATAGCAATAAAACTAAACGATCAAGTTGCTAAGCTAACGGATGGGTCTTGTCCATCACATCATTCTCCTAATGATGTGATCCCGTTGATCAAATGACAACTCATGTCTATGGCTAGGAAACATAACCATCTTTGATCAATGAGCTAGTCTAGTAGAGTGATAACCCTCAACCGTAAGGGATCGAGATAGTCTTCGCGGGTAAGAATAACCCAATTTATTGATTCGACACACGGGGAGCCAAAGAGTATTTATAAGCTTTAACGGTTGAGTTGTCAATTCAACCGCACCTGAAATATACTTACTTGCAACAAAAGATAAGTGGTAACAGTGATATGATAGTGATGATAGTAATAGTAAAAGTAAACAGCAAAAGTAAATAGCAGTAGTAAATGGCAAAAGTAGCAACTAGTGATAAGCAAGGTTTAAAATACTGTAGGCTAGGGAGATGGATGGTTGGGCGCTGCATGGATGAGATAGATTCTAACTTGGGGCACGGCACACGGAAAAGTAATGATCATCTAGGCAAATATCAAACATTAGGCATGTATCCCATAGGTAGTTGTACGTGCTTGCAATAAGAACTTGCACAACATCTTTTGTCCTACCATCCCGCTACGAACGGGGCCAAAAGGAACTAATGGATATTAAGGTGCTCATGTCAAAGAGCACCGGAACAAAGCAATGAACTCAATGGATACATGTAATCCTCAAACTACGGACCATCCCCTTTGGTGTCCCAAGCTGTCACTTTTGGGATCGCCGGTTCCGGACCGTAACAGGTGCAAACAACTCATAGATAGGATCACGAACACAAATATATTCATACAAACACATATGGTTCAGATCTGAAATCATGGCACTCGGGCCCTAAGTGTCAAGCATTAAGAATAACAAGTTGTAGCAAAGATGATAAACACCATAGTAGATGATAGGCAACATGCCCCCAACAATCTGACGAACTATTACATGATCTAACTCATCCAATCCCTACCATCCCCTTCGCCTACAGCAGGGGAATTACTCACACATGAAGGGGGAAGTCATGGAGGGATGATGGAGTGGTGATGATGATGACGATGGCGACGATCTCCCCTCTCCGGAGGCCAAATCAGCCTCCAGATTAGCCCTCCCGAAGAAGAACAGAGGGTGGCGGCGGCTCCGCGATGAAAAACTGCGAAAAGAACTTCCGATCTGGGGTTTTTGCGTCGGGAGTAAAAATACGGGCTAAAGTAGGGCACCAGGGGGTGTGGGCCCCACCCAGGCGCCCCCCCGGCGCGGCCCAGGGGGGGCGCGCCCACAGGGCGCCTGGGCACCCCCTGGCCCCCCTCTGGCCCCACTTCTGGTATTTGGTTCCTTCGGGTGCGTGGATTTTCTCTGATTTTTCATGGATTTTTCTGAGATACTTAAAAATCCGTTTTCCTGCACACAAATAAACCATAGAGGCAGCTCTGCTGAAAACAGCGTCAGTCCGGGTTAGTTTAGTCCAAATCATGCAAGAATGAGGCCAAAACAATATCAAAAGTGTTTGGAAAAGTAGATACGTTTGAGACGTATCAACTCCCCCAAGCTTAGCATATTGCTTGTCCTCAAGCAATTCAGTTCAACGAACTGGACGCGACAAAGAAAACTTTGACAAACTCTTTTGCTTCATTAGATGTATATAAGCATGTACTACGAAAAGAGTTTAGCAAGTATTGAAACAGTACTTATGAGGACAATGCAAGGAGCAATCCTTCTTTCAAGTGGCCAGTCACAAATACTTAAAAGTAAATAATATATTACTGAAAATCAAGACAAGATTACATTGCACATAGCTTGAGCATATTAGGGTGGTATCTCGCTAGCCTCCATGAGTGAAGCAAAACATAAATGCAGAGACTCCTCCAGAGTTTTAAAGGAGACTAGAGCTAAGAATTTCAGAATAAATCATATCACAAGTATGCAGAAGACAATGTAGTACTTTGGGACAAAGCACATTACACTCAGAATGACAATTATGCTCTCCTAGTCAGTGCTTTGTAGAAAGAAGGTGAGACTCTCGAACCGTGGCTTTTATTGGCAAATTTGAAAACCCGTGATCGGAAACAAAAACTAAACATGTACCAGAGCTCTTGGTTTTTAAAACAGAAGTAAATATGTTTTTTGTGAGGTGCATATTTCGTCAACGAATGCTAGCAGATAACTCAATCACTTTTTAAGCTAGACAAGTCTCGAGGAACGGCTCCCGCATGAGGACGATCACATCCTCTTAATCTCCTTTGTTTATCACTGCCAAAGTTTTCTGATTTCTCATGAACAAAGCGTGAAGGAGGGTTTGTTTGTTATATAATCTTTTTGAGCTGGGCGCACTCAATGCCAGTTCCTTTTCATATTAGGGGTTTGCACATTATACATGCAATCCAGGGGTGAAACTTGTCCAACTTAAAAAGATTATGAATTAACTACTACTTCCTCATGAGCTAAAACATAGGCACAAAAAGGGAAATGCTTTTGATTAATTTCGAGATGGTACACGAAAGTCTTCGTTAGGAATGGCAGGTAAATACCATGTATAGGAAGGTATAGTGGACTCATATGGCATAACAGGTTTAAAGGGTTTGGATGCACAAGCAGTCAGTCCGCTTAGTACAGGTGGAGGTTTAGCAATAGACCGGGAAGCGACCAACTAGAGAGCAATAACGGTCATAATCATGCAGAGCGACAAAGCAACATTGAATCGGGCATGAAAGTGATATAACTATTCTAAAACTCAAAGATCATCAAGGCAAAGTAGACTTTTAGTCTTAGACATGTGTAAGCATGTGCCAAGTCAATCCAAAAATTCTCTAAAGGGAAATACCACCTTAGTATACCAGACTATGAACAGTGCAATGCATGTAGATCATTTCAATAACACATTATACACTCTAGTTATTCGGGACTAACCACAAGGAAAGCATGAACCACTGGAAGAGCATTGTAAACATAGCACTATGTCGCTACAAGCTGGTCTCTAGATCATAAGTACAGGCATATGTACAAAAGTAGAAACAATAAGAGTTCATACCGGTCTTCCTTGTTGCTTCCTTTCAGTCGATCTTCGTCATCACTGCTTGTCACTTGCACGATCGAACGTAGGAAATATAATCAAATGCCATCACGGACTCGAGCCGATCTCTGAAAACAAAGCAAACTAAAGAGAGAAAGGAAATCTTTTTGGTTTTTTTTCAAAGGTTGAATAAAAGCAAAAAAGAAAGAGAAAATCTTTTTGTTGTTTCTGCAAATAGAGAAATAAAGAAGAACGGGCAAAAACTTCGAAAAGATCAAAGCAAATAAAACGGATAATACAATGGAAAGGTGAGAAGGGCACGTACTCCTCCAAGCTTAGGCTTTTGGCCTAAGTTGGTAGCAGCTACTGCCCCCAAGAGCCTCCTGCTCCAGGGGTATGGTGGTGAGTCCACGGGTCGTAGAAGGATTCTGGCGCGTACACCGAACTCCTCGGAGTCTCCCACGAGGAAGGTTCCGAACGCCAAACAGAGGAAGACCCTTCACCAAACTCGGTGGCGGTCTCTTCCTGAAAATGTGGTATCTCACCGTGCCTCTCCTCGTCGGGCACAACCCCCTCCATGGGGTTATGAAACTGATGCTGGACCATGAACTCATCGAACTGGACAACATCAAAGGACCATCCGTTCCTGCGAGAAAAATCAAACAAAAGAGGTGCAGGTAGACGGATCTCGCGTTCCGCGGTAGTTCCGAAACGCAAGATATAAACAAGGTTATCAAGCTCAGAACCCATGGTAACAAACTTATGCCTTTTCATAGCAGCAAGATCAAAGCTTAAATAAGTAAAAGGAGTATCATCAGGGTGTGGGGTGCCTCCAAGATGCTCTAAGATAAGTGTGGCATAAATGCCACCATATAAGTCCCCCATGTTACCGTTCATAGCAAGGCGTCGAGCAATTAAGGTACCAAGATTATAATCAGACCTCCCTGAGAGGGCTGCTGCCAGGATAGCAATATCCGGAGCAGAAATGCTGCTCGTGTTGTCACGAGCTAACACCCCTCTAGCAATATAATATGCGAAATACCTGAGTTAGGAAACAAGATGCTGGAGATCTTCGACCGATGAATATCCCTCGTACCCATGCTGCAGAGAGAGTTGATGACGGTTTTCAGCTCGGAGGGCTGAGTGGCCATCCTAGCCGTCCTCCCAACGTTCGGCACACCTATTACTTCACAAAAGTTTCCCAAAGTCATGGTGATAAGATCATTATAAATTTTAAACTCAATAGCACCTGAATCAGGATTATATCTAAAACTGTTAATGAAACTAGAGGTGAGCTTTTGATACTGAGTAACACGGCTCGTGACGAGCCGTGTCAAACCTGCATTAGCACAAAGATTATAAAACTCATCCTTGATTCCCGCGGCTTCCATGAATTCATCACATGGAAATGTCATCGCACGTGCTGGACTTGTGTCTTCCAACAACTCCAGGGGCACATGATCCTCATTATAGCTCACCCTAGCAGTCGATGGTGAAGCTGCGGCTCTAGTGACTCGATCGAAGTGTGCGGGTCTCCTCTTCTCAAGCCATCCTTTTGCCCTTCCTAACAAACTCATTTCTGAATTTTTTTACAATTTACAAAAACGAGGATTAAAACAAAGTGAGCTAAGGCAAACTACTCAACTCACTTGCCCAAGGCATAAACTTGCATCAAAACTTGGAAAATAACTTTCTACACATGCATGCAAGCTCATCTCTATAGCACCAAGAACAACTAAATACTCACAAATGAGGCCACCAATCAAAAATCTAATTGGAGGGGTGGAGGAGTCACATACCAGGGAGTGTTTGCTCAAAATTTCAGCTCAAATGAGGGGCTGTAGAGAGAGATCGAAGAAATCGCCACCAAGAACAGCAAGAACACAAGAACAAGACCAGAACTCGGGTTTCTGGAGAAAGAGAGAGAAAGGAAGAAGAAGTACCTGGAGGGGGGTCCCGTGGGCCCCAGGCGCCCTGTGGGCGCGGCCAGGGGCTGGGCCGCGCCAGCTGGCCGCCTGGGCCACTGGTGGCCCCCCTGGCTGACCCCAGGACTTTCCGGGTCTCTCCCGACGTGGAAATTTTTATTATAATTTTTCTGGAATTTTTCTGAAAACTTCACTGTTGAAATTTTTTCGAAGTTCAAAAAGCTGCGAAACTCTGTGAAAACTTGAAGCAGTTAGTAGTATTGTGAAGCTTCAAAAACATAGGTACTTGGTAGAGCAAGTAGGACAAAACTAAAAACAAATGAAAACATAACAAGCTCAACTTTTTATCCATATAAAACATGTTCACTAGTAAGGTTGATCAAGTCTTACCAACAAACAAGCGATATATAGAGCAAAAAGTCTCACCTCCTACGAAGTAATCACTGAACCTTTACCTTGATGGACATTGTCCCTACCATGATAGTTTTGTATTTGTGAGGCACATGTAGTGGACAGTCCCATCCTCCAATTTTCACGGTCTCGATATTCTCTATAGAGTTGAGGGCATGCCTCCTGTCGGTCTTCTTCGGAAAATATACCGTGTGTTCTTTATCATTCACATGGAAGGTAACCTTCCCTTTGTTGCAATCAATAATAGCACCTGCGGTGTTAAGGAAAGGTCTACCAAGAATAATGAACATGCTCCCATCCTCGGGCATGTCACGCACAACAAAATCAGTAAGAATTAAACAATTAGCAACTTCTACTGGAACATCCTCACAAATACCTATCGGAACAGCGGTTGACTTGTCAGCCATCTGAAGGGAGATATCTGTAGGAATTAGTTTCTCTAAACAAAGCCTCTCGTAAAGAGAGAGAGGCATAACACTCACTCCTGCTCCAAGATCACATAAAGCAGTTTTGACATAATTATTCTTTATGGAGCAAGGAATGGTGGGTATACCTGGATCACCGAGCTTCTCAGGAATCTTGCCACTGAAATAGTAGTTAGCAAGCATAGTAGATATTGCATCATTAGGAACTTTTCTTTTGTTAGTGACAATATCTTTCATATATTTTGAATAAGGAAGTAACTTAATAGCATCAGTCAAAGGGATTTGAAGAAAAAGAGGTTTAATCCATTCACAAAACTTATTATAATGCTCTTCTTCTTTAGATTTGATGGACTTACCTGGAAAGGGCATGGGTTTCTGTACCCATGGTTCTCTCTCCTTCCCATGTTTTCTTGCGATGAAGTCTTCTTTAGTGTACCTCTTACGTTTGTCAGGTGCTTCTTCTTCTCGAACTTCAGGCGGATCATTCTTCTCATTATTATTATCTTCAGGTTCAGCGCCGTCTTCAGTCTCAGCATCGGAAATAGATACACTGTTGGGATCAATAGCTGGCTCTTCATCTGCAATAGGATCATTAGAATTGTCAGTCTCTTTATGTTTCTTCTTCTTGTTTGGAGAGACAACAATTTCTTCTTCCTGCATTTGAGAATCTTGCTCGATTCTCTTCGGATGTCCCTCTGGATAGAGAGGATCTTGAGTACTAGTTCCCCCACGGGTCTTAATCCCAAAAGCCTGCAAATTATCTTGTTTGGCATTGTTAGCAAGCAAATCTCTTTGCACATTAGAAATTTGATCAAGCTGAGTTTGAACCATATGAAAATGCTTCACAAGACATTGAACATCATTAACTGTTCTATCTAAAACATCAAGCAGTCTTTTGATAGCAAGGGAATTATCATGCAACTGACTTTCTATCCTCTCATTAAAATGATTCTGTTTCATAATAAAATTATCAAACTCATCTAAACATTGATCAGGAGGCTTACCATGAGGGATGTCACTTGCGTTGAAATCTAAAAGAGAGTGTACCTCTACCATAGGAGGGTGAGTGGTAGGCTCACACAGCTTCTCAATAGGGGGTAGATTCTTCACGTCTTCAGCTTTAATACCTTTCTCTTTAATAGACTTCTTTGCTTCTCGCATATCCTCGGGGCTTAGAACAAACATGCCCCTCTTCTTTGTTGGTGGAGGTGGTTCAGGGACGGACCAATCTTCATGGTTTTTGGCAATCCTGCCCATTAAATCTTCCGCATCGTCCGGTGTTCTTTTCCTGAAAACACAACCAGCACAACTGTCCAAATAGGACCTAGATTCATCAGTTAGACCAGCATAGAATATATCGATCAATTCATTCTTAGGGATTTCATGTCCTGGTCTAGCCCGAATCAGACCGCAGTACCTCCCCCAAGCTTTAGGGAGGGACTCATCCTGCAACTGTTTAAACTTATAAATTCTTTGTAAAGCAGCATGTTACATGTGAGCAGGAAAGTACTTATCAACAAAAGAGTGAGCTAAGTCCTGAGGACTCTTAATGGAACCGCATGGGAGTGAATCATACCATACTTTAGCACCCTCCTTCAACGAGAAAGGAAGAAGCTTGGTCACATAAAAGTAGCGTATCTTTTCATCTGTGGTAAACAGGCTACCTAGCTCACCAAGTTTAGTTAGGTGTGCAATAGCATCATCATTTTCTCTGCCATAAAAGGGGTCAGCTTCAACCATAGGTATAAGTGAAAGATCAACAGAGAAATCAAAATCAGGATCATCAATGCATATAGGAGACGTGGCAAATTCAGGATTAGGAACGGTTTTGTTCTTCAAAGAGTGTTTTTCAAACAGTTTCTTAATAACTTCAGGGTCAGAGCCGGCAAACTCTGTCAGTTCCCTGCATAAATCTTCATCTAGTATATAGTAATCATCATCAAGGAGACTCTCCTTGAGTTTACTCAAGTCAGGATAATCATAAGTGTCACCAATAGGGTAGCGAGTGACAGGTAGTTCAATTCCAGACTTTTTAGCAGCAGCAGCAAGTTGTTTCTCAAGAGCATAACCAAGCGAACTAATATCATCAAAAGTAGTAGAAGCGTCATCAAGAGTATCAGACATAGTAACAGATTCAGTAGGAGCATCATGTGGTGGTGGTGAGGCAAACTTACTCATAACAGAAGGTGAATCAAGCGTAGCACTAGTGCTCAGAGCAGTACCTCTTCTTGTAGTGGATAGTAAGATCGGAACCTTGGGGTCTCCTTTCTTACCCATAGTGAATAAAGTGCAGCCGGTAGGATACCTCAAGTAGACTTGTAAATATTGCTATGCTCCCCGGCAACGGCGCCAGAAAACGGTACTTGATAACCCTCAACCGTAAGGGATCGAGATAGTCTTCGCGGGTAAGAATAACCCAATTTATTGATTCGACACACGGGGAGCCAAAGAGTATTTATAAGCTTTAACGGTTGAGTTGTCAATTCAACCGCACCTGAAATATACTTACTTGCAACAAAAGATAAGTGGTAACAGTGATATGATAGTGATGATAGTAATAGTAAAAGTAAACAGCAAAAGTAAATAGCAGTAGTAAATGGCAAAAGTAGCAACTAGTGATAAGCAAGGTTTAAAATACTGTAGGCTAGGGAGATGGATGGTTGGGCGCTGCATGGATGAGATAGATTCTAACTTGGGGCACGGCACACGGAAAAGTAATGATCATCTAGGCAAATATCAAACATTAGGCATGTATCCCATAGGTAGTTGTACGTGCTTGCAATAAGAACTTGCACAACATCTTTTGTCCTACCATCCCGCTACGAACGGGGCCAAAAGGAACTAATGGATATTAAGGTGCTCCTGTCAAAGAGCACCGGAACAAAGCAATGAACTCAATGGATACATGTAATCCTCAAACTACGGACCATCCCCTTTGGTGTCCCAAGCTGTCACTTTTGGGATTGCCGGTTCCGGACCGTAACAGGTGCAAACAACTCATAGATAGGATCACGAACACAAATATATTCATACAAACACATATGGTTCAGATCTGAAATCATGGCACTCGGGCCCTAAGTGTCAAGCATTAAGAATAACAAGTTGTAGCAAAGATGATAAACACCATAGTAGATGATAGGCAACATGCCCCCAACAATCTGACGAACTATTACATGATCTAACTCATCCAATCCCTACCATCCCCTTCGCCTACAGCAGGGGAATTACTCACACATGAAGGGGGAAGTCATGGAGGGATGATGGAGTGGTGATGATGATGACGATGGCGACGATCTCCCCTCTCCGGAGGCCAAATCAGCCTCCAGATTAGCCCTCCCGAAGAAGAACAGAGGGTGGCAGCGGCTCCGCGACGAAAAACTGCGAAAAGAACTTCCGATCTGGGGTTTTTGCGTCGGGAGTAAAAATACGGGCTAAAGTAGGGCACCAGGGGGTGTGGGCCCCACCCAGGCGCCCCCCCGGCGCGGCCCAGGGGGGGCGCGCCCACAGGGCGCCTGGGCACCCCCTGGCCCCCCTCTGGCCCCACTTCTGGTATTTGGTTCCTTCGGGTGCGTGGATTTTCTCTGATTTTTCGTGGATTTTTCTGAGATACTTAAAAATCCGTTTTCCTGCACACAAATAAACCATACAGGCAGCTCTGCTGAAAACAGCGTCAGTCCGGGTTAGTTTAGTCCAAATCATGCAAGAATGAGGCCAAAACAATATCAAAAGTGTTTGGAAAAGTAGATACGTTTGAGACGTATCATAGAGGCATACTAGGGACACTCTGTTTAGTCTATGTATTCACACATGTATTAAGTTTCCGGTTAATACAATTCTAGCATGAATAATAAACATTTATCATGATATAAGGAAATATAAAATAACAACTTTATTATTGCCTCTAGGGCACATTTCCTTCACCAGCAGCACCACATGTTTGCCTGGTTCCAGCAAACATGGGCGCCGGTTCTAGCAAAAACGCCGGTGCGACGCAAGGACGTTGTTGGGTTGTTAATATCTCTAAAATATTCTCGGCACTTCATAATCTTACACTGCCAAGCATGTGTTATTATAAAATAAACTAGAGTAGATAGTGAAATAAACTTCTTTTTATTAAATTTTATTAAGTGTGTCCAATTGATGGAGTTCGATTCATTTTGCTAGCTATTTCATTGCAGTTCTTAAGCTGTCTTTTCTTTTACCATGATATGTTTCCCCTCTGACCGTGTTACAATTACTGAACAATTGAGCAAAGTTATAAAAAGAAACATTATTCAGAGGGGGAAAGTTGGCAAGAATTCACCAAGCACACATGATCATGAGATGATATCATGCTCTTTGTTTACTTTGAGCTTGTGCACGTCTTAATTAACTATTGTTTCTTATATGTACAATGTCAGTACCACAAGAACAGTCTACAGTCAGAAACAACAACGTCGCAAATCACCCTAAGAGTGTCATATGAAAAAACAAAAGCAACTGTGGGTATAGACCAATTTCCTGCCCAAGAAGAGGCTCAGCCTACGAAACCCAGCTCTTTGCCTGCTTACCAAGCTCTCCTCATACCAAGTATGTATCATTTCTTCTCACGGACCGGTTGGGAGAAAATTGGCATTCTTCAGTATGTCACTGGGGACCCGCACAAAGTACAATATGTATTGTGGAAATGTATTCACAAATATCAAGAAATAGCCTGCATGCAGCTAATTAAAAGCCTAAAACTGAACAAGTCATTCACATGTTTCCGAAATTTTGCAGTTGCTTGCAAGAACAAATGCTTCTTGAAAGATATTGCAATGAACAATCACCAACTGAAAAGTTCCAAATTGCAAGAAATTCTCCAGTCGCCGCAAGAACAAATGCTCTGCTTGCAAGAAATTACAATGAACACTATCAAGCCAGGGGGTAGTCAGAATGTCATAGTCTGGAACTTTGGATGCATGGAATTGTGGATCCCCAACCTTTCTAGTAAACTATATCATTTCTTGCATCAGGACTGACGAGAGTGAACAATGAACACAACTATTATCATATTCCCAACGAGCACATATCATGTATAGTGAACAATGCCCCTCTGATTATGATTATTGAACAATCAAGCCAAGTCAGAAAATGAAACATTGTTCAAAGGGTGAAGTTGGCAAGAATTCACCAGGTAAGCATACATGATCATGCGATGATATCATGCTCTTTGTTTACTTGGAGCTTTTGCACGTCTTACTGTTGTTTCTTATATATGGACAAATGTCAGTAACACAAGAAGTCCTAACCGCACACGAAGTATAATATGTATTGTGGAAATGTATTCACTAATAACAAGAAATGGGTATAATCATGCGTGGAGCTAAGAGCCTAAAACAGTAAAACTAAACAAGCAGTTCACATGTTCCCGAAATTTTGCAGTTGCATGCCGATAAGAACAAATGATTTGCTTGCCAGAAATTGCAATGAACAATTCAGAACTGAAAGTTCCAAATTGCAAGAAATTTCCCAGTTGCTGGCAAGAAGAAATGCTTTGCTTTGCAAGAAATTGCAATGAACACTTCAAGCCAAGGGGTAGTTAGTCTAGAACTCTAGATCTGTGGATCACCAATCTTTCGGATACACCATAATGTATCTTGCATCAGGACAAGCATCATCACTGAAAGACTGACGAGGGTGAGCAATGAGCACAACAATTCTCATATTCCCAACGACTACATATGATATATAGAGAGTTAGAGACTTTCACTTTCGTGTTTCAAGGGGCACACTACACCACCACACTATAAAGACGACATGCATATGTCGGCATAACTGTGCATTAGCAACACATTGTCTGACATATATCCATATGTCGGTGTAAAAATGTCTGTCGGTGTAGATCTCACCAACGGTGTCATACTTTCTGTCGGTAGAGATTTATCTGTCGGGGAAGACCTTTCCCGACAGGACTATAGGCGACAGCTCCTTTCTGTCGAGAAAAGTCTTTGCCGACACTAAATGTGTTGCCTTAGGTGACCTATGCCGACATATTGTTTGACGTTGCTTTGAGTGTCGTGGTGTAGTGGCAAGACGGCAAAGCCTGAGGCGAAACCAGCAATCGATCTGCCAGAAAATGGATTGGTCGTGCTCCGCCTTGCTAGCTAAAACATTCGCCACCATGTTGGCCCACCTAGTCGGGAGCGGACATGCGATTGATATCATGCCCTTTGTTTACTTTGAGCTCTTGCACATCTTATTGTTGTTTCTTATAGGTACAATTTCAGTAACACAATAATGTACAAGATGTATTGCGGAAATCTATTCACTAATACAAGAAATAGTCCAAATCATGCATGGACCTAAAAGCCTAAACTGAACAAGTCGTCGGAAATTTTGCAGTTGCCGGCGAGAACAAATGTGTGGAGCTAAAAGTGCTTTGCTTGCAAGAAATTGCAATGAACAATTCACAACTGAAAAGTTCCAAGTTACAAGAAATTTTCCAGGTTCCGGCAAGAACAAATGTTTTGCTTTCAAAAAATTGCAATGGACACTTCAAGAACTCAACTATTCTCATATTGATTACCTACGAGTACATTTTTGTTGTTGAAGGAAAACACCATCACAGCGGTTTATATTGCATGCTCAAATATGGATACATCGTTCGATAATATATCAATTAGAAAGTTCTGAGGCTCCGATTGCCAGAAAATGGATTGGTCATACTCCACCTTGATACCTAAAACACCCGCCACCATGTTGGCTTCTATAGGACAATGATTACCAACGAGTATATGGTATATATATATATACATATATATATATATATATATATATATATATATATATAGGGTGGGTCTATTCTCATAACACCCCTTAAGACCTTATTCTCCTAACAAAAAGCTTATTCTCCTAACACCCCCGACCGGTCTGTAGCTACAAACTAACCATGACCGAACTGTAGACACAAAGAAAAAAAAAACAAAACC
>LR738711.1:899598842-899609201 GCA_902687465.1 Secale cereale
CCGCACCACCACCTCCCACCGCGTCGCCACCTCCCTGTGCCGCCGGACCACCTTCCCCCGCGCCGCCGGACCACTTCCCTGCCCGCGCCGCCGCACCACCTTCCTCCCCCACGCCGCCGCACCACCTTCCTCCCACGCGCCGCTGCACCACCTTCCTCCCCCGTGCCGTCGGAGCGCCGCCCCTCCCCAGGCCGCCGGACCACCTTCCTCCCCCGCGCCGTCGGAGCGCCGCCCCTCCCCAGGCCGCCGGAGCGCCGTCCCTCCCCAAGCCGCAGCCACGCTGCCCCTCCCCAGGCCGCCGCCGCGCCGCCCCTCCACGGGCCGTCGCCACGCCTCCGATGTATCCCCATCTCCTCGTTGCCCCCGGCCTTCTCCTCGTTCTCTCCCGCGCCTTCGATGCCACCCCATCTCCGAGCATCCCCGCAATCGTGGGCCTCTCACTCCACCATCAACAAGCACAACCCACCGTGACCTGAGGCTGGAGAACATCCTGCTGGATGGGAGCCATGGGGGCCTCCTTGCCTCAAGGAGGAGCACTACCTGAGATGTGCAGTGCGGACGGTGAGCATGTGCAGTATGATGGCGGGTGCCTGCAGTGCGGACGGTGAGCATGTTTTTTTGAAGGAAGTGTACTGGTGTTCCAAAGTTTTTCCGAAGGAAGATTTTATTACCTTAAAAAGTAGCAAGCTGATGTATTGTTGTTCTAATTAATAAATGTTGTTGTCCCTTTCACCTTTCAAGATACAAGCTGCTCTGGTTGATATATTGGAAATTCTCACAATTATTTGTGAAAGACACAAGCTGCCCTTGGCTCAAACCTACCTAGGTTCCATGTTGCAATAACAGAAATGGTATGTCCCATGGTGGTAGCCTCAAGAACACATGCTTACATTTTGATGGTTGTTGCATTCACGGAGTATGCATTTCAACATGTGATGTGGCATTCCATATTGCCGATGCTCGTATGAGGGGATTTAGGGATGCATGTGTGGAGAATCCCCTACAGAAGGGACAGGGAGTTTCTCTAGACGCATTTCTCTCAAACATGCTCTGCTTCTCGAAAGATGTCAGCCAGGTCTCCAAATATCCCCTGGCACACTATGGTCGTATGTTTGGATTAGCTGCCTGTATTGCAGTTTGCTTGCAGAGTTCTTACACCGGTGATGATGTTTACATATTGGAGTTTTTCCTGCCACCGGATTGCCGAGAAGATGGTGAGTACTAAGTAGTAGAAGGCATTTCTGGAGTCTATGTCAGTTCTGATGAAGCAGAATCTTCATGGAGATTTTGGTTCTCCTCAATTCAGTGGCATGCTTGTTCTGTCCTTGTCAGCTACTAACAGAATACCGGTTCTGCTGGTCTTGTTTTGCAGCTGGTGCCATTGTGTGTGCATTTTAGTAGTTGGCCGCCCCGTTATAGCTTAGTTAATGTGTTTGTATATTTATCTACAGAGAAGGATTTTTTTGCAGATTTGGAATGTATAATTCATCTCGTGTGGTTGCAGTGCGCTTGTGCGTACGGTCCAGTGATATTTTCATATTATTTTTCAAGTTTACCCCGACCATTAAATCAGTTTGTAATTTTGCCCCGATGACTTTTGGTTCACTTGGTTATGCAAAAAAAAGATATGTGCTTGTTTGTAGGGTATGGTGCAGTTCTTTTGTATTCGTCCCTGTGTCAAAACTGTAAAAAAAATGAATGCAGTTCAATTTTCCTTAGAATAGTTTAGAGCTTTTGCATCTCACTTGTTTTGTCGTGAAAAAATTAAGTGCAGTGCGGTTCCGGTTCAGTAGAAGACGAGAAACAAAAAAGAAAAGAAGAAAGAAAGTGTGCTCCACTTTGGCAAAGTTTGTTTCTTGTAAAATGTAATTCATTAGTTCATTTTAAGAGTGATGCCGTTCACTTGCCCCCAACATGAAAAATGCAAAAAAAAATAACGGAATCTCAAAAAAAATTGTTACAAAAACAACACAAAAAAGTAATGCGGTTCACTTGGTGATCCAAAAACAAAAACACATCGGAAAGCAGCTCACTTCTCAAACGCGCGTAAAAAATTAATTAGTACGAAAAAAGACAAAAGCAAATCATGAGGTTCACTTTTGGTAGTGTTCCGCTTCACTTTCGGGAGTATTGCGGTCCACTTTCCTTCGAAAAAAAAAGTTGGAAAAAAGACAACAAAACTTCTCTGAGAAAAATCTAAGTCCAGCAAAATAAATCATGAGGTTCGGTTAACTGTCTGATGCAGTGCGTTCTTCAGTTTGAAGCAGTGCGCTTTTCGCGTTTTTGTAATTTCAAAACTGGTCTTAAACCGTAATGAATTAGAGGGCGTGTTCTACATGAGAAAGTAGCGTCTCGACGATATCTTCCCAGCGGTGTATCATTTGGATCATTTCGGCCAACGTTTTGTAAAAATTTCACGAAAAAACGGCTGCTGCCGTTCGTAGCCAGCCGCACGACTTTCAAATTTAACTAAAAACCGTAAGAAATCTCAAAAACATTTCAACATATGAAAGTTGCGCCTCGTTCGTAGCTTTCCAACGGTATATTACACGCCTTGTTTCGACAAACGGTTAAAAAACTGGAATGAAAACAGTACCGAATATTTGAAAAAATTCGAAAAACACAATTCCGCGATTTAGTAAATTCAAAACTGGTCTTAAACCGTAGCGAATTAGAAAAAATAATAGATATGAAAAAGATGCGTGCCGACGATACCTTTCCAACGGTGTATCATATGTTTCATTCCGACGAGCGGTTTAGAGAAAAACGCCAAAAAACGCTCGCTGTCATTCGTTGTGAGCCGCACGATTTTCGAAACTGCTCTTAAACTATGATGAATTTTGAAAAGTGTTCAACATGGCGAAGTTGCGTCTACTCCATAGCTTTTCAACGGTATATTACACGCATAATTCCGATAAACGGTTAAAAAACTAGAGCAAAAAAGATACCGAAAAAACAACACATACAGTTTTTTCAAACATGAAGTTCGCTGGTTTCTGTGATGCGGTGCGTATAGCTTTTCAATGCAGTATTGCAATGCAGTTCGGAAGTGTTATATATATATATATATATATATATATATATATATATATATATATATATATATATATATATATATATAGTCTTCCAGTTTGTTTCAAGGGGTAGTAAGACTGCAAAGCCTGTGGTTGAACCAACAATCAATCTACCAACCACGTGATTAATGTGCTCCCATATTTTCTGATTCCCTTTGTCGATATGCATCTCTTCAAGAACGGCTCTTGGCGAATGTTGCCATCATCACTAAGCCCTCAACTGCAAACGGCCGTGCCACATGGCACCTCTTTGTCGGGTAACATAGACGCAGCTCTTAGCATACGCTCCATAAGCGGAGTTCTAGGAGACTTATATACGCTCTTACTACGCTGCCCTCTTACTACCTCTTACTACCCCTTACTACCCCTCTTAGCGTACGCTCCATAAGCGGAGTTCTATATATACGCTCCATACGCTGCCCTCTTGGCGATTTTCCACGCGAGGGTCGGGCGACTGGCGACTGGCGACGCCAGGGAGGATCGCCACGCCCAGCTCGCCGGCGGCCATGGCGCCCCTGCAGGGGGTGGTTGGGGGGCGTTTCTGGGCGCTCGTTGGTTCCGACGACGAGGACGACGAGGACTCGGCCGGAGACCCGCCGGAGGTTACCTCTCCGACGCCCTCGGACCTCATCTGCGAAGCTTTTAGTCCCGGATACTCGGTGGAGGACGTGGCCGCGATTGTCAACGGGGTTGTGCCCATGGACGATCCGGCGAGACGTGGACTTCATCCAGACAACAGGGAGGAGGTGGTCCGCCGGATCATCTACCAAAGGTCGAAGGCTTCCGCGGTCCGGCCTTGGAGAGGCCCTCTTCCCAAGGTATGTTTACAACCCTTGACCCTTTCAGATTTCATTTTGCCGGGCTCGTGGACTACGGTGACCAGGAAGAAGAAGAGCCGCGGCGGCCGGCCGGCGGCGCCTTGATGGGCCTCTAACCCCTCGTTGGTTACCCCAAGTGGAAGGTGAAAGATGTAGTGTTGTGGAAGTGTTTTCCCTTAGCAAAGATGCCAAGGATCGAATCCCCAGAGACTTCTAGGTTCAACAAGTAGGTGTCAACTGCTAACGGCGCGTATTAGCAATAAACGTGGACCTGCACACAGATACAAATAACTTTGCTCCCAACGAGTACAGAGAGGTTGTCAATCTCTCCGGCCTTGTAGTTCACAAAGGGTTAAAAGCAAATGATAGTAGTGATAGATAGTGTTTGCAATAGTAAATAATAACGAAAAGTAAATAGCGGATGTGATCAATGATAGTAATAAGGACCGAAGTCTCATGATGTTCACTAGTGATGTCTCTCTCCCAAAAGACGATAAAACAGCTATGTGAGGTAAACAAATTACAGCTGGGCAATTGACAGGACCACGAACGCAAACCAATGCTGACTACATTGCAAGAAAGGTTGAGGTTCAAAGCATGGGCGGTACGCCAAAGTAAGTAGACCGAAATCCATCAATGCCTACTACTAATCATCCACCTTGAGATATCTATCCAGAACATCTCGCTGGTATTAAGTTGCGAGTCCCACCCATAGTGTAAACTCAATGCAACAGACAACTGCATTAAAAGAACTTTGCGTAAAGTAAACAATCCTTGCACCCGCGGGCACAAGCACCGTTGTTTTCCCCCTTGTGGCAACAACACATCCCCTAGACTCATGTTTCTGTCACTCAAGCTAGTCATCGAGGGGCATGAACCCACAATCAAGCATAACGTTCCCTCTTGGAGTCACTACGTATTACTCGGCCAAAGCAATAAATAACAACGGAGAACATGCAAGAATTACTTATGAACATAAATATAAAATAGGTGAATCAAATATATTACTCAAGATCAATCTGAACATAATCTCATAATCCATCGGATGCCAGCAAACTCAACATAGCAACAACATAAGGATTACATATGTGCCTCGATCATGTAGGGCAGCTCACGAGGACTAATTAGTGAAGCACAAGAACGGGAGGAGAACATCACATAGCTACTGGTCATGGACTCATGGTCCAAGGGAGACTACTCACGAGTCATCCGGGAGGCGTCCATGGTGGTGGAGAAGCTCCCGGTGGTGATCCTCCCCTCCGGCAGGGTGCCGGGAAGAGTTCTCCTGGTGCTCCCGATCTTGGAAGCGGCGGCGGCGGCGGAACAGAGATGGGATCGTGGAAAGAGTTTTTGTTCTGAGGGTTTCGGAGGACCCTCTAAATATATGCCAAAGGGGGGCACCGGACGGGCTTCGGGGGGCCCAGGCGCCCCCCCGGCGCGGCCCAGGGGGGGCGCGCCGCCAGGGCGCCTGGAGCCCTGGTGCCCCCCCCCCCCGGCTGTCCTTCGGACGCAGGGTTGTTTCCGGAACGCTGATTTTTTATATAATTTTTCTGGATTTTTCCTGGCAGTTCTCGTAACGTGAAAACCTGAAATACAAAAACAGCCGAAAACAGAAACTGGCACTGGGGTGCACTGGATTAGTAAGTTAGTCCAAATATGATCAAAAGTGTATGGAAGTGTATGAATATCATAGCAATATCACCCAAAAGTGGCATGGAGCAAGCAGAAATTATAGATACGTTTTGGACGTATCAACATCCCCAAGCTTAATTCCTGCTCGTCCTCGAGTAGGTAAATGATAACAAGAATAATTTCTGTGGTGACATGCTATTAACCATATAGGACTTATTATAGTCATATGACAAAAGCTTACTGAGACAATGAATCTATAGTAATTAAGTTGCCTCATGAGAAAATCACAAATGACTGAAAGTTTTACAACATGAAACTGAAACATCAAATAGATTTGCAATGAACATGATGTGAAAACATGATAAAGTAATATCTAGCTTGCCCCCTTTAGTGATGCAAAACATAAATGCAGGGGCACCTTCAAGGTTTAAGTGATGACTAGATACAATGATTTCAGAATAAACGATATCACAATCATGCAAAAGACAATGCTACTTTGGGACAATGCACATTACACTCAGAATGACAATCATGCTCTCAGTAGTTGGTGCTTTAACATAAAAGAATGGTTATGTGCTAGAGTTTTTTATTTTGAAAACATAGAAGCAATTTTGTCAATGGTAGTAGTACTTCATATGTGTCATGTATAAGACATCCTATAAGTTGCAAGCCTCATGCATCGAATACCAATAGTGCTCGCACCTTGTCCTAATTAGCTCGGATTTCCATGGGTTATCATTGCATTACATATGTTTCAACCAAGTGTCACAAAGGGGTACCTCTATGCCACCTGTACAAAGGTCCAAGGAGATAAATCGCATTTGATTTCTCGTTTTTGATAGATCTCAACTTGAGGACATCCATACCGGGACAACATAGAAAATAGATGATGGACTCCTCTTTAATGCATAAGCATGTTCTCATAAGAGATAGAGGATCAACGTCCAAGCTAAAACTTCCACCATGATACATGGCTTTGGTTGGCGGCCCAATGTTCTTCTCTAACAATGTGCATATTCATTCAACCCACGGCAAATCACCCTTACTTCAGACAAGACGAACATGCATAGCAACTCACATGATATTCAACAAAAGTGTGACAGTTGATGGCGTCCCCAGAAACATGGTTACCGCTCAGCAAGCAACTTATAAGAAATAAGATACATAAGCAACATATTCTTTACCACAGTAGTTTTTAAGCTACTTTCCCATGAGCTATGTATTGCAAGGTTAGTTTGCTTAGTACAGGTGGAGGTTAGCAAAAAGACTGGGAGCGACCAACTAAGAGAGCAATGACGGTCATAATCATGCAGAGCGACAAAGCAACATTGGAACAGGCATGGTAGTTATATCGCTACTCAGAAATAAAAGATCATCAAGGCTTGACAGACTTTCTTTACAGTCTTAAATATGCGTGAGCATACGCCAAGTCAATCAAAATAAATTCTTGAGGGAAGATATTACTAAACCATACCACATCATAGGCAAACAAACCATGTTGGTACTCCAATAACACATTGGGAACCCCCCAGCTATTTGAGATTAACCATTAGAAAACCTGAACTACTAAGCACCATTATGCAAGTAGCATCTTTATCATAGACACATTAACCAATGCAACGGAAGCAAACTCTCTTAATAGGGTGAGCATGATAATTAAAGAGAGTTCAAGCAACCAACTAAGCAAAAGCTCTTTGAAAGATAAGCATGAATACTAAGAGCAAAGCATGATAGTAGCTATTAAAAGACAAAGAACACACACAACATAGATGGACATGAAAATTCTATGTTATGTTCTAGGTAGAAGTGGAGCGTGTTTCTCTCCCACATAAAGAATGCTGAGTTCCCACTCGTTATGAAAAACTAAAAAGAAAACTAAAAAGGAAAACTAAAAGCAAGACGCTCCAAGCATAGCACATAACACATGAAGTGATAAAAATATAGTGGAACGAAAGACGAACTGATAATGTTGATGAAGAAGGGGATGCACGGGGGCATCCCCAAGCTTAGACGCTTGAGTCTCCTTGAATATTTCTTGGGGGTGCACGGGGGCATCCCCAAGCTTGAGCGTTTGACACTCCTGAATCTTTTTATCATCTTCCCTCACACACTTGAAAACTCCATTCATACATAACTCATCATAATCTGGTTAGCGAGGTTAGTACCCTTAATAAAATAATTGTTCCTTGCTAGAAATAAGGATATTCTTGAAGGTCTACTGTTTCTCAAGATTGCCAAAAGGTTTTTGCAAAGAAAAAGCAAGTTCTTGATTTGCAAAGTGAAGGAAAGGCAAAACAGGACAGAATCTGTGAAAAACAGAACAGCAGGTAGTAATTGATCTGTTCGGGATACTTCTGAAACTCAAATAAAAAAACTCAGAACAGATGCACGAAAGACAATTATATAGAGAATGCTGTCGAAAAAATTCAGACCAAAAAGATGATCTGGTGATTTTATACGAATTTTTCTATCCAAGGACAGAATCTGTTTCCTGGACAGCACCTCACAACTTTTGAACTTTCTAGCAATCAGAGGCTATACTTGGCACAAATATGAAAAGCAAAGATACAATGATGATGCTACAGCAGTAAACAACATCAAGACACAACAAAAGCAAAAAAATTATTCATGTGGGCTGCCTCCCAAAAGCGCTTTCTTTTATGCCTTTGAGCTAGGCATAAGACTTTAATGATGCTCTCGTAGGAATAAGAGTTGAAGAACAAAAGAGAGCATCAAGAAGCAAATACCAAACACATTTAAGCCTAACATGCTTCCTATGCATAGGAATATTGCAATAGAATAATTCATTGAAGCACAAAGCAATAAGCATAGGAAGACAAAACAAGTGCAGCTTCAAAACCTTCAACATAAAGAGAGGGAACTTGATATTATTGAAATATCTATAAGCATATGTTCCCTTCTCATAATAATTTTCAGTGGGATCACGAATAAACTCAACAATATAAGCATCACATAAAGCATTGTTACCATGATCCACATGCAAAAAGGTGCTCTTACTCCCCACATAAGCATCATGAAGAGGATAAAACTTAGTATAAAAGAGAGACATAAGCTCTTGCCAATCAAGCAAGTGCGAGTTATCGAGAAGCTTGTACCAATCTGAAGCTTTATCTATAAGTGATACGGCGAACAATTTCCTCATGACAAACTCCCTTGATACACCTGCAAGCTTAAATAATGAACATAATCATGACAGATATAGCAAGTGTTCACCGGGATGTCTGTCTCCTGCATAACGATTAGCCAAAACATAATCGATAATACCAGCTGGTAATTTATAGGGCACAATTTCAGCAGGGGAAGGAGCAACCACCACAGGTGTGGGGCGTCTTCCCGCAAGCAACGATCCAATAGCAAGGTTGTCCATAAGCATAAATAGTGAAAGACATAGAGAAAACTGAAAGGTAAACTAACAAGACTAAAAAGCAAAGGTAAAAGATAGCATGCAACTCCCCTATCATGAAGAGTGGAGTCCCCGGCAACGGCGCCAGAAAATACTCCTTGATGGGCCTCTAACCCCTCGTTGGTTACCCCAAGTGGAAGGTGAAAGATGCAGTGTTGTGGAAGTGTTTTCCCTTAGCAAAGATGCCAAGGATCGAATCCCCAGAGACTCCTAGGTTCAACAAGTAGGTGTCAACTGCTAACGGCGCGTACTAGCAATCAACGTGGACCTGCACACAGATACAAATAACTTTGCTCCCAACGAGTACAGAGAGGTTGTTAATCTCTCCGGCCTTGTAGTTCACAAAGGGTTAAAAGCAAATGATAGTAGTGATAGATAGTGTTTGCAATAGTAAATAATAACCAAAAGTAAATAGCGGATGTGATCAATGATAGTAATAAGGACCGGAGTCTCATGATGTTCACTAGTGATGTCTCTCTCCCAAAAGACGATAAAACAGCTATGTGAGGTAAACAAATTACAGCTGGGCAATTGACAGGACCACGAACGCAAACCAATGCTGACTACATTGCAAGAAAGGTTGAGGTTCAAAGCATGGGCGGTACGCCAAAGTAAGTAGACCGAAATCCATCAATGCCTACTACTAATCATCCACCTTGATATATCTATCCAGAACATCTTGCTGGTATTAAGTTGCGAGTCCCACCCATAGTGTAAACTCAATGCAACAGACAACTGCATTAAAAGAACTTTGCGTAAAGTAAACAATCCTTGCACCCGCGGGCACAAGCACCGTTGTTTTCCCCCTTGTGGCAACAGCACATCCCCTAGACTCATGTTTCTGTCACTCAAGCTAGTCATCGAGGGGCATGAACCCACAATCAAGCATAACGTTCCCTCTTGGAGTCACTACGTATTACTCCGCCAAAGCAATAAATAACAACGGAGAACATGCAAGAATTACTTATGAACATAAATATAAAAGAGGTGAATCAAATATATTACTCAAGATCAATCTGAACATAATCTCATAATCCATCGGATCCCAGCAAACTCAACATAGCAACAGCATAAGGATTACATATGTGCCTCGATCATGTAGGGCAGCTCACGAGGACTAATTAGTGAAGCACAAGAACGGGAGGAGAACATCACATAGCTACTGGTCATGGACTCATGGTCCAAGGGAGACTACTCACGAGTCATCCGGGAGGCGTCCATGGTGGTGGAGAAGCTCCCGGTGGTGATCCTCCCCTCCGGCAGGGTGCCGGGAAGAGTTCTCCTGGTGCTCCCGATCTTGGAAGCGGCGGCGGCGGCGGAACAGAGATGGGATCGCGAAAAGAGTTTCTGTTCTGAGGGTTTTGGAGGACCCTCTAAATATATGCCAAAGGGGGGCACCGGACGGGCTTCG
>LR738711.1:899609378-899694039 GCA_902687465.1 Secale cereale
CCCCCCCGGCTGTCCTTCGGACGCAGGGTTGTTTCCGGAACGCTGATTTTTTATATAATTTTTCTGGATTTTTCCTGGCAGTTCTCGTAACGTGAAAACCTGAAATACAAAAACAGCCGAAAACAGAAACTGGCACTGGGGTGCACTGGATTAGTAAGTTAGTCCAAATATGATCAAAAGTGTATGGAAGTGTATGAATATCATAGCAATATCACCCAAAAGTGGCATGGAGCAAGCAGAAATTATAGATACGTTTTGGACGTATCACGCCGCCGGCGCCAGCGATCCGCCAGGCAGGCGTGATCCAGGCGGAAACTGCGCTCAGTTTGAATTGCTCAGCCTGTTTACCTGGGCCGAATATTAAGTGGGCCGACTCGGACCAGCGTACTGGGTATGAGGCCCAGTACGTGGCGCTGGAGGAAACGGCGAGTCGCTCCAGGTGCGATGGGTATGAGGCCCACGTCGTCCTCGATCAGGAGCATCTCGATCCTTCTGACGCATGCACGTACGCCCCCAGTGCTGTCTCGCTGCTGCCGCCGCCCTCTAGGGTTCCTCGGCGCCTCGCTCAAGCGGGCTTCCCTCGCGGCGGCTCTGGCCGAGCCAGGCGAGTTTGTACAGCCGCGGCGATGGCTAGTCGAGGGGCTGGGCTGCCTGCACCTAGGCCGTCGGCAAGCTACGGTGCGGCCGCAGCTAAGAACAGCGAGGCGGCCACTGCGGGTGGGCGCCCTCCGGCGGCGGCTGGGCAATACGCTGCTGCGGCGGGTCGAGGTAGTGGCCAGGGGCAGCGACCGCCGGCGCCAATGAATGCGGCCATGCCGCCACGCAAGCAGCAGCATGCAACAGGGCAGCAGGCGCCACCGCCTATATTCGTGCCTCGAACGCAAAAACAACGCTCTAACATCGACGGTGGTGCGGCTGCAGCGCGGCCTCCGGCTCACCGAGGTGGTGTTGGGCCGCCTAGAGGGCAGTGGGGTGATGATGGCCACAATGCGTACGGGGATGGCCAGCATCGCGGATCTTCGTCGTCGGGAGGCGGCCGCGGTTATGCCTGGAACAGTGATGGTTCTGCTGAGAGACCTTTCGCTGGCCCACCGGAAGGCTTTGTGGAGGGGGCATCAGGTCCGGATTATAGGCAGCGAGGTGGTTATCGAGGTCGTGGTGGCCGAGGCGGGATGAACCGTTTCCGCCCACCTGCGCCGCTTGTCATTGTGGAGCAGCCTCCCCATCCTGAGGTGATTGCTTCCGGACACTCATCGGATAGGTCCGGTCAAGCCATGGATGTGGTGGCGGATGTGCCTCTTGCTGGGCGGTCTTCGGATGTGACAGTGGACGCGACATCTAACAGTGCTGGAGACAAGTCAGAGGGCGATCGTGTGTCCAAATGGGCTCGCAAGAAGGAAAAGATGATGTGCTATCGATGTGGTGAGAAGGGTCACTTTATTGCTGAATGTGTGACTGAGCTTTGTGATACCTGCCTCAAGCCTGTGCATGACACGGGAGAGTGCCCGATTTTGAGTGATCAGGTGCCGAGTATCAACATTTATGGTGTCTCCTGTGCCGAGCTGATGTTCTTTGAGTCCCCTAGTGCGAGGGAGATTCCAGAGGAACCACATAGCAGTACTACGGGCATAGTGAAGGTGTCAAAGGGCATTGTGTCTGAGGCTCAGATTATTCAGCGACTCAGCGAGCTAGCTCCAGGTAATTTTCGTTGGGAGTTGATTCGGCTCGAGGCTAATTCTTATAAGGTTGACTTTCCCACTGCCGAGGATTTGGATCGTCTCCTTAGTTTCGGTTTATGTCGGCTGCCTGGCACGGAGTGTATTCTTGAGTTTCACGAGTGGAAGAAGGTAGAGCCGAAAGGCAAGCCTCTGTCGCAGGTCTGGTTACGATTCTCAGGGGCTCCTTCGAAGCCGCTACACGATGCCAGAGTCGCAGCTAGCTTGGGTATTTTGGTGGGGAAGACTGAGAAGGTGGATATGGCTTTTACCAGAGCTCATGGAGTGGCTCGACTGTTGGTGAGTGTGCTGGATATTGAGGCGGTGCCTGATGAGGTCAAGTGGACCTACAGAGGCCAGGTTTATGTGCTAGAGATTGAGTTTGAGGATGGTGAGCTGTTTTCCGAGGCTCTTGCCGGTGCTGATGTGGATATGCATGATAGAGATGATGGTGCTGGGAAGTCAGATGAGAGGCGGGATGCGGATGGGCATGAGTTGCCTAATAGCACGGGTGCTGCGCCCAATAAGTCTGTCAGTGGGACTGTCTCTTCGTCGTCAGTGCCCACTAATGTGTTGAGGTTTGGATCATTCAAGCCAGTGTCTGCACCGCCCAGGTTGTGGAGCGATCGGGTCGAGGCTGACGACGTGTTTGAGTGCACTCTTCCTCCGTTGGACTTTGTGGGAGGGGAGGAGCTTGTCCACGAGGAGCCGTCCTCCCCCGCCTCGTCGACGAGCTTCAGGACTCCGACGGAGACGGCGCCACGGACGGAGGCGCCGTTCATTGGTGATGTCGCTGTCGCGGGAGAGGGATCGGGGCAGGTGGCCCAGATCCTTTCCTGCCACGTGTTGGCCGGGCCGGCCGAGGCTTCGGCTGTCCTTTCGGCCTCGCCGGTCCAGGCAGAGGCCCAGGCGGCGTCGGCGCGGGAGGTTGTATCCCCTCTCGGTCTCAGACCTGGGACGGGTGGGGAGCGGGGGCAGGCGGCCCCCCCTGCGCCTCTCCTGGGGGGCTCTCGGCTGGAGTGCCGGGAGCTCATGCTGGCGTGGGTGGGGCTGGAGGATCCGCCACGCACGGAGCCACTAGGGATGAGGTTATCGCCTTTGGAGGCATACCGGATCCTATGTCTGAGGGGCGACGGATGAGCAGTCGCTTCCAGGATAGGCCTGACGTTGATGATATGCAGCTGAGGTGCACCATGAGGGCGGCTAAGCTTCATGACATTGAGGTCACTACGGGTATGTCAGTCAACACCTCCAATTCCATTCTGCATTTTTCAGACAGCGAAATTATTCATAATGCAAATCAGCTAGGAATCTCCCTTGGTAGTAATGATTGTGAGATCTCAACATCCGTTAATGATTTGCTGGACCTTGAAGCGGAACGTGCCTTAGATTTGATTCGTAACATAGCAGCGGTGAGACCGATGAACGACCAAGACATAGGTGCTTTGGGTGTTTCGATGCTTAATAACTTTTGTGACGATCTTGCCCCATCCGTCTCTGAGGCAGAGGAGGATGGGGGTGCTACTTGCACTGGGGAGGGGGAGAAAATTTTGGAGCTTTCGGCTAGGACCACGGAACCCGATTGTGAGGATCGGGAGGGGGGTCAGCAAAAGCCTAAGCGTAAGTGGTCGCGAAAGATCTATCCAGCTTCCGCGGTGCGTAGAAGTGCTAGAATCCTTATTACTAAAAAATTCCATGATGAACTATGAGAGGCATCTTTTGGAACAGCAGAGGTCTGAAAGACTTGGCTAAAAGGAGGTTTCTGGCGGATGCTTCAACTGATTATCGTTTGGATTTTATCGCACTTTCTGAAACTGGACGGGATAATTTTTCGCCTCAGTTCTTAAGCAATCTGGCAGGTGGTGCTGAATTTGATTGGCATTGCTTGCCCCCGAGAGGTAGATCAGGAGGAATCTTGCTCGGGGTAAGATGCGACGCGCTGGAAGTCCGTAGTGTGGTGATGGGGGATTTCGCTGTCAAATTTCGATTTCGTTCTAAGGTTGATGGGTTCAACTGGGCTCTGGTGGCGGTCTACGGGGCCGCACAGCCAGAACTCAAACCAGACTTTCTAGCGGATCTAGTGCGCATTTGCGGATCCGAACAGATTCCGATCTTGGTCGGGGGTGATTTCAACATTATTCGAAGGAGAGATGAGAAGAATAATGATAATTTCGATGGCAGATGGTCGTTCATACTTAACGCCATTATCGAAAGCCTGGATCTCCGGGAGATAGAGCTCTCGGGTCGAAAATTCACCTGGGCCAATTCCCTGCCAAATCCGACGTTTGAAAAGCTGGATAGAGTACTAGCTAGCGTTGAGTGGGAGCACAAGTACCCTCTCGTAACGGTACAAGCGTTGTCGCGTGGAGTCTCAGACCACACACCGTTATTGGTTGACTCGGGTGAGGCAACGTTTGCGGGCAATAAGAATACCTTTTCTTTCGAATTAGCATGGTTTGAAAGAGAAGGTTTTTTAGATCTGATTGCCAGGGAATGGTCGAAAGAGGTTGGTGGAAGGACGTCACTTGAGCACTGGCAGAATAAGATTAGGCACTTGAGGAGTTTCTTACGAGGATGGGCTAAACATCTTTGTGGAGTTTATAAGGTTGAAAAGGAAAGGATCCTTACGCTTATTAATTCACTTGACTTGTGATACGTCCAAAACGTATCTATAATTTCTGCTTGCTCCATGCCACTTTTGGGAGATATTGCTATGATGTTCATACACTTCCATACACTTTTGATCATATTTGGACTAACTTACTAATCCAGTGCACCCCAGTGCCAGTCTCTGTTTTCGGCTGTTTTTGTATTTCAGGTTTTCACGTTTCGAGAACTGCCCAGAAAAATTATATAAAAAATCAGCGAACCGGAAACAACACTGCGTCCGAAGGGCAACCTGGGGGGGCCACAGGGGCTCCAGGCGCCCTGTGGGCGCCCCCCCCCTGGGCCGCGCCGGGGGGGCGCCTCGGCCCCCCGAGACTCCCCCGGTGCCCTACTTTGGCATATATAAAGGGTCCTCCGTAACCCTCAGAACAGGACTTCTTTTCGCGATCCCATCTCTGTTCCGCCGCCGCCGCCGCTTCCAAGATCGGGAGCACCAGGAGAACTCTTCCCGGCACCCTGCCGGAGGGGAGGATCACCACCGGGAGCTTCTCCACCACCATGGACGCCTCCCGGATGACTCGTGAGTAGTCTCCCTTGGACCATGAGTCCATGACCAGTAGCTATGTGATGTTCTCCTCCCGTTCTTGTGCTTCACTAATTAGTCCTCGTGAGCTGCCCTACATGATCGAGGCACCTATGTAATCCTTATGCTGTTGCTATGTTGAGTTTGCTGGGATCCGATGGATTATGAGATTATGTTCAGATTGATCTTGAGTAATATATTTGATTCACCTCTTTTATATTTTAGTTCATAAGTAATTCTTGCATGTTCTCCGTTGTTATTTATTGCTTTGGCCAAGTAATAGGTAGTGACTCCAAGAGGGAACATTATGCTCGATTGTGGGTTCATGCCCCTCGATGACTAGCTTGAGTGACAGAAACATGAGTCTAGGGGATGTGCTGTTGCCACAAGGGGGAAAACAACGGTGCTTGTGCCCGCGGGTGCAAGGATTGTTTACTTTACGCAAAGTTCTTTTAATGCAGTTGTCTGTTGCATTGAGTTTACACTATGGATGGGACTCGCAACTTAATACCAGCGAGATGTTCTGGATAGATATCTCAAGGTGGATGATTAGTAGTAGATGCAGATGGATTTCGGTCTACTTACTTTGGCGTACCGCCCATGCTTTGAACCTCAACCTTTCTTGCAATGTAGTCAGCATTGGTTTGCGTTCGTGGTCCTGTCAATTGCCCAGCTGTAATTTGTTTACCTCACATAGCTGTTTTATTGTCTTTTGGGAGAGAGACATCACTAGTGAACATCATGAGACTCCGGTCCATATTACCATCATTGATCACATCCACTATTTACTTTTCGTTATTTACCTACTATCGCAAAAACTATCTATCACTACTATCATTGCTTTTAACCCTTTGTGAACTACAAGGCCGGAGAGATTGACAACCTCTCTGTACTCGTTGGGAGCAAAGTTATTTGTATCTGTGTGCAGGTCCACGTTGGTTGCTACTAATCTGGCGCCGTAGCAATTGACACCTACCTGTTGAACCTAGGAGTCTCTGGGGAATCGATCCTTGGCATCTTTGCTAGGGGAAAACACTTCTACTTACTGCATCTTACACCTTCCACTTGGGGTAACCAACGAGGGGTTCGAGGCCCATCAAGGAGTATTTTCTGGCGCCGTTGCCGGGGACTCCACTCTTCAGGATAGGGTAGTTGCATGCTATCTTTTACCTTTGCTTTTTAGTCTTGTTAGTTTACCTTTCAGTTTTCTTTATGTCTTTCACTAGTTATGCTTATGGACAACCTTGCTATTGGATCGTTGCTTGTGGGAAGACGCCCCACACCTGTGGTGGTTGCTCCTCCCCCTACTGAAATTGTGCCCTATAAAATACCAGCCGGTATTATCGATTATGTTTTGGCTAATCGTTATGCAGGAGACAGACATCCCGGTGAACACTTGCTATATCTGTCACAACTATGTTCATTATTTAAGCTTGCAGGTGTATCAAGGGAGTTTGTCATGAGGAAATTGTTCGCCGTATCACTTATAGATAAAGCTTTAGATTGGTATAAGCTTCTCGATAACTCGCACTTGCTTGATTGGCAAGAGCTTATGTCTCTCTTTTATACTAAGTTTTATCCTCTTCATGATGCTTATGTGGGGAGTAAGAGTACCTTTTTGCATGTGGATCATGGTAACAATGCTTTATGTGATGCTTATATTGTTGAGTTTATTCGTGATGCCACTGAAAATTATTATGAGAAGGGAACATATGCTTATAGATATTTCAATAATATCAAGTTCCCTCTCTTTATGTTGAAGGTTTTGAAGCTGCACTTGTTTTGTCTTCCTATGCTTATTGCTTTGTGCTTCAATGAATTATTCTATTGCAATATTCCTATGCACAGGAAGCATGTTAGGCTTAAATGTGTTTGGTATTTGCTTCTTGATGCTCTCTTTTGTTCTTCAACTCTTATTCCTACGAGAGCATCATTAAAGTCTTATGCCTAGCTTAAAGGCATAAAAGAAAGCGCTTTTGGGAGGCAGCCCACATGAATAATTTTTTTTTGCTTTTGTTGTGTCTTGATGTTGTTTACTGCTGTAGCATCATCATTGTATCTTTGCTTTTCATATTTGTGCCAAGTATAGCCTCTGATTGCTAGAAAGTTCAAAATTTGTGAGGTGCTGTCCAGGAAACAGATTCTGTCCTTGGATAGAAAAATTCGTATAAAATCACCAGGTCATCTTTTTGGTCTGAATTGTTTCGACAGCGTTCTCTATATAATTGTCTTTCGTGCGTCAGTTCTGAGTTTTTTGATTTGAGTTGCAGAAGTATCCCGAACAGGTCAATTACTGCCTGCTGTTCTGTTTTTCACAGATTCTGTCCTGTTTTGCCTTACCTTCACTTTGCAAATTAAGAACTTGTTTTTTATTTGCAAAAACCTTTTGGCAATCTTGAGAAACAGTATAACTTCAAGAATATCCTTATTTCCAGCAAGGTATAATTATTTTATTAAGGGTACTAACCTCGCTAATCAGATTATGATGAGTTATGTATGAAGGGAGTTTTCAAGTGTGCGAGGGATGATGATAAAAAGATTCAGGAGTGTCAAGCGCTCAAGCTTGGGGATGCCCCCGTGCACCCCCAAGAAATATTCAAGGAGACTCAAGCGTCTAAGCTTGGGGATGCCCCCCTGCATCCCCTTCTCCATCAACATTATCAGTTCGTCTTTCGTTCCGCTATATTTTTATCACTTCATGTGTTATGTGCTATGCTTGGAGCGTCTTGCTTTTAGTTTTCTTTTTAGTTTTTCATAACGAGTCGGAACCCAGCATTCCTTTATGTGGGAGAGAAACACGCTCCACCTCTACCTAGAACATTACATAGAATTTTCATGTCTATCTATGCTGTGTGTGTTCTTTATCTTTTAATAGCTACTATCATACTCTGCTCTTAGTATTCATGCTTATCTTTTCAAGAGCTTGTATTTAGTTGGTTGCTTGAACTCTCTTTAATTACCATGCTCACCTTATTAAGAGAGTTTGCTTCCGTTGCATGGGTTAATGTGTCTATGATAAAGATGCTACTTGCATGATGGTGCTTAGTAGTTCAGGTTTTCTGTTGGTTAATCTCAAATAGCTGGGGGGTTCCCAATGTGTTATTGGAGTACCAACTTGGTTTGTTTGCCTATGATGTGGTATGGTTTAGTAATATCTTCCTTTGAGAATTTATTTTGATTGACTTGGCGTATGCTCACGCATATTCAAGACTGTAAAGAAAGTCTGTCAAGCCTTGATGATCTTTTACTTCTAAGTAGCGATATAACTACCATGCCTGATTCAATATTGCTTTGTCGCTCTGCATGATTATGACCGTCATTGCTCTCTTAGTTGGTCGCTCCCAGTCTTTTTGCTAACCTCCACCTGCACTAAGCAAATTAACCATGCAATACATAGCTCATGGGAAAGTAGCCTAAAAACTATTGTGGTAAAGAATATGTTGCTTATGTATCTTATTTCTTATGAGTTGCTTGCTGAGCGGTAACCATGTTTCTGGGGACGCCATCAACTGTCACACTTTTGTTGAATATCATGTGAGTTGCTATGCATGTTCGTCTTGTCTGAAGTAAGGGTGATTTACCGTGGGTTGAATAACTATGCATATTGTTAGAGAAGAACATTGGGCCGCCAACCAAAGCCATGCATCATGGTGGAAGTTTTAGCTTGGACCTTAATCCTCAATCTCTCATGAGAATATGCTTATGCACTAAAGAGGAGTCCATCATCTATTTTCTATGTTGTCCCGGTATGGATGTCCTCAAGTTGAGATCTATCAAAAACGAGAAATCAAATGCGATCTATCTCCTTGGACCTTTGTACAGGTGGCATAGAGGTACCCCTTTGTGACACTTGGTTAAAACATATGCAATGCAATGATAACCCATGGGAATCCGAGCTAATTAGGACAAGGAGCGAGCACTATTGGTATTCGATGCATGAGGCTTGCAACTTATAGGATGTTTTATGCATGACACATATGAAGTACTACTACCGTTGACACAATTGCTTCCATGTTTTCAAAACAAAAAGCTCTAGCACTTAACTTTTATTTTACCTTTATTTTGAGGCACCAACTACTGAGAGCATGATTGTCATTCTGAGTGTAATGTGCATTGTCCCAAAGTAGCATTGTCTTTTGCATGATTGTGATATCGTTTATTCTGAAATGATTGTATCTAGTCATCACTTAAACCTTGAAGGTGCCCCTGCATTTATGTTTTGCATCACTAAAAGGGGCAAGCTAGATATCACTTTATCATATTTGCACATCATGTTCATTGCAAATCTTTTTGATGTTTCAGTTTCATGTTGTAAAACTTTCAGTCATTTGTGATTTTCTCTTGAGACAACTTAATTACTTTAGAATCATTGTCTCAATAAGCTTTTGTCATATGACTATGAGAAAGTCCTATATGGTTAATAGCATGTCACCACAGAAATTATTCTTGTTATCATTTACCTACTCGAGGACGAGCAGGAATTAAGCTTGGGGATGTTGATACGTCCAAAACGTATCTATAATTTCTGCTTGCTCCATGCCACTTTTGGGTGATATTGCTATGATATTCATACACTTCCATACACTTTTGATCATATTTGGACTAACTTACTAATCCAGTGCACCCCGGTGCCAGTCTCTGTTTTCGGCTGTTTTTGTATTTCAGGTTTTCACGTTTCGAGAACTGCCCAGAAAAATCCAGAAAAATTATGTAAAAAATCAGCGAACTGGAAACAACACTGCGTCCGAAGGGCAACCTGGGGGGGCCACAGGGGCTCCAGGCGCCCTGTGGGCGCCCCCCCCCCCCCCGGGCCGCGCCGGGGGGGCACCTCGGCCCCCCGAGACTCCCCCGGTGCCCTACTTTGGCATATATTTAAAGGGTCCTCCGTAACCCTCAGAACAAGACTTCTTTTCGCGATCCCATCTCTGTTCCACCGTCGCCGCCGCTTCCAAGATCGGGAGCATCAGGAGATCTCTTCCCGGCACCCTGTCGGAGGGGAGGATCACCACCGGGAGCTTCTCCACCACCATGGACGCCTCCCGGATGACTCGTGAGTAGTCTCCCTTGGACCATGAGTCCATGACCAGTAGCTATGTGATGTTCTCCTCCCGTTCTTGTGCTTCACTAATTAGTCCTCGTGAGCTGCCCTACATGATCGAGGCACCTATGTAATCCTTATGCTGTTGCTATGTTGAGTTTGCTGGGATCCGATGGATTATGAGATTATGTTCAGATTGATCTTGAGTAATATATTTTATTCACCTCTTTTATATTTTAGTTCATAAGAAATTCTTGCATGTTCTCCGTTGTTATTTATTGCTTTGGCCAAGTAATAAGTAGTGACTCCAAGAGGGAACGTTATGCTCGATTGTGGGTTCATGCCCCTCGATGACTAGCTTGAGTGACAGAAACATGAGTCTAGGGGATGTGCTGTTGCCACAAGGGGGAAACAACGGTGCTTGTGCCCGCGGGTGCAAGGATTGTTTACTTTACGCAAAGTTCTTTTAATGCAGTTGTCTGTTGCATTGAGTTTACACTATGGGTGGGACTCGCAACTTAATACCAGCGAGATGTTCTGGATAGATATCTCAAGGTGGATGATTAGTAGTAGATATTGATGGATTTCGGTCTACTTACTTTGGCATACCGCCCATGCTTTGAACCTCAACCTTTCTTGCAATGTAGTCAGCATTGGTTTGCGTTCGTGGTCCTGTCAATTGCCCAGCTGTAATTTGTTTACCTCACATAGCTGTTTTATCGTCTTTTGGGAGAGAGACATCACTAGTGTACATCATGAGACTCCGGTCCATATTACCATCATTGATCACATCCACTATTTACTTTTCGTTATTTACCTACTATCGCAAAAACTATCTATCACTACTATCATTACTTTTAACCCTTTGTGAACTACAAGGCCGGAGAGATTGACAACCTCTCTGTACTCGTTGGGAGCAAAGTTATTTGTATCTTTGTGCAGGTCCACGTTGGTTGCTACTAATCTGGCGCCGTAGCAATTGACACCTACCTGTTGAACCTAGGAGTCTCTGGGGAATCGATCCTTGGCATCTTTGCTAGGGGAAAACACTTCTACTTACTGCATCTTACACCTTCCACTTGGGGTAACCAACGAGGGGTTCGAGGCCCATCAAGGAGTATTTTCTGGCGCCGTTGCCGGGGACTCCACTCTTCAGGATAGGGGAGTTGCATGCTATCTTTTACCTTTGTTTTTTAGTCTTGTTAGTTTACCTTTCAGTTTTCTTTATGTCTTTCACTAGTTATGCTTATGGACAACCTTGCTATTGGATCGTTGCTTGTGGGAAGACGCCCCACACCTGTGGTGGTTGCTCCTCCCCCTACTGAAATTGTGCCCTATAAAATACCAGCCGGTATTATCGATTATGTTTTGGCTAATCGTTATGCAGGAGACAGACATCCCGGTGAACACTTGCTATATCTGTCACAACTATGTTCATTATTTAAGCTTGCAGGTGTATCATGGGAGTTTGTCATGAGGAAATTGTTCGCCGTATCACTTATAGATAAAGCTTCAGATTGGTATAAGCTTCTCGATAACTCGCACTTGCTTGATTGGCAAGAGCTTATGTCTCTCTTTTATACTAAGTTTTATCCTCTTCATGATGCTTATGTGGGGAGTAAGAGTACCAATTTGCATGTGGATCATGGTAACAATGCTTTATGTGATGCTTATATTGTTGAGTTTATTCGTGATGCCACTGAAAATTATTATGAGAAGGGAACATATGCTTATAGATATTTCAATAATATCAAGTTCCCTCTCTTTATGTTGAAGGTTTTGAAACTGCACTTGTTTTGTCTTCCTATGCTTATTGCTTTGTGCTTCAATGAATTATTCTATTGCAATATTCCTATGCATAGGAAGCATGTTAGGCTTGAATGTGTTTGGTATTTGCTTCTTGATGCTCTCTTTTGTTCTTCAACTCTTATTCCTACGAGAGCATCATTAAAGTCTTATGCCTAGCTTAAAGGCATAAAAGAAAGCGCTTTTGGGAGGCAGCCCACATGAATAATTTTTTTTTGCTTTTGTTGTGTCTTGATGTTGTTTACTGCTGTAGCATCATCATTGTATCTTTGCTTTTCATATTTGTGCCAAGTATAGCCTCTGATTGCTAGAAAGTTCAAAATTTGTGAGGTGCTGTCCAGGAAACAGATTCTGTCCTTGGATAGAGAAATTCGTATAAAATCACCAGATCATCTTTTTGGTCTGAATTTTTTCGACAGCGTTCTCTATATAATTGTATTTAGTGCGTCAGTTCTGAGTTTTTTGATTTGAGTTGCAGAAGTATCCCGAACAGGTCAATTACTACCTGCTGTTCTGTTTTTCACAGATTCTGTCCTGTTTTGCCTTACCTTCACTTTGCAAATTAAGAACTTGTTTTTTCTTTGCAAAAACCTTTTGGCAATCTTGAGAAACAGTAGAACTTCAAGAATATCCTTATTTCCAGCAAGGTATAATTATTTTATTAAGGGTACTAACCTCGCTAATCAGATTATGATGAGTTATGTATGAAGGGAGTTTTCAAGTGTGCGAGGGAAGATGATAAAAAGATTCAGGAGTGTCAAGCGCTCAAGCTTGGGGATGCCCCCGTGCACCCCCAAGAAATATTCAAGGAGACTCAAGCGTCTAAGCTTGGGGATGCCCCCCTGCATCCCCTTCTCCATCAACATTATCAGTTCGTCTTTCGTTCCGCTATATTTTTATCACTTCATGTGTTATGTGCTATGCTTGGAGCGTCTTGCTTTTAGTTTTCTTTTTAGTTTTTCATAACGAGTCGGAACCCAGCATTCCTTTATGTGGGAGAGAAACACGCTCCACCTCTACCTAGAACATTACATAGAATTTTCATGTCTATCTATGCTTTGTGTGTTCTTTATCTTTTAATAGCTACTATCATACTCTGCTCTTAGTATTCATGTTATCTTTTCAAGAGCTTTTATTTAGTTGGTTGCTTGAACTCTCTTTAATTACCATGCTCACCTTATTAAGAGAGTTTGCTTCCGTTGCATGGGTTAATGTGTCTATGATAAAGATGCTACTTGCATGATGGTGCTTAGTAGTTCAGGTTTTCTTTTGGTTAATCTCAAATAGCTGGGGGGGGGTTCCCAATGTGTTATTGGAGTACCAACTTGGTTTGTTTGCCTATGATGTGGTATGGTTTAGTAATATCTTCCTTTGAGAATTTATTTTGATTGACTTGGCGTATGCTCACGCATATTCAAGACTGTAAAGAAAGTCTGTCAAGCCTTGATGATCTTTTATTTCTAAGTAGCGATATAACTACCATGCCTGATTCAATATTGCTTTGTCGCTCTGCATGATTATGACCGTCATTGCTCTCTTAGTTGGTCGCTCCCAGTCTTTTTGCTAACCTCCACCTGCACTAAGCAAATTAACCATGCAATACATAGCTCATGGGAAAGTAGCCTAAAAACTATTGTGGTAAAGAATATGTTGCTTATGTATCTTATTTCTTATGAGTTGCTTGCTGAGCGGTAACCATGTTTCTGGGGACGCCATCAACTGTCACACTTTTGTTGAATATCATGTGAGTTGCTATGCATGTTCGTCTTGTCTGAAGTAAGGGTGATTTACCGTGGGTTGAATAACTATGCATATTGTTAGAGAAGAACATTGGGCCGCCAACCAAAGCCATGCATCATGGTGGAAGTTTTAGCTTGGACCTTAATCCTCAATCTCTCATGAGAATATGCTTATGCACTAAAGAGGAGTCCATCATCTATTTTCTATGTTGTCCCGGTATGGATGTCCTCAAGTTGAGATCTATCAAAAACGAGAAATCAAATGCGATCTATCTCCTTGGACCTTTGTACAGGTGGCATAGAGGTACCCCTTTGTGACACTTGGTTAAAACATATGCAATGCAATGATAACCCATGGGAATCCGAGCTAATTAGGACAAGGAGCGAGCACTATTGGTATTCGATGCATGAGGCTTGCAACTTATAGGATGTTTTATGCATGACACATATGAAGTACTACTACCGTTGACACAATTGCTTCCATGTTTTCAAAACAAAAAGCTCTAGCACTTAACTTTTATTTTACCTTTATTTTGAGGCACCAACTACTGAGAGCATGATTGTCATTCTGAGTGTAATGTGCATTGTCCCAAAGTAGCATTGTCTTTTGCATGATTGTGATATCGTTTATTCTGAAATGATTGTATCTAGTCATCACTTAAACCTTGAAGGTGCCCTTGCATTTATGTTTTGCATCACTAAAAGGGGCAAGCTAGATATCACTTTATCATATTTGCACATCATGTTCATTGCAAATCTTTTTGATGTTTCAGTTTTATGTTGTAAAACTTTCAGTCATTTGTGATTTTCTCTTGAGACAACTTAATTACTTTAGAATCATTGTCTCAATAAGCTTTTGTCATATGACTATGAGAAAGTCCTATATGGTTAATAGCATGTCACCACAGAAATTATTCTTGTTATCATTTACCTACTCGAGGACGAGCAGGAATTAAGCTTGGGGATGTTGATACGTCCAAAACATATCTATAATTTCTGCTTGCTCCATGCCACTTTTGGGTGATATTGCTATGATATTCATACACTTCCATACACTTTTGATCATATTTGGACTAACTTACTAATCCAGTGCACCCCGGTGCCAGTCTCTGTTTTCGGCTGTTTTTGTATTTCAAGTTTTCACGTTTCGAGAACTGCCCAGAAAAATCCAGAAAAATTATGTAAAAAATCAGCGAACCGGAAACAACACTGAGTCCGAAGGGCAACCTGGGGGGGCACAGGGGCTCCAGGCGCCCTGTGGGCGCCCCCCCCCCCCCCCGGGCCGCGCCGGGGGGCGCCTCGGCCCCCCGAGACTCCCCCGGTGCCCTACTTTGGCATATATTTAAAGGGTCCTCCGTAACCCTCAGAACAGGACTTCTTTTCGCGATCCCATCTCTGTTCCGCCGCCGCCGCCGCTTCCAAGATCGGGAGCACCAGGAGATCTCTTCCCGGCACCCTGCCGGAGGGGAGGATCACCACCGGGAGCTTCTCCACCACCATGGACGCCTCCCGGATGACTCGTGAGTAGTCTCCCTTGGACCATGAGTCCATGACCAGTAGCTATGTGATGTTCTCCTCCCGTTCTTGTGCTTCACTAATTAGTCCTCGTGAGCTGCCCTACATGATCGAGGCACCTATGTAATCCTTATGCTGTTGCTATGTTGAGTTTGCTGGGATCCGATGGATTATGAGATTATGTTCAGATTGATCTTGAGTAATATATTTGATTCACCTCTTTTATATTTTAGTTCATAAGTAATTCTTGCATGTTCTCCGTTGTTATTTATTGCTTTGGCCAAGTAATAAGTAGTGACTCCAAGAGGGAACGTTATGCTCGATTGTGGGTTCATGCCCCTCGATGACTAGCTTGAGTGACAGAAACATGAGTCTAGGGGATGTGCTGTTGCCACAAGGGGGAAAACAACGGTGCTTATGCCCGCGGGTGCAAGGATTGTTTACTTTACGCAAAGTTCTTTTAATGCAGTTGTCTGTTGCATTGAGTTTACACTATGGGTGGGACTCGCAACTTAATACCAGCGAGATGTTCTGGATAGATATCTCAAGGTGGATGATTAGTAGTAGATATTGATGGATTTCGGTCTACTTACTTTGGCGTACCGCCCATGCTTTGAACCTCAACCTTTCTTGCAATGTAGTCAGCATTGGTTTGCGTTCGTGGTCCTGTCAATTGCCCAGCTGTAATTTGTTTACCTCACATAGCTGTTTTATCGTCTTTTGGGAGAGAGACATCACTAGTGAACATCATGAGACTCCGGTCCATATTACCATCATTGATCACATCCACTATTTACTTTTCGTTATTTACCTACTATCGCAAAAACTATCTATCACTACTATCATTGCTTTTAACCCTTTGTGAACTACAAGGCCGGAGAGATTGACAACCTCTCTGTACTCGTTGGGAGCAAAGTTATTTTATCTGTGTGCAGGTCCACGTTGGTTGCTACTAATCTGGCACCGTAGCAATTGACACCTACCTGTTGAACCTAGGAGTCTCTGGGGAATCGATCCTTGGCATCTTTGCTAGGGGAAAACACTTCTACTTACTGCATCTTACACCTTCCACTTGGGGTAACCAACGAGGGGTTTGAGGCCCATCAACTTGAAGGCGGAATCTAATATTCTAGAGCCTTCGGAGCTTCACGCAAAAGTGGACGCAGAGATGAGATTGAAAGAGCTCTGGCGAGAGGAGGAGTTGAAGTGGGCATTGCGAGCTAAGGTTCGCAAGGTCATCCAAGGGGATGCCAACACCCAATTCTTCCATATGATTGCTAATGGCAAACATAGAAAGAAAAGGATCTTTCAACTCGAGCAAGACGAGGGGACGATTGTTGGTCAGGACAACTTAAAAATGTACATTACCAACTATTACAAACAGCTTTTTGGGCCTCCAGAAGACAACTTTGTGTCCCTGGATGAGTCTCGGATCGAGGACGTCCCTCAACTGGCAGTGGAAGAGAACGAGGTGTTAACCGCACCATTTACTGAGAAAGAGGTGTTTGATGCGATTTCATAAATGAAGAGTAGCAAAGCTCCGGGGCCGGATGGTTTTCCGGCGGAGTTTTATCAAAGATGCTGGAATATTATTAAAGGTGATTTATTGCCAATGTTTCATGATTTCTTCGTTGGACAGCTTCAACTCTTTCAGCTGAATTTTGGAACGATCACCCTACTTCCGAAGAAGACAGAGGCTGTGAGGATTGAGCAGTTCAGGCCTATCTGTCTTCTCAATGTTAGTTTCAAGATTTTTACCAAGGTCGGGACGAATAGGCTCACACAGATTGCGCACTCTGTGGTGCAGCCGTCTCAAACTGCTTTCATGCCAGACAGAAACATCCTAGAAGGGGTTGTGGTTCTACATGAAACACTCCATGAGATCCACACGAAAAAACTAGATGGGGTCGTTTTCAAAGTGGATTTCGAAAAGGCATATGATAAAGTCAAATGGCCATTCCTCCAACAGGCTCTGCGGATGAAAGGATTTGACCAATCCTGGAGACACCAGGTGGAATCTTTCACGCAAAAGGGCAGTGTTGGAATCAAAGTAAATGATGATATTGGTCACTACTTCCAAACGCACAAGGGCCTTCGTCAAGGTGACCCGATGTCACCTATTCTGTTCAACATAGTAGCTGACATGCTGACGATACTCATTGGAAGGGCCAAGGACGTCGGTCAGGTTGGAGGCCTGGTACCTCATCTAGTAGATGGAGGGGTCTCTATCCTACAATATGCCGATGACACTATTATCTTCATGGAGCATGACTTGGTAAAAGCGCGGAATATGAAGTTGTTGTTATGCTTATTCGAACAATTGAGTGGGCTTAAGATTAATTTACACAAAAGCGAATTGTTCTGCTTTGGAAGAGCTAAAGAGGAACAAGAAACTTATAAACAATTGTTCGGGTGTGAGTTGGGGGAGTTACCGTTCAAGTATTTGGGTATACCAATTCATCACCGTAAGCTAACTAACAATGAGTGGAAGAGTGTTGAAGACCGTTTTGAAAAGAAACTTAGCTGCTGGAAGGGCAAACTGATGTCATACGGAGGCCGATTAATTCTCATTAATTCGGTGCTCACGAGTATGCCTATGTTTCTATTGTCTTTTTTCGAGGTACCTGTTGGTGTTCGGAAAAGACTTGACTTCTATAGATCGCGCTTCTTTTGGCAGAGTGATGAACTGAAGAGAAAATACAGGCTCGCAAAGTGGGATATTATTTGTAGACCGAAAGACCAAGGGGGTCTGGGCATAGAAAATCTTGAGGTGAAGAACAGATGTCTACTCAGCAAATGGCTGTTTAAACTATCTGCAGAGACGGAAGCCACTTGGGCTCAGATTTTGCGTAATAAATACCTACAGTCTAAAACATTGTCCCAGGTCAAAGTGAGACCGAATGATTCGCCATTCTGGAAAGGACTGATGAGAGTTAAGTCAGTCTTTTTCAATAGGACAAAGTTTATTGTTGGAGACGGTAACATTACGAGATTCTGGGAAGATACCTGGCTTGGGGATACACCTCTCGCATTGCAATATCCCTCTTTATATAGAATTGTGCAACGAAGAGATGCTTCAGTTGCGACAATTCTTCAGTCTTCCCCTCTCAATATTCACTTTCGGAGAGCGCTAGTCGGCAACCGTTGGGAAGCTTGGCTCCATCTAGTCAGGCGACTGATGGATGTGCAGCTATCTCAAAACCCAGACCGGTTATGTTGGAAATTGACTAGGAATGGAGTGTTCTCGGTCAAGTCGATGTATCTAGATATCATTAATGCTAGCGTTGTTTCTAGTTCGAAGCATGTTTGGAAGGTTAACGTGCCTTTGCGAATCAAAGTGTTTATGTGGTTTGTGCATAAACAAGTGATTCTGACCAAGGACAATCTGGCAAAACGTAACTGGACTTGGTCTTCGCGATGCTCGTTTTGTGATCGGAATGAATCTATTAAACACCTCTTTCTCGATTGCCCGATGGCAAAGATATTATGGAGGACAATACAGATTGCTTTTAATATTTCACCTCCGACTTCCATTACCTCTTTATTTGGGCAGTGGCTGTACGGGATAGATTCCGCACTAGCGAGACATATCCGGGTGGGAGTATGTGCTTTGCTGTGGGCAGTGTGGAATTGCAGAAATGATTTGGTTTTTAACAGAGCAACAAATACTCATTTTTTGCAGGTTATATTCCGAGCCACTGCTTTGATCCGTATGTGGTCGCTACTCACTCCGACGGAGGCCAGGGAGCGTTTGGTTACTGGATCTATCCGGTGGGAGATGGTAGCACGGGTTATCTTTAACCGGTTTGGATGGCGGTCATGTAATAGAATAGGCAATTAGTTTTCCTATCATGCTTATGCCTGCCGGTTGTGGCTGTTGGCTGATTTTGTTGTTTTCCTTGCTCCGAGGGAGCCTTCTACTGCAAACTTCAGGACCTTGTTTGTTTTTATTACTTTAATAAAGGTGGTCGTATGCATCGCTCTGATGCAGAGGCCGGGGTTTTCTCCTTTTCGAAAAAAAAAGAAAAAAAAAAGCGGAGTTCTATCATGTTTGCCGAGTACGTGGTCTGACCTATATTGTGTCCTACTGATTACCAAGAGCATACTCAGCGTAAATATCTTTTTCCGTAATCCCTTGTCCCGGTACTCAGCAAACACCAAAGAACTCGGTAACGATGATTTTTTGAGTAGTGTGACCGAAAAGACTGACGAGAGTGAGCAATGAACACAACTAGTCTCATATATATTCCCAACGAGTACATATCACATATATAGAGACTTTCTAGTTTCGTCCTTCAATGGGCAAGACGGCAACGCCAGAGGCTGAACCAGCAACCGATCTGCCAACCACGTGATTGATGTGCTCCCATATTTTCTGGTTGCCGTCGTCAATATGCATCTCTTCAAGAACCATGGCGTTCTCCGCCAAGAATTTGGCCAACCGCACACCAAAACGGTTGGACTCGTCCCTCCGGAATCGCAAGATCACACACCTCAAGCTACTATGCAGGCAGGTGAACGACTGTCCAGTTAAGCCATGGATATAATCAGGCACCTCGTACGACATCGTCGGGTTCTTGAATCTGCGGCGCAAGAAGTGATTTACAGACTTGTCGAAATCAGTCTGGTCTTTTTCCTGGAAGACGTCCCGAAAATAGTAGCCTTCGTCTCGGTAGGACTTGATCTCTGACGCCGTGCTCAAGCTGAGGTTGAGCCGGAGTTCCCGAATCACGGGGCAGCAGTGGAGGAGGTACGCGATGGCTGCTCCGGTGGCCTTGCTACGTCCTGGCTTGTACTCCGCCTCCAGCTCAAGGCGCTCGAGGTCGCGGAACACTACCTTATTCAGCTCGCCGCCCGGCCTGAGGTGCTCGAGCTGGTTGGTTCTCAGCTTCAAGACCCTGGCATTGCTGAAGCTCGCGGCAGATTGCCAGAAGCAGGCGCACGTGTTGCTCTCTATGTAGTAATACATGTCAGGGGAGAAGTCTATGTCCACCTGCGTGAGGTTTGCGGCTTCTTGTGGTTTTAGCCCGAACGGCTCGCGGAAATTCCCATTGTATCTGAAGCATCGCAACGTCGGCGCGTCCAGCTCTACGCCGGTCCGGTTCGTCCAGGTGCAGTCCGACACCAGGAGGGCCGTGACGGCCGGGCACCGGAGTTTTGCCGGCGGTGGCGAGCCCTCGTGTCTGGCTGCATCACCTGCAGGAACATCGATCTGGGGTGACGAGAGGCATACGGATTGGAGCTCCAGGACGGTGAGGTGCGGGGCGGAGTCCACGACGCTCTGGAGATCCTGCAGAGGCCGGAGGCACCGCGAGGCTTGTGCAGCTGGAGATGCGCAGCCGGCGGAGATGCGTGGACGGCAGGGAGGCGAGGCTGAGGTCGTAATATCCGGTCTCGCTCCGATCTTCGTACGGGTGGCGACCGACGTAAACGTCGACGCAGAGTTCTTCGACGGACCGGGCCGCCCGATGAGTGAGCACGGGTTCCATAATGTCGTCCCTCAAGCCGTCGTCGTCGCGGATGCACAGGAATACGTGGATGATGTCCCATTTATGGCCTTCCACGTGGAAGGTGAGCTTCCGGAGGGGGTAATGGAGGCAGCGGGCATCGAGAGCCGCGTGGGCGTCGCGCGCGAAGACGGCTCGCTTGCCGTACAAATTATCGTCGTGGACGTGGTAGGAGCGCGTGTCCAGGTTGACGGCGCCCGACGAGAGCCATAGCGAGCGCCACCGGCGCGCGAGCGCGCTGGTGGACGCGGCCTCCTTGAGAGGCGCGAAGTAGAGGATGCGCCGCAGCAGGTCGTCAGGGAGGTCAGAGATGCGGTCGCCGTCATCCGCCATGGCCGGTCGAGGAGGTGGGATCGGAGGCGCCGTCTGAAGAGGACGTCCTTAGTTTAGGGTTTTGATGTATAGGATAGGATTTCTGCGAAAGAAAAGAAAACGGGCTGTGCACTGCCGTGGCTTAACCGACCTTCGATTTTCTTTCCGATTCCCGAGAGAGGCGAACGACCTCGATTCCTACCGTTAAGCTTCAGCCCGTTTTGGGAAGCTTAAAATCATGATTTTTTTCTGATTTTGTGAACTTTTTAAAAATCCAAAAATATTATTTCTTTAATATTTTTTACTTCATTTTTTAAAAATTCACAATTTTAAATTTGTGTACAATTTTTAAGCCACAAAATTTTCAAACTCATGATTTTTTTTGGCAAACTCACATTTTTTTTCTTCAAATTCATGAATTATTTCTGAGGCCAACAGTTAATCAATGATGGTTTACCAGACGGTTGGTTAATGGTCAACTAGTTAACCGATCGAACTAGGTGAGCAAGCTGGGCGAGCACGCAAGGTATAGCTGGGTCGGCCCATAGCTCACGCGTATGACCACCAGTTGGCGTTTGCGGTGCCACAAGCATTGTATAGGACCTCTCGCGAATGACCTCGATCACTCTGAAATCATTGGTTAATGATTATGTCTTGCAAAGGTCACTCTCCACCTTCTCAGGCAACAAGTGACACGCCTGCTTGTTCTTTGTGTGTTGGCACTCACACCCACACCGACTCTCATGCATGTTCATGCTTGTGTGATGCCTCCTGTATTTATTGATCCCTATTTCTCCTATCAATCAAATGATACTTCTGCGTACTCGCGAAAAAGTATAAGCCTTCATTTTAGCTCAATGGATAAGCCATTTAATCTCCTCCTTCAATTTTCTCCCGCGTATGTAGAGATTACAGTGCATACCCTTGAAGATGTAGTCATTTCTTGTGGTCTAGATTGCCCAAGAGATAAGCATCACAATTTCTATGAAGAAGGGCATGACAATTGTTATGGCGCTGCTAGAAGGAGGGCGCGAGAGGGCCGGCCGGGGGCCTTTTACCCACGGCCAGGCAAGAGAGAAGGGATTTCCTTCTTAATTCTTGTTTGATTAGATTGATACATCTCCTCTTTTTATATAAAGAGGTTTACTTGACTCCCAAGCAAGGCTTACTTGACCCCTAAGGAAGCGACGCTTATCTCTAATTAACCCTAAGACTAACGGGCTATACCGCCAGCCCAGGCTCATTAGACCCATGACGTACTCTAAGACTACACCCCGCCTGGACATGCAGCTTGTCCTCGAGCTGCAGCCTAACCAACTTATAACCATGACTCGACGCAACACAAACCTAACACCTAAAAACAAGCATTTTACATCTCGGCTTGTTTTATTACTCTCAACCTGAAATGGACTGGGACGCTTTATTTTGGACCCCTTAACAAAAAGTGGACACCATCCGCACGTCGGACGTGCACGTGTACATCCATCTGGATCCCATGGACACCATCTGGACAAAAGAAGTCCATGTGTATGGCCACCTGGAGGTGGTCGCAAGAGCGACCAACAGAGGCACCCTCACGGCGGCCGGTGGCGGAATGCAGTGGTGCTACGCGGTGCGCTCCTGTCGGTGACACCATGCCTTCTCACTGCTGGACGGCTGTTGGTCTGCACCGCACAGAGAAGAGTGGAGGGCTTTCGATGGAGAATGGCGAGGAGGGGTGCACCCCCCCTACCGCCGATGTCGCAGACTTTGAGGTCACTGTCCGAGGGGAAAATAGCATGCCTAAGATCCGCCGACGCAGCGGACAAGATCGATGTCCTTTGCGCAGCGAAGCGCAACTGGGAGGAGCGGCAGCTGCAGACCACGCATCTCCCGCACACGCCGACGCGCTAGGAGGCCGCGCGCAGCAGCCTGCAGCCTCACCGTCGCCGACATGTGGCGGGTAGTGATCCAAGGCGGAAGCGGTGACGGCGACGGCGAGAACTTGATCTGCTGGATGGGGATGCCCTGGGGAGCGATGATGGCGACGGCGGGAACTTGATCTGGTGGATCGGGACTCCTGCTGGTGCGATCGATACGGGGCCGGAGCTGACCGGCGGTGGGCTACTGCGGTGTCGCGTCGGGCATCGGCTGCTGCGGCGGAGCACCGGGCGTGGCGGAGGCCGCCAGGAGCGGCGGCTGCCACTGCAGCCAGGGCGGGGCGGTGGATGGCAGCTGCAGCTTTGTCGTGCCGGGCAGCGGCAGCGGCTGGTGCGGAGGAGCATCGGGCGCGGAGAAGGCCGCCAGGAGTGGCGGCTGCCACTGCAGCCAAGGCGGGGCGGTGGTGCCGGTGGATGGCAGCTGCAGCAGCCTGGCGAGCGCGGCGGAGGCCGCCTGGTGTGGCGGCAGCCACGGCGGCGCAGCCGGGTGCGGCCCGCGTCAAGTGACGCGGTTGATGTAGTCGAACTTCTTCACGATCCAACCGATCAAGCACCGAACGTACGGCACCTCCGCGTTCAGCACACGTTCAGCTTGATGACGTCCCATGAGCTCTTGATCCAGTTGAGCTTCACGGGAGAGTTTCGTCAGCACGACGGCGTGGTGACGGATATGATGTATCTACTGGCGCAGGGCTTCGCCTAAGCACTGCGACGGTATGACCGATGTGTGTTTCTGTGGAGCGGGGCTCCGCACACGGCTAGAACAATTCAACTTGTGTGTCTTTGGGTGCCCCCCTGTCCCCGTATATAAAGGAGCAAGGGGGGAGGCCGGCCGGCCCTCCTATGGTGCGGCTACGGCTGCAATCCTACTAGGAATAGGATTGTAATCCTATTCCTAGTAGGAACCTACCAAAGAAGGAAAAGGGGGGAAGGAAAGAGAGGGAGAGGGAGAGGGAAAGAGGGGCCGCGCCCCCCCTCCCCTAGTCCTATTCGGACTCCTCCTAGGGAGGGGGCGCGCCACCTCCTGGCTGCTGCCCTCTCTCTCCCCTATGGCCCACCAGGGCCCACTATTCCCCCGGGGGGTTCCGGTAACCCCTCCGGCACTCCGGTAAATTCCGAAACTTTCCAGAACACTTCCGGTGTCCGAATATAGTCGTCCAATATATCAATCTTTATGTCTCGGACATTCCGAGACTCCTCGTCATGTCTGTGATCTCATCCGGGACTCCGAACTACCTTCGGTACATCAAAACTCATAAACTCATAATACCGATCGTCATCAAACGTTAAGCGTGCGGACCCTACGGGTTCGAGAACTATGTAGACATGACCGAGACTCATCTCCGGTCAATAACCAATAGCGGAACCTGGATGCTCATATTTGTTGGAAATATGCCCTAGAGGCAATAATAAAAGTATTATTATTATATTTCCTTGTTCATGATAATTGTCTGTTATTCATGCTTGAATTGTATTGTACGGAAACAGCGATACATGTGTGAATACATAGACCACAACATGTCCCTGGTAAGCCTCTAGTTACTAGCTCATTGATCAATAGATGGTCACGGTTTCCTGACCATGGACAGTGGATGTCATTGATAACGGGATCACATCATTAGGAGAATGATGTGATGGACAAGACCCAATCATGAGCCTAGCACGAGATCGTATAGTTCGTAATGCTTAAGCTTTTCCGGTGTCAAGTATTTATTCCTTAGACCATGAGGTTGTGCAACTTCCGGATACCGTAGGAATACTTTGGGTGTGCCAAACGTCACAACGTAACTGGGTGGCTATAAAGGTACGCAACGGGTATCTCCGAAAGTGTCTATTGAGTTGGTACGAACCGAGACTGGGATATTGTCACTCCGTATGACGAAGAGGTACCTCTGGGCCCACTCGGTAAGACATCATCATAATGAGCTCAAAGTGACTAAATAGTTAGTCACGGGATGATGGATTACGGAACGAGTAAAGAGACTTGCCATGACGAGATTGAACAAGGTATCGGGCATACCGACGATCGAATCTCGGGCAAGTACTGTACCGATAGACAAAGGGAATAACATACGGGATTGAGTGAATCCTTGACACAGTGGTTCATCCGATGAGATCATCGAGGAACACGTGGGAACCAACATGGGTATCCAGATCCCGCTGTTGGTTATTGACCGGCGAGTCGTCTCGGTCATGTCTGCGTGTCTCCTGAACCCGTAGGGTCTACACACTTAAGGTTCGGTGACGCTAGGGTTGTAGAGATACATGCACGTGGAAACCCGAATGTTGTTCGGAGTCCCGGATGAGATCCCGGACATCACGAGGAGTTCCGGAATGGTCGGGAGGTAAAGAATGATATATAGGAAGTCCAGTTTCGGCCATCGGGTGAACTCCGGGGTCACAGGGAGTGTCCCGGGACCACCGGAGGGGTCCCGGGGGTCCACCGGGTGGAGCCACCCATCCCGGTGGGTCCCCTAGGCCGCAAGGGGAAGGGGGCCAGCCCCTGGTGGGCTGGCGCACCCATATGGGCCCCCCTCCATGCGCCTAGGGTTGAAACCCTAGGGGGAGGGGGCGCCCCCTATGCCTTGGGGGGCAAGTTTCCCCCCTTGGCCGCCGCCCCACCCTAGAGATCTGATCTCCCAGGGCCGGCGCCCCCCTGGCCCCTATATATAGTGGGGGGGGAGAGGGCAGCCGCACCCCAAGCCTCTGGCGCCTCTCCCCCCTCCCGTCACACCTCCTACTCCTTACGCAGGGCGCCGGCGAAGCCCTGCAGGATTTCCCGTTGCATCCACCACCACGCCGTCGTGCTGCTGGATCTCCGTCAACCTCTCCTCCCCCCTTGCTGGATCAAGAAGGAGGAGACGTCACTGTACCGTACGTGTGTTGAACGTGGCGGTGCCGGCCGTTCGGCGCTGGGATCATCAGTGACGAAGAACGCAAAGAGTACGACTACTTCATCCACGTTCCTTCGAACGCTTCCGCTCGCGATCTACAAAGGGTATGTAGATGTGATACGTCCAAAACGTATCTATAATTTCTGCTTGCTCCATGCCTCTTTTGGGTGATATTTTTATGATATTTATACACTTCCATACACTTTTAATCATATTTGGACTAACCTATTAACTCAGTGCACCCCAGTGCCAGTTTCTGTTTTCGGCTGTATTTGTATTTCAGGTTTTCCCATTACGAGAACTGCCAGAAAAATCCCGGAAAAATTATATAAAAAATCAGCGTTCCAGAAGCTACCAGGCACCCGAAGCACAGCCGGAGGGGGGCCACCAGGGCTCCAGGCGCCCTGGTGGCGCGGCCCCCCTGGCCACGCTGGGGGGGCGCCTGGGCCCCCCCGAGCCTCGTCTGATGCCCCCCTTTGGCATATATTTATATCGTGTCCCGAAACCCTCGAGACGGGAACCCTTTTTCGCGATCTCATCTCTGTTCCGCCGCCGCCGCCGCTTCCAAGATCGGGAGCACCAGGAGAACTCTTCCCGGCACCCTGCCGGAGGGGAGGATCACCACCGGGAGCTTCTCCACCACCATGGACGCCTCCCGGATGAGTTGTGAGTAGTCTCCCTTGGACCATGGGTCCATGACCAGTAGCTATGTGATGTTCTCCTCCCGTTCTTGTGCTTCACTAATTAGTCCTCGTGAGCTGCCCTACATGATCGAGGCACATATGTAATCCTTATGCTGTTGCTATGATGAGTTTGCTGGGATCCGATGGATTATGAGATTATGTTCAGATTGTGTTTGAGTAATATATTTGATCTACCTCTTTTATATTTATGTTCGTAAGTAATTCTTGCATGTTCTCCGTTGTTATTTATTGCTTTGGCCAAGTAGTAGGTAGTGACTCCAAGAGGGAACGTTATGCTTGATTGTGGGTTCATGCCCCTCGATGACTAGCTTGAGTGACGGAAACATGAGTCTAGGGGATGTGCTGTTGCCACAAGGGGGAAAACAACGGTGCTTGTGCCCGCGGGTGCAAGGATTGTTTACTTTACGCAAAGTTCTTTTAATGCAGTTGTCTGTTGCTTTGAGTTTACACTATGGGTGGGGCTCGCAACTTAATACCAGCGAGATGTTCTGGATAGATATCTCAAGGTGGATGATTAGTAGTAGATGCAGATGGATTTCGGTCTACTTACCTCGGTGTACCGCCCATGCTTTGAACCTCTACCTTTCTTGCAACTTAGTCAGCATTGGTTTGCGCACATGGTCCTGTCAATTGCCCAGCTATAATTCGTTTACCTCACATAGCAGTTTTATCGTCTTTTGGGAGAGAGACATCACTAGTGAACATCATGGGACTCCGGTCCATATTACCATCATTGATCACATCCGCTATTTACTTTACGCTTTTACTTACTATTGCAGCAATATCTATCACTACTATCACTTGTGTTTGATCCTTTGTAAACGACAAGGCCAGAGGGATTGACAACCTCTCTGTACTCGTTGGGAGCAAAGTTATTTGTATCTGTGTGCAGGTCCACGTTGATTGCTAATATCTGGCGCCGTTAGCAGTTGACACCTTCTTGTTGAAACTGGGAGTCTCAGGGGAAATCGATCCTTGGTATCTTTGCCAAGGGAAAACTTCCGCTACACTGCATCTCAAACCTTCCACTTGGGGTAACCAACGAGGGGCGAGAAGCCATCAAGCAAAGTTTTCTGGCGCCGTTGCCGGGGACTCCACTCTTCAGGATAGGGGAGTTGCACGCTATCTTTTACCTTTGCTTTTTAGTCTTGTTAGTTTACCTTTCAGTTTTCTTTATGTCTTTTCACTAGTTTTGCTTAATGGAAAACAACAAAAATATGAGAGAGCTTTATAAGCTCTACCTTGCTTTGGGACATGATGTGTTTGAAGAGAAAATTAAAAAACCTATGGAACTTTATTATTTGCATAACAATCATGATGGTGGTGATGTTATTAGTATGCTTTCTTTGAATATCAATATTGCTAATGACATGGAAAGCTCTAAGCTTGGGGATGACACGTTTGATGAACATGATATTTTTAGTCCCCCAACTTTTGAAGAGAAAATTTACTTTGATGATACTTTGCTTCCTATAAATGATGATTACAATGATGAATATGATGTTTTCAGTCCACCTACTATTGAGGATAAAATTTATTATGATTATGATATGCCTCCTAAATACAATGATTACCATGATGGTTATGATTGCTTTACTCTCACTATCCCTAATAAGAAAGATTTTGCTTATATGAAGAGTAATGATACCTTTTTGCATGTGGATCATGGTAACAATGCTTTATGTGATGCTTATATTGTTGAGTTTATTCGTGATCCCACTGAAAATTATTATGAGAAGGGAACATATGCTTATAGATATTTCAGTAATATCAAGTTCCCTCTCTTTATGTTGAAGGTTTTGAAGCTGCACTTGTTTTGTCTTCCTATGTTTATTGCTTTGTGCTTCAATGAATTATTGTATTGCAATATTCCTATGCATAGGAAGCATGTTAGGCTTAAATGTGTTTGGTATTTGCTTCTTGATGCTCTCTTTTGTTCTTCAACTCTTATTCCTACGAGAGCATCATTAAAGTCTTAAGCCTATCTTTATGGCTATAAAGAAAGAGCTCTAGGGAGACAACCCTTGTTATCTTTGCTTTTAGTTTGTTTTTTCAGTTTTAGTGGTCTTGATGATGTTACTACAGTAGCATCATCATTGTATCTTTACTTTTCAGCTTTGTGCCAAGTGTAGCCTCTGATTGCAAGAAAGTTCAAAAGTTGTGACGTGCTGTCCAGGAAACAGATTCTGTCCTTGGACAGAAAAATTCGTATAAAATCACCAGATCATCTTTTTGGTCTGAATTTTTTCGACAGCGTGCTCTATACAATTTTCTTTCGGGCGTCTGTTCTGAGTTTTTTTATTTGAGTTGCAGAAGTGCCCCGAAAAAATCATTTACTACCTGCTGTTTTGTTTTTCACAGATTCTGTCCTGTTTTGCCTTTCCTTCATTTTGCAAACCTAGAGCTTGCTTTTTCTTTGCAAAAACCTTTTGGCAATCTTGAGAAACAGTAGACCTTCAAGAATATCCTTATTTCTAGCAAGGAACAATTATTTTATTAAGGGTACTAACCTCGCTAACTAGATTATGATGAGTTATGTATGAATGGAGTTTTCAAGTGTGTGAGGGAAGATGATAAAAAGATTCAGGAGTGTCAAACGCTCAAGCTTGGAATATCCTTAACTTTTCATAACGAGTCGGAACTCAGCTTTCTTTATGTGGGAGAGAAACACGCTCCACTTCTACCTAGAACATAACATAGAATTTTCATGTCTATCTTTGCTGTGTGTGTTCTTTGTCTTTCAATAGCTACTATCATGCTTAGCTCTTAGTTTTCATGCTTATCTTTTTAAAGAGCTTTTGTTTAGTTGGTTGCTTGAACTCTCTTTATCATGCTTATCTTATTAAGAGAGTTTGCTTCCGTTGCATTGGTTGATATGTCTATGATAAAGATGCTACGTGCATAATGGCGCTTAGTAGTTCATGTTTTCTTATGGTTAGTCTCAAATAGCTGGGGGGTTCCCAATGTGTTATTGGAGTACCAACATGATTTGTTTACCTATGATGTGGTATGGTTTAGTAATATCTTCCTTCAAGAATTTATTTTGATCGACTTGGCGTATGCTCACGCATATTTAAGACTGTAAAGAAAGTCTGTCAAGCCTTGATGATCTTTTATTTCTGAGTAGCGATATAACTTCCATGCCTGATTCAATGTTGCTTTGTCGCTCTGCATGATTATGACCGTCATTGCTCTCTTAGTTGGTTGCTCCCAGTCTTTTGCTAACCTCCACCTGTACTAAGCGGACTGACTGCTTGTGCATCCAAACTCCTTTAAAACCAGTTATGACATATGAGTCCACCTTACCTTCCTACATGGTATTTACCTGCCATTCCTAACGGAGACTTGCATGTACCATCTCGAAATTATTCAAAAAAAAATGCATTCTTATTTTGTGCCTCTGTTGTAAGTTCATGAGGAAGTAGTAGTTAATTCATGATCTTTTTAAGTTGGACAAGCTTCACCCCGGGATTGCATGTATAATGTGCAAACCCATAATACGAGAAGGAACTGGCATTGAGTGCGCCCGACTCAAAAAGATAATATAACAAACAAACCCTCCTTCACGCTTTGTTCATGAGAAATCAGAAAACGTTGGCAGTGATAAACAAAGGAGATTAAGAGGATGTGATCGTCCTCATTCGGGAGCCGTTCCTCGAAACTTGTCCATCTCTAGAAGTGATTGAGTTGTCTGCTAGCATTCATTGACGAAACATGCATATCCAAAAAAATAATTAGTACTTCTGTTTTTAAAAACCAAGAGCTCTGGTACATGTTTTGTCTTTGTTTCCGACTACGGGTTTTCAACCTTGCCAACAAAAGTCACAGTTCGAGAGTCTCCACCTTCTTTTAAAAGCACCAACTACTGAGAGCATGATTGTCATTCTGAGTGTAATGTGCATTGTCCCAAAGTAGCATTGTCTTTTGCATGATTGTGATATCGTTTATTTTGAAATCATTGTATCTAGTCATCACTTAAACCTTGGAGGTGTGATACGTCCAAAACATATCTATAATTTCTGCTTGCTCCATGCCTCTTTTGGGTGATATTGCTATGTTATTTATACACTTCCATACACTTTTGATCATATTTGGACTAACCTATTAACTCAGTGCACCCCAGTGCCAGTTTCTGTTTTCGGCTGGTTTTGTATTTCAGGTTTTCACATTACGAGAACTGCCAGGAAAAATCCAGAAAAATTATATAAAAAATCAGCGTTCCGGAAACTACCGTGCGCCGAAGGACAGCCGGGGGGGGGCACCAGGGCTCCAGGCGCCCTGGCGGCGCGCCCCCCCTGGGCCGCGCCGGGGGGGCGCCTAGGCCCCCCGAGGCTCCTCCGATGCCCCCCTTTGGCATATATTTAAAGCGTCTCGAGAAACCCTCGAAACAGGAACTCTTTTTCGCGATCTCATCTCTGTTCCGCCGCTGCCGCCGCTTCCAAGATCGGGAGCACCAGGAGAACTCTTCCCGGCACCCTGCCGGAGGGGAGGATCACCACCGGGAGCCTCTCCACCACCATGGACGCCTCCCGGATGAGTTGTGAGTAGTCTCCCTTGGACCATGAGTCCATGACTAGTAGCTATGTGATGTTGTCCTCCCGTTCTTGTGCTTCACCAATTAGTCCTCGTGAGCTGCCCTACATGATCGAGGCACATATGTAATCCTTATGCTGTTGCTATGATGAGTTTGCTGGGATCCGATGGATTATGAGATTATGTTCAGATTGTGCTTGAGTAATATATTTGATCTACCTCTTTTATATTTATGTTCGTAAGTAATTCTTGCTTGTTCTCCGTTGTTATTTATTGCTTTGGCCAAGTAATAGGTAGTGACTCCAAGAGGGAACGTTATGCTCGATTGTGGGTTCATGCCCCTCGATGACTAGTTTGAGTGACAGAAACATGAGTCTAGGGGATGTGCTGTTGCCACAAGGGGGAAAACAACGGTGCTTGTGCCCGCGGGTGCAAGGATTGTTTACTTTACGCAAAGTTCTTTTAATGCAGTTGTCTGTTGCTTTGAGTTTACACTATGGGTGGGGCTCGCAACTTAATACCAGCGAGATGTTCTGGATAGATATCTCAAGGTGGATGATTAGTAGTAGATATTGATGGATTTCGGTCTACTTACTTTGGCGTACCGCCCATGCTTTGAACCTCAACCTTTCTTGCAATGTAGTCAGCATTGGTTTGCGTTCGTGGTCCTGTCAATTGCCCAGCTGTAATTCGTTTACCTCACATAGCTGATTTATCGTCTTTTGGGAGAGAGACATCACTAGTGAACATCATGAGACTCCGGTCCATATTACCATCATTGATCACATCCGCTATTTACTTTTCGCTTTTACTTACTATTGCAAACAATATATCTATCACTACTATCATTTGCGTTTAATCCTTTGTGAACTACAAGGCCGGAGGGATTGACAACCTCTCTGTACTCGTTGGGAGCAAAGTTATTTGTATCTGTGTGCAGGTCCACGTTGATTGCTAATATCTGGTGCCGTAGCAGTTGACACCTTCTTGTTGAACCTAGGAGTCTCTGGGGATTCGATCCTTGGTATCTTTGCCAAGGGAAAAACTTCCGCAACACTACATCTCACACCTTCCACTTGGGGTAACCAATGAGGGGCGAGAAGCCTAGCAAGAGTTTTTCTGGCGCCGTTGCCGGGGACTCCACTCTTCAAGATAGGGGAGTTGCATGCTATCTTTTACCTTTGCTTTTTAGTCTTGTTAGTTTACCTTTCAGTTTTTGCTTTAGTACCTTTTTATCGAAAATCACAAAAATAGTTATCTTGCTTGCTTGCTACTATGGGTTCCACCGAGAACACCAAGTTGTGTGACTTCACTAGTCACAACAACGATGACTTTATCTGTACACCTATCACTACACCTGCCACTTCAGCACCTTCATATGAAATTAAACCTGCTTTACTGAATTTAGTCATGAAAGATCAATTCTCCAGTGCTGGAGATGATGCTGCTTTACACTTGAACAACTTTGTTGAACTTTGTGATATGCAAAAGTACCAAGAAAGAGATGGTAATATTGTTAAGCTTAAGCTTTTTCCTTTCTCCTTGAGAGGAGGAGCTAAAATTTGGTTTCAGTCTTTGCCTAGAAATAGCATAGATTCATGGGACAAGTGCAAAGATGCTTTTATTGGAAAATACTATCCACCTGCTAAAATTATCCAACTGAGAAGTAACATAATGAATTTTAAACAATTGGATAATGAACACGTTGCCCAAGCTTCGGAACGTATGAAATCTCTTATCAAGAACTGCCCTACTCACGGTTTGACTACTTGGATGGTTATCCAAACTTTTTATGCAGGCTTGAACTTTACCTCGCGGAATTTGTTAGATTCGGCCGCGGGAGGAACCTTTATGTCAACTACACTTGGTGCTGCCACAAAACTTCTCGATGAGATGATGACCAATTATTCCCAATGGCACACCGAACGCGCTCCAACAGGTAGGAAGGTAAACTCTGTCGAGGAGATTTCCTCCCTTAATGAAAAAGTTGACTTGATCATGTCTCTACTTTCGAAGCAATCTTCTGTTGATCCTCGTGATGTTCCTTTAAATTCTTTGATTGCTCAAGAACAAGTAGATGTGAATTTTATCTCTAGAAACAATTTTAATAACAATGCTTATAGGAGTAACTTTGGTAACAATCCTAGACCGTTCCCCTCTAACTCTTATGGGAACAACAATGCTTATCCTAGCACCAAGAACTCCAATACTGAACTAGAGATTATGCTTAAAGATTTCATCACTACCCAAAAAGCCTTTAATAAGAGTATAGAAGAAAAACTACATAAACTAGATGATCTCTCTTTTAAGGTAGACCATTTAGCCAATGAGATAGAGTTGCTTAAAATTAAAACTTCTCCTCTCGAGGAGAGGAAGGTCACTCCTATTAATGCTACTCAAGTGCAAATTAACGAAAATATTAGGATGATGGCTAAACTTAAAGAAAGATGGGCTAGAGAAAGGGAGGAAGATGATAGAATTAAGAACCTTCCTACCCACCACACTGTTGCTACTATCCAAGTTGTTGAGGATATCCAAACTCTTAGCACCCAATGTACTCCTGGTCCCATTGGACCTATTAATGGTGATGCTATGACTATAGAAACTACCAAACAAGTGAACCTTAAGGACACCACTACCACTTTACTTGATGCTAGTGACCTTGATTTTGATAATTGCACTCTTACCGAAGTTATTGATTTCCTTCACAAGATGTCTAGAGACCCCCGCACTAGCACGCTTAACCTTGCCTTCACAGAGCATATCACTAATGCTCTCATCAAAGCTAGGGAGGAGAAACTTAGAGTAGAAGCCTCCATACCTAGAAAGCTAGAAGATGGTTGGGATCCTATGATAAAAATTAAATTGAATGACTTCTCTTGCTATGCATTATGTGATGTTGGAGCTAGTACCTCTGTCATGCCCAAAAGAATATATGATATGCTTAAATTGAAACCTTATGATTCTTGTTCTTTTGGTGTTCGTCTCGTTGATTATTCCTTAAAGAAACCTTTGGGGAGGATCGACGATGTTCTTATCGTTGTCAATGATAATTATGTTCCCGTTGATTTTACTATTATGGATATTGAATGTGATCCTTCTTGTCCAATTATTTTGGGACGTCCCTTTTTGCGCACCGTTGGTGCTATCATTGACATGAAAGAGGGTAATATAAAATTTCAGTTTCCTCTCAAGAAAGGGATGGAACACTTCCCTCGAAAGAAGATCAAGTTACCTTTTGAGTCCGTTGTACGGGCTAGCTATTCTTTTACTCTTGATAAAACTTGATCTCTATGCATTATGCCTAGCTTAAAGGCATAAAAGAAAGCGCTCTTGGGAGGCAGCCCAATGAATAAATTTTATTTTGCTTTTGTTGTGTCTTGATGTTCTTTACTACAGTAGCATCATCATTGTATCTTTGCTTTTCAATTTTGTGCCAAGTATAGCCTCTGATTGCTAGAAAGTTCAAAAGTTGTGAGGTGTTGTCCAGGAAACAGATTGTGTCCTTGGATAGAAAAATTCGTATAAAATCACCAGATCATCTTTTTGGTCTGATTTTTTTCGACAGCGTTCTCTATATAATTTTCTTTCGTGCGTCTGTTCTGAGTTTTTTTATTAGAGTTGCAGAAGTGCCCCGAACAAATCATTTACTACCTGCTGTTCTGTTTTTCACAGATTCTGTCCTGTTTTGCCTTTCCTTCATTTTGCAAACCAAGAGCTTGCTTTTTCTTTGCAAAAACCTTTTGGCAATCTTGAGAAACAGTAGAACTTCAAGAATATCTTTATTTCCAGCAAGGTGCAATTATTTTATTATGGGTACTAACCTCGCTAATCAGATTATGATGAGTTATGTATGAAGGGAGTTTTCAAGTGTGCGAGGGAAGATGATAAAAAGATTCAGGAGTGTCAAACGCTCAAGCTTGGGGATGCCCCCGTGCACCCCCAAGAAATATTCAAGGAGACTCAAGCGTCTAAGCTTGGGGATGCCCCCGTGCATCCCCTTCTCCATCAACATTATCAGTTCGTCTTTCGTTCCACTATATTTTAATCACTTCATGTATTATGTGCTATGCTTGGAGCGTCTTGCTTTTAGTTTCCTTTTTAGTTTTTCATAACGAGTCGGAACTCAGCTTTCTTTGTGTGAGAGAGAAACGCGCTCCACGTCTACCTAGAACATAACATAGAATTTTCATGTCTATCCTTGCTGTGTGTGTTCTTTGTCTTTTAATAGCTACTATCATGCTCTGCTCTTAGTATTCATGCTTATCTTTTTAAAGAGCTTGTGTTTAGTTGGTTTCTTGAACTCTCTTTAATTATCATGCTTATCTCATTAAGAGAGTTTGCTTCCGTTGCATTGGTTAATATGTCTATGATAAAGATGCTACGTGCATGATGGCGCTTAGTAGTTCATGTTTTCTTATGGTTAGTCTCAAATAGCTGGGGGGTTCCCAATGTGTTATTGGAGTACCAACATGATTTGTTTGCCAATGATGTGGTATGGTTTAGTAATATCTTCCCTCAAGAATTTATTTTGATTGACTTGGCGTATGCTCACGCATATTTAAGACTGTAAAGAAAGTCTGTCAAGCCTTGATGATCTTTTATTTCTGAGTAGCGATATAACTTCCATGCCTGATTCAATGTTGCTTTGTCGCTCTGCATGATTATGACCGTCATTGCTCTCTTAGTTGGTCGCTCCCAGTCTTTTGCTAACCTCCACCTGTACTAAGCGGACTGACTGCTTGTGCATCCACATCCTTTTAAACCAGTTATGCCATATGAGTCCACCATACCTACCTATATGTGGTATTTCACCGCCACTCCAAGTAAATTTACATGTGCTACCTTTAAAACCTTCAGTTTTTGCAATACATAGCTCATGGGAAAGTAGCTTAAAAACTATTGTGGTAAAGAATATGTCGCTTATGTATCTTATTTCTTATAAGTTGCTTGCTGAGCGGTATCCATGTTTCTGGGGACGCCATCAACTGTTACACTTTTGTTGAATATCATGTGAGTTGCTATGCATGTTCGTCTTGTCTGAAGTAAGGGTGATTTTCCATGGGTTGAACGGTTTGAGTATGCATATTGTTAGAAAAGAACATTGGGCCGCCAACCAAAGCCATGTATCATGGTGGAAGTTTTAGCTTGGACATTAATCCTCAATCTCTTATGAGAATATGCTTATGCATTAAAGAGGAGTCCATTATCTATTTTCTATGTTGTCCCGGTATGGATATCCTCAAGTTGAGATCTATCAAAAACGAGAAATCAAATGCGATTTATGTCCTTGGACCTTTGTACAGGTGGCATAGAGGTACCCCTTTGTGACACTTGGTTGAAACATATGTAATGCAATGATAACCCATGGAAATCCGAGCTAATTAGGACAAGGTGCGAGCACTATTGGTATTCGATGCATGAGGCTTGCAACTTATAGGATGTCTTATACATGACACATATGAAGTACTACTACCATTGACAAAATTGCTTCTATGTTTTCAAAATAAAAAACTCTAGCACATAACCATTCTTTTATGTTAAAGCACCAACTACTGAGAGCATGATTGTCATTCTGAGTGTAATGTGCATTGTCCCAAAGTAGCATTGTCTTTTGCATGATTGTGATATCGTTTATTCTGAAATCATTGTATCTAGTCATCACTTAAACCTTGAAGGTGCCCCTGCATTTATGTTTTGCATCACTAAAGGGGGCAAGCTAGATATTACTTTATCATGTTTTCACATCATGTTCATTGCAAATCTATTTGATGTTTCAGTTTCATGTTGTAAAACTTTCAGTCATTTGTGATTTTCTCATGAGGCAACTTAATTACTATAGATTCATTGTCTCAGTAAGCTTTTGTCATATGACTATAATAAGTCCTATATGGTTAATAGCATGTCACCACAGAAATTATTCTTGTTATCATTTACCTACTCGAGGACGAGCAGGAATTAAGCTTGGGGATGTTGATACGTCCAAAACGTATCTATAATTTCTGCTTGCTCCATGCCCCCCGAGGCTCCTCCGATGCCCCCCTTTGGCATATATTTAAAGCGTCTCGAGAAACCCTCGAAACAGGAACTCTTTTTCGCGATCTCATCTCTGTTCCGCCGCTGCCGCCGCTTCCAAGATCGGGAGCACCAGGAGAACTCTTCCCGGCACCCTGCCGGAGGGGAGGATCACCACCGGGAGCCTCTCCACCACCATGGACGCCTCCCGGATGAGTTGTGAGTAGTCTCCCTTGGACCATGAGTCCATGACTAGTAGCTATGTGATGTTCTCCTCCCGTTCTTGTGCTTCACTAATTAGTCCTCGTGAGCTGCCCTACATGATCGAGGCACATATGTAATCCTTATGCTGTTGCTATGATGAGTTTGCTGGGATCCGATGGATTATGAGATTATGTTCAGATTGTGCTTGAGTAATATATTTGATCTACCTCTTTTATATTTATGTTCGTAAGTAATTCTTGCATGTTCTCCGTTGTTATTTATTGCTTTGGCCAAGTAATAGGTAGTGACTCCAAGAGAGAACGTTATGCTCGATTGTGGGTTCATGCCCCTCGATGACTAGTTTGAGTGACAGAAACATGAGTCTAGGGGATGTGCTGTTGCCACAAGGGGGAAAACAACGGTGCTTGTGCCCGCGGGTGCAAGGATTGTTTACTTTACGCAAAGTTCTTTTAATGCAGTTGTCTGTTGCTTTGAGTTTACACTATGGGTGGGGCTCGCAACTTAATACCAGCGAGATGTTCTGGATAGATATCTCAAGGTGGATGATTAGTAGTAGATATTGATGGATTTCGGTCTACTTACTTTGGCGTACCGCCCATGCTTTGAACCTCAACCTTTCTTGCAATGTAGTCAGCATTGGTTTGCGTTCGTGGTCCTGTCAATTGCCCAGCTGTAATTCGTTTACCTCACATAGCTGATTTATTGTCTTTTGGGAGAGAGACATCACTAGTGAACATCATGAGACTCCGGTCCATATTACCATCATTGATCACATCCGCTATTTACTTTTCGCTTTTACTTACTATTGCAAACAATATATCTATCACTACTATCATTTGCGTTTAATCCTTTGTGAACTACAAGGCCGGAGGGATTGACAACCTCTCTGTACTCGTTGGGAGCAAAGTTATTTGTATCTGTGTGCAGGTCCACGTTGATTGCTAATATCTGGCGCCGTAGCAGTTGACACCTTCTTGTTGAACCTAGGAGTCTCTGGGGATTCGATCCTTGGTATCTTTGCCAAGGGAAAAACTTCCGCAACACTACATCTCACACCTTCCACTTGGGGTAACCAATGAGGGGCGAGAAGCCTAGCAAGAGTTTTTCTGGCGCCGTTGCCGGGGACTCCACTCTTCAAGATAGGGGAGTTGCATGCTATCTTTTACCTTTGCTTTTTAGTCTTGTTAGTTTACCTTTCAGTTTTTGCTTTAGTACCTTTTTATCGAAAATCACAAAAATAGTTATCTTGCTTGCTTGCTACTATGGGTTCCACCGAGAACACCAAGTTGTGTGACTTCACTAGTCACAACAACGATGACTTTATCTGTACACCTATCACTACACCTGCCACTTCAGCACCTTCATATGAAATTAAACCTGCTTTACTGAACTTAGTCATGAAAGATCAATTCTCCAGTGCTGGAGATGATGCTGCTTTACACTTGAACAACTTTGTTGAACTTTGTGATATGCAAAAGTACCAAGAAAGAGATGGTAATATTGTTAAGCTTAAGCTTTTTCCTTTCTCCTTGAGAGGAGGAGCTAAAATTTGGTTTCAGTCTTTGCCTAGAAATAGCATAGATTCATGGGACAAGTGCAAAGATGCTTTTATTGGAAAATACTATCCACCTGCTAAAATTATCCAACTGAGAAGTAACATAATGAATTTTAAACAATTGGATAATGAACACGTTGCCCAAGCTTGGGAACGTATGAAATCTCTTATCAAGAACTGCCCTACTCACGGTTTGACTACTTGGATGGTTATCCAAAATTTTTATGCAGGCTTGAACTTTACCTCGCGGAATTTGTTAGATTCGGCCGCGGGAGGAACCTTTATGTCAACTACACTTGGTGCTGCCACAAAACTTCTCGATGAGATGATGACCAATTATTCCCAATGGCACACCGAACGCGCTCCAACAGGTAGGAAGGTAAACTCTGTCGAGGAGATTTCCTCCCTTAATGAAAAAGTTGACTTGATCATGTCTCTACTTTCGAAGCAATCTTCTGTTGATCCTCGTGATGTTCCTTTAAATTCTTTGATTGCTCAAGAACAAGTAGATGTGAATTTTATCTCTAGAAACAATTTTAATAACAATGCTTATAGGAGTAACTTTGGTAACAATCCTAGACCGTTCCCCTCTAACTCTTATGGGAACAACAATGCTTATCCTAGCACCAAGAACTCCAATACTGAACTAGAGATTATGCTTAAAGATTTCATCACTACCCAAAAAGCCTTTAATAAGAGTATAGAAGAAAAACTACATAAACTAGATGATCTCTCTTTTAAGGTAGACCATTTAGCCAATGAGATAGAGTTGCTTAAAATTAAAACTTCTCCTCTCGAGGAGAGGAAGGTCACTCCTATTAATGCTACTCAAGTGCAAATTAACGAAAATATTAGGATGATGGCTAAACTTAAAGAAAGATGGGCTAGAGAAAGGGAGGAAGATGATAGAATTAAGAACCTTCCTACCCACCACACTGTTGCTACTATCCAAGTTGTTGAGGATATCCAAACTCTTAGCACCCAATGTACTCCTGGTCCCATTGGACCTATTAATGGTGATGCTATGACTATAGAAACTACCAAACAAGTGAACCTTAAGGACACCACTACCACTTTACTTGATGCTAGTGACCTTGATTTTGATAATTGCACTCTTACCGAAGTTATTGATTTCCTTCACAAGATGTCTAGAGACCCCCGCACTAGCACGCTTAACCTTGCCTTCACAGAGCATATCACTAATGCTCTCATCAAAGCTAGGGAGGAGAAACTTAGAGTAGAAGCCTCCATACCTAGAAAGCTAGAAGATGGTTGGGATCCTATGATAAAAATTAAATTGAATGACTTCTCTTGCTATGCATTATGTGATGTTGGAGCTAGTACCTCTGTCATGCCCAAAAGAATATATGATATGCTTAAATTGAAACCTTATGATTCTTGTTCTTTTGGTGTTCGTCTCGTTGATTCTTCCATAAAGAAACCTTTGGGGAGGATCGACGATGTTCTTATCGTTGTCAATGATAATTATGTTCCCGTTGATTTTACTATTATGGATATTGAATGTGATCCTTCTTGTCCAATTATTTTGGGACGTCCCTTTTTACGCATCGTTGGTGCTATCATTGACATGAAAGAGGGTAATATAAAATTTCAGTTTCCTCTCAAGAAAGGGATGGAACACTTCCCTCGAAAGAAGATCAAGTTACCTTTTGAGTCCGTTGTACGGGCTAGCTATTCTTTTACTCTTGATAAAACTTGATCTATATGCATTATGCCTAGCTTAAAGGCATAAAAGAAAGCGCTTTTGGGAGGCAGCCCAATGAATAAATTTATTTTGCTTTTGTTGTGTCTTGATGTTGTTACTACTGTAGCATCATCATTGTATCTTTACTTTTCAATTTTGTGCCAAGTATAGCCTCTGATTGCTAGAAAGTTCAAAAGTTGTGAGGTGCTGTCCAGGAAACAAATTCTGTCCTTGGATAGAAAAATTCGTATGAATTCACCAGATCATCTTTTTGGTCTGACTTTTTTCGACAGCGTTCTCTATATAATTGTCTTTCGTGCGTCTGTTATGAGTTTTTTGATTTGAGTTGCAGAAGTGCCCCGAACAAATCAATTACTACCTGCTGTTCTGTTTTTCACAGATTCTGTCCTGTTTTGCTTTTCCTTCATTTTGCAAACCAAGAGCTTGCTTTTTCTTTGCAAAAACCTTTTGGCAATCTTGAGAAACAGTAGACCTTCAAGAATATCTTTATTTCCAGCAAGGTACAATTATTTTATTATGGGTACTAACCTCGCTAATCAGATTATGATGAGTTATGTATGAAGGGAGTTTTCAAGTGTGCGAGGGAAGATGATAAAAAGATTCAGGAGTGTCAAGCGCTCAAGCTTGGGGATGCCCCCATGCACCCCCAAGAAATATTCAAGGAGACTCAAGCATCTAAGCTTGGGGATGCCCCCGTGCATCCCCTTCTCCATCAACATTATCAGTTCGTCTTTCGTTCCACTATATTTTAATCACTTCATGTGTTATGTGCTATGCTTGGAGCGTCTTGCTTTTAGTTTTCTTTAGTTTTTCATAACGAGTCAGAACTCAGCTTTATTTATGTGGGAGAGAAACACGCTCCACTTCTACCTAGAACATAACATAGAATTTTCATGTCTATCCTTGCTGTGTGTGTTCTTTGTCTTTTAATAGCTACTATCATGTTCAGCTCTTAGCTTTCATGCTTATCTTTTCAAGAGCTTTTGTTTAGTTGGTTGCTTGAACTCTCTTTAATTACCATGCTCACCTTATTAAGAGAGTTTGCTTCCGTTGCATTGGTTGATATGTCTATGATAAAGATGCTACGTGCATGATGGCGCTTAGTAGTTCATGTTTCTTATGGTTAGTCTCAAATAGCTGGAGGGTTCCCAATGTGTTATTGGAGTACCAACATGATTTGTTTGCCTATGATGTGGTATGGTTTAGTAATATCTTCCTTCGAGAATTTATTTTGATTGACTTGGCGTATGCTCACGCATATTTAAGACTGTAAAGAAAGTCTGTCAAGCCTTGATGATCTTTTGTTTCTGAGTAGCGATATAACTACCATGCCTGATTCAATGTTGCTTTGTCGCTCTGCATGATTATGACCGTCATTTCTCTCTTAGTTGGTCGCTCCCAGTCTTTTGCTAACCTTCGCCTGTACTAAGCGGACTGACTGCTTGTGCATCCACATCCTTTAATCCAGTTATGCCATATGAGTCCACCATACCTTCCTACATGGTATTTACCTGCCATTCCTAACAGAGACTTGCATGTGCCATCTCGAAATTATTCAAAGAAAAAGCATTCTTATTTTGTGCCTCTGTTGTAAGTTCATGAGGAAGTAGTGGTTAATTCATGACCTTTTTAAGTTGGACAAGCTTCACCCCGGGATTGCATGTATAATGTGCAAACCCATAATACGAGAAGGAACTGGCATTGAGTGCGCCCGGCTCAAAAAGATAATATAACAAACAAACCCTCCTTTACGCTTTGTTCATGAGAAATCAGAAAACTTTGGCAGTGATAAACAAAGGAGATTAAGAGGATGTGATCGTCCTCATTCGGGAGCCGTTCCTCGAAACTTGTCCATCTCGAAAAGTGATTGAGTTGTCTGCTAGCATTCGTTGACGAAACATGCATGATCTAAAAAAAATTTATTACCTCTGTTTTAAAACCAAGAGCTCTGGTACATGTTTTGTCTTTGTTTCCGACTACGGGTTTTCAACCTTGCCAACAAAAGCCACGGTTCGAGAGTCTCCACCTTCTTTTTAAAGCACCAACTACTGAGAGCATGATTGTCATTCTGAGTGTAATGTGCATTGTCCCAAAGTAGCATTGTCTTTTGCATGATTGTGATATCGTTTATTCTGAAATCATTGTATCTAGTCATCACTTAAACCTTGGAGGTGCCCCTGCATTTATGTTTTGCTTCACTAAAGGGGGCAAGCTAGATATCACTTTATCATATTTGCACATCATGTTCATTGCAAATCTATTTGATGTTTCAGTATCATATTGTAAAACTTTCAGTCCTTTGTGATTTTCTCATGAGGCAACTTAATTACTATAGATTCATTGTCTCAGTAAGCTTTTGTCATATGACTATGAAAAAGTCCTATATGGTTAATAGCATGTCACCACAGAAATTATTCTTGCTATCATTTACCTACTCGAGGACGAGCAGGAATTAAGCTTGGGGATGTTGATACGTCCAAAACGTATCTATAATTTCTGCTTGCTCCATGCCTCTTTTGGGTGATATTGCTATGATATTTATATACTTCCATACACTTTTGATCATATTTGGACTAACCTATTAACTCAGTGCACCCCAGTGCCAGTTTTTGTTTTCGGCTGTTTTTGTATTTCAGGTTTTCACGTTACGAGAACTGCCAGGAAAAATCCTAAAAAATTATATAAAAAATCAGCATTCCAGAAACTACCGTGCGCCCGAAGGACAGCCGGGGGGGGCCACCAGGGCTCCAAGCGCCCTGGCGGTGCCCCCCCCCCTGGGCCGTGCCGGGGGGGGCGCCTGGGCCCCCCGAGGCTCCTCCGATGCCCCCCTTTGGCATATATTTAAAGCGTCTCCCGAAACCCTCGAGGGAGGAACTTTTTTCGCGATCTCATCTCTGTTCCGCCGCCGCCGCCGCTTCCAAGATCGGGAGCACCAGGAGAACTCTTCCCGGCACCCTGCCGGAGGGGAGGATCACCACCGGGAGCCTCTCCACCACCATGGACGCCTCCCGGATGAGTTGTGAGTAGTCTCCCTTGGACCATGAGTCCATGACCAGTAGCTATGTGATGTTCTCCTCCCGTTCTTGTGCTTCACTAATTAGTCCTCGTGAGCTGCCCTACATGATCGAGGCACATATGTAATCCTTACGCTGTTGCTATGATGAGTTTGCTGGGATCCGATGGATTATGAGATTATGTTCAGATTGTGCTTGAGTAATATATTTGATCTACCTCTTTTATATTTATGTTCATAAGTAATTCTTGCATGTTCTCCGTTGTTATTTATTGCTTTGGCCAAGTAATAGGTAGTGACTCCAAGAGGGAACGTTATGCTCGATTGTGGGTTCATGCCCCTCGATGACTAGTTTGAGTGACAGAAACATGAGTCTAGGGGATGTGCTGTTGCCACAAGGGGGAAAACAACGGTGCTTGTGCCCGCGGGTGCAAGGATTGTTTACTTTACGCAAAGTTCTTTTAATGCAGTTGTCTGTTGCTTTGAGTTTACACTATGGGTGGGGCTCGCAACTTAATACCAGCGAGATATTCTGGATAGATATCTCAAGGTGGATGATTAGTAGTAGATATTGATGGATTTCGGTCTACTTACTTTGTCGTACCGCCCATGCTTTGAACCTCAACCTTTCTTGCAAAGTCAGCATTGGTTTGCGCACATGGTCCTATCAATTGCCCAGCTGTAATTCGTTTACCTCACATAGCTGTTTTATCGTCTTTTGGGAGAGAGACATCACTAGTGAACATCATGAGACTCCGGTCCATATTACCATCATTGATCACATCCGCTATTTACTTTTCGCTTTTACATACTATTGCAAACAATATATCTATCACTACTATCATTTGCGTTTAATCCTTTGTAAACGACAAGGCCGGAGGGATTGACAACCTCTCTGTACTCATTGGGAGCAAAGTTTTTTGTATCTGTGTGCATGTCCACGTCGATTGCTAATATCTGACGCCGTTAGCAGTTGACACCTTCTTGTTGAACCTAGGAGTCTCTGGGGATTCGATCCTTGGTATCTTTGCCAAGGGAAAAACTTCCGCAACACTACATCTCACACCTTCCACTTGGGGTAACCAACAAGGGGCGAGAAGCCTAGCAAGAGTTTTTCTGGCGCCGTTGCCGGGGAGTTGCACGCTATCTTTTACCTTTTCTTTTTAGTCTTGTTAGTTTACCTTTCAATTTTCTTTATGTCTTTTCACTAGTTATGTTTATGGACAACCTTGCTATTGGATCGTTGCTTGCGGGAAGACGCCCCACACCTGTGGTGGTTGCTCCTCCCCCTACTGATATTGTGCCCTATAAAATACCGGCTGGTATTATCGATTATATTTTGGCTAATCGTTATGCAGGAGACAGACATCCCGGTGAACACTTGCTATATCTGTCACAACTATGTTCATTATTTAAGCTTGCAGGTGTATCAAGGGAGTTTGTCATGAGGAAATTGTTCGCCGTATCACTTATAGATAATGCTTTAGATTGGTATAAGCTTCTCGATAGCTCGCACTTGCTTGATTGGCAAGAGCTTGTGTCTCTCTTTTATACTAAGTTTTATCATCTTCATGAAATTCATCGAGACAGGAACTATATCTATAACTTTAGGTCTCGTGACGGAGAGAGCGTAGCTCAAGCTTGGGGGAGACTGAAAACGTTAATGCTAAAATGTCCTAGCCATGGGCTCCCCAAAGATGCTTATGTGGAGAGTAAGAGTACCTTTTTGCATGTGGATCATGGTAACAAGGCTTTATGTGATGCTTATATTGTTGAGTTTATTCGTGATCCCACTGAAAATTATTATGAGAAGGGAACATATGCTTATAGATATTTCAATAATATCAAGTTCCCTCTCTTTATGGTGAATATTTTGGAGTTATGCTTGTTCTGCCTTCCTATGCTAGTTGCTTTATGCTTCAATAATTTATTTTCTTACAAGATTCCCATGCATAGGAAGTATGTTAGACTTAAATATGTTTTATATATGCTTCTTGATGCTCTCTTTTGTTCTTCAACTCTTATTCCTACGAGAGCATCATTAAAGTCTTAAGCCTATCTTTATGGCTATAAAGAAAGAGATCTAGGGAGACAACCCTTGTTATGTTTGCTTTCAGTTTGTTCTTTCAGTTTTAGTGGTCTTGATGTTTGTTACTACAGTAGCATCATCATTGTATCTTTGCTTTTCAATTTTGTGCCAAGTATAGCCTCTGATTGCTAGAAAGTTCAAAAGTTGTGAGGTGCTGTCCAGGAAACAGATTCTGTCCTTGGATAGAAAATTCGTATAAAATCACCAGATCATCTTTTTGGTCTGAATTTTTTCGACAGCGTGCTCTATATAATTGTCTTTCGCGCGTCTGTTCTGAGTTTTTTTATTAGAGTTGCAGAAGTGCCCCGAACAAATCATTTACTACCTGCTGTTCTGTTTTTCACAGATTCTGTCCTGTTTTGCCTTTCCTTCATTTTGCAAACCTAGAGCTTGCTTTTTCTTTGCAAAAACCTTTTGGCAATCTTGAGAAACAGTAGAACTTCAATAATATCTTTATTTCCAGCAAGGTACAATTATTTTATTATGGGTACTAACCTCGCTAATCAGATTATGATGAGTTATGTATGAAGGGAGTTTTCAAGTGTGCGAGGGAAGATGATAAAAAGATTCAGGAGTGTCAAGCGCTCAAGCTTGGGGATGCCCCCGTGCACCCCCAAGAAATATTCAAGGAGACTCAAGCGTCTAAGCTTGAGGATGCCCCCGTGCATCCCCTTCTCCATCAACATTATCAGTTCGTCTTTCGTTCCACTATATTTTTATCACTTCATGTGTTATGTGCTATGCTTGGAGCGTCTCGCTTTTAGTTTCCTTTTTAGTTTTTCATAACGAGTCGGAACTCAGCTTTCTTTATGTGGGAGAGAAACACGCTCCACTTCTACCTAGAACATAACATAGAATTTTCATGACTATCTTTGCTGTGTGTGTTCTTTGTCTTTTAATAGCTACTATCATGCTCTGCTCTTAGTATTCATGCTTATCTTTTTAAAGAGCTTGTGTTTAGTTGGTTGCTTGAACTCTCTTTAATTATCATGCTTATCTTATTAAGAGAGTTTGCTTCCGTTGCATTGGTTAATATGTCTATGATAAAGATGCTACGTGCATAATGGCGCTTACTAGTTCAGGTTTTCTTATGGTTAGTCTCAAATAGCTGGGGGATTCCCAATGTGTTATTGGAGTACCAACATGATTTGTTTGCCAATGATGTGGTATGGTTTAGTAATATCTTCCCTCAAGAATTTATTTTGATTGACTTGGCGTATGCTCACGCATATTTAAGACTGTAAAGAAAGTCTGTCAAGCCTTGATGATCTTTTATTTCTGAGTAGCGATATAACTTCCATGCCTGATTCAATGTTGCTTTGTCGCTCTGCATGATTATGACCGTCATTGCTCTCTTAGTTGGTCGCTCCCAGTCTTTTGCTAACCTCCACCTGTACTAAGCGGACTGACTGCTTGTGCATCCACATCCTTTTAAACCAGTTATGCCATATGAGTCCACCATACCTACCTATATGTGGTATTTCACCGCCACTCCAAGTAAATTTACATGTGCTACCTTTAAAACCTTCAGTTTTTGCAATACATAGCTCATGGGAAAGTAGCTTAAAAACTATTGTGGTAAAGAATATGTCGCTTATGTATCTTATTTCTTATAAGTTGCTTGCTGAGCGGTATCCATGTTTCTGGGGACGCCATCAACTGTTACACTTTTGTTGAATATCATGTGAGTTGCTATGCATGTTCGTCTTGTCTGAAGTAAGGGTGATTTTCCATGGGTTGAACGGTTTGAGTATGCATATTGTTAGAAAAGAACATTGGGCCGCCAACCAAAGCCATGTATCATGGTGGAAGTTTTAGCTTGGACATTAATCCTCAATCTCTTATGAGAATATGCTTAAGCATTAAAGAGGAGTCCATTATCTATTTTCTATGTTGTCCCGGTATGGATGTCCTCAAGTTGAGATCTATCAAAAACGAGAAATCAAATGCGATCTATCTCCTTGGACCTTTGTACAGGTGACATAGAGGTACCCCTTTGTGACACTTGGTTGAAACATATGTAATGCAATGACAATCCATGGAAATCCGAGCTAATTAGGACAAGGTGTGAGCACTATTGGTATTCGATGCATGAGGCTTGCAACTTATAGGATGTCTTATGCATAACACATATGAAGTACTATTACCGTTGACAAAATTGTTTCTATGTTTTCAAAATAAAAAGCTCTAGCACATGAGTAATCCCTGCTTCCCTCTGCGAAGGGCCATTCTTTTACTTTTATGTTGAGTCTCCACCTTCTTTTAAAAGCACCAACTACTGAGAGCATGATTGTCATTCTGAGTGTAATGTGCATTGTCCCAAAGTAGCATTGTCTTTTGCATGATTGTGATATCATTTATTCTGAAATCATTGTATCTAGTGATCACTTAAACCTTGGAGGTGCCCCTGCATTTATGTTTTGCATCACTAAATGGGGCAAGCTAGATATCACTTTATCATATTTGCACACCATGTTCATTACAAATCTATTTGATGTTTCAATGTCATGTTGTAAAACTTTCAGTTCTTTGTGATTTTCTCATGAGGCAACTTAATTACTATAGATTCATTATCTCAGTAAGCTTTTGTCATATGACTATGAAAAGTCCTATATGGTTAATAGGATGTCACCACATAAATTATTCTTGTTATCATTTACCTACTCGAGGACGAGCAGGAATTAAGCTTGGGGATGTTGATACGTCCAAAACGTATCTATAATTTCTGCTTGCTCCATGCCTCTTCTGGGTGATATTGCTATGTTATTTATACACTTCCATACACTTTTGATCATATTTGGACTAACCTATTAACTCAGTGCACCCCAGTGCCAGTTTCTGTTTTTGGCTGTTTTTGTATTTCAGGTTTTCACATTATGAGAACTGCCAGGAAAAATCCAGAAAAATTATATAAAAAATCAGCGTTCCAGAAACTACCGTGCGCCCGAAGGACAGCCGGGGGGGCCACCAGGTCTCCAAGCGCCCTGGCGGCGCCCCCCCCCCTGGGCCGCGCCGGGGGGGCGCCTGAGCCCCCCGAGGCTCCTCCGATGCCCCCCTTTGGCATATATTTAAAGCGTCTCGAGAAACCCTCGAAACAGGAACTCTTTTTCGCGATCTCATCTCTGTTCCGCCGCCGCCGCTTCCAAGATCGGGAGCACCAGGAGAACTCTTCCCGGCCCCCTGCCGGAGAGGAGGATCACCACCGGGAGCCTCTCCACCACCATGGACGCCTCCCGGATGAGTTGTGAGTAGTCTCCCTTGGACCATGAGTCCATGACCAGTAGTTATGTGATGTTCCCCTCCCGTTCTTGTGCTTCACTAATTAGTCCTCGTGAGCTGCCCTACATGATCGAGGCACATATGTAATCCTTATGATGTTGCTATGATGAGTTTGCTGGGATCCGATGGATTATGAGATTATGTTCAGATTGTGCTTGAGTAATATATTTGATCTACCTCTTTTATATTTATGTTTGTAAGTAATTCTTGCATGTTTTCCGTTGTTATTTATTGCTTTGGCCAAGTAATAGGTAGTGACTCCAAGAGGGAACGTTATGCTCGATTGTGGGTTCATGCCCCTCGATGACTAGTTTGAGTGACAGAAACATGAGTCTAGGGGATGTGATGTTGCCACAAGGGGGAAAACAATGGTGCTTGTGCCCGCGGGTGCAAGGATTGTTTACTTTACGCAAAGTTCTTTTAATGCAGTTGTCTGTTGCTTTGAGTTTACACTATGGGTGGGGCTCGCAACTTAATACCAGCGAGATGTTCTGGATAGATATCTCAAGGTGGATGATTAGTAGTAGATATTGATGGATTTCGGTCTACTTACTTTGGCGTACCGCCCATGCTTTGAACCTCAACCTTTCTTGCAATGTAGTCAGCATTGGTTTGCGTTCGTGGTCCTGTCAATTGCCCAGCTGTAATTCGTTTACCTCACATAGCTGATTTATCGTCTTTTGGGAGAGAGACATCACTAGTGAACATCATGAGACTCCGGTCCATATTACCATCATTGATCACATCCGCTATTTACTTTTCGCTTTTACTTACTATTGCAAACAATATATCTATCACTACTATCATTTGCGTTTAATCCTTTGTGAACTACAAGGCCGGAGGGATTGACAACCTCTCTGTACTCGTTGGGAGCAAAGTTATTTGTATCTGTGTGCAGGTCCACGTTGATTGCTAATATCTGGCGCCGTAGCAGTTGACACCTTCTTGTTGAACCTAGGAGTCTCTGGGGATTCGATCCTTGGTATCTTTGCCATGGGAAAAACTTCCGCAACACTACATCTCACACCTTCCACTTGGGGTAACCTTCGAGGGGCGAGAAGCCTAGCAAGGTGCCCCTGCATTTATGTTTTGCTTCACTAAAGGGGGCAAGCGAGATATCACTTTATCATATTTGCACACCATGCTCATTACAAATCTATTTGATGTTTCAATATCATATTGTAAAACTTTCAGTTCTTTGTGATTTTCTCATGAGGCAACTTAATTACTATAGATTCATTGTCTCAGTAAGCTTTTGTCATGTGACTATGAAAAAGTCCTATATGGTTAATAGCATGTCACCACAGAAATTATTCTTGTTATCATTTACCTACTCGAGGACGAGCAGGAATTAAGCTTGGGGATGTTGATACGTCCAAAACGTATCTATAATTTCTGCTTGCTCCATGCCTCTTTTGGGTGATATTGTTATGATATTTATACACTTCCATACACTTTTGATCATATTTGGACTAACCTATTAACTCAGTGCACCCCAGTGCCAGTTTCTGTTTTCGGCTGTTTTTGTATTTCAGGTTTTCCCATTACGAGAACTGCCAGAAAAAATCCCGGAAAAATTATATAAAAAATCAGCATTCCAGAAGCTACCAGGCACCCGAAGCACAGCCGGAGGGGGGCCACTAGGGCTCCAGGCGCCCTGGTGGCGCGGCCCCCCTGGCCGCGCCGGGGGGGCACCTGGGCCCCCCGAGCCTCGTCTGATGCCCCCCTTTGGCATATATTTATATCGTGTCCCGAAACCCTCGAGACGGGAACCCTTTTTCGCGATCTCATCTCTGTTCCGCCGCCGCCGCCGCTTCCAAGATCGGGAGCACCAGGAGAACTCTTCCCGGCACCCTGCCGGAGGGGAGGATCACCACCGGGAGCTTCTCCACCACCATGGACGCCTCCCGGATGAGTTGTGAGTAGTCTCCCTTGGACCATGGGTCCATGACCAGTAGCTATGTGATGTTCTCCTCCCGTTCTTGTGCTTCACTAATTAGTCCTCGTGAGCTGCCCTACATGATCGAGGCACATATGTAATCCTTATGCTGTTGCTATGATGAGTTTGCTGGGATCCGATGGATTATGAGATTATGTTCAGATTGTGTTTGAGTAATATATTTGATCTACCTCTTTTATATTTATGTTCGTAAGTAATTCTTGCATGTTCTCTGTTGTTATTTATTGCTTTGGCCAAGTAGTAGGTAGTGACTCCAAGAGGGAACGTTATGCTTCATTGTGGGTTCATGCCCCTCGATGACTAGCTTGAGTGACAGAAACATGAGTCTAGGGGATGTGCTGTTGCCACAAGGGGGAAAACAATGGTGCTTGTGCCCGCGAGTGCAAGGATTGTTTACTTTACGCAAAGTTCTTTTAATGCAGTTGTCTGTTGCTTTGAGTTTACACTATGGGTGGGACTCGCAACTTAATACCAGCGAGATGTTCTGGATAGATATCTCAAGGTGGATGATTAGTAGTAGATGCAGATGGATTTCGGTCTACTTACCTCGGCGTACCACCCATGCTTTGAACCTCTACCTTTCTTGCAACTTAGTCAGCATTGGTTTACGCACATGGTCCTGTCAATTGCCCAGCTGTAATTTGTTTACCTCACATAGCAGTTTTATCGTCTTTTGGGAGAGAGACATCACTAGTGAACATCATGGGACTCCGGTCCATATTACCATCATTGATCACTTCCGCTATTTACATTACGCTTTTACTTACTATTGCAGCAATATCTATCACTACTATCACTTGTGTTTGATCCTTTGTAAACGACAAGGCCGGAGGGATTGACAACCTCTTTGTACTCGTTGGGAGCAAAGTTATTTGTATCTGTGTGCAGGTCCACGTTGATTGCTAATATCTGGCGCCGTTAGAAGTTGACACCTTCTTGTTGAAACTGGGAGTCTCAGGGGAAATCGATCCTTGATATCTTTGCCAAGGGAAAACTTCCGCTACACTGCATCTCAAACCTTCCACTTGGGGTAACCAACGAGGGGCGAGAAGCCATCAAGATGCACTCCATTATGCTCGTTGCTAGATGTCTCCTTAGATTGATCTTGGTGAAAGCGTAGAATTTTTTTGAATTCTGCTACGTTCCCCAACAGTGGTATCAGAGCTAGGTCTTTGTGTAGCATCTTGCACGAGTAGAACACAAACAAGTTGTGGGCGTTGAGTTTGCTCAATTTTCTTACCGTCACTAGTCCAATCTTGATTCGGCGGCATCGTGCGATGAAGCGGCCCGGACCGACCTTACACGTACGCTTACGTGAGACTGGTTCCACCGACTGACATGCACTAGTTGCATAAGGTGGCTGGCGGGTGTCTGTCTCTCCCACTTTAGTCGGATCGGATTCGATGAACAGGGTCCTTATGAAGGGTAAATAGAAATTGAAAAATCACGTTGTGGTTTTTGGCGTAGGTAAGAAACGTTCTTGCTAGAAAACCTATAGAAGCCACGTAAAACTTGCAACAACAATTAGAGGTCGTCTAACTTGTTCTTGCAGCATGTGCTATGTGATGTGGTATGGCCAAGAAGATGTGATGAATGATATATGTGATGTATGAGATTGATCATGTTCTTGTAATAGGGAATCACGACTTGCATGTCGATGATAATGACAACCGGCAGGAGCCATAGGAGTTGTCTTAATTATTGTATGACCTGCGTGTCACTGAATAACGCCATGTAATTTACTTTACTTTATTGCTAAATGTTAGCCATAGTAGTAGAAGTAATAGTTGGCGTGACGACTTCATGAAGACACGATGATGGAGATCATGATGATGGAGATCATGGTGTCGAGCCGGTGACAAAGATGATCATGGTGCCCCGAAGATGGAGATCGAAGGAGCAAGATGATATTGGCCATATCATGTCACTTTATTTGATTGCATGTGATGTTTATCATGTTTATGCATCTTGTTTACTTAGAACGACGATAGTAAATAAGATGATCTCTCACTAAAAAAATTCAAGAACTGTGTTCCCCCTAACTGTGCACCGTTGCTAAGGATCGTTGTTCCGAAGCACCACGTGATGATCGGGTGTGATAGGCTCTAACGTTCGCATACGACGGGTGTAAGCCAGATTTACACACGCAATACACTTAGGGTTCACTTGACGAGCCTAGCATGTACAGACATGGCCTCGGAACACGGAAGACCGAAAGGTCGAACATGAGTTGTATAGTAGATACGATCAACATGAAGATGTTCACCGTTGATGACTAGTCCGTCTCACGTGATGATCGGACACGGGCTAGTCGATTCGGATCATGTATCACTTAGATGACTAGAGAGATGTCAATCTGAGTGGGAGTTCTTTAAAATTTGATTAGAAGAACTTAATTGTCATGAACATAGTCTAAAATCTTTACAATATGTCTTGTAGATCAAATGGCCCACGCTCAAGTTGCCCTCAACTTCAACGCGTTCCTAGAGAAAACCAAGCTGAAAGACGATGGTAGCAACTATACGGATTGGGTCCGTAACATGAGGATTATCCTCATAGCTGCCAAGAGATCATATGTCCTTGAAGCACCGCTAGGTGATGCACCCGTTCTCCCGGCGACCCAAGACGTTATGAACACCTGGCAGTCGCGTTGTGATGATTACTCCCTAGTTCAGTGCGGCATGCTTTATAGCTTAGAGTCGGGGCTCCAAAAGCGTTTTGAGCACCACGGAGCATATGAGATGTTCCAAGAGCTGAAAATGGTTTTCCAGGCTCATGCCGAGTCGAGAGATATGACGTCTCTGACGCATTCTACAGTTGTAAGATGGAGGAGAATAGTTCTGTCAGCGAGCACATACTCAAGTTGTCTGGGTTGCACAACCGCTTGTCTCAGTTGGGAATGAATCTCCCAGACGAAGCGGTCGTTGACAGAATCCTTCAGTCGCTCCCACCTAGCTACAAGAGCTTCGTGTTAAATTTCAATATGCAGGGGATGGAGAGGTCCATTCCCGAGGTGTATTCGATGCTGAAATCAGCGGAGGTGGATATCAAGAAAGAACATCAAGTGTTGATGGTCAATAAAACCACTAAGTTCAAGAAAGGCAAGGGTAAGAAGAAGTTCAAGAAAGACGGCAAAGGAGTTGTCGCGCCCGGTAAGCCAGTTGCCGGGAAGAAGCCAAAGAATGGACCCAAGCCTGAAACTAAGTGTTTTCATTGCAAGGGAACGGGTCACTGGAAGCGGAACTGCCCCAAATACTTAGCAGACAAGAAGGCCGGCAACGTCAAAGGTATATATGATATACATGTTATTGATGTGTACCTTACCAGCGCTCGTAGTAGCTCCTGGGTATTTGATACCTGTGCAGTTGCTCACATTTGTAACTCAAAGCAGGAGCTGCGGAATAAGCGGAGACTGGCGAAGGACGAGGTGACGATGCGCGTCGGGAATGGTTCCAAGGTTGATGTGATCGCCGTCGGCACGCTGCCTCTACATCTACCCTCGGGATTAGTTTTAAACCTTAATAATTGTTATTTAGTACCAGCTTTGAGCATGAACATTGTATCTGGATCTCGTTTGATGCAAGATGGCTACTCATTTAAATCCGAGAATAATGGTTGTTCTATTTATTTGAGAGATATGTTTTATGGTCATGCCCCGCTGGACAATGGTTTATTTTTGATGAATCTCGATCGTGATGATACACATATTCATAGTGTGAATGCCAAAAGATGTAAAGTTGATAATGATAGTCCCACATACTTGTGGCATTGCCGCCTTGGTCATATTGGTGTCAAGCGTATGAAGAAGCTCCATACAGATGGACTTCTAGAGTCTCTTGATTATGAATCATTTGACACGTGCGAACCGTGCCTCTTGGGCAAGATGACCAAGACTCCGTTCTCCGGAATAATGGAGCGAGCAACCAACTTGTTGGAAATCATACATACCGATGTGTGCGGTCCAATGAGTGTTGAGGCTCGCGGAGGCTATCGTTATGTTCTCACCCTCACAGATGACTTAAGTAGATATGGGTATATCTATTTGATGAAGCACAAGTCTGAGACCTTTGAAAAGTTCAAGGAATTTCAGAATGAGGTTGAGAATCAATGTGACAGAAAAATAAAGTTCTTGCGATCAGATCGTGGGGGTGAATATTTAAGTCATGAATTTGGCACGCACATAAGGAACTGTGGAATTGTTTCACAATTGACACCGCCCGGAACACCTCAGCGTAACGGTGTGTCCGAACGTCGAAATCGTACTTTGTTGGACATGGTGCGATCTATGATGTCTCTCACTGACTTACCGCTATCTTTTTGGGGTTATGCTTTAGAGACTGCCGCATTCACTTTAAATAGGGCTCCGTCGAAATCCGTTGAGACGACATCGTATGAACTTTGGTTTGGCAAGAAACCTAAGTTGTCGTTTCTGAAAGTTTGGGGTTGCGATGCTTATGTCAAGAAACTTCAACCTGAAAAGCTCGAACCCAAATCGGAAAAATGCGTCTTCATAGGATACCCAAAGGAAACGATTGGGTATACCTTCTACCACAGATCCGAAGGCAAGGTCTTTGTTGCCAAGAATGGATCCTTTCTGGAGAAAGAGTTTCTCTCGAAAGAAGTGAGTGGGAGGAAAGTAGAACTTGATGAGGTGACAGTCACCCCTCCCGAACCGGAAAGTAGCGCAGCGAAGGAAATGTTCCTGAGGTGCCTGCACCGACAAGAGAGGAAGTTAATGATGATGATCATGAAGAAACAGATCAAGTTACTGCTGAACTTCGAAGGTCCACGAGGACACGTTCCGCACCAGAGTGGTACGGCAACCCTGTCATGGAAATCATGTTGTTAGACAACGGTGAACCTTCGAACTATGAAGAAGCGGTGGCGGGCCCGGATTCCAATAAGTGGCTTGGAGCCATGAAATCTGAGATAGAATCCATGTATGAAAACAAAGTATGGACTTTGGTGGACTTGCCTGATGATAGGCACGCCATAGAAAATAAATGGATATTTAAGAAGAAGACAGACGCGGATGGTAATGTGACCATCTATAAGGCTCGACTTGTCGCTAAGGGTTATCGACAAGTTCAAGGGATTGACTACGACGAGACTTTCTCTCCCGTAGCGATGCTGAAGTCAGTCCGAATCATGTTAGCAATTGCCGCATTCTATGATTATGAGATATGGCAAATGGACGTCAAAACGGCATTCCTCAATGGCTTCCTCAAGGAAGAACTGTATATGATGCAGCCGGAAGGTTTTGTCGATCCAGAGAATGCTAACAAAGTATGCAAGCTCCAGCGCTCGATCTATGCGCTGGTGCAAGCATCTCGGAGTTGGAATATTCGCTTTAATGATGTGATCAAAGCGTTTGGCTTTATACAGACTTGGGGAGAAGCATGTATTTACAAGAAAGTGAGTGGGAGCTCTATAGCATTTCTCATATTATATGTGGATGACATATTGCTGATGGGAAATGATATAGAATTCTTGGAGAGCATAAAGGCTTATTTGAATAAGAGTTTTTCAATGAAGGACCTTGGAGAAGCTGCTTACATATTAGGCATCAAAATCTATAGAGATAGATCAAGACGCCTCATTGGTCTTTCACAAAGCACATACCTTGACAAGATATTGAAGAAGTTCAATATAGATCAGTCCAAGAAGGGGTTCTTGCCTGTTTTGCAAGGTATGAGATTGAGCAAGGCTCAGTCCCCGACCACGGCAGAAGATAGAGAAAAGATGAGTGTCATTCCCTATGCCTCGGCCATAGGTTCTATCATGTATGCCATGCTGTGTACCAGACCTGATGTGAACCTTGCCATAAGTTTGGTAGGGAGGTACCAAAGTGATCCCGGTATGGAACACTGGACATCGGTCAAGAACATCCTAAAGTACCTGAAGAGGACTAAGGATATGTTTCTCGTTTATGGAGGTGACGAAGAGCTCGTCGTAAAGGGTTACGTCGATGCTAGCTTCGACACAGATCTGGATGACTCTAAGTCACAAACCGGATACGTGTATATTTTGAATGGTGGAGCAGTCAGCTGGTGCAGTTGCAAGCAGAGTGTCGTGGCGCATTCTACATGTGAAGCGGAGTACATAGTTGCTTGCGAAGCAGCGCAAGAAGGAGTCTGGATGAAGGAGTTCATCACTGACCTAGGAGTCATTCCAAGCGCGTCAAGCCCGATGACTATCTTCTGTGACAACACTGGAGCTATTGCCATTACCAAGGAGCCCAGGTTTCACAAGAAGACCAAGCACATCAAGCGCCGTTTCAACTCCATCCGGAATTATGTTCAAGATGGAGACATAGATATTTGTAAAGTGCATACGGATCTGAATGTTGCAGACCCGTTGACTAAACCTCTTCCACGGGCAAAACATGATCAACACCAGAACTCTATGGGTGTTCGATTCATCACAATGTAACTAGATTATTGACTCTAGTGCAAGTGGGAGACTATTGGAAATATGCCCTAGAGGCAATAATAAAAGTATTATTATTATATTTCCTTGTTCATGATAATTGTCTGTTATTCATGCTTGAATTGTATTGTACGGAAACAGCGATACATGTGTGAATACATAGACCACAACATGTCCCTGGTAAGCCTCTAGTTACTAGCTCGTTGATCAACAGATGGTCACGGTTTCCTGACCATGGACATTGGATGTCATTGATAACGGGATCACATCATTAGGAGAATGATGTGATGGACAAGACCCAATCCTGAGCCTAGCACGAGATCGTATAGTTCATAATGCTTAAGCTTTTCCGGTGTCAAGTATTTATTCCTTAGACCATGAGGTTGTGCAACTTCCGGATACCGTAGGAATACTTTGGGTGTGCCAAACGTCACAACGTAACTGGGTGGCTATAAAGGTACGCAACGGGTATCTCCGAAAGTGTCTGTTGAGTTGGTACGAACCGAGACTGGGATATTGTCACTCCGTATGACGGAGAGGTACCTCTGGGCCCACTCGGTAAGACATCATCATAATGAGCTCAAAGTGACTAAAGAGTTAGTCACGGGATGATGGATTACGGAACGAGTAAAGAGACTTACCATGACGAGATTGAACAAGGTATCGGGCATACCGACGATCGAATCTCGCGCAAGTACCGTACCGATAGACAAAGGGAATAACATACGGGATTGAGTGAATCCTTGACACAGTGGTTCATCCGATGAGATCATCGAGGAACACGTGGGAACCAACATGGGTATCCAGATCCCGCTGTTGGTTATTGACGGGAGAGTTGTCTCGGTCATGTCTGCGTGTCTCCCGAACCCGTAGGGTCTACACACTTAAGGTTTGGTGACGCTAGGGTTGTAGAGATACATGCACGTGGAAACCTGAATGTTGTCCGGAGTCCCGGATGAGATCCCGGACGTCACGAGGAGTTCCGGAATGGTCGGGAGGTAAAGAATGATATATAGGAAGTCCAGTTTCGGCCATCGGGTGAACTCCGGGGTCACCGGGAGTGTCCCGGGACCACCGGAGGGGTCCCGGGGGTCCACCGGGTGGGGCCACCCATCCCGGTGGGTCCCCTAGGCCGCAAGGGGAAGGGGGCCAGCCCCTGGTGGGCTGGCGCACCCATATGGGCCCCCCTTCATGCGCCTAGGGTTGAAACCCTAGGGGGAGGGGGCGCCCCCTATGCCTTGGGGGGCAAGTTTCCCCCCTTGGCCGCCCCACCCTGGAGATCTGATCTCCCAGGGCCGGCGCCCCCCCGGGCCCCTATATATAGTGGGGGGAGAAGGCAGCCGCACCCCAAGCCTCTGGCGCCTCTCCCCCCTCCCGTCACACCTCCTACTCCTTACGCAGGGCGCCGGTGAAGCCCTGCAGGATTTCCCGTTGCATCCACCACCACGCCGTTGTGCTGCTGGATCTCCGTCAACCTCTCCTCCCCCCTTGCTGGATCAAGAAGGAGGAGACGTCGCTGTACCGTACGTGTGTCGAACGCGGAGGTGCCGTCCGTTCGGCGCTGGGATCATCGGTGACGAAGAACGCGAAGAGTACGACTACTTCATCCACGTTCCTTCGAACGCTTCCGCTCGCGATCTACAAAGGGTATGTAGATGCACTCCATTATGCTCGTTGCTAGATGACTCCTTAGATTGATCTTGGTGAAAGCGTAGAATTTTTTTGAATTCTTCTACGTTCCCCAACAATATTGGCTCCTACATATTCTACGAAGATCTTTATCGGTCAAACCGCATAACAACATACGTTGTTCCTTTTGTCATCGGTATGTTACTTGCCCGAGATTCGATCGTCGGTATCTATATACCTAGTTCAATCTCGTTACCGGCAAGTCTCTTTACTCGTTCCGTAATACATCATCTCGTGACTAACTCATTAGTCATTTGCTTGCAAGGCTTATTATGATGTGCATTACCGAGAGGGCCCAGAGATACCTCTCCGACACTCGGAGTGACAAATCCTAGTCTTGATCTATGTCAACATCACGAGTACTTTCGGAGACACCTGTAGAGCATCTTTATGATCACCCAGTTACGTTGTGACGTTTGATAGCACACAAGGTGTTCCTACGGTATTCGGGAGTTGCATAATCTCATAGTCATAGGAACATGTATAAGTCATGGAGAAAGCAATAGCTGTAAAACTAAACGATCATAGTGCTATGCTAACGGATGGGTCTAGTCCATCACATCATTCTCCTAATGATGTGATCCCGTTGATCAAATGACAACTCATGTCTATGGCTAGGAAACATAGCCATCTTTGATCAATGAGCTAGTCTAGTAGAGGCATACTAGGGACATACTATTTTGTCTATGTATTCACACATGTATCAAGTTTCCGGTTAATACAATTCTAGCATGAATAAAAGACATTTATCATGATATAAGGAAATACAAAATAACATCTTTATTATTGCCTCTAGGGCATATTTCCTTCAGTCTCCCACTTGAACTAGAGTCAATAATCTAGATTACAAAGTGATGACCCTCACACCCATGGAGTCCTGGTGCTGATCATGTTTTGCCCGTGGAAGAGGCTTAGTCAACGGGCCTGCAACATTCAGATCCGTATGTATTTTGCAAATCTCTATGTCTCCCTCCTTGACTAGATCGCGGATGGAATTGAAGCGTCTTTTGATGTGCTTTGTTCTCTTGTGAAACCTGAATTCCTTCGCCAAGGCTATTGCTCCAGTGTTGTCACAAAAGATTTTCATTGGACCCGATGCACTAGGTATTACACCTAGATCAGATATGAACTCCTTCATCCAGACTCCTTCATTTGCTGCTTCCGAAGCAGCTATGTATTCCGCTTCACACGTAGATCCTGCCACGACGCTCTGCTTGGAACTGCACCAACTGACAGCTCCACCGTTCAATAAAAATACATATCCGGTTTGTGACTTAGAGTCATCCGGATCAGTGTCAAAGCTAGAATCGACGTAACCGTTTACGACGAGTTCTTTGTCACCTCCATATACAAGAAACATATCCTTTGTCCTTTTCAGGTACTTCAGGATGTTCTTGACCGCTGTCAAGTGATCCACTCCTGGATTACTTTGGTACCTTCCTGCTAGACTTATAGCAAGGCACACATCAGGTCTAGTACACAGCATTGCATACATGATAGATCCTATGGCTGAGGCATAGGGAATGACTTTCATTTTCTCTCTATCTTCTGCAGTGGTCGGGCATTGAGTCTTACTCAACTTCATACCTTGTAATACAGGCAAGAACCCTTTCTTTGACTGATCCATTTTGAACTTCTTCAAAATCTTATCAAGGTATGTGCTTTGTGAAAGTCCAATTAAGCGTCTTGATCTATCTCTATAGATCTTGATGCCTAATATATAAGCAGCTTCACCGAGGTCTTTCATTGAAAAACTCTTATTCAAGTATCCTTTTATGCTATCCAGAAATTCTATATCATTTCCAATCAATAATATGTCATCCACATATAATATTAGAAATGCTACAGAGCTCCCACTCACTTTCTTGTAAATACAGGCTTCTCCAAAAGTCTGTATAAAACCATATGCTTTGATCACCTCATCAAAGCGTATATTGCAACTCCGAGATGCTTGCACCAGTCCATAGATGGATCGCTGGAGCTTGCATACTTTGTTAGCACCTTTTGGATCGACAAAACCTTCTTGTTGCATCATATACAACTCTTCTTTGAGATATCCATTCAGGAATGCAGTTTTGACATCCATTTGCCAGATTTCATAATCATAAAATGCGGCAATTGCTAACATGATTCAGACAGACTTAAGCATCGCTACAGGTGAGAAAGTCTCATCGTAGTCAACTCCTTGAACTTGTCGAAACCCTTTCGCAGCAAGTCGAGCTTTGTAAACAGTAACATTACCGTCTGCGTCGGTCTTCCTCTTGAAGATCCATTTATTTTCGATGGCCTGCCGATCATCGGGCAAGTCAACCAAAGTCCACACTTTGTTCTCATACATGGATCCCATCTCAGATTTCATGGCCTCAAGCCATTTTGCGGAATCTGGGCTCATCATCGCTTCCTCATAGTTCGTAGGTTCATCATGGTCTAGTAACATGACTTCCAGAACTGGGTTGCCGTACCACTCTGGTGCGGAACGTACTCTGGTTGATCTACGACGTTCAGCAGAAACTTGATCCGAAATTTCATGATCATCATCATTAACTTCCTCACTGATTGGTGTAGGAATCACTGGAACAATTTTCTGTGATGTACTACTTTCCAATTCGGGAGAAGGTATAATTACCTCATCAAGTTCTACTTTCCTCCCACTCACTTCTTTCGAGAGAAACTCCTTCTCTAGAAAGGATCCATTCTTAGCAACGAATATCTTGCCTTCGGATCTGTGATAGAAGGTGTACCCAACAGTCTCTTTTGGGTATCCTATGAAGACACATTTCTCCGACTTGGGTTCGAGCTTATCAGGTTGAAGCTTTTTCACATAAGCATCGCAGCCCCAAACTTTAAGAAACGACAACTTTGGTTTCTTGCCAAACCATAGTTCATAAGGTGTCGTATCAACGGATTTAGATGGTGCCCTATTTAACGTGAATGCAGCTGTCTCTAAAGCATAACCCCAAAACGATAGTGGTAAATCGGTAAGAGACATCATAGATCGCACCATATCCAATAAAGTACGGTTACGACATTCGGACACACCATTACGCTGTGGTGTTCCGGGTGGCGTGAGTTGTGAAACTATTCCACATTGTTTCAAATGAAGACCAAACTCGTAACTCAAATATTCTCCTCCATGATCAGATCGTAGAAACTTTATTTTCTTGTTACGATGATTCTCTACTTCACTCTGAAATTCTTTGAACTTTTCAAATGTTTCAGACTTGTGCTTCATTAAGTAGATATACCCATATCTGCTCAAATCATCAGTGAAGGTCAAAAAATAACGATACCCGCCGCGAGCTTCAACACTCATTGGCCCACATACATCAGTATGTATGATTTCCAACAAATCTGTTGCTCGCTCCATAGTTCCGGAGAACGGAGTTTTAGTCATCTTGCCCATGAGGCATGGTTCGCAAGCACCAAGTGATTCATAATCAAGTGATTCCAAAAGTCCATCACTATGGAGTTTCTTCATGCGCTTTACACCAATATGACCTAAACGGCAGTGCCACAAATAAGTTGCACTATCATTATTAACCTTGCATATTTTGGTTTCAATATTATGAATATGTGTATCACTACAATCGAGATCTAGCAAGAATAGACCACTCTTCAAGGGTGCATGACCATAAAAGATATTATTCATAAAAATAGAACAACCATTATTCTCTGATTTAAATGAATAACCGTCTCGCAACAAACAAGATCCAGATATAATGTTCATGCTCAACGCTGGCACCAAATAACAATTATTTAGGTCTAAAACTAATCCCGAAGGTAGATGTAGAGGTAGCGTGCCGACGGCGATCACATCGACTTTGGAACCATTTCCCACGCGCATCGTCACCTCGTCCTTAGCCAATCTTCGTTTAATCCGTAGTCCCTGTTTCGAGTTACAAATATTAGCAACCGAACCGGTATCAAATACCCAGGTACTACTACGAGCATTAGTAAGGTACACATCAATAACGTGTATATCACATATACCTTTGTTCACCTTGCCATCCTTCTTATCCGCCAAATACTTGGGGCAGTTCCGCTTCCAGTGTCCAGTCCCCTTGCAGTAGAAGCACTCAGTTTCAAGCTTGGCTCCAGACTTGGGTTTCTTCGTGGGAGTAGCAACTGTCTTGCTATTCTTCTTGAAGTTCCCCTTATTTCCCTTGCCCTTTTTCTTGAAACTAGTGGTCTTGTTAACCATCAACACTTGATGCTCCTTTTTGATTTCTACCTCCACAGCCTTGAGCATAGCGAAGAGCTCGGGAATTGTCTTTTGCATCCCTTGCATATTATAGTTCATCACGAAGCCTTTATAGCTTGGTGGCAGTGATTGAAGAACTCTATCAATAACACTATCCTCGTCAACTTTGCAACCAAGTTGAGTCATATGATTGTAGTACCCAGACATTCTGAGCAAGTGTTCACTGATAGAACTATTCTCCTCCATCTTGCAGTTGTAGAACTTATTGGAAATCTCATATTTCTCAATCCGGGCATTTGCTTGAAATATTAACTTCAACTCCTGGAACATCTCATATGGTCCATGACGTTCAAAACGTCGTTGAAGTCCCGGTTCTAAGCCATAAAGCATGGCACACTGAACTATCGTGTAGTCATCAGACCGCGACTGCCAGACATTCAAAGCGTCTACATTAGCGGGAGGGGGCTTGTCACCTAGCGGTGCTTCAAGGACATAATTCTTCTGTGCAGCAATGAGGATAATCCTCAAGTTACGGACCCAGTCCGTGTAATTGCTACCATCATCTTTCAACTTAGCTTTCTCTAGGAATGCATTAAAATTCAAAGGAACGGTAGCACGGGCCATTGATCTACAACAACATAGATATGCAAAAACTATCAGGACTAAGTTCATGATAAATTAAAGTTCAATTTAATCATATTAATTAAAGAACTCCAACTTAGATAGACATCCCTCCGGTCATCTAAATGATCACGTGATCCAAATCAACTAAACCATGTCCGATCATCATGTGAGATGGAGTAGTTTCAATGGTGAACATCTTATGTTGATCATATCTACTATATGATTCACGCTCGACCTTTCGGTCTCCAGTGTTCCGAGGCCATATCTGCATATGCTAGGCTCGTCAAGTTTAACCCGAGTATTCTGCGTGTGCAAAACTGGCTTGCACCCGTTGTATTTGAACGTAGAGCTTATCACACCCGATCATCACGTGGTGTCTCGGCACGACGAACTTTCGCAACGGTGCATACTCAGGGAGAACACTTATACCTTGAAATTTAGTAAGGGATCATCTTATAATGCTACCGTCGTTCTAAGCAGAATAAGAAGCATAATAAGATAAACATCACATGCAATCGAAATATGTGACATGATATGGCCATCATCATCTTGTGCTTTTGATCTCCATCTTCAAAGCACCGTCATGATCACCTTCGTCACCGGCGCGACACCTTGATCTCCATCGTAGCATCGTTGTCGTCTCGCCAACTATTGCTTCTACGACTATCGCTACGGCTTAGTGATAAAGTAAAGCAATTACATGGCGATTGCATTTCATACAATAAAGCGACAACCATATGGCTCCTGCCAGTTGCCGATAACATTACAAAACATGATCATCTCATACAAAACCGTATAACTCATCATGTCTTGACCATATCACATCACAACATGCCCTGCAAAAACAAGTTAGACGTCCTCTACTTTGTTGTTGCAAGTTTTACGTGGCTGCTACGGGCTTAGCAAGAACCGTTCTTACCTACGCATACAAAACCACAACGATGTTTTGTCAAGTATGTGCTGTTTTAACCTTCACAAGGACCGGGCGTAGCCATACTTGATTCAGCTAAAGTGAGAGAGACAAATACCCGCCAGTCACCTTTAAGCAACGAGTGCTCGTAACGGTGAAACCAGTCTCGCGTAAGCGTACGCGTAATGTCGGTCCGGGCCGCTTCATCTCACAATACCGCCGAAGCAAAATATGACATGATGGTAAGCAGTATGACTAGTATCGCCCACAACTCATTGTGTTCTACTCGTGCATATCATCTACGCATAGACCTGGCTCATGATGCCACTGTTGGGGAACGTAGTATTTTAAATTTTTCCTACGAACACGCAAGATCTATCTACCAGATGCATAGCAACGAGAGGGAAGAGTATGTCTACGTACCCTCGTAGACCGGAAGCGGAAGCGTCAAGTGACGCGGTTGATGTAGTCGAACTTCTTCGCGATCCAACCGATCAAGCACCGAACGTACGACACCTCCGCGTTCAGCACACGTTCAGCTTGATGACGTCCCACGAGCTCTTGATCCAGTTGAGCTTCACGGGAGAGTTTCGTCAGCACGACGGCGTGGTGACGGATATGATGTATCTACCGGCGCAGGGCTTCGCCTAAGCACTGCGACGGTATGACCGAGGTGTGTTTCTGTGGAGGGGGGCACCGCACACGGCTAGAACAATTCAACTTGTGTGTCTTTGGGTGCCCCCCTGTCCCCGTATATAAAGGAGCAAGGGGGAGGCCGGCCGGCCCTCCTATGGTGCGGCTAGGGCTGCAATCCTACTAGGAATAGGATTGCAATCCTATTCCTAGTAGGAACCTACCGAAGAAGGAAAAGGGGGGAAGGAAAGAGAGGGAGAGGGAGAGGGAAAGAGGGGCCGCGCCCCCCTCCCCTAGTCCTATTCGGACTCCTCCTAGGGAGGGGGCGCGCCACCTCCTGGCTGCTGCCCTCTCTCTCCCCTATGGCCCACCAGGGCCCACTATTCCCCCGGGGGGTTCCGGTAACCCCTCCGGCACTCCGGTAAATTCCGAAACTTTCCAGAACACTTCCGGTGTCCGAATATAGTCGTCCAATATATCAATCTTTATGTCTCGGATATTCCGAGACTCCTCGTCATGTCTGTGATCTCATCCGGGACTCCGAACTACCTTCGGTACATCAAAACTCATAAACTCATAATACCGATCGTCATCAAACGTTAAGCGTGCGGACCCTACGGGTTCGAGAACTATGTAGACATGACCGAGACTCATCTCCGGTCAATAACCAATAGCGGAACCTGGATGCTCATATTGGCTCCTACATATTCTACGAAGATCTTTTTCGGTCAAACCGCATAACAACATACGTTGTTCCTTTTGTCATCGGTATGTTACTTGCCCGAGATTCGATCGTCGGTATCTCTATACCTATTTCAATCTCGTTACCGGCAAGTCTCTTTACTCGTTCCGTAATACATCATCTCGTGACTAACTCATTAGTCATTTGCTTGCAAGGCTTATTATGATGTGCATTACCGAGAGGGCCCAGAGATACCTCTCCGACACTCGGAGTGACAAATCCTAGTCTTGATCTATGCCAACACCACGAATACTTTCGGAGACACCTGTAGAGCATCTTTATGATCACCCAGTTACGTTGTGACGTTTGATAGCACACAAGGTGTTCCTACGGTATTCGGGAGTTGCATAATCTCATAGTCATAGGAACATGTATAAGTCATGGAGAAAGCAATAGCAGTAAAACTAAACGATCATAGTGCTATGCTAACGGATGGGTCTAGTCCATCACATCATTCTCCTAATGATGTGATCCCGTTGATCAAATGACAACTCATGTCTATGGCTAGGAAACATAGCCATCTTTGATCAATGAGCTAGTCTAGTAGAGGCATACTAGGGATATACTATTTTGTCTATCTATTCACACATGTATCAAGTTTTCGGTTAATACAATTCTAGCATGAATAAAAGACATTTATCATGATATAAGGAAATACAAAATAACATCTTTATTATTGCCTCTAGGGCATATTTCCTTCAGGGGCGGGCACGACGGAGGATCCCGGCGCGGGGCGACGGTCGCGGTGGTCACCGGAGGCGACGAGGTGACCGGCAACGGAAGAGATGGGTTGGGCGGCGGTGAAGACATGATCGAACCAAAGCTAGCTGATACCAAATTGTTATGGCGCTGCTAGAAGGAGGGCGCGAGAGGGCCGGCCGGGGGCATTTTGCCCACGGCCAGGCAAGAGAGAAGGGATTTCCTTTTTAATTCTTACTTGATTAGATTGATACATCTCCTCTCTTTATATAGAGAGGTTTACTTGACTCTCAAGCAAGGCTTACTTGACCCCTAAGCAAGCGACCCTTATCTCTAATTAACCCTAAGACTAACGGGCTATACCGCCAGCCCAGACCATTAGGCCCATGACGTACTCTAACAACAATTTTGCGCCTGAGATCACATACCCTTGAAGAATTAAGTTACTAATGTTCTGAATGCTAGATGGATGGTAAGTCCTGCCAGTAGTCTCAGCAAGCAAAGGAAAACGGACACGAGAATTCAAGGAGAGACGGTCCCTTGTTTCTAAATAAAGGGAGTCACACATGGTACAACTGTAATCTGCTATGATAAAATTCTTCCACTAAATCATTTACGCAGGAGGAGCCAAGAATATCCTTATGCTTATTCTGACAGCAAGAATTTGAAAGCCATTGAAAAGTCTACGGTATTGGGTTATGTCCTATGTGTTTTAGTACTTTTCATGCACAGAAGGCCCTATATTTCTAGCTTTCAAAATCTACATTTTTTTTGGAATCAGGAGACAACAACATATCGGGAGAACCCTGCCTCCCGGGTCGCACGCGCGTGCGGCTCCGGAGGCTCCCCCAAACCCTAGCTCCAGCAGCCCCCAAATCCGCTCCCCCGGCCGCTGCCGCCGCCGGCGCCGGCGGTGGCGGCCGCGCTCGGCCGACAAAGACGGCGGGTGCTGGCGGTGCCCCTCGACGGTCTCCCTTCGCGCGGAGTGGGTTGTCCCCCGGGCAGCCATGGTGGTGGGGGTAACCGGCGGCGTGTCTCGTGGAGTTGGTCGCCGGTGCACGGCGGGGAGCGCGGCGGGGCGGTGGATCCGGGCGTGGTGTGATGCAGGGTGGTGGATGTGGGCGGAGCGCCGGCTGCTGGTGGCGGCGGCGCGAGCCCAGCCACTGAGGCGGCGGTGCCAAGGAGGCCCAGCCAGGACGGATCTTGGTGGGCAGCGGGCTGCTGGCTGCCTCCGTGTGAGGGGCGCGATGTTGCCTCGGGAGGTCTGGCGCTGGGATGTGCGCGGAGGTGCTGGTCAGATCCGATCCGGTGGCAGTCCCTTGGTGTGGGCGAAGGCCGACGCGGTGGATCTGGCTGCTGCACGACATGGTTGGTTGTGGCTGCTCCTCGTCCGAGTTGGTGGTGGTCTGGGTCGCGTTCTCTCGGCAGTGCAGGTGGGAAGATCCATTGCAGCGCGGCTTCAACGGCAATTAGCTACGGCGACGGCGGTGTGAGGCATCTTGGACAGTGCTGGCCGAAACCTGCGAGGTGTGGAGATGCGCGCCATTACGGATGAAAATCCTGCCCGGTTTTGGCCGGGCCGGCGGCGATGGCACCCGTGGGTGTCATTCCCCTCCCTGGAGGCGTCGTTGAGTGTGTCGCCATTCCTCTCGCTTGTTTGGTGTTGGCAGTTGTCTCCGGGCGAAAGCCTCGATTCGGTGTTGGATCGGTATGATGGCGGCGTCTTCAGCGTCGTGCCTCTGTTGGGAGCATCGTGCTGGGAGACATGGAGTTCCTAGGTTGCGCTCCTCCGTTGTTTGTCGCTGCCCTGATCGTTCTTCTTTGGCGCTATGTACGATCGTCACGGATGACTCCAAGATGGTGTCTTCCTCGGGACGGATCGAGTCCTGCCATCCTCTCGCCACCTCCTAGGCTTCTAGGGGGGATGGTGCGTCGACTTGAGATGCTTGGTGGAAGATGATGTTCTTTGGTGGTGATTGACGACGCGGCTAGGTGATCGATTTTGGGTAGGCCTTTTGTGTTGTAGTTGTATTGTAATGGGTGGCTGTCCTTGGACTAGCCGGATGTGGAGTTGTGCTATGCTTGTTGTTCGCAACAAGTGGTAGTCATTTTATACTTGCAATTCTCTTCTTCTATGAAGCTAAGGTACGCAATTTGCGTACTCTCGAAAAAAAATCTACAATTTGCATTTCAAGTAACGAGGGTGTACTATTGAACTATGTTATCCTAGTCCTGACATTATGGGCGAATTTCAAAAAATGTTCAAAAATGCAGCTAGCTACTGTAGAAGTTATGGGTGAATTGAAGTTCGGAGTAGCCACGGCCATATATTGCTCGTCCAGCATTTTGATTCTCTTTGAAATCAAACAGAGAGCTCGAACTATACAGAGGTAGTGTACTGTACTGTGTACAGCGGCGGCCCGGATACACACACCAACGGTTGGGTGTTACACCTTAAAAAAAAAAAACCAACGGGTGGGTGTTGGCCCACAGCAAGCCAGGCCCTTCAATGCCGGCCTAGATAGCGCGGCCCAGAAAGAAGGAAATGGAAGTGCCGGCCCAGCTTGGGAACTGGACACGGACCTCCCGTCCCGTGCGAGCTTCTCCATCGGTCTCCCTGGCGAGACACGACGGCCGGCGAGACCCGCGCCGCTTACCAGCCACGCGGCCGCGGCCGCAGCCGGAGAGAGTCGGGGATGTTCGGGTTGCAGGCGAGAGGCGCGGCGGCTTCGTGGGTGGTGGGCGGACGCACGCCTCTACGACGACGACGGCGCCGCCATCCCGGCGCTCCTCGACTCACATCTACGACGCCGACGCGCTCAAGCGCCTCCCCGTCGTCATAGCGCAGGGCGTTGGCGTCGCCCCAATCTTCCCGCAGGTTCTGCTCGGTCAACTCGCCGTATCCTGACTGGATTTTGACTAGTACTGGCTGCGTGCAGGTGGTCAAAGAAGGTGGCGGCGCAGTCGTCTGCCTCGACTACTACATGCGCCGTCGCTGGAGGCGAAGAAGCCAGTCTACCTCTACTAGAGTCGCCTGATTGCTAACAAGAGGAGCTGGACTCGCACCGCCCGCCACCAGTTCGACGAAATGCCGCCTACCCTCCTCCTTTGGTGGCTCTGTACACGCCAGTTTAAGAGTACTCCCTCCGTCCGTCCGGAAATACTTGTTATCAAAATAAATAAAAGGGGATGTATTTAGATGTATTTTAGTTCTAGATACATCATTTTTGTCGATTTTGATGATAAGTATTTTCGGACGGAGGGAGTACATAATTGGCGGTAACCGGCCATTATTCTTATCTGAATTTGACCCTTCAACCTTTCTACTAAGTACCATATAACTTCTCCCAATTGTAGTGACAGATAACAATTGATAAACATGTTTACCTTAATAGCTACCCCCAATAAGCAGCCAGAAGAGTCACCCCCAGTTGAGCATAGTAGAAGAAGAATACAACTTCCACTGTGCAAGCAAAGTCATGGTGTTAATTTGACTGACTCTTTCATTCAACCTTCCTGTTAGCAGCCCCTATGCGTCCACCCAGTAAGCAGCCCGGGCAGCATATAAAAGGTAGTAGAACTGAAGGGCGTCATCACCATCTCCTCCCTAACCTTGTTTTCTCAGGTTCAAGGTCTTTGGAGGTTCGGCCTGCTGCACGGAAACCCATGGCCTCCAAACAGACGGCACCGATTATGAATCAAGGACAAGGGGAAACTAGCTATGCTCACAACTCTAGTATTCAGGTTTTTTCTCCTCTACTGATTAATTTGGTAGTTTTGTTTCTTCGGTTTCCTGAAACTTGGCTTCCGAAGATTGTCTCACCAAGAATTTGTTCATAATTACTCCCTCCATACCAAAATATAAGACCTTTTTTGACACTGTCATAGTGTTAAAGAACGTCTTATATTTTGATACAGAGGGACTATATGTATCTTATATATTCACTACAACACGGTTCATATTACAAGGCACAAAAAGCCCTCATAATCATTTTTATGCGGCATTTCTACAAAAGCACCGTCCATGTTTTACATAGCCTAATTATTATTATTTTATTAATTAACCTAAGCATCAAACCCATTAGCTAGTACTAGTCATGATTTCTGAATCAGTAACCACGTTTCCTCCTTTTAAGTACATCGGACTCTTGTTGCTTAAGCCCTAAGCAGTATGGGACTACAAGACAGAATGTCACAAGACCATAGTTTAAAAACTGAACCGGTGATGCTTCTGGTTCACGGTTTTAGTGGTCGGACCGCCGGTCCATTGGTTCATTTGCGACAAAAAACCGGAATATTTAAGGCAAATTTTAAAAAATAATTAACTTCACATCAAATGAATACACATAATATTGGATGTAAATCATTAATAAATCACAAAGTGTTATTAGGCTAGTTGGTTATTGGGCATTTAGCATGCCTTGCCTAAAGGTTAGGTGTTTTATTCCTTGTTGACTTTCCATTGGTTCACGTTTAAAAAAGAAAAACCATGCACAAGACTCGGACACAGGAACGGCTGTTGTAGCACACTAACAACCACATGAGTATATTATTAGCTATACAGATAGACAGATATACATGGGCACGTCCCACGATCTGTATAGCGTCCTATCCGCACAACACAAAGGCAAGAACAGGCCTCTGCCCCCAACTTTGGAATTAAACAACGACACCTAGTAGGCCGGAGGCAAGAGTCTGATGCAAGCTGACTGAAAGTTGTGTCGCAGGTTCGGCCGCCTGTTCATTGCACCAGCCGCAAATACGGCCAGCTTGCAGACTGACCATCCTGCTGCGCCGTCCGACCCTCTGAGCGCAGCGCCACGATTGGAGGCGATTTCTGAGAAACGCCACAATCGATTAAGAGGCGTTTATGAGAATCGCTTCAAAATCTCTTCCGACTTCAGGTTTTTTTGAAAAATGGGACCAAAGATGCATACAATCCGAGGCGATTTTGTAGAACGCCTTAAGATAGAGATGATTTAAGACGATTCCCCTGAAACGCCTCCTTAAACATGATTTTGAGGCGTTTAGAAATACGCCCTGGCCAAAACGCCTTCTTTCAACAACCGTGTTGTAGTGACTACTGGCATTTAAACTAACCGGATTATGCAAAATAAGAACAAGAATTGAAATAGATTTGGATTTTCTGAATAAGTTCATGTCAACTGCAGAACGCTGAGCAGAACAAGATGAAATCCCTGATTGACGCGGTCATCGCTGAATTATGCAGCAACACCGGCACCTTGCAGCCTGGGAAGATGGTGATCGCGGACTTGGGCTGCTCCACTGGTCCCAACGCGCTTGCACTGGTATCGATTGCTGTCGAAGCGATCCACGCTCATTGTCTTCAGTTCCAGCAACCGTCACCAGAAGTGTCTGTGCTCCTCAACGATCTTCCTGAGAATGACTTCAACACGGTGGTGAAGAGCTTAGTCACGCTACGTCAAAGCAACGATCCTGTTGTTGTGACCGGTATCACACCAGGGTCATTTTACGAGCGGCTCTTCACTAGTGAATCTGTGCATCTTGTTTGCTCGTCCAATAGCTTGCATTGGCTGTCAAAGGTGTGAGTCTGATGCTACTTTGATGGATCGATCCTGTTACATTACTCACCAACTGTAAGCAAAACCTTATCTTTGCAGGCTCCAGAAGATCTAAAAAGGAATCTCATCCCGGCGTATGACATTGATGAGCATTCTAGGTGTGAAAGGCTTCCTATAGTGCTTGAGGCTTATGCAAAACAATACAGGAAAGATTTCACACTTTTTCTGGAGCTGAGAGCCAAAGAGTTGGTCTCAGGAGGCCGAATGATTATTTCGCTGCTAGGCAGGCGTTCTGATATAATTGCCACCAAATTCCCTTTCCTTCCAGAAATTGTAGCTCAGATTCTATGTGTCATGGTCTCAGAGGTACATTTCTTTACTTTCTTTTCTAGCATGCATCTTTTGCGATCGAAGGTGCGAACATTGTATTTGACCTCATGATCTTATGGTTATATTAACAGGGTGTGATCGACAAAGAAAAGTTTGATTCTTTCTATGGGCTAATGCATGAACCTTCACTCGAAGAGCTGAGAGAGATAATCCAAGAAGAGGGCTCCTTTTCAATCAGGGAGATGCGGGAGCATGACCCTAGAACCGATATAAACAAGACTATCAGCACCCCAGGCATATTCGCGGGATTTCTGAGATCTTTGTTTGAGCCGGTAATAGTCCAACATTTTGGATATGTCATGGATGAATTCGTGAGGACCGTGGAGCGGCGGTATATCCTAGAGGGAAGCTTGCAAGAGGAGCGCGCCAAATGCCCTTATGCCATGCTGGTCGTATCCCTCGCAAAGGCATGATTATCAGGTACCTAAAGGTACATCATATTTGATAATAGTGAAACTGATGCTTTCTTTGAGGCCAAATGTGTGTCCATTTGATTATGTAAACTACACCCATGGTGTGCTTTGAAGTATTAAACATTGTGATGTATAGGGTATGCACATTTTTTAGGGAACCCTTTTTTTTTACGGAACATGGTCATGGGTGAATTCGTAAGGGCCGAAGAGAAGCACTGGAGCCTCCAGCGCAGCTCGCAAGCTGTGTGCCAAAAACCTGAGAGTGATGCTTGCTGTATCGCCTACCAAGGCATTGTGTGACTTCTTAGCTTTGTATCTCTCAACATGACATGACATGTTTGTAAAATTGAATATCACATTCAATCATATTTGCGGGAGACGAAAAATATAAATACCTGCTGAAATAATATTTCCATTATCGTTGCCAAGTGTTTTTATTTCCCCCTTATCTGATAATGTGGTTGACTTTGATATTGTAGTTCTCATGTGGTATAGGAAATTCCCTTCTGTTCATATGGTAGTTTGAAGAACACAATAAGACTCCTCACTAGTACAGAACATGCCATCTCTAGCAGCTCAAAAAACCTATTAATGGCGGTTTACCCAACTGCCAGACCTAGGGGGTCAGTGATAGGTCAGTCCATCAGAGGCAGTTGACCAAACTGCTTGAAATAGGACAATATGTGAGACTCCAGTTTATTGTTCTTAATGCTAATAATGTAGTACTAGAAATTACAGTAAAAATGTATACCGCAAATCCAGTTAGTATCTTATTCAATGCTCAACTGGAAGAGACAACAAAATTTAACGATGTCAAATAATGATTCTGCTGGTCTAAACAAATATCCTCTGTAGTAGTGAGAGGTCGTCATTCTTATCCGAATTTGACCCTTTAAACAAATAATGATTCTGCTGGTCTAAACAGGGTGTGATTGACAAAGCAGAGCTTGATTCTTTTTACATACCGGTGTATGGGCCTTCCGATGAAGAGCTGAGAGAGATCATCCAAGAAGAGGGCTCCCTCTCAATCACAGAGATGCGAGTGCATGACCCTACAAGCGGCATGGACAGCGCGCTCCTCACCCCAAACAGGATGGTGAATTGTCTGAGAGCTGCTTTCGAGCCAATAAAAGTCCAGCATTTTGGATTGTCCGGAGAGTTCATGGATGAATTTGTGAGGACTGGCGAGAAGCACTTGAGCCTGCTTCGCGGCTCACAAGTCAAGCATACTAAAAGCCCGAGAGTTATGCTGGTTGCATCGCTCACCAAGGCATGACATGACATCTGGCATTTTACTGCTGCTAGCTTGTATCTCTCACCGATTCTGTAAAATTCAACATCAAACTTAATCGGATTTGTGAGAGACGAAAAAGGCAAATATCTGCTGAAATTGCATTCCGAGTCATATACTCTTCATTGTTTCAGCAAAATATATATGTCTCACAATGCAATTGAGTGATACTGAAGTTCTACAGAGGTACCCGATATGTCCTTCTGTTCCATGGTACCTGATATTTTCCTTTTGATGCATCATGAATTGAAGACCGTATACGTGCTAGTTTATTATTCGGCTTCTTGATGTACATGCATTTCTTCTGCACTTGCTTGTTTCCATTGGCAAATGCATTGTATAGCAGCATAAAGCAATCAAAAAAAACTCAAATGCACAATCATACACATAAATAAGTTCATGTCCAAAAGAAGGTTGCATTTGTACTGCTCTAAATTGTCTGAAATGCTTGTTTTTTTCATTGGATCCCATGCTGAACAATTTAACCGGATGAAAATAACAAGTCTGCAAGTCTAAAACAAATAATTGCCTTTGCTAGTGACAGCTTGTTAGTAATTATATCCTAATCCTGATCTGACCAACATGAAAAATAACAAAGCACACTGACCTTGTTACCTTAATGTTGTACAACCCAAGCAGGTGAGCATAGAAAAGACAAGCATTGAGTGCCAAGTACGGTGTCAGCATTGTCTACCTAATCTGATTTCTGCAGATTAAAGGCATGGAGTTTAGACCTGTTCCAAGCAAAGCCTCTGTCTCCAAACAGATGGTGGATATGAATCAAGGTCCTTGAATATTCAAGGACATGTCTTTTCAGGTATGTCCACAACTCCGGTTTTCAGGTATATTATTTTCTTCTCTTGACTAATTAACTAGGGGTGAAATGGTCTGGATTATTTCTCCAGTGCATCAATTCATTCATATGCTTGGTCATAAATTATTTGGCCGCTTGATGTAGCATTAGTTCTGCAGTTGCTTGTGAACAATCGCAATTCCAGAAAGTATTTCTGCATAAGCACTAAAGAAAAACTAAGTGCAGAGTGGTTGTAAATAAAGAACCCTACATATTACTGCTACACGACAAAATGTTGCATAGGTGCTGCTCTGGAATGTCTGTTTCGCTGGGTTCCATCTTGGACAATTTAACCAGAAAAATAACAAGCCTGCTAATTTTAAAAATACCACCTCTGCTAGTGACAGGCTGTATTATATGCTGATCAGAATTTCACCAACCATTCATGTGTTTCCATCAACCTTTTAAGCTTTTGAAAGTCCAACCTTTCAACTCAAGTGGTTTAAGTGTTTATTGAACCCATTGCCTTCCTAATCTGGTTCTTGCAGATTAAGGACTCTAGCCTAGCTTTGCTCCAAGAAAATTCATGGCCTCCAAGCAGATGGTGCATATGAATCAAGGACAAGGGGAAACAAGCTATGCTCCCAACTCTGGTATTCAGGTACCTTCTCCTATATATCTTGATTAATTTACCGATCTATGCTAACCTGTTCTTTGACACTTGCTTTCTCAATACTATGTCATCAAGACTTTGTTCATAATATGGCCTTTCATTGCTGAGACTGGATAGAATTATTGGTCCTACTAGTTAAGAAGCATACCATTTAGCTTAAGGGTCAGACAAGAATTTCTAAAGAGTTGGAACTCTATCGCAGAACACTCTGCACAACAGGATGAAGCCCCTGATTGAGAAGCAGCCATCGTTGCGATATGCAGCAGTACTAACACCTTGTTCCCTGAAAAAATGCTGATTGCGGACTTGGGCTGCTCCTCCGGACCAAACGCGCTAGCACTGGTTTCGATTGCCGTCCAGGCCATCCACAGCCACTGCCTTCAGTTACAGCAACCACCACCGGAAGTGTACGTGCTCCTTAACGACCTGCCTGACAACGACTTGAACATGGTGGTGAAGAGCCTGGTCATGCTCCGTCAGAGCAACAAGCCTGCCATCGTGACTGTTGGGATCACGCCAGGGTCATTTTATGAGAGACTCTTCACTAGTGGCTCCTTGCATCTTTTCTGCTCTTCCAACAACCTGAATTGGCTCTCAAAGGTGCGGGTTTGATACTGCTCAGTGCTCAATGGGTCGATCCATTTCCATTAACGTGTTGTTTCTGTAAGAAAATCTTATCCTTACAGGCTCCTGAAGATCTAACGGGAAATTGGATTCCGGCTTACGAGGTTGATGAGCATGCTAGGCGTGAAAGGCTCCCTATGGTCCTTGAAGCTTATGCACAACAATGCAAGAAAGATTTTACGCTTTTTTTAGAGGAGATTTCACGCTTTTCTTGGAGCTGAGAGCCAAAGAACTAGTCCCAAGAGGCCGGATGGTTGTATCCTTTACAGGGAGGCGTTCGGATGGCCGCGCTTTTGAAACTCTCTGACATGTGGGAAATCTTTGCTTTTTCTCATGTATTAGGTTGCTGGAGGAGGAACTGCCTACCGGGTCGCACCTGGCGACTCCGGAGGCCCCCGCTGTCACCTCCTCGTGCCGAATCTCCCTCGCCGCCGTCGTTGGCGACCCCCATGGTCTGCCGGCGGCGGTGGGCTCTCCTCCGCCCATGCATAGCCTTTCTCTGTGTGTGTCTCCTAGCAATGGTGGTGTTCTTACATCATTCCCTTTGTTGAAGGCATTGTTTGGAGCTTGCTCGGACTTCCTCTTGAGGGTGTAAACCCATGATTTAACCCTTCGTGGGTGGATCTGGCGATGGTGGCACTCGTGTGTCGTTCCCTTCTTGAAGGCGTCGTTGTCGAAGCATTTTTTCAATGTCCGGGGGCTGTCATCGATGGTGGTTGATGATGTTGGTTATTGTTGCATGTTATAGCTCACTGCAGGATTTTGGAGTTCGCAATTTTTTTTTGTGAGTGTGTGTTAGTGTTAGGCTGTGTACATCCTAGTTACGCAAAGGTCCCATGTGAGTTCATGATGATTTGTATTCTCTTGATGCAATATTATGAGTTAATAAAATGCATTCTTCATCGAAAAAATGTGGGAAATCTTTGCTGAGATTCTAAGTGTCATGGCCTCAGAGGTAGTACCTTTCTTTACTGTTTGGGAGCGGCTAGATGACAGTCGACTGAAAACAATATTTGGTCAGCCGACTGACCACAATTTGTTTCAGTCGATCTGTGAACTAGCGAGGCTTCCTAGTAGTGGACCGGCCGGTGCATGCTTTCACATATTATAATGAAGCACCGATTAGATCTAGCATCAATTGGTACTCCTTTTGTCCCAAAATTCTTGTCTTACATTTGTTTAAATATATGGATGTATCTAGTCACTTTTTAGTGTTAGATACTTTCGTATTTAGACAAATCTAAGATAAGAATTTTGGGACGGAGGGGGTACATGGTATGAGCTGATAATATGTACGTACAGGAAGAATAGTAGTACGATTGTTTACAATATGTAAGAATAAGCATAAAATGGAGGAGTTTTTGCAAAATGAAAGTTCTCTAAGACTGAATGAATTGGTGCCATTAGTATTACCCATAAAGATCTTTTTTACAAGAATACATTCATTTCATTGGTATTACACTTTAAGAAGACAAAAATAAAAAAACAATGACAAGATTTGCACACAATTTACACAGAAAATGTACTTTAAAAAAATATGCAGCAATAATTATATACTAGTGGAATCTTGGAGAAAAATACGTTTTCTAAGAATGAATTAGTGGCATTGGTACTAACCTTAAAGATTTAAAAAAGACAACTTAAACAAATAATGACAAAATTTGCAAACCCCTTACACCGAAATTGCGCATTTTTATAAATGCAAAAATAAGCATGTAATAGTGGATTTTTTTGCAAAGAAAAGTTTTTAAAAATGAAATGAACAAGTGCCATTAGTACTACATTTTTTGGAAGGTATCATTGGTATTACCCTTAAAGAAAAAGGAAATGAAAGCAATCAAAAATAAAATAATGAAGTTTTCTAGGGAAGAATGAAACCCTTTAAGAAGAAAGAAAATAAAAACTAAAACTGAAACAAAATAATGAAGTTTTCTATGGAATAATGAAACCCTTTAAGAAAAAAAAGGTACTAAAACTAAAACAAAATAATGAAGTTTACTATGTAAGAATGAAACCCTTTAAGAAGAAATAAATCTATACTCTTATAAAAACAGAATTGGTGATGATGGTGTGTCTGTCATCCTGCAATATAGGCCATCCGATCTATATCTGACGGATAGGAAGGAAACTATGACAATTTTGCAAAAAGATACATGCACTTCTCTCCACATTTGCAGATAAGGCCTTCCCTCGTTCATCCTTACCTCCCACAGGATATTAAACTACTCATATAAATGCATCTTGATGTTCCGTGCAACGCACGGGCATCTTGCTAGTAAATATAAAAACTAAAACAAAAATAAAACAATTATTTTTTCTAGGGGAAAATGAAACCCTTTAAAAAGAAAGAAAAATAAAAAATAACTTGCACACAAGTATGCCTTGAAATTGCACATTTGTAATATGCAAAAAATAAGCATACATAGTGCAATTTTTGCTCTCTACTATAATTTACACACATGGTGTATCATACTAACGTGTATACTTACTTACAAGCATACAAATAAAAATATTTTTTTCTAAGAAGAAATCAAGTATAGTGGCATTGGTACCACCCTTTAAGAAGAAAGAAAATAATAATTATTATTATAAAATTTGCACACAATTTACACATAAATTGCACTTTTTTTAGTTATGTAAGAATAAACATATAATAGTGAATTTTACATAAAAACAAAGTTTTTCAACAAGGAACGAATTAGTGGCATTGGTATCGTCCTTAAATACAGGAAATGAATTAAAAACTAAGCATAATAAAACAAATAAAGTTTTCTAAGAGAGAGTAAATTAGTCACATTAGTATTACACTTAAGAAGAAAGAAAATATAAAAAACTCGCGCACAACTTTGCAGCGAAATTGCACTTTTTATATTATCTAGTGAATACACATATTACAATGCAACTTTTGCGGTCTAGTATAATTTACACAAATATTGTATAGTACTTTCATTCATTTATACACATAATAAGAGAAAGTTTACTTAATTAGCAAAAAGATAGCACAAAACAATTAGCATTGTTATTTTTTTTGCGAGAAAATTAGCATTGTTATTACCCTTAAAAAAAGAGAATGAAAAAAAATAATTTTCCACACAATTAGAAAAAAATGCACTTTTTATAATATGTAGAATAAATATATAAGAATGATGTTGTTGTACTCTAATATAATTTGTGCATGTATACATTTACACACACTGAACATCCGGAAAATACATGTAAAAAAACAAAATTCAACTGGAAAATAGAAAAATAAAAGCATACACGTGCAGAAAACAAAAGCGAACCAATGAAAAAAGCATGTACACACCAAAATCAAGCCCAAAAACGAAATTGACTGACCCAACATAGGAGTCAGTCGAATCAAAACAGCCCAGCTTAATACACCAACTAAACGTGACAGAAAAAAGAAAAACTACACAAATCTTAAAGCACAATCCAGCGGTCAGAAAATCGATTGACCACAAAACCAAAAGTCAGCTGACTGAAATCTAGCTAAATTGTTACTGTTTTTCCTACAGTTATTATCTGGGTTCCTACTGAACGCGCCTAGCTATTTGCACTCTCGGTCTCGTGCCCATGCATGAATCATGATTGACAGGGCGTGATTGGCAAAGCGAAGTATGATTCGTTCTATGTGCCTGTCTATGGACCTTGTGGCGAAGAGCTGCGGGAGACTAAGCTGAAGCAATAGTATTAATTACGATCAATTGACGACCAACAGCAGCGCCCGCCTGCCGACGGAGACGCTTATATATGCTGGCGTCTCGTGGTCGGCCAGCGTTTGGCGCGCTCTGGAGCACGATGCAGACAGAGCTCGGACCGCCGGCCAAACAGCACGACGCTTCACATCTTCTCTTCTTGCTGCTGCTATGCGCACAGTATGTATGTTTGTTTCTGGTTCTCTCTTGACACGTTTAGTTGGAGAAGCACGCGCTAATGGCAGCGAAAATGCGCGAAATATCAAGGGCGAAACGTTCGCTTGCAAGTCATATTCATGTTCAACTGCACAATTTTCTCCCGCAAAGGAAACTGCACCATAATAAGTCGAAACATTTCAATGGCAACACTTCGCGAGAGTCTGGAACTTTCTTTTTTCTGTGTTTAGTTTCTTTCTTGGTTTTTATTTTCTCACCGTTTCTGGTTTTTTCGATGCACCAAGAACTTGGAAGATGATGGAAGGATTCCTCTGCTTCACATGCATTGGTTGGTTGCACGCGTTTGTCACTTGCCAGGAAGAAACACTGCATGCAGATACCCGCGGGCTCAGCTTGACGCGCGTCGCTCACCAAGAAAGCATGCTGATCATCACTTGGCCGCATCGTTCATCGAGGGAGATCATATTTGATGAGACTGAAGCATTGCCCTCTGGTTTCTATGGGAAAATGCATGTCAAATTCACTATGTAATTAAGGCACACCCCTTTTGTATTATGTCTGTTTTCAGTATGATCCGCAATGAGACTGAAGCTGAAGCAATAGTATTAATTCCGATCGATTGACTAGCAACAGCAGCACCCGCCTGCCCACGGAGACGCTTATGCTGGCGTCTCGTAGTCGTAGCCGGCCAGTTTGCAGACAGAGCTCGGATCGCCGGCCAAACAGCATGTATGCTTGTTTCTGGTCGCTTGACACGTTTAGTTGGAGAAGCACGCGTGTACGTACGTGGTCATATGGCAATGAGGAGGAGGAGGAGGAAAAGTCGTATTTCTACTAGAAAGTTTCTGGTTTTTTCGATGCACCAAGAACCGGGAAGATGATGGAAGGATTCCTCTGCTTCACATGCGTTGGTTGGTTGCACGCGCTTGTCACTTGCCACGAAGAAACACTGAATACCACAGCGCCACAGCGGCCTAAACGTGCTAAATGCATTTCGATTTATGTGTGGGTAGCCCCGGTAGGTCTTTCCCACTGCTAGCACGTTTTTAGCATTGCCTTGCTAATCTGGTTATTGCAGGTATAAATTCTGGACGTGACTGAGGTCTAATCCTGCAACCACAAGCAATGGCCTCCTCCAAGCAGATGAAGCAGATGCTGCATATGAATCAAGGGCAAGGGGAAACTAGCTATGCTCGCAACTCTAGTATTCAGGTACCTTCTTCTCGTATCTTGATTGTTTTCCAAGTTATGGTTCTACGGACTGGCATTGACGACCGACTTCTCGAAACTATCTCATCAACAACTTATATAAAATTCAGGTTATTTTTAAATCGGTTCATAATTATTTGAAAGAAAAAACCCAGAAAGTTAATATGCACGTTGTTTGGCTACAATATTAGGCTACAGTTTCTTTCTATGGGTGCTCGCATCAATCGATGCAGTGCCTCGGATGTCCTCCGTTTTCAAGTAAAAAAGATTATCTTAACAAGTGCAAGTAAACTGCAGACAGCTGAGCAGAAGCGGATGAAACCTCTAATTGAAGCGGTCATCACTGAATTATGTAGTAGCACTAGCACCTTGGTGCATGGTAAGATGGTGATCGCGGACATGGGCTGCTCCACTGGACCAAACGCGCTCACACTTGTATCAATGGCCGTCAAGGCGGTCCAAGATCACTGTTTTCAGGTCCAACGACCACCACCGGAAATGTGTTTGCTCCTCAATGATCTCCCTAACAACGACTTCAATACGGTGGTCAAGAGCCTAGTCATGCTCCGTCAAAGCAACGAGCATGTCGTTGTGACTGGTATCACACCAGGGTCATTTTATGAGCGCCTCTACACGAGTGGCTCTTTGCATCTTGTTTGCTCTTCGAACAGTTTGCATTGGCTCTCAAAGGTCTGAGTCTGATACTGTTTGATCGATCAATCCATTACATTAGTATAGTGGACGACGCGCTGCCCTTCTCCTCATCGGCGTCTTCATCCGCCAGCACCTGCAAGGTACGCGAATCCACGTGCAGCACCTACCTCTTTCTTCTCTATGAAGCGTGAGGTTTCCCTCATCAGGCTATACGCGTGAATTTGTGACGAGAGTTTGGTTCAATCCATTTTGTTGTGCTCTGCCCAAATACTGCGGAGAGTCGCTGGTCAGAAGACATGGCGAGTTCCTCATTTCAATTGGCTTTATATTGTGTAGGTTTCTTCGTAATGATTTGGATTGCCACAGTCATGTTCAAGTCCAATGATATCTTGTGCAAGCAGACAGAGGTTAATTCATTAATTGTCCTGGCAAGCAGAGTGCTCTCAAGGCCTTGTCTTCTTATCTGGTGTATCAACGTTACTGTTATTTTTCTAGCAAGCTACAAGGTTGGGGGAGCAACACTGCCGGTGTCATGTAGGGGCTCCGGTTTCAGTCGACGCCAACGACGGCGGTGCCTCAGCGTGGCTACAAGCTGAAGCGTCATGCTGCGATTTTGTCTTCCCTCTTGTTTGCCCCGGAGGAAACTTTGGATCCCGGGTTTTCCAGATCAAGCGATTGTGCCATATAATGTCGCATTCCCCGGATGGAGCTTCGTCTTACAGCTCGGCTTGCCATGGGGACCGGTGGGCGGTGGCTCTGAAAACCATCTCACTCAACTGTTGCTGGATGGCCACCCCAGAACTGTACGTAGCTCCCCCGCTGCTGGCCAGCCACCATGACCGCGCACTACAGGAGTGGAGGGGGTGGGTCGACGCCAAGCCGTTCGTGGATGCGCTGGATAGAGAAGAGGAGGAGCATCAGCGCTGGGTGATGAGAGAAATGGCGATGTGGATAAGAGGTATGCAGTGGGCGGTGTGGCGCTCTTGCTTTCGTTAATGAAATGAAATTTGTGTTGTGCTCTACTGACTTGAAGTTGCTGGATACTACGCGTGCTAGCACCATTTTTTCCCCAATACTATGCGGCATCTATGCTTGTATTTGGGTCAACATTGGAATGCTTATCTCTGATTTTTGTCGTTGGTGGCTGAACAATGCATCTCCTGTCATCGTCCTGCTCTCTGCTCCCTGTCATCTTATCTCTGACTTTTGTTGTGCTACATGTGCAGGTGTTTAAGGCTGGAAGGGTGATTAGAATCCACGAGGAGCAACAACCATTGCAGGCCTAGCTGCTTATAGGGACAACCACATGGTCTATTACTGTGTCGATCTAATTCATTTAACCACATATATCATCCATGGATTGGAGAGAGAGTGAGAGGCCCAAGATAATCCACTTAATATTACAGGTATAATGATGCAATTCACACAAATGAACAAGCTTATCAAGATTGCCAACAAGGTACTCGAGTGATTTGAATTTCAAGGTCTTCTTTTTTCTTGGTTACCAGTCTTTAGTAGATGATAAATATTGGTGCTCAGTTCCTCAGCTATAATCAGATTTTTACATAAAACTAATAGATGGTTTCATTGAACAGATCTTGCACGGCTTGGTGTTTATCTAATACTCCCTCCGTTCCTAAATATTTGTCTTTCTAGAGATTTCAACAAGTGACTACATATGATGCAAAATGAGTGAATCTACACTCTGAAATATGTCCATTTGAAATGTCTAGAAAGACAAATATTTGGGAACGGATGGAGTACTTAGTTTCGTGCGTCTTTAAGAAACAATAGACATTCTTACTAGATTATTTAAATTTTGCGTTTTTGATAACGTTCATAACCATGACATTCTTACTATGATGCAGCAATGTGCAGCTAGCTAGGTGTAGCCAATACAATAAGTTTGCTCTCCATTTCAGAATTCAGAGGAGATCAACGTTTGTTTTATAGTTCCAACCAATTACCGATCTATTACAAAATTATATTGTCTTCTTCAGCTCTTTATTTGGCAGTTCTCTTCTCGAATCCCCTTTCTATTGCCATGAAATTTCAGCAACACAAATTTGTCATCTTGCCAGTTAATCATGATGATTGAGAAAGAAAATGGTACCCAGGACTATGTATTGTAGTAATATTCGAAAAAAAAAGTATGTTTCTATCTCTTTCAGGTCCGTGCTAGGTATTTCTTTGACTACTTTTGGACAATATGTGCAAAAGGATGATGCTCATATGGACTAAATTTGTCTTTTGTAGGTTAAAAAAAGGGCTTATATGCGATACAAACCAAAGCTTGCTGGAATCCATTTTCTTGTGAATAATACTGTAACTCTCATCTCTTCTGTTGAGTGAGCGCTTGCGACGGGACATGCAAGAAGAAAAAACACAAGAAGTGTACAAATGAAGTCCCGATGAGCTGACCGGAGCAGCTGCCGGTCAGATGATTTCTGGTCCGTGCTAGCTATTTTTTATTTTAAAGCTATTCCTTCCAGACACATGATTACACTACATTGCAAGTTGATTTTTTTTTTTTTT
>LR738711.1:899694116-899728294 GCA_902687465.1 Secale cereale
TTTTTTTGCAAAGTGGAAGTTGGTACTGAAGCAGATTGCTTTTTTTAATCTGCAAACAAATTTCAGTCATAATATGTGCCATCCAAGTGGAAACACAAATTAACCTGCAAACAAATTTCAGTCATAATATGTGCCATCCAAGTGGAAACACAAATCAGGACGACGAGACGCTAACGATGGCTTCGTAAATCTCAAGATGATATGCCGGCCCAGTCTCTCGGAGGTGCTCATAGGGGTAGGGCGTGCGTGTATGCGTTCATAGGGGTGAGTGTATGAGCGCGTGCGTCTGTACTGATTCTCGAAAAAGAAGTGGAAACACAAATCAGGCCGTGCAAGATATATTTTTCCCGTTGCAACGCACGGGCTCTTTTACTAGTTATGTTTAGACACGATGCATGGGGATGATATGTGTTGATCTTAAACTTCAACTGTCTTTCCATTACCTTCAACTCATCGTCTCAATTGGTTAGGCTTTTGCTATTGTGGAACCTACCCACCCGAGTTCAATCTATAGACTTCACGTTCTCTTGATCAGACGCTTCAGATAGGGGTGGATTAACGAGCTGCTCGGCTCGTTAAGCTCGTACTCGTTAAGCTCGTGCTCGTTAAGGCTCGGCTGGTTAAGCTCGTTTAGATTAATGAGCAGAAAACCTTGCTCGGCTCGGTTCATTTAAAGCTCGTTAAGCTCATGAGCGCTTGTTAACAGATTTTGATGTGTTACGGTCCACACGATAAGCTTGTAGATTTTGTTTTTAAAAAGGAAGATGGTGACAACAAAATAAAATGCACTATTTTGTTGCCTCCTATGTGGATTAGATTGAGTGGATGGGACGAGGTGCTACGAAAATTTTGTGAGTTAAGATGAAAATATGTGTTATGTTGTTACTAACGAGCTTAACGAGCTACTCGTGAAATTCGTTAGCTCGTTCGTAAGCTCATTAAGCTTAACGAGCTGAAATCAATGATTGGCTTTGTTCATTAAGAAGCGAGCCACGAGCTTAACGAGCCGAACTATCGAGCGCTCATTAAGCTCGCGAGCTTCGAGCTTTTGGTCCAGCCCTAGCTTCAGATCAATTCAAGTGTTGGCGACAAGAGCTACTCTAGGATGCTTGCACGCAGTGGCGGAGCTTCTCAGGGGCCAACCTGGGCTCCCCCTCCCCGACCCATGAAAATTTTCTACTATACCCCATAATATTTGGCCCATATTTCAAGAAAACTCATCCCAAAACGCATACTGTTTACCCCACCCCAGCCCATTGCGCCCCCAGGGGAGCGGCGATAGTGCCGTGTCGGCAACTCGTTCTAGCGACTGTAGTAGTCGTTCGGTGGTGTGGGGTCCTTGAAGTAGTTTTTATTATATTTGAGGTGCTTTTGTACTTCTTTTCCTATGAACCTTTTATAATATACCCCTTCAAAAAACATGAACATGTCTTCACGAAAGCAGTTTTGTAGCTGGGTTATGGACCTCCCAGAAAAAGTTGAGAGGGGTTGTAGCAGTAGGAGTAGATTATCTTCTTTGGGACATGAAAAACAAGAAATACTACGGTGTTCAAAAGTAATTTGTTTCGTGTGATGCAATTAGTTTTATTGTCCAGTCTTCGTATTTTCTGACTTAATGGTCTGGTTTACAATGGCAAGGACTATGCGAGCTTTAGGTTAGAGGAGCAAAATTACAGCTGCAAGTCATGGGTGAGATTTTCAGTAAGAAGAAAGGTTGGTTGCCGACGATGGTCTCAGAATTGCAGGATGATCAGGGGTGTGGTTGGTACCAACACCCTGAGGTAGTTGTAGTTGTAGATGTCTCTTCTTTTATTTGTCGGCTGTAATGATTTGCGCTGACCGGAGATGTTTGCGCTGATGCTTAAACAACATGGAACTTGTTTTTGAAACTTCGGTCTCTTTATTAGATCAAATCACCATTACATCATCCACCATCCATCTTAAAATTGATGCCGGCGGTTCCTCAACCCACGTAAAGAGTTCATGCTGAGACCGCCAGCCTAGCTAGCTCATGAGAGCGACAAATTGCTTCCCTAGGACAATGGACGAAAGACACCAAAGTATAACCAAGTGATAAAATATTACAGTTTGCGTACCGGCGCTCCGGGCTAAGATGTGCCAACCCTTGGATTTCTTTTTCTTTTTCTTCGGTAGCTAATAATAAAACACGAAGTGCTTCTGGTCGTCTGTCATGCCTTTTTACAAAAAAACCCTCTGTTTTCTGTAAATTAACCCGCAATACATAAATCTTTTTTGCATTTTCTCATAAACCCCCTTGAAGTTTCAGGTAATCAACCCGCCATCCATATTTAAGTCACCCGAATCGTTTTTTTGTCTTAACAGAAAAACCCATGATTTTTTGGTTAATTAACCTGTAGTTTATCTAAAACAAAATTATCTATATTTTTTAAGCCGTAACTCCGATTTTAACATGTTATATATGAAATTTGATTAGAAAAATGCATAGAATCTAAATATGATGTTATTTTAGCTGTTAAATATTTCAGAAATAAAAATTTTGGTGCAAACTTAAACTATAATGCACGGTCCGTTTTTCTTTCGTACTGCAGCGTTTTCGTTGTGTGGGCACCGAGGCCACCGTCGGCAACACAAACGTGATGTCATGTGAAAATAAAGGGCGTGGACCTATTAGGGTCTTGAGTCATGGTTATTGGATTAAGAGCGTGAATTATTTTCTCTCCAGTTGCAACACACGAGCTATTTTGCTAGTTGTCGACCAGGGAAATAACCCCTGAAAAGAAAACAGATTTGCTACTACTTAACAAGTGTCTGAATCCATATCACACACAAAAGAAGTGCAGCTTTGCAAGATGGGATGAACCGTGACAAATCCATCATCAACAACAGTTTAAGCATCCATCCCGTAGCACTTTAGTTTAGAGGAGGTACAGATTTATTGTCACAGGCAGAGGCAGCGAACGGCCTAGCTAGTAGCCGGTCTTGGTGAAATTGAAGTGGCCGCACTGGGTGAAGAAGGGCAGGCTGACGAACCCGAGCCGCTTCCTCGCCATGTCGAACTCCAGCACGGTGTTCTCCAGCTGGAACCCTCCGACGAGCACCGCCGGCGCTCTGTGGTCTCCGGCCTTCACCCCCTCCATCTTGGCGAACGCCAGGCACGCCGTCCCCGGCCTCAGGTCCACCATGGAGCTCAGCCCGTTCATGGTCCAGTTCGTCCCGCCGCCCAGCGTCAGCGTCACGCCCGGCACCAGGTACCCGATCCGCGTGTTGGCCAGCGACTGCGTGTCGTAGCACAGCTCGAACGGCGGCACTGGCTTCACCGGGCGCGCCACGGGCCCGCCCTGCTTACCCTGCGCCGTCAGCGCCTTGGAGAATGCGTCCACGAACGGGCGGTACACGTCGGGGCGGAGCAGGGTGAAGGGCACCTTGGTGCAGACCACCGCGTCGCCGGCGCCGGTGCCGGGCACGCGGGTGCTCTCCACGGCGATGGACTGGAGCGAGACGTAGTGCGCGGGCGGCATGCCCGCCTTGGCGGCCACGAGCGGCGTGTAGACGAGCTCCCGCGTGAAGTCCCTCCCCGGCTGCGCGGAGACCTGGAACGGGCCGCCGCCGAAGATGGCGACGCCGGTGTTGCCGGAGGACCCGCCGCGGGGGAGGCAGAGGAGGAACTTGTTGGGGACGTTCTGCACGGACGCCACCTGCGCCGGCAGCGCGAGGCCGGAGCCCGCGAGCCCGGCCACGCCCGAGGCGCCCCGCGGGAGCGACTTGAGGAGCCTGCTGGGCGCGCACGCCGCCAGGGCCCGCACGTTCACCTGGCTCACCGGGTGGATGCCGTCGGTGGTGTTGGCGACGAACCTCGTGTGCACCAGGTCCCCGGCCGCGCACGCGCCGGTGACGGGGTTGTACGGGTAGGCGGTGCAGGTCCTGTCCTTGCGACTGTCGCGGCCGCAGCCGGGCGCGTGGCAGCCCGGGACGTGGAAGGCGTTGGCGAGCCGGCATGTGTCGCTGTTGCACGGGAAGTCTGCCGGCAGGTGGCCGCGCTGGCACGTGGTCCAGACGAGCGGGCCGGCGGTGTCGACGACGAGGTCGTTGCCGTAGTGGAAGGGGATGGTGTAGAGGAGGGTGGCGGGGTCCTTGGTGACCGGGACGAGCACCGGGAGAGGCTTGCTCGACGCCGGCCACGCCAGCGAGAGCGAGACGGCCAGCACGAGGAGGGGGAGGAGCCGTGCTGCCATCTTTCTTTCTAGCTAGGCTCTACTGAGTTTGGTGTTGAAGACTTGAAGTGTTGACTTGCGACTTGCCGAGTGGAGCGTGGCATTCAGTCGGTGGGTGCGCCCTTGTTTATATACTCCTACTGATGAAGCCTGGAGGTGAGATCTCTCGAAACCAACCGGAATTAATGGCGGGTTCCCCGTCGACGGTGAGGACTAGTTAAATCTTTTCGGCCTGCCACAGTGTCGGATCGTGCTGCGGCGTACTGGGGAAGGTATGCATGGGCGTGATCGATCTGATGGGGAGAAACCCATGTTCTATCTATCTGTCCATCCCTGTGGCCTGTGGGGAAGGTGCTTCCATGAGATGCATTGACCTTCTCACAGATCGCGCCGACGAAGAGTTTCCCGTGCACGCTATCGTTTCAAGCAGCATCTAGAGAATCGAGAACAACGATTTTGTCTGGGGAAATTTTTTCAAAATAAACGAAAGTTAAACCGAACCCTAAACTTTCAATCCCTGAAATCAGCACATCGAACTCTCTGATCTCGGTCTATTTTAAATCTTGAGAGTGTTTAGATGGTATTCACTGACGTGGCAATTCAAACCCTGGGATTGTTGACTATGTCGTGTGTTCCTCTGTCCTCGAGAAAATGTGATTGTTTTCAAAAATTGCTCGAGACTTTTAAAGAATGTTTCAATTCAAAAAATATTCGTGTTTTACAGAAATTCTCACAAATTAAAAAAATGTTTGTGTTTAAAAAAATTGTTCACTACAATACCTCTCAGTTCTTTAAAAAAATCATTTTAAAAAATGGTTCAAAGTTCGGAAAATGTTACTGTTTTTAAAAAATGTTCACTACAGTACGTCCTAGGTTTTTTAAAAAGGTTCAAATTAGAAAAATATTCTTGTTTTAAAGAAATGCTCACAAACTTAAATTTTTTTGTTTTATAAAGTTGTTCGCTGCAGTACCACCTAGTTTTCAAAATGTTAGAAGTTAGGAAAATGTTTGTGTTTCGAAAAATATTCAGTACAGTACCTCCTATATTTTCAAAATTTGTTCGTGTTCTAAAAAATCAAGTTTCAGAAAATATTCGTGTTTTAAATAAATGCTCGCAAATTCAAAAACCACTAGTCCTTCTAAGATCTTTTTCAGGAGCCAGACGAAATGGTTTGCATTTAAAAAAAATCCCTACAGTACCTCCCAGTTTTCCAAAAAAATGTTCGGGGTCCAAAAATTGTTTGTGTTTTAAAAAAAGTTTGCTACAGTACCTCTTATATTTTAAAAAATAAACATTCAAAAAATGTTCGTGTTCCAAAATGTTCAAATTTCTAAATAAATGTTCGAGTTCAATTTTTTTGTTCAGAACTTTGCAGAATATTCACATTCTAAAAAGTATTCACTTTTTTAAACAGAGTGTTTAGCATTTGTTTTTAGGATCGGCCGTTGTTGTTAGTTTATTTTAATTTGTCATGTTGACTAACTAACACTAATGCATGTTAACTCTACTGGTAGCACCCGTGTGATTCCTGTTTGAGAACGATCCCAAGATTCAAAATAGACTGTGATCAATGAATTTGGAGTGCCAATTTCAGGGATTGCGATTTCAGGGTTCAATTTAGTTTTCATCTACAAGTTCAAGGTTTGTTTTGAACTTTTTCTAAGTATTTGCGGTATAGGAATTGCCGAGTAGTGAGCTACACCTGGTTTTCAGTTGGCTGTAAACCGGATTGATGGTGGAAATGTTTTATACGTACCTTGATTGGCAACTTATGAAATTTCATGCCAAAGCCGTTGGGCGGAGAATTAACAAAAACAAAAGAATAAAAAATGTTCAGCAGTTTTGTTAATACAGTACAAACACAAATGCTCACATACACGGAAATACACTCATCCACTCACGTCATACCCATATGAACGCACTCACTCACATCAACCCTTATGAGCGTCTCTGAGATACCGAGCCAACAAAACGTCTTAAGTTTAGTGAAGTCATCACATGCGCCACAGTTGTAGATGCATTTTTTTTTTGTCAAACTACAGTCCCTGCAAATATTGTGTGCATGGTTGGCTTAAATAATCCATCCAAAAATATCCCAGTGCAATACAATCACATGCAGAGGTTGGGGTTTCAAACCTCCTTTTCGAAACAAGAACTATATCACAGAGACATTTTTTTTCAATGGGTCCAGTGGCGTAGCCAGCCCAATAAGCCAGGGTGGTCCATTAATAGAAATATTTACATAAGTTTATTAATTTTTTAAAAAATATATATTTTTACTACACTATATATAAGCTATGGGGAAATTTCAGGGTGGTTCATGGACCACCCTGGCCACCCACTAGCTACCCCACTGAATGGGTCCCACATGTAGAAGACATGTTTAATTTCCTTCTACTGTTTCCCTGATTGGGTCCCATATGTAAGTCGGTAAGTGACATGTCCGCATGCTAGAGAAGATGGCAGCTGGTTATTTCCTCTCATGACGAACGACTCAGAAGACCTAGCTGCCACCATCTTCTCCAAACCTCTCGTCGTCGCCAGAGGGCATCATGAGGCAAAGCTCGCACGACACTGGCATCGGCAAGTAGAAATAGTCCACATGAGACTTTGATGCCGCGGGGTTGGCTAGTGACGGATCTGAGCTAATGGAGGCATTGGATGTGCGATCGAGCGGTGGTGGTTCTAGACCGACCGAGGATGTTGCATGTGTTGACAACGTCAAGAGGTCCTCGAAGACGTGATCCTAGATCGCGGCGAGCTCGAACTCTTGCTTGGATTTGACATACAACGGCGTGGACGACTTGGTTTAGGCTGGTTTTAGGGAGTCTTTGTGTCTTGGTCGGGGTGGCAAGGCGGCAACGTTGCCCGAATTTGGGAATAATGGCTTTCCTATCCTATCCCTGTTTTGGCGGTGCGCTTAGTGTCCCTGAAGGGCATGTGGAGGTGTGTGTCCGATAAATCTTCCTCGATTCGTTCGGCTCGAGTCTCTAGTCAATCTGCCTAGTTTCGGTCAGCGTTCATGGTTTTTGGAGTATCTACGGGCTCTTTTGTCTTCTTCTTCTTTGGGGGTGACAATTTGTTATGCAGATAGCGGTTGCTGGTGTCTCGTGGTCATCAACGCCTTTCCACCATTGCTTCTATAAACTCTTGCATTTAAAAAATTTAATCCGCTAAGGCTGATGCTCAGAGTTAGCATCGAGCTTTGCTCACGGTGCATCACCGTAGGATGCAAGAGGATGAATATTTCGATACCACTAAAGATTTAAACGTGTTTTTTTCTATAAAGGTATACTAAATACATGGCCTTAGGCCCTTACACAAAAGAAGATATCGGATGTTTTAGTCAGCGTGCCCACTTGTAAGGAGGGCCATTCTGGTCTTAAAATTGTCTCCGGGCTCAGAGCTAACCCTTTGACTGGACGAGAATGAATGAAGGGGGATTCTTGTATAGCATCACCAAACGATAGAGGGCAAAACTGAGAATATCTCCCTCTATAACAACACCAAGATGTAAGAGCATCTACATCTGGCATCCTGAAGTCCTCGTCAAACATCCGCGGACACGTTCGGTACCGGACAGGACGAAGAAGAAACAAGTGACCCAATCAGACCCCTTATATCATTCTTATACATTCGGGTTGTCCGCACAAACTCATATTAAGACCAAATGTAGGAAGGATATTAAGCCTCACGGACGCACCCGGTCAGTCCACTGCGTAGGATGCAGCCACCCGGCCATCTTTTTTCTTTCTTCATTCTTTCTTTTCTTCTCTCTCATCATCTTCATCAATCACATGCAAATGACGAGACATACATAAGGTTAAAAAAAGCACAATACAAACGGACAAATAGGAGCTCAAACCAGACATGGACTGATCGAGCGCATCCACAAACGGTCCAGATTTATGAAGTCGATGTTCTAACTCGAAGCCTTCCATGCCTACGGGTTCCAAAGTAATACAATACGCTTGGTGGATGGTTTTGCCGGGAATACTCCTACTTGGCGGCGATGTAAATGGCAAATAAATAATGTCCGCAAGTCCTGTTTAGTTAGCTTTACCTAGCTTCATGGTCATTTTCTCAGAAAAAAATAAAATTTTAAACTGTTTCTTTGTATAGTGGGTTTAAACGGGATTAAATGGAACCGGTTGGCATCCTGTGCGATGTGTCAGCAGGTCAAATGGTCAATGCATAGTACTCGTTCATCGAAGTCACCTTCACCGGATAGAGCATGGTTATTGGTTTCTCCAACCTTCGTGACATAGCATGGTTTCCCTAACCTGTGGTTGGGTGGCACGCCAAAGTACTTTAACAAGCAGCACACTGGGCCACCGTCCACAACGCAGTGGTCACACCGTATCACCGTACCAACAGTGACGTGGAGAAGGTAAAAAAATAGGTCGCCCACCGTGGGGCTCGAACCCACGACCACAAGGTTAAGAGCCTTGCGCTCTACCAACTGAGCTAGACGGGCTGTGTTTGCTAAATTTCAATTTCGTCTTTGTACATACATGCACAGAATGACAGAATGACATTGCCAACTTGGAAACGGGAACAGAAAAGGAAACATCGTACGGAAAGCCACCTTCTCAGCTTGAATTCAAATGAACTCAGAGAAACAGTAAACTAAAAAATACATTTCTTTTTTTAAAAAAAATCTGTTTTTTTAAGAAACATTGATAAATATTCCGAGAGCTTGCAAAATTTATCATGGAATCATATTTGTGAAAGTCGTGGCAAAAAAAAGAAAGAAACAATACTCCAAATGCTTTCGAAAGTAGTATTTTTAAGTACTAATTTTGTTTTCTTTTGCCATGCCTTCCAGGTGTGCAATTCCATGATGAAATTTTGGAAGCCCTTAGAACATTTGTAAAAAAAAAGTCATTTTTTCTGGAATTGATTTTACTGTTCACCCAAGCCCATTTGAGCTCGGGCTGAGAAACTATGTGTTTCGTCATATCTATTACATAGTACATGCACCAATGATGTCGAGTTTATTAAGCATCCTATAAGGGCATCTCCAACACCGACCCTCAAACCGCCCGCAACCATGGGGATCACGCAGTCCAAACATGTTTTGTCATCCACGTGGACATGTAATGATCCGCCGACTTGTCCAGACGTGTTTTTTTCCCGCAAACCATAGACAAAGGGAGGGCGGGGTTGCGGGCGTCCGGAGCGCTGCCACGTTCGTATCTGGAAACCGTGACCCACGCGAAACCCTCCTCCCTCACCCGCGTGCTTTCCCACCCGACGTCAGCTGCACACCTTGACGCCAGCCCAAAGCAGATGAGATATCTCACTACCGGCATTGAAGCGGTGCGCCAGCCGAGAGAGCGACGTCAGCTGCACGCCCCGCTGGGCACGCCTCCTCGCAACATTCGAATGGCTACAGACTGCCTACCCACCTCCATTAAAACCCGTGTGTGCTGATAAATCTACTCCAGCCACAAGCCCGTTCGCGAGCCGGCGGTCATTAAATGCAATTAGCTCCCCATATCCTCCTTACACCATATTCTTCACATTCTCCATGGCATCCGGCGAGCAGGAAGAGTTCGTTCTCCGACATAAAAGCCGGCTGGGTGGCCTGTCGAGCCCGCCGGATACGAGCCAGACAACTCGCTGCTCCACCTCCCTTGCCGCTCCAAGCCGTCAGTACCATAGGCGAGGCTACAGGCTGGCGCGCGAAGGAGCAAGTGGGCCTCTACAAGTCGACGCTTGGTTCGGTAACTCGCGGCTCCAAGCCACTCATGGAGGAGTGGCGAGTTGCTCCATGCCGGCACGCAAGGGAGCATGGTGGTTTGTTTGAGTTTGAATCAATTATTTTATTTTCATATGCGGTTAGCTTTGGATGTCCGGTTCCCGCATCCGTGTCCACGGACTGATCCCCTTGTCAACGAATGCGGGAGCAAATTTGAGGAGATGCAGTAATCTGTTTCTTGCTGCGTGTATGCAATGGAGTCGAAGACTTCTAAGAGCCAATACCTCAAAACGGAATCCATCATCTTGTCCTTCATCCTTTAATTACCAATTTTTTGATAAAAAAATTAGTCAGTCCATCAAAATTTAATCCCTCAAAAGGATTAAAACACTATTTTTGCACACGGGTTCATTTCAAACACAAATTTAAACTACTTCATTCCATTATTAAACAACGGTGGCATCTTAAGATCATACATACCTTAATTTTAAAATAATGTATTACCACCTTTGGTGCCAACGATTCCTGCACCCCTCTCTCCTCTTGCGTAGCCCCAACATGGCGACATGAAGGAAAACCTAGCTCGCGTCGCCGGTCATCCTTCCTCCCCACCCCTCTCTCGCAGCCTCTAGGGTGCACATCTGGGCGAAGGCCGGCCAGCGCCGGCAGGGGCTGGTAACCTTGGGCTCCTCGCGTGGGCATCTCTATGCGGACTGAGGCGACCAAGTCTGGGACACGGTGCTATACGACGGGCTCGCCGTCGTAGTCATTCTCTGAAACTAGACAACGTCAGGATCGTGGCGGCGGCACGGGCGACATGGTGGTAGTTCATGCTTGGTTGAGCTGCGACAGAGGCTGCTGCGGTGATGAGGACATCAATACCATTGTTACACCCACAACCCCTGCTGCTATACATACTGGACCAATTACTAGAGCTCGCGCACGCCAATTAAATTACCAGGTACTTTCATTTCTTGGTAATGATTCTAATGTTCATGAGAATATGATGATGACCAAATTGGATAGATTTGTCTTGCTTACAAATGAAGAGCCTAGCTTGGACAAGAAGGATGAACATTGGAGAAAGATCAAGCATGGAGATGACGGCATGCGCAAGGGGAACAAGAACGGAGTTACAAGTGATGATTTCAGGACTTTGAAGCCACCATAACGAGTGCATGAAGCCTTGGACATAATATACAAGATGCCACTTCATAAATTTCGTTCAGAGGCTATTATAGGTGTTGCGTCACCTTATTATTGGGCCAGGCCCATGCAATTTTGAAATACTTGAGTATAGGCTGTTTTTAGAGTCCGTATGTGTGGGGAAACAAGAGTTATGGTTGGTATCGGACCCCTCCCCCAAGGGCCACAAAATTCCCCCCTCTTCCTCCATATATACAACCCTTAGGGTGTCGTTTAGACTTTGGGTTTTGTTTAGATTAATGTCCGCCATAGCTGCAACTTCGCGTACTTCGTTTGTGTTCAACGACCAAACAAAGGCATCACAGAACCCCACCTTGATCAATAAACCTTTCCTCTTATATTCGCAATATCCAGATTGCAATCTCAGTTTCTTGCTTGTTCTTCGTTTGCTTGCAGGAAATAGACCCTCGTGGTCAGGTTGATCGTGCTTCGGCGTGGTCAATAACCTCTCGGAGTTGGTTTAGAGATTACTAAGACGCGACATCTTCACACGTTCGTAGTAAGATCGTCAAAGTCTACTCATCCGAAAACGATAATCACAATCTCATCGAAAGACGGGACACCTTTGCCTCTATCAAGTGGTATCCGATTTCTAGGTTGCTCGGTGAGATTTACATTTTTTCGTAGTTTAGATCGATATGTTCTTCATACCTACAGTCCACGAAAAAGTCACAAAAAAATTTAGGGATAGTTCATCATATCCGAACCAGTCTGAGAATTTGTATAGTCTTTTCAGTATTTTGCTTTGTTGAATTTGCGGTTGCATTTTCATGTAAAGTTGCTGGTCTTAGCGTCTAGTCTTTTAGAGTTTCTAGTATCGGTCATAAGTTGTCATGCCGCCGACACAACATCTTCATCACCCCTGCCGTATACCACCACCGATCTGTATTCGTATACCACCACCGATCCGTATCCATATACCGCCACCGATCCATATCTATATACCACCACCCCTGCCATATACCTTCACCGCTGCCATATCCTACCACCATATATCCACCACCAATCCGAGTTCTTTTCGTATTAGGTTTGTTTTCGAGATCCATCTAGTTTCGGATTCGTGTTTCCTTGCCTGAGTAGGTCTCGGAAAAGTCTAGATACCTCCGGGCAGTTTTTAGGCCAAAATTTGTCAGGTGAAAATATTTTTTCCCTATCCCGTTTTTAGGCTTTTCTGAGTCTTTTGAGACACTCGCCATCATAGTGATTTTTGGTCGCCGCTGCCCTGATTTTCGAGAAAAAAAAGTAAAAAAAATTCGTGCCTATACTGTTATTTTGATTTGGGAAGAGTTTTGAGACACTCGTTGTTATAGTGTTTTTCGGCAAAAAAAAAAGCGCAAAAAGGCGCCAAAAAAAATTCAGAGTGTGCCTTTCCCTTGATTACGTGCAGCGCCGTGATTATGTTAGTGTTCTAGGCTCGCATCTCTAGTACGGTCTAGCCTTGGACCAGCACAGTACCGTCGTTGAGCGTTTATTCACATTTGCATCTCTGAATTGATTTTTGCTGACATTGTTGCTACCATATCATAAGCCTTCCCAACTCCACATACATCTACATCGTGCGTTTGACACCACCTGGCAATCGCTTTGTCCAAGCTTTGAGAGTTTTGACTACAACGGTTGCCGATCACCACCTGCTGCTGGGTTAGAACTGGTAAGAGGTTGAGATTCGCTTGATGGATTTGTGAATTTCCACAACACCACCGCCACTTCCTAGTAGTCTGTAGGATCAAATTGTGTGTTTCTCTTATTGCTAACCATGCCATGATAACAAGGGATGAGCTGGACCGGGAGAACATGACAAACAAGGAGCTCCATTATAAATTCCAAGAGATGGTGGGTCAACATGTAGAAGATGTGATGACCAGTTTTGGCAACGCACTAGCGAGGATGGATTACATTGAGAAGTCAATTGACACCAAGTTCGATGCCAAATTCGCTAAAGTGCTTGCGCGTCTAGCTCCGCCTGCTGCACCATTGCAACAACAACAACAACAACAACAACAACAACAACCACCTCCACGTCGCGAAATAGCCCTCCGCCGAGCGAGCCCTGTCCCTCTTGAGCCTGGCCAAACTGTTGGTGCTGCTATTGATACTTCTGTGGCTCCTACTGCTGCTGAGCAGGAGGATGATTAAGCGGGAGATTACGAGGATGAGGTTGATCAAAATCAGAACTACGTGCAACCACCACCACCACCAGGTCGTCCACATACAAATAATCGCAATGGTAGGGCTGCACCAAGACCTTGATGACCCACAAGTGTAGGGGGTCTATCGTAGTCCTTTCGATAAGTAAGAGTGTCGAACCCAATGAGGAGCAGAAGGAAATGATAGGCAGTTTTTAGTAAGGTATTTTCTGCAAGCACTGAAATTATAGGTAACAGATAGTTTTGTGATAATGTAATTGGTAGCAAGTAACAAAAGGTAAAAGTAAATAAGGTGCAGCAAGAGGTCCCAATCCTTTTTTTAGTAAAGGACAAGCCTGGACAAACTCTTATATGAAGGAAAGCGCTCCCGAGGACACATGGGAATTATCGTCAGGCTAGTTTTCATCACGATCATCTGATCCACGTTCGGTACTTTGATAATTTGGTATGTGGGTGGACCGGTGCTTGGGTGCTGTCCTTACTTGGACAAGCCTCCCACTTATGATTAACCTCTAATGCAAGCATCCGCAACTACAAAAGACGTATTAAGGTAAACCTAACCATAGCATGAAATAAGTGGATCCAAATCAGCCCCTTACGAAGCAGCACATAAACTAGGGTTTAAGCTTCTGTCACTCTAGCAACCTATCATCTACTTATTACTTCCCAATGCCTACCTCTAGGCCCAAATAATGGTGAAGTTTCATGTAGTCGATGTTCACATGACACCACTAGAGGAGAGATAACATACATCTCATCAAAATATCGAACGAAGACCAAATTCACATGAGTACTAATAGCAAGACTTCTCCCATGTCCTCAGGAACCAAAGTAACTACTCACAAGACATAATATGGTTCATGATCAGAGGGGTATTAATATGCATAATGGATCTGAACATATGATCTTCCACCAAATAAACCAACTAGCATCAACTACAAGGAGTAATCAACACTACTAGCAACCCACAGGTACCAATCTGAGGTTTGGGTACAAAGATTGGATACAAGAGATGAACTAGGGTTTGAGAGGAGATGGTGCTGGTGAAGATGTTGATGAAGATAACCCTCCCCAAGATGGGAGAGTTGTTGGTGATGACGGCGGTGATGATTTCCCTCTCCCAGGGGAAGTATCCTCGGCAGAACAGCTCTGCCGGAGCCCTAGATTGGTTTCCGCCAAGGTTCCGCCTCGAGACGGCGGCGTCTGGTCCCGAAAGCCTCCTTCTGATTTTTTCCAGGTCAAAACACCTCATATAGGAGAAGATGGGCATCGGGGGGCCATCGGGGGGCCCATGAGGCAGGGGGCACGCCCAGAGAGGGGGGGCGCGCCCCCCACCCTCGTGGACAGGTGGTGCCCCCCTGGTGATCTTCTTTTGCCAGATATTTTTTATATTTTCGAAAACGGTGTCATGTGGTGTTTCGGAGCTTTTTGAGTTGTGCAGAATAGGTTTCCAGCATTTGCTTCTTTTCCAGCCCAGAATTCCAGCTGTCGGCATTCTCCCTCTTCATGTAAACCTTGTAAAATAAGAGAGAAAAGGCATAAGTATTGTGACATAACGTGTAATAACAGCCCATAATGCAATAAATAACAACATATAAGCATGATGCAAAATGGACGTATCAACTCCCGCAGGCTTAGACCTCGCTTGTCCTCAAGCGAAAGCTGATATCGAGAAATATGTCCACATGTTAAGAGATAGAGGTGTCGATAAAAATAAAATACGGACACGAGGGCATCATGATCATTCTCATAACAGCAACATATATATATATATATATATATATATATATATATATATATATATATATATATATATTCTCATATGATTCTTATGCTAAAGTAACAATTCATTCACAATGTCAGGTATGAATCAGAAACTTCATTGAAAACCAACAAACTATGATCTCGGTCATTGAAGCAATTGCAATTTATCGTAACATTGGAAAGAGTCAATATAAGAGCTTTTCAGCAAGCCTACATACTCAACTATCATATAGTCTTTCACAATTGCTCACACTCACGCAATACTTATGGTTATGGTGTTTTAATCGGACACAGAGAAAGATAGGGGTTTATGGTGTTGCCTCCCAACCTTTTACCTCAATGGTAATGTCAACAATAATAGACCATGAAAACTTACATCCAAGTGGGTATCTATTTCAGGATCTTTCCAACACACTGTGCTTGCCAAAGGATAAAATGTAAAAAGGAAAGGTGAAGTTCACCTTCACTCTTATAAGGTAAGAATAATAGATAGGCCCTTCGCAGAGGGAAGCAGAGGTTGTCATGTGTTTTTATGGATGGATGCACAAAGTCTTAGCGCAAAAGAACGTCACTTTATATTGCCACTTGTGATAAGGACCTTTATTATGCAGTCCGTCGCTTTTATTACTTCCATACCACAAGATCGTATAAAGCTTATTTCCTCTACACTAATAAATCATACATATTTTAGCGAGTTTGCAACATGACAACTTACTTGAAGGATCTTACTCAATCCATAGGTAGGTATGCTGGACTCTCATGGCAAAACTGGGTTTAAGTATGTATGGAAGCACAAGTAGTATCTCTACTTGGTGCGAGGAGTTTTGGCAGCATGAGGGGGAAAGGCAAGCTCAACATGTTGGATGATCCATGACAATACACTTTATTTCAGATATAAGAAAACATAACCCATTATGTTGTCTTCCTTGTCCAACATCAACTCTTTAGCATGTCATATTTTAATGAGTGATCACAATCATAAAAGATGTCCAAGATAGTATATTTGTATGTGAAGCCTCTCTTTCTTTATCACTTCCTATTAATTGCAGCGATGACCAAAACTATGTTTGTCAATTCCCAACAACTTTTATCCATCATACTCTTTATATGTTAAGTCATTACTTCCCATAAGATCAATATGATCTCTTGGATACTCTTTATGTTTTCTTTCTTTTTATCATGACCAAGGTGAGGAAATCAAGCCCTTGACTCAACACTAATCTTTATTATATAGCTCACGGACTCGATTACAAAGGGTAACGATCATAAAGCAAAATATCCCAACTAGATCATGCTAAATTTATTCTACTAGATCAAGGTACTACCAAAAGGATCGAGCTAAGTAAAATGGTAAAGATAAGAGTGATGGTGATACAATACCGGGGTCACTCCCCCAAGGTTGGCAGTTGCCAAGGGGAGTGCCCATACCCGTATGATTATGTCTCCTTCTTCGGCGATGGTGATGTAGGAGTTGAAAGTAGTGATGCCGGATCATCATATATCGAGCGTAGGAGATCCTCCAGCTTGCGGATAATGCCTTCGAGTGTAGCTATATACTCCTTCAACAAAATATTTTCACTTCTGAGATACTTGTTTCGAATTCGAGTTAACTCAATCATCTTGAAAGCTTCAATCTCAGTTGAAGTAAAGAGGTTGGGAAGAGGTTGATGGATGTCTTCTTCTCCTAGTGCCGGAGCCTGATCTTCCACCTCCTTCTTGATCCTCTTCTCTTTGTTGGTCTCCTCGGGTCCTTCCCTCTTCAGATCTATCTTCATTAGCCAAGCATCATTGCCTTCATTGTTGGAGGAAGGAGATGAGATGGTGCCTAGCTTCGTCAACCCTAGCAGAAAATAGCTCGACACGAGAACAGAGGATTTTTGCGTGATACAGAGGTCAAAACCCTCGGGAGTATATATAATGAATTTTTACTGACCAAAAGGAGTAACATACAAGAAATCAGAGTCTGGGAGGCACACGGGGTGCCCACGAGTCAGGGGGGCGCGCTCTCCACCCTCGTGGACGCCTCGTGTCTCTTCCGGACTGCCACTTATTTTTCTATTTTTCTAAATATTCCAAAACGGTGAAAATTTGCCTTTAGAACTGTTTTGGAGTCGGTTTCCTTACCGTACCACATACCTCTTCCTTTTCGGAGTCTGGATCATTCTAGAAAGTGTCCCTTATGTATTCCTCCGGGGTTACGGTTTCAATAACATTAGTTTCAACATTTATAGGGTTACCTGAGATATAATGTTTGATTCTTTGACCGTTCACCACCTTCGGATTTGTGCCTTCGAAGTTGTTGATTTTTATAGCACCGGAACGATATACCTCCTCGATGACGTAAGGTCCTTCCCACTTAGGGAGAATTTTTCCTGCAAAAAATCTTAAGCGAGAGTTGTATAGCAATACATAATCACCTACATTAAACTCACGCTTTTGTATCCTTTTGTCATGCCATCTCTTAACCTTTTCTTTAAACAGCTTGGCATTCTCATAGGCCTGGGTCCTCCATTCATCAAGAGAGCTAATATCGAATAACCTCTTCTCACCGGCGAGTTTGAAATCATAGTTGAGCTCTTTAATAGCCCAATATGCCTTATGTTCTAGCTCAAGAGGTAAGTGATAAGCTTTTCCATAAACCATCTTATATGGAGACATGCCCATAGGATTTTTGTATGCAGTTCTATAGGCCCATAATGCATCATCAAGTTTCTTGGACCAATTCTTTCTAGACCTATTAACTGTCTTTTGCAAAATTAATTTCAACTCTCTATTACTTAGTTCTACTTGACCACTAGTGTGTGGGTGATAAGGGGATGCAATTCTATGATTTACATCATACTTAGCAAGCATTTTACGGAAAGCACCATGAATAAAGTGTGAACCACCATCAGTCATTAGGTATCTAGGGACTCCAAACCTCGGAAAAATAACTTCTTTAAGCATCTTAATAGAGGTGTTGTGATCAACACTACTAGTTGGAATAGCTTCTACCCACTTAGTAACGTAATCAACATCAACTAAAATATGTGTATACCCATTAGAGGAAGGAAACAGACCCATATAATCAAAGCCCCAAACATCAAATGGTTCAATAACAAGTGAATAATTCATAGGCATTTCTTGACGTCTACTAATATTACCTACTCTTTGACATTCATCACAAGATAAGACAAACTTATGAGCATCCTTGAAGAGAGTAGGCCAATAAAAACCAGATTACAATACCTTATGTGCAGTTCTATCTCCAGTATGGTGTCCTCCATAAGCTTCGGAGTGACACTTGCGTAGGATCTATTCCTGTTCATGCTCAGGTACACAACGTCTAATAATACCATCTACTCCTTCTTTATAAAGGTGTGGATCACCCCAGAAGTAATGCCTTAAATCATAGAAGAACCTTTTCTTTTGCTGGTATGTGAAGCTAGGAGGTATAAACTTAGCAACACTATAATTAGCATAATCAGCATACCATGGAGTAGTACGAGAAGTATTTATGACAGCTAATTGTTCATCAGGAAAGCTATCATCAATAGGTTGTGGGTCATCAAGTATATTCTCTAACCTAGACAAGTTATCTGCAACGGGGTTCTCAACTCCCTTTCTATCAATAATATGCAGGTCAAACTCTTGCAGCAAGAGAACCCATGCAATAAGTCTACGTTTAGCATCTTTCTTTTCCATAAGGTATTTGATAGTAGCATGATCAGTGTGAATAGTTACTTTAAAATCAACAATATAAGGTCTAAACTTATCACAAGCAAATACAACTGCTAAAAATTCTTTCTAAGTAGTAGCATAATTTCTTTGGGCACTGTCTAGAGTTTTACTAGCATATTGGATAACATTCAATTTCTTATCAACTCTTTGCCCTAAAACAGCACCTACAGCATAGTCACTAGCATCGCACATAATCTCAAAAGGTAAATTCCAGCCAGGAGGCTGGACAATAGGTGCAAAGATCAATGCTTTCTTAAGTATTTCAAATGCTTCTAGACAATCATCATCAAAGACAAAAGGAATATATTTTTGTAAGAGGTTAGTCAAAGGCCTGGAGATTTTGGAGAAGTCCTTAATGAACCTCCTATAAAACCCGGCATGACCAAGGAAACTTCGTATACCTTTGATGTCCTTGGGGCACGACATCTTTTCAATAGCATCAACTTTAGCCTTGTCAACTTCAATACCTCTTTCAGATATTTTATGTCCCAGGACAATACCTTCATTAACCATAAAGTGGCAATTCTCCCAATTCAAGACAAGATTAGTGTCTTTACATCTCTGCAAAACTCGATCAAGGTTGCTTAAGCAATCATCATAAGAAGTTCCGTAAATAGAGAAATCATCCATGAAAACCTCAACAATCTTTTCACAAAAATCAGAGAATATAGACATCATGCATCTTTGAAAGGTAGCAGGTGCATTACATAAACCAAAAGGCATATGTCTATAAGCAAAGGTACCGAAAGGACAAGTAAAAGTGGTGTTTTCTTGATCCCCTTTTGACACAGGTATTTGAGAGAAACCAGAATAACCATCTAGAAAGCAAAAATGAGTATGTTTGGATAACCTTTCTAGCATTTGATCAATAAAAGGCAAAGGGGAACTTTTTTAGTAGCATTATTTAATTTGCGGAAATCAATTACCATCCTATAACCTGTAACTATTCTTTGCAGGATCAATTCATCTTTATCATTAGGAACAACAGTCATACCTCCCTTCTTAGGGACACAATGGACATGAATTACCCACTGGCTGTCAGCAACTGGATAGATAATACCTGCCTCTAGAAGCTTTAGTATTTCCTTCCTTACCACTTCTTTCATCTTAGGATTTAACCGTCGTTGATGATCAATAACCGGTTTAGCGTTTTCTTCCAATTTTATCTTGTGTTGGCATAAAGTGGGACTAATGCCCTTAAGATCATCCAGAGTATATCCAATAGCAGCACGGTGCTTCTTCAGAGTTTTCAATAATTTTTCTCCTTCCTGCTCGGAAAGGTTAGCACTAATAATAACAGGATATATCTTCTTTTCATCAATATAAACATACTTAAGATTATCAGGTAAAGGTTTAAGTTCAAACACGGGATCACCCTTGGGTGGAGGGGGATCCCCTAGGATTTCAACAGACAAGTTGTTTTTCTATACGAGTCCCTGGTTAAAGAATATTTCATCTATTTCCCTTCTCTCATTCATATGCATATCATTTTCATGATTTAGCAAATATTGTTCTAAAGGATCATTAGGAGGCACATCAATAGAAGCAAGACCAATAAATTCATCCTTACTAGGTAATTCTTTATCAAGGGGTTGTCTACGAAATTTAGCAAAGTTAAAATCATGAGACATATCCCCTAAACCAACAGTAACAATATCTTTCACGCAGTCTATCTTAGCATTAACAGTATTCAAGAAGGGTCTACCAAATATAATGGGGCAAAAATCATCTTGTGGGGAGCTAAGAATAAGAAAATCAGCAGGGTATTTAACTTTCCCACACAAAACTTCAACATCTCTAACAATCCCAATTGGTGAGATAGTGTCTCTATTAGCAAGTTTAATAGTAACACCTATACCTTCTAGCTCAACGGGTGCAATATCGTGCATAATTTCATCATATAAGGATATATGTATTACACTTGTACTAGCACCTACGTCACATAAACCATGATAGCAATGATCTCCTATTTTAACAGAGATAACAGGTAAGCCTACAATAGGTCTATGTTTATTCCTAGCATCGGGTTTGGCTATTCTAGCAGATTCCTCCTGGAAGTAAATAACATGTCCATCTAAGTCTTCTACCAAGAGATCTTTAACCATAGCAACACTAGGTTCAATTTTAATTTGCTCAGAGGGTGTAGGTGTTCTAGTATTACTCTTATGAACTACAGTTGAAGCTTTAGCATGATCCTTTGTTCTAACAGGGAAAGGTGGTTTCTCAATATAAGCAGTAGGAACAATAGGATCAACATTATAAGTGATAGTCTTTTCTTCAACTTTAACAGGTTCAACTACTTTTACTTCAATGGGAGGATGGTATTTAAACAACTTCTCCTCGGGAAGATCAACATGAGTAGCAAATGATTCACAGAAAGAAGCTACTATCTCAGAGTCAAGTCCATATTTAGTGCTAAACTCACGGAAAACATCGGTATCCATAAAAGCTTTAACACAATCAAACTTAGGGGTCATACGTGAATCCTTACCTTCGTCGACATCCCAATCTTCAGAGTTGCGTTTAATTATTTCCAATAAATCCCATTTGAATTAAATAGTCTTCATCATAAAAGAGCTAGAACAAGAAGTATCGAGCATGGAGCGATTATTGAGAGAAAGCCGAGCATAAATTTTTTGAATGATCATTTCTCTTGAGAGCTCATGAATGGGGAATGAATATATCATTGACTTAAGCCTCCCCCAAGCTTGAGCGATGCTTTCTCCTTCGCGAGGCCAAAAATTATAGATATAATTACGATCACGATGAACCTGGTGCATAGGGTAGAACTTCTGATGAAATTCCAACTTCAGACGATTATAGTTCCATGATCCAATATCATCACATAGCCTAAACCATGTCAATGCATCTCCCTTCAAAGATAAAGGGAAGACCTTCTTCTTGATAACATTCTCGGGCATACCTGCAAGCTTAAATAATCCACAAACTTCATCCACATAGATTAGGTGTAAATCGGAATGCAGTGTTCCGTCTCCTGTGAAAGGATTATCTAGCAGTTTCTCTATCATACCCGAAGGAATTTCAAAGCAAACATTTTCAGTAGGTGCAGTCGGTTGAGGAGCAACTCTTTGCTCTTCCGGTCGGGGTGAAGATACCCCGAACAAGCCCCTCAAAGGGTTATTAGCCATAGTAACAAGTGACAATAAATTTCAGCACACTATATAAATTTTTCCTTACCAAATTCCACTTACCAAAGGCACTTCACTCCCCGGCAACGGCGACATAAAAGAGTCTTGATGACCCACAAGTGTAGGGGATCTATCGTAGTCCTTTCGATAAGTAAGAATGTCGAACCCAACGAGGAGCAGAAGGAAATGATAGGCAGTTTTCAGTAAGGTATTTTCTGCAAGCACTGAAATTATAGGTAACAGATAGTTTTGTGATAAGGTAATTGGTAGCAAGTAACAAAAGGTAAAAGTAAATAAGGTGCAGCAAGAGGGCCCAATACTTTTTGTAGTAAAGGACAAGCCTGGACAAACTCTTATATGAAGGAAAGCGTTCCCGAGGACACATGGGAATTATCATCAAGCTAGTTTTCATCATGATCACCTAATCCGAGTTCGGTACTTTGATAATTTGGTATGTGCGTGGACCAGTGCTTGGGTGCTGTCCTTACTTGGACAAGCCTCCCACTTATGATTAACCTCTAATGCAAGCATCCGCAACTACGAAAGAAGTATTAAGGTAAACCTAACCATAGCATGAAACAAGTGGATCCAAATCAGCCCCTTACGAAGCAACACATAAACTAGGGTTTAAGCTTCTGTCACTCTAGCAACCCATCATCTACTTAGTACTTACCAATTCCTTCCTCTAGGCCCAAATAATGTTGAAGTGTCATGTAGTCGACGTTCACATGACAACACTAGAGGAGAGACAACATACATCTCATCAAAATATCGAACGAATACCAAATTCACATGACTACTTATAGCAAGACATCTCCCATGTCCTCAGGAACCAAAGTAACTACTCACAAGACATAATATTGTTCATGATCAGAGGGTATTAATATGCATAATGGATCTGAACATATGATCTTCCACCAAATAAACCAACTAGCATCAACTACAAGGAGTAATCAACACTACTAGCAACCCACATGTACCAATCTGAGGTTTGGGTACAAAGATTGGATACAAGAGATGAACTAGGGTTTGAGAGGAGATGGTGTTGGTGAAGATGTTGATGAAGATAACCCTTCCCAAGATGGGAGAGTTATTTGTGATGACGGCGGTGACGATTTCCCCCTCCTGGAGGGAAGTATCCCCGGTAGAACAGCTCTGCCAGAGCCCTAGATTGGTTTCCGCCAAGGTTCCGCCTCGAGAAGGCGGCGTCTAGTCCCAAAAGCCTCCTTCTGATTTTTTCCAGGTCAAGACACCTCATATAGGAGAAGATGGGCATCAAGGGGGCCATCGGGAGGCCCACGAGGCATGGGGTGATGACCCACAAGTGTAGGGGCTCTATCGTAGTCCTTTCGATAAGTAAGAGTGTCGAACCCAACGAGGAGCAGAAGGAAATGATAGGCAGTTTTCAGTAAGGTATTTTCTGCAAGCACTGAGATTATAGGTAACAGATAGTTTTGTGATAAGGTAATTGGTAGCAAGTAACAAAAGGTAAAAGTAAATAAGGTGCGGCAAGAGGGCCCAATCCTTTTTGTAGTAAAGGACAAGCCTGGACAAACTCTTATATGATGGAAAGCGCTCCCGAGGACACATGGGAATTATCGTCAAGCTAGTTTTCATCACGATCATCTGATTCTCATTCGGTACTTTGATAATTTGGTATGTGGGTGGACCGGTGCTTGGGTGCTGTCCTTACTTGGACAAGCCTCCCACTTATGACTAACCTCTAATGCAAGCATCCGCCACTACAAAAGAAATATTAAGGTAAACCTAACCATAGCATGAAACAAGTGGATCCAAATCAGCCCCTTACGAAGCAACACATAAAGTAGGGTTTAAGCTTCTGTCACTCTAGCAACCCATCATCTACTTATTACTTCCCAATGCCTTCCTCTAGGCCCAAATAATGGTGAAGTGTCATGTAGTCGACGTTCACATGACACCACTAGAGTAGAGACAACATACATCTCATCAAAATATCGAAGGAAGACCAAATTCACTTGACTACTAATAGCAAGACTTCTCCCATGTCCCCAGGAACAAAAGTAACTACTCACAAGACATAATATGGTTCATGATTAGAGGGGTATTAATATGCATAATGGATCTGAACATATGATCTTCCACCAAATAAACCAACTAGCATCAACTACAAGGAGTAATCAACACTACTAGCAACCCACAGGTCCCAATCTAAGGTTTGGGTACAAAGATTGGATACAAGAGATGAACTAGGGTTTGAGAGGAGATGGTGCTGGTGAAGATGTTGATGTAGATAGCCCTCCCCAAGATGGGAGAGTTGTTGGTGATGACGGCGGTGACGATTTCCCCCTCCCGGAGGGAAGTATCCCCAGCACAACTGCTCTGCCGGAGCCCTAGATTGGTTTCCGCCTCAAGACGGCGGCGTCTGGTCCCGAAAGCCTCCTTATGATTTTTTCCAGGTCAAAACACCTCATATAGGAGAAGATGGGCATCGGGGGGCCTTCGAGGGGCCCACGAGACAGGGGCGTGCCCTGAGAGTGGGGGCGCGCCCCCACCCTCGTGGACAGCCGGTGGCCCCCCTCGTGAACTTCTTTCGCCAGATAGTTTTTATATTTTCTGAAACTGAGTACTGTGGAGTTTCGAGGCTTTTGGAGTTATGCAGAATAGGTTTCCAGAGTTTGCTACTTTTCCAGCCAAGAATTCCAGCTGCCGGCATTCTCCCTCTTCTTGTAAACCTTGTAAAATAAGAGAGAAAAGGCGTAAGTATTGTGACAAAACATGTAATAACAGCCCATTGTGCAATAAATATCAACATATAAGCATGATGCAAAATGGACGTATCAACTCCCCCAAAGCTTAGACCTCGCTTGTCCTCAAGCGAAAGCCAATATCGATAATATGTCCACATGTTTAGAGATAGAGGTGTCGATAAAAACAAAATACGGACATGAGGGCATCATGATTATTCTCATAGCAGCAACATATATATATATATATATATATATATATATATATATATATATATATATATATATTGTCATATGATTCTTATGCTAAAGTAACAATTCATCCACAATATCAAGTATGAATCATAAACTTCATTGAAAACTAACAAACTTTGATCTCGGTCATTGAAGCAATTGCAATTTATCGTAACATCGGAAAGAGTCAATATAAGAGCTTTTCAGCAAGCCTACATACTCAACTATCATATAGTCTTTCACAATTGCTCACACTCACGCAATACTTATGTTTATGGAGTTTTAATCGGACAGAGAGAAAGATAGGGGCTTATGGTGCTGCCTCCCAGCCTTTTACCTCAAGGGTAATGTCAACTGTAATAGACCATGAAAACTTACATCCAAGTGGGTATATATGTCAGGATCTTTCCAACACAATGTGCTTGCCAAAGGATAAAATGTAAAAAGGAAAGGTGAATTTCACCTTGACTCTTATAAGGCAAGAATAATAGATAGGCCGTTCGCAGAGGGAAGCAGAGGTTGTCATGTGTTTTTATGGTTGGATGCACAAAGTCTTAGCATAGAAGAACTTCACTTTATATTGCCACTTGTGATAAGGACGTTTATTATGCAGTCTGTCGCTTTTATTACTTCCATATGACAAGATCGTATAAAGCTAATTTCTCCCACACTAATAAATCATACATATTTTAGCGAGTTTGCAACCCGACAACTTACTTGGAAGTATCTTTCTCAATCCATAGGTAGGTATGGTGGACTCTCATGGCAAAACTGGGTTTAAGGATATATGGAAGCACAAGTAGTATCTGTACTTAGTGCGAGTAGTTTTGGCTAGCATGAGGGGGAAAGGCAAGCTCAACATGTTGGATGATCCATGACAATATACTTTATTTCGGATATAAGAAGACATAACCCATTACGTTGTCTTCCTTGTCCAACATCAACTCTTTAGCATGTCGGACTTTAATGAGTGCTCACAATCATAAAAAAATTCCAAGATAGTATATTTGTATGTGAAGCCTCTCTTCTTTTATTACTTCCTATTAATTGCAACGATGACCAAAACTATGTTTGTCAACTCTCAACAACTTTTATTCATCATACTCTTGTATGTGAAGTCATTACTCCCCCTAAGATCAATATGATCTCTTGGATACTCTTTATGTTTTCTTTCGTTTTATCATGACCCAAGTGAGGAAATCAAGCCCTTGACTCAACACTAATCTTTATTATATAGCTCATGGACTCGATTACAAAGGCTAAAGATCATAAGGCAAAAGCTCACAACTAGATCATGCTAACTTTATTCTACTAGATCAAGATACTACCAAAAGGATCGAACTAAGGAAAACGGTAAAGATAGGAGTGACGGTGATACGATACCGGGGTCACTCCCCCAAGCTTGGCAGTTGCCAAGGGGAGTGCCCATACCCATATGATTAGGTCTCCTTCTTCGGGGGTGGTGATGATGGGGTTGTAAGGAGTAACCCACAAGAAAATGGAGTCCGGGAGGCACACGGGGTGCCCAAGAGGCATGGGGCGCGCCCAGGGAAGGGGGGCGCGCCCTCCACCCTCGTGGGCGCCTCGTGTCTCTTCCGGACTGCTACTTATTTTTCTATTTTTCTAAATATTCCAAAACGGAGAAAAATTCCTTTATAACTGTTTTGGAGTCAGATTACTTACCGTACCACATACCTCTTCATTTTTGGAGTCTAGATCGTTCTGGAAAGTGTCCCTTATGTATTCCTCCGGGGTTACGGTTTCAATAACATTGGTTTCAACATTTATAGGATTACCTGAGATATAATGTTTGATTCTTTGACCGTTCACCACCTTCGGATTTGTGCCTTCGAAGTTGTTGATTTTTATGGCACCGGAGCGATAGACGTCCTCGATAATGTAAGGTCCTTCCCACTTGGAGAGAAGTTTTCCTGCAAAAAATATTAAACGAGAGTTGAATAGCAAGACATAATCACCTACGTTAAACTCACGCTTTTGTATCCTTTTGTCATGCCATCTTTTAACTTTTTCTTTAAACAGCTTGGCATTCTCGTAAGCCTGGGTTCTCCGTTCATCAAGGCAACTAATGTCAAATAACCTCTTTTCACCGGCAAGTTTGAAATCATAATTGAGCTCTTTAATAGCCCAATATGCCTTATGTTCTAGCTCAAGAGGTAAGTGACAAGCTTTTCCGTAAACCATCTTATATAGAGACATACCCATAGGATTTTTGTATGCAGTTCTATAGGCCCATAATGCATCATCAAGTTTCTTGGACCAATTCTTTCTAGACTTATTAACTGTCTTTTGCAAAATTAATTTCAACTCTCTATTACTTAGTTCTACTGGACCACTAGTCTGTGGGTGATAAGGGGATGCAATTCTATGGTTGACATCATATTTTGCAAGCATCTTACGGAAAGCACCATGAATAAAGTGTGAACCACCATCAATCATTAGATATCTAGGGACTCCAAACCTCGGGAAAATAACTTCTTTAAGCATCTTAATAGAGGTGTTATGATCATCACTACTAGTTGGAATAGCTTCTACCCACTTAGTAACGTAATCAACAACAACTAAAATATGTGTGTACCCATTAGAGGCAGGAAACGGTCCCATATAATCAAAGTCCCAAACATCAAATGGTTCAATAACAAGTGAATAATTCATAGGCATTTCTTAACGTCTAGTGATATTACCAATTCTTTGACATTCATCACAAGATAAGGCAAACTTACGGGCATCCTTGAAGAGAGTAGGCCAATAAAAACCGGATTGCAATACCTTGTGTGTACTTCTATCTCCCGCATGGTGTCCTCCATAGGCTTCAGAGTGGCACTTGCGTATGATCTGTTCCTGTTCATGCTCGGGTACACAACGTCTAATAATACCATCTACTCCTTCTTTATAAAGATGTGGGTCTTTCCAGAAGTAATGTCTCAAATCATAGAAGAACTTTTTCTTTTGCTGGTATGTGAAGCTAGGAGGTATAAACTTAGCAACAATATAATTAGCATAATCAGCATACCATGGAGTAGTACGAGAGGTATTTATGACAGCTAATTATTCATCATGAAAGCTATCATCAATAGGTTGTGGGTCATCAAGTATATTCTCTAACCTAGACAAGTTGTCTGCAATGGGGTTCTCAGCTCCCTTTCTATCAATAATATGCAAGTCAAACTCTTGCAGCAAGAGAACCCATCTAATAAGTCTAGGTTTAGCATCTTTCTTTTCCATAAGGTATTTGATAGCAGCATGATCAGTGTGAATAGTTACTTTAGAATCAACAATATAGGGTCTAAACTTATCACAAGCAAATACAACTGCTAATAGTTCTTTCTCAGTAGTAGCATAATTTCTCTGGGCACTATCTAGAGTTTTACTAGCATATTGTGTCGTGGAATTAGCACGGCAGATGTCCGGTTTAGCGGACTTGATGATGGAACCATCGCACGGGTTAGCTTGAAGGGGTTCATAGCACACAAAGGACACAGAGAGTTTATACTAGTTCGGCCCCTTCGATGAAGGTAAAAGCCTACGTCTAGTTGGTTTGGTATTGCTTGGGCGTCGGTTTACAGGGAGCAGATCGCTTGCCTGTAGTCTCGACGGGTTGATTCTTGCTTGTCCTTGAACCGTCGCCAGGTCGTCCCTTTATATAGAGGTGACGCCTGGTCCGGTTTACAGAGTCCCGAGGCCGGCTCATACTTGTGTCCGCCTCGGTCTCTGTCTTTTCTTCCTTATCTCTCAAGTTACATCGCTTGGCGGTTTACAAACCATAATTCTATACATGGGCCCTAAGATCTCATGGGCCGTAGCCTTTACTAAATATTACAACTAAATATATTATAATTAAGCCGGTTTACACTAGCCGGTTCATACCTGCTAGTCATATCCCTGACATTAGGCCCCAGAATGATTTGAACTTGTTCATATCAATCTCCCTTGTCTTGCATAATTTTCTTCTGTGTCTTCTCATTTTTGTAAACCGGCTCTGACGTCATCTTCGAGAATCATTGAATCTGACCGTGACATCATCTCCGCATTTAACGCTGCGAGCTGTACTGTAACTTTATTTAATGGTTATCCCGAAGATCGAGGCGTCAAAGGGATCTTTGTCCGATCTTTGCCCCCTCGAATCCCGCACCTGTCGCTTCACATCTGTCCTTCCCTTATAAATACCGCCGTCCCCTTTCGTTCTATCTTCTTCTCGCCTCTTCTTCCTCCGTCTGCCGCCCGAGCTTCAAGAAGCCATTGACGCCCGAGCTTGAAGCGCCACCGTTGCCTCGCCGAGTCAAGACCTCCCTGGCCGCCGCATCAACCTGACTTGACCAGAGAACTCTGCCGCTGTCCTCCATTGTTCCAGGTACGTTTTTTCTTTCTCGTTACATATTTGCGTCTTCTAGGGTTCTTCCTCGTGCTTCCGCCATTAGAACCTCCATGAAAACTTTGCCTTGCACCCTGAAACTTTAGCCTTTACATCCTACTCTTAGATTCTGCCTTCAGCTTGCTGCTCCTGTGCTTTAGATCTTGTTACTTTACATAATCTGTAGGTTCATCTGCTCCGTTTATTACCCTTGTAGTTCTTCCCGTACCTTCATATATTTATTTTTCTTTTTCTCGCATACTCAGATCTGTTCTGCCCTAACTGTCTGTCGAAACTTGTTTCTTCCCTTTGTAAATCTGCTAAGTATGCTCCGGTTTATACTATCATGCCCTGTTCCAGTAAAAAATTTGAAGTTGAACGTGACGATTTAGTGGTTCCTCGTTTGCTGTCGTGAACCGGTAATGACATAGCTCCCCGTTATTGCCGGTTTAACCATATCATTAGTCCTCTGTCTAAACCATTACGCAATCTTCGTAGATATCTTCCGGTTTATACTGATGTACTTGCGTAATCCGGTTTACCCTTTATCTTTTTCAGTATTTTTCCTTCTATTGACATGGCCAAGCAGTTTGTCTCTTGTGATTGGGTCCCTTATATCATCACGGAAGAAGACCTGGTAAAAATTGCTGAGATTGGTACTTTAGGCCCTCAATCCATTTTGAAATGGCGGGCTCCAGGAAACGAATGCCCTCCTACCCCCAGGCAAGGGGAGGTTATTGTTTTCTTTGACCACATAACTCGAGGCTTTTCCCCCCCGGTTCAAAGTTTTTCCGGGATGTTCTTGCTGCCTTCCAACTCCATCCTCAGGATATCGGGCCCAACTCCATTTCAAACATCTGTGACTTCCAAGTATTTTCAGAGGTGTATCTGCAAGAAGAACCGTCTGTTGATCTGTTCCGGGACTTCTTTCACCTGGACCGGCGCACGGAGTTCACCAGCGGACCGCATCAGGAACTCGGCGGGGTTAGTATCCAGAAAAGGAGAGACGCTGTCTTTCCCCACGCCGCTCTCCACACGCACCCAAAGGATTGGAACAAATCATGGTTTTACTGTATTGATACTTCTCCTGAAGGGGAGAACCCCTTGCCGGGCTATCGTGAGCACCGTATTCCGGAGAATCATCCTTTGCCGCAACGACTTAGCTCTGTCGAACGGACCCGGTTTGCATCCCAGCTCTCCAGATTGAAGGCTTTCATGGCCAATGGTTTAGTTGGAACCGACTTTATGCGCTGCTGGCTCTCTTGGAGTATCCTTCCCTTGAGCCGGCGATCACAGTTGATGTGCCAGTATTCTGGTAAACTGGACGATCCTTAACGGTTCACCAAGGATAAACTTTCTGAATCGGAGGTTATTGAATCGGCTAAGAAGATGCTCAACGTCTCCTTAGCAGACTGCAGCAAAGTCGGGTTAGCCCCGTATTATAAGAAGAATAAGCTGCCTGCGGTAAGTTTTGCTTTGTCCTGTGTTTGTAATCCGTTCCTTTAAACCGTCCTTTCAATTGTCTTTCCTTCTTTTAAATAGGCTGATGATCCTTTCTGGAAGAGAAAGCCTCAGGAGAAAACCGGCAAACAAGCACGCCGGAAGACCTTTGCTAACAAGAAAAGAAAGGCAGCTGTTGACTCCAGCTCTCACGCCGAGGATGATGATCCGGATTCCGAGGTATGACTTAATCCGGTTTTAATTTGCTTTCTTGTACTCATATCTGTATCTAATGATAACTTTCCACAGGAGTTGACTGAAGGTGATAACCCGGCCGAAGTTGAGGTAACTATCCTTTCTTCTGATTCAGAACCTCTTCCACATAAAAGTCGTCGGACCGTCCGGAAATACCAATTTTCTCACCCTTATGCTCAATTGGATCCAAATTTTCTTTTGAAGAAGCAACAACATGAAGCTCTTCGCCGGACCACTCGCCATAGTGGCCTGACAGTGGAATCATCCGGGATTTCTTTAACTCCGGCTCGGAAGCGCCGTGCTGAGGTGATACTTTCTCCGACTCTTCTTCATCCCAAGGCCGGGCTTATCCAAAACCTCTTAAACCGTCTGACCCTGATTATCAGGAAACTCCACTATCTTCTTCTGGTGAATCGACTGCCACGCAGCTTCCCCCATTGAAAACTGTCCCAGGGTAAATCTTTTTAACATTTCCGGTTTAGGATTCCCTTTTTTCTTTACAATGTTAACTCATTTTGCAAACTTTTTTCAGCAAGCCAAAGCCTAGCAAGAAACCAAAGGCAAACAAACCCCCTGCTGAGACTTCTGCAGATAATCCGGCGATTGATCCGGCAACGACCGTTCCTCTAGAAGGCGAGCCCATAGCTCCTCTTGAAGATCCTGCGCCTACGGATCATATCTCAGTACCCGAGAATCCTACTGCTGAAGATGTCCACAATCCGCCAAGTCCTGCCCGGGTCAACTCTCCTCAAATTAATCCGGCATCTCCCAATCCGGCTCACACTGTGACTCCACCAACTGCACCTGCTTCTCCAGAAGTTGTAGTGACTAGGGCTGCATTCGTTGCTCCGGCTGAGCCCACCGTTTTAGCCAAGCATACGGCTAAAACGGAGAAGCTATATAAGGAGAAGGGCAAATGGAGTACTGAAGTATCCAATCTTGCAGATATGAGTGCCCAAGAAATCTATTCTGGGTACCTAAACCGGCTCCACAGCAGCCGAGACTATGAAGCAAGTTTGGTTAACTTGATGAAGGAGAAATATGAGGTAATCCTTTTCTTCTGACTTTGTGCTTGTGATATGCTCCAATCCCATAACAGCCCCAAGTTCCGGTTTAGCTGCATACTGAAGGTGAACCGAAACTTTATAGTTTGAACAATTGATCTTTACATTAGCCCCCAAGTATCAAGTATATAACTTGTTTATGTATTTGATACTTGTAAAAATTTCTGCTGATACTTCAATCATCCATTAGCCCCCAAGTGTCAAGTAGACAACTTGCTTGTGTGCTTGAGACTTGTAACTTTGAATTGCTGCTGTTTATTGTTTCAACTGCCATTAGCCCCCAAGTGTCAAGTAGACAACTTGTTTGTGTGCTTGAGACTTGTCTGATTTTTGCTTCTTGTCACTTGATTATGCTTGCAGGCTGACTTAAACCGGAACGCTGATGAGATCAATGAACTTCAGAGCCGTCTTGCTGAGACAGAATCTGCCGCTTCAAAAGCTAAGAAAGATCTTCAGGTAAGTTTAAAGACTGCTGAAGATCTGAAAATATTCTTTGAAGAAGAGCGGACCACTTTTGAGGTTCAAAAGAAAGAGTTGGAGAAAAGGGTTCAGGATGCTGAAGGGGCGCTTAATCCGGTTACAGAAGAGTTAACCGGTTTAAAGGAGCAAATTGAGTTGATGACCTCTGCAATCTTTGGCAAGTATAATCTGAATTCCTGCTTTATCCTTGCAATCTGCCATCTGTGCCGGTTTAACCACAATATCTATATGCAGGGCGCCGTGTCACCCATCTTGGGGATGATCTACGGAAGAAACTTAAAGCATGTTACACCTTGGTCGAGCAGCTATATTCCGGCACTCAGAGGATCATTAGTGCATCATCTTTTGGTAAACCGGCCCCCACGACCATCCAAGGCACGTTGGAAAAGTTATCTGTTCTTCCCGTGCGTCTAGAAGAAGTCAAAGAATCTGCTGCTCGAGGTGGTGCCCTCTTGGCCCTTACCAGGGCTAAAGCCTGGGTCCTAGATCTTGATCCGGAAGAAGCTTTGACTGGATTTCCTAACACTAAGGAAGATGGATCCGCTTTTACCGCAAAGGATCTCCATGTCTTGACGAAGGAGATGCGCCCCCTCGCGAGCAAGCTTGCAGCAGAATCTGATTTATCCAGGTATCATCCAGGGTACGACTTGCAAAACGAGCGGGTGGAGTGGCCGGTTTATGACACCATCAATTTAATCCCACCGGTTCGCCCTCATACCTTCGCTCCAGATATCGAACCTTCTGAACTTATCAACGAAGAGATGTACTTCCGGACTTTGACGAAGATTGATTGGCGTGTTCCGGACTTCCAACCGCTTCAAGAGGACGAAGACATTCCGGATCAAGCTGATGGCCAGTCGTCTTAGCAAGAAGGAGCATAACTCAGAATTTATTGTTGTAATTGCAGTCTCAAACAATCTTTTTAATCCGCCCGGCTTGCTATGCCTTGTAATAGGATAGCTGAAACATGATCCGCTTTGATCCGGATATTCTGCCTTTCTTGTGCTAGACGTTTGCTAATTTTAATATTGTCTGATGTCGCTTATTTTGCGTATCATCTGTTTCTGCAAAAGTAACACTGAAAACATGTCCTAGCGGTTTACCGCTGGACAGATTAAATTGTTCTCTCAAGATATCAAACAAGTATATACTTATATCAGAAATAAACTTATACCTGAGACCAAATATGCTCAATACTCTTAATCCGGTAGATATCAAAATTTCTTGATGAAGATCTTCATGGATCCAATAACAAACCCGGGTTTTGATAACAGACACCGATTCATCTTGTTCTGAAAAACTTTGTTCAGAAATTTGTGCCTTGTTGCCTGATGGATGATCCGGGTTATAATGAAAACCGGTTTATTCATGCTGGTATTCATGACCCAGACTTTTCACTTCATAGATATGTGGTCAGCTTCTGTAGCTATTCCACTCCGGTTTAAAGGGTTACAAAACACAAACACCAAAAAGATGCAAATTTTGCAAATAAGACCATGTAGTCGAGGCTTTTTAAGAGCTGCCAGGCTCAAAGCAAGGTTCAGCCAATCACTGGATGTGGATTATCCATCTTTCCAGAGGGCCTAGCCAATCACTGAATGTGGATTATCCATCTTTTCAGAGGGCCGTTAGAACCGCAAAAAAAAATTGAGCCAATCACTGGATGTGGATTATCCATCTTTCCAGAGGGCCTAGCCAATCACTGAATGTGGATTATCCATCTTTT
>LR738711.1:899728304-899802933 GCA_902687465.1 Secale cereale
GCTCAAAGCAAGGTTCAGCCAATCACTGGATGTGGATTATCCATCTTTCCAGAGGGCCTAGCCAATCACTGAATGTGGATTATCCATCTTTTCAGAGGGCCGTTAGAACCGCAAAAAAAAAATTGAGCCAATCACTGGATGTGGATTATCCATCTTTCCAGAGGGCCTAGCCAATCACTGAATGTGGATTATCCATCTTTTCAGAGGGCCGATAGATACTTAATAAACCATCATTAACAATGTAGCCAATCACTGGATGTGGATTATCCATCTTTCCAGAGGGCCTAGCCAATCACTGAATGTGGATTATCCATCTTTTCAGAGGGCCGATCGATGGTGCAAAAGAAAAACTTTAGCCAATCACTGGATGTGGATTGTCCATCTTTCCAGAGGGCCTCCATGGTTCCTCGAACCTGTGGGTAAATCCGACTGTCCATAAGAACTTTAGCCAATCACTGAATGCGGGTGAACCCGACTATCCAGAGGGCCTCCATGGTTCCTCGAACCTGTGGGTATATCTTGAAGCGTCCTCTCTTGAACCGGATGTGATCTCATGCTCTTTAGAGAGTTTTATTGCTTCTGTGTATACTCTGCAAAAAATCAACTTTAAACCGGCCAATATGTTGAGATATAGTATCTGATAAAACTTGCATGGTTGTCCTCACAAGATATTTGTATTTGGAAAAAAGGGCTGAGCCCCCGGTTTACCGAGGGTGCCGGTTTATTCATTAATCATAATATATACATAGGATACAGTGGAGCTCATAGCTCAAGTATAATATGGCCGTAAATGGGCGATGTTCCATGGCCTCTTTGTCTCCTCTTCTGATGTCCGTGAGTCCTTGTGTTCTCGAACGTCCACCAAGTAATATGAACCGTTGTGTAGGTTCTTACTGACCACAAAGGGCCCTTCCCAAGGTGGGGATAGCTTGTGCATATCTGTTTGATCTTGGATGAGCCGGAGTACCAAGTCGCCCTCCTGGAACGTCCTTGTTTTGATCCGGCGGCTATGATATCTGCGTAAGTCTTGTTGATAAATTGCAGATCGTGCCGCAGCTATATCACGCTCTTCATCCAGCCGGTCTAAACTGTCTTGCCTTGCTCTCTCGTTGGCTGCTTAAACATAAGCCGTTACCCTTGGCGAATCATGACGGATATCGCTTGGAAGGACTGCTTCAGCACCATAGACCATGAAGAAAGGTGTGTAACCTGTAGACCGGTTTGGTGTAGTGTTGATACTCCACAAAACAGATGGTAATTCCTCAACCCAACATCCTGGGGTTCTCTGCAAAGGAGTCATAAGCCGGGGCTTGATACCTCGTAAAATCTCCTGATTTGCTCTTTCAGCCTGACCATTGGATTGGGGTGGGCCACAGAAGACACGTCCAAGCGAATATGTTCTCGTTGACAGAATTCTTCCATCTCACCTTGAGATAAATTGGTGCCATTGTCTGTGATGATGCTGTGTGGAAAGCCAAACCGGAAAATTACTTTTTTGATGAATTTGACTGCCGTTGCCGCATCACACTTGCTTATAGGCTCTGCCTCAACCCACTTTGTAAACTTATCTACTGCTACTAGTAGATGAGTTTTCTGATCTTGGGATCGCTTGAAGGGTCCAACCATATCAAGCCCCCAAGTCGCAAACGGCCAAGTTATTGGTATCATCCGGAGCTCCTGCGCCCGAACCAGAGCACGCCTCGAAAAATTCTGACAAGCATCACACTTCCGGACCAGATCCGCCGCATCAGCATGAGCGGTTAACCAATAAAAACCATGCCGGAACGCTTTTGCCACCAATGATCTTGAACCGGCATGATGACCACAGTCCCCTTCATGGATCTCGCGAAGAATTTCAGAACCTTCCTCAGCTGATACACAACGCTGAAATACACCAGAAGTACTGCGATGATGAAGCTCTCCGTTTGCAATTGTCATGGACTTAGAATGCCGGATTATCTGCCGTGCTTCTTCTTCATCGTCCGGTAGCTCTCCCCGGCTCAGATATGCCAAATAAGGCAGCGTCCAATCTGGAATAACATGAAGCGCTGCAACTAACTGTGCCTCCGGATCAGGAACAGCTAGGTCTTCCTCCGATGGTATCTGAACCGAAGGACTGTGCAGCTCATCCAAAAAAGTGTTTGGTGGCACCGGTTTACGTTGAGAACCTAGCCGGCTTAGAGCGTCGGCCGCTTCGTTCCTTCGCTGGTCTATATGATCCACCTGATACCCTTTGAAGTATCCTGCGACTGCTTCAACCTCTCGTCTATAAGCTGCCATGAGGGGATCTCTTGAATCCCACTTGCCGGAAACTTGCTGTGCCACCAAATCTGAGTCGCCAAAGCACTTAACCCGGCTCAAGTTCATCTCCTTTGCCAGCCGCAAGCCATGAAGTAATGCTTCATATTCCGCTGCATTATTAGTACAAGGAAACAATAGGCGGAGGACGTAACAAAATTTATCACCTCGGGGGGAAGTTAAGACAACTCCAGCCCCCGAGCCCTCCAATTGTCTTGAACCGTCAAAGTGAATCGTACAGTAAGTAAGATCCGGCTTCTCCTCGGGGGTTTGCAACTCTGTCCAATCATCGATGAAATCCACCAATGCTTGAGATTTTATAGCGGTGCGGGGTACATACTTCAACTCATGTGGGCTGAGCTCTATGGCCCACTTCGCCACTCTACCTGTAGCTTCCCTGTTCTGGATTATATCCCCCAACGGTGCTGAACTAACCACAGTTATTGGATGACCTTGGAAATAGTGCTTCAGCTTCCGGTTTGCCATGAACACACCATATACCAACTTCTGCCAATGAGGGTACCTCTGCTTGGATTCAATGAGCACTTCACTCACGTAGTAAACCGGGCGCTGAACCGGGTATTCCTTCCCTGCTTCCTTGCGCTCAACCACGATTGCGACGCTGACTGCCCGCGCGTTGGCAGCAACGTATAACAGCAACGGCTCCTTGTCAATAGGGGCAGCTAGGACCGATGGCTTTGCCAATTGCCATTTCAGATCCTCAAACGCTGTGTTTGCCTCATCACTCCATATAAACCGGTCTGTTTTCCTCAGCATCTGGTAAAGCGGGATCGCCTTCTCTCTCAAACGGCTGATGAACCGGCTTAATGCTGTGATCCGGCCAGCGATACGCTGAACATCATTGATGCAAACCGGCTTAGTCAAAGATGTGATGGCCTTGATTTTCTCCGGATTAGCTTCTATTCCTCTGTTTGAGACCAAGAATCCCAGTAGTTTACCTGCCGGAACACCAAAGGCACACTTCTCCGGATTAAGCATCATCTTATAAGCTCGAAGATTATCAAAAGTCTCCTTAAGATCCTCTATCATTGTCTCCTCTTTCCTCGATTTAACCACAATGTCATCCACGTAGGCATGAACATTCCTCCCTATCTGCCCTTTCAGACAATTCTGAACGCAACGCTGATAAGTTGCTTGAGCACTCTTTAGCCCAAAGGGCATAGACACGTAGCAGAAAGCACCAAAAGGGGTTATGAAAGCTGTCTTCTCTTGGTCTTTAACTGCCATCTTGATCTGGTGATATCCTGAATATGCATCCAAAAAGCTTAGCCGCTCACATCCCGCTGTAGCATCGATGATCTGATCAATGCGAGGGAGAGCAAAAGGATCAGTTGGGCAAGCCTTGTTGAGGTCAGTGTAGTCCACACACATTCTCCACTTCCCATTCTTTTTTAACACCAGCATCGGATTAGCCAACCACTCCGGGTGAAAGACTTCCACTATGAATCCTGCGGCCAAAAGCCTGGCCACTTCTTCCCCTATAGCCTTGCGCCTTTCTTCGTTGAAGCGGCACAAGTATTGTTTAACCGGTTTATATTTCGGATCAATGTTAAGGCTGTGCTCAGGGAGTTCCCTCGGTATACCTGGCATGTCAGAAGGCTTCCATGCAAAGATATCCCGGTTCTCACGGATGAACTCGATGAGCGCGCTTTCCTATTTGGGATCAAGGTTAGCGCTGATAGTGAACTGCTTGGACGAATCTCCTGGCACAAAATCAACTTGCTTGGCCTCTTCTGCCGATTTAAACTTCAACGCCGGATCATGCTCTGTAGTTGGCTTCTTCAACGGAGTCATATCTGCCGGATCAACATTGTCTTTATAAAACTTCAACTCTTCTGTGGCACATACCGCCTCCGCATAAGCTGCATCTCCTTCTTCACATTTCACCGCTATCTTGCGGCTTCCATGAACTGTAATCGTGCCCTTATGACCCGGCATTTTGAGCTGCAGATAAACATAACATGGCCTAGCCATAAACTTAGCATAAACCGTCCTCCCAAACAGAGCGTGATAAGGGCTTTTGATCTTGACGACTTCGAAAGTTATCATCTCTGACCTGGAATCATGCGCATCTCCAAAGGTAACTTCCAAGTCAATCTTTCCAACCGGATAGGCCGACTTACCTGGGACCACCCCATGGAACACCGTGTTCGATTGTCTTAACTTTTTATCCGTCAAGCCCATACGACGGAAAGTCTCATAGTACAAGATGTTGATGCTGCTTCCACCGTCCATGAGAACCTTAGTGAATTTATAACCTCCCACCTGAGGTGCCACCATCAAGGCCAAGTGGCCCAGATTATCCACCCGCATTGGGTGGTCTTCCCTACTCCATACAATGGGCTGTTCTGACCAGCGTAAAAATTGCGGTGTTGCCGGTTCAATCGCGTTAACTGCCCGCTTCAAAACCTTCTGATCTCGCTTACACAGACTTGTGGTGAAGACATGATATTGCCCACTGCTCAATTCCTTTGGATTACTCTGATATCCGGATTGCGGCTGCTGTTGCTGATGCTGTTGATTCCCCTGATTATTGTAATTCCCTTGGCCCTGCTGTTGATTGCCTTGGTTATTGTAACCACCTTGGCCATGCTGCTGACTGCCTTGGTTATTGTAACCACCCTAGTTACGCGGCTGATTGCCTTGGTTATTATAACTTCCTTGATTATTATGATTACCGGCCCAGTTTTGATAACCATTGTTATTGCCCCTATATCCTGATCCGGAGCTACTCCCCTGATGACCCGGACCATAAAACCCAGAACCTGAACCGCCATTTGGAGGCCTGTTATGAGGATTAAAGCGGCCCGCCATTACTTCCATAAGGGGCCTGCACTCTCTTATAGTGTGCTTTGCCGGTTGATTTCTCGTGCCATGCTTCGGACAAGGCTGATCTAACTCTTGGTCCCAGCTAACGGGCCCTCCGCCAGTTTGTGGAGGTGGGTTGCCCATGCTATGCTGAAAGCCCCCTTGAACTTGAGTGTTGGCCACGAAGTCAGAGCCACCTTCTGCCTTCCGTTTGCCCAAAAAACTTGTAGTAGCCAGATTAACTTGTGCCGGTTTACTGGACTTGCTAGCCTTCCCCGCCTTGTCCCCTTCAGCTTCTGGATACTTGGTATTATCAGAGTCCCCATATTTTACCAAGGCACTCATGAGAGTTCCCATATCATTACAATCCCTTTTAAGCCGTCCGAGCTTTAACTTTAAAGATTCAAACCGGCAATTGTTTTCCAAAGTCACTATCGCCGTACTAGGATTGATACCATTCGAAGAATGCAAGATCTCCGCTACTCTCCGTACCCAAGCAGCCGTAGACTCCTGCTCTCCTTGCACACAAGCTGCTAGATCCACCACTGACATCGGCTGCTTGCATGTATCTTTGAAGTTTTTGATAAACTGGCTGCGTAGTTCCCCCCATGATCCGATAGAGTTCGGGGGTAAACCCTTCAGCCAGGTCCGGGCTGTACCCTCAAGCATCATAGTAAAATACTTTGCACAAGCCGATTCATCCACGTCCAGCATCTTCATGGCCATCTCATAACTTTCAACCCAAGCTTCTGGAGCTAAATCTGCTGTGTAATTAGGTACCTTGCGGGGCCCTTTAAAATCTTTAGGCAGCTTGACACCCCGTAAAGCGGGGATAAGACATTGCACCCCAAAAGAACTCGCCGTAACTCCTGTTCTGCTGTGGCTGTGTGAACCGGCGTCGTTTGACGAACCTCCTCCCGGGCTCCTGACCTAACCCGGTTTGTATCCGGAGCTGGTGTCGCTGCGCCTGCCGGATTATCCTGTCTGCGCTGATGCCGCATGCGTTCACTGCTAGATACTTCTGGTTCCTCCCAATGCCTAGTGTAACTCCGACTGGGACGTGGTGTTGAATGTAGCCTTTCCCTGCTATGAGAGTATGCTTGCTGCTGTATTAATGCCGTATTAAGCAGCTCCTTGACCCTACGCGCCTCCAATGCCACCGGAGACGTCTCCTCCACGGGTAAAGCGGCCAAACGTGCAGCAGCTGCAATGATGTTATCCAAAGGATTTGAATAATGACCTGGAGGTGTGGTAACGTAAGGTGCAGACGTGATCCGACGATCTTGCTCTGCGGTGGGCTGCTGAACCGGCTCCTCCCTGGCCGGGGGTGCCCTCCGGTTTAAAGCCGGATTATTACTAGTCCCAGCCCCCGGTGTCCTGAACAGATTTGTTGCTTCATAAACCGGCGGCAGACGAGACTGGTACTTTCGTCCCCTTACTCCTTCCATAGAAGCTTGCTCCATCCTTAGGTGGAAAGCCTGATCATTCAGCTATGCTTGTCTCACCGCTATCATTGCCCTCTCTGCCTTCAGATCCTCCTTTAATTGATCAATCCGGCCTTTCAACTGAAGGAGCTCTGCATCATGATGCGCCTTGTCTGCTGGAGCTACTGTTTCCACCGCTTTAGCTGTGAACTCCTCGATCAAGGTGGATAGAACCTCAGTAGGTGAGAGGGCCGGGCCACTCCCTCCTACACCAGCTTCTGCTGTCGTCCCGTTCACTGGGGGCTGTGAACCGGCCATAAAGACAGCCACCCGGTTTGGCGGGTCGAAGGGGTCCGGAATACTATTTCCATCGGACTCGCCCTCATACCGGCCGTCCTGCAACTGATACAGAGACTCAGTTTCTCCAGATGAAGATTCGTCGTCGGAGTAGACAACGGTTGCACCATCGGATTCCGATCCGTCTGCGGCTCGAACTCTGTGAATTGCTCCAACGAACACGTGCTTCTTGGCGGGCTGAATCCGGGCTGATCTCGCACGCTGAGCCGGCTCGACGATGTTGGGGAAGATGTCCGGCTCAGGTCCCGGTTCGCCGATTTTGCCAATGAAGACTTGGATGCCACCGAAAGGAACCCGGTACCCGTATTCGATTGAATCGGCCTCCGGTCCCCAACCTACGTCGTCGATGCAGCTCCGGCCGCGGCGACTCTTGGTCATCCGGCCGACCGCGTAACCCTTGAGCCCTTCAAAGCTGCCCTTCAAGAACTCGAAACCATCGTGCGGAGGCCCCACGGTGGGCGCCAACTGTCGTGGAATTAGCACGGCAGATGTCCGGTTTAGCGGACTTGATGATGGAACCATCGCACGGGTTAGCTTGAAGGGGTTCATAGCACACAAAGGACACAGAGAGTTTATACTAGTTCGGCCCCTCCGATGAAGGTAAAAGCCTACGTCTAGTTGGTTTGGTATTGCTTGGGCGTCGGTTTACAGGGAGCAGATCGCTTGCCTGTAGTCTCGACGGGTTGATTCTTGCTTGTCCTTGAACCGTCGCCGGGTCGTCCCTTTATATAGAGGTGACGCCTGGTCTGGTTTACAGAGTCCCGAGGCCGGCTCATACTTGTGTCCGCCTCGGTCTCTGTCTTTTCTTCCTTATCTCTCAAGTTACATCGCTTGGCGGTTTACAAACCATAATTCTATACATGGGCCCTAAGATCTCATGGGCCGTAGCCTTTAATAAATATTACAACTAAATATATTATAATTAAGCCGGTTTACACTAGCCGGTTCATACCTGCTAGTCATATCCCTGACATATTGGATAACATTTAATTTCTTATCAACTCTTTGCCCTAGAACAGCTCCTACAGCATAATCACTAGCATCACACATAATCTCAAAAGGTAAATTCCAGTCAGGAGGCTGGACAATAGGTGCAGAGATTAATGCTTTCTTAAGAATTTCAAATGCTTCTAGACAATCATCATCAAAGACAAAAGTAATATATTTTTGTAAGAGATTAGTCAGAGGCCTGGAGATTTTGGAGAAGTCCTTTATGAACCTCCTATAAAACCCGGCATGACCAAGGAAACTTCGTATACCTTTGATGTCCTTGGGGCATGGCATCTTTTCAATAACATCAACTTTAGCTTTGTCAACTTCAATACCTCTTTCAAAAAATTTATGTCCCATGACAATGCCTTCATTAACCATAAAGTGGCACTTCTCCCAATTCAAGACAAGATTAGTGTCTTCACATCTCTGCAAAACTCGATCAAGGTTGCTTAAGCAATCATCAAAAGAAGTTCCGTAAACGGAGAAATCATCCATGAAAACCTCAACAATCTTTTCACAAAAATCAGAGAATATAGCCATCATGCATCTTTGAAAGGTAATAGGTGCATTACATAAACCAAAAGGCATACGTCTATAAGCAAAGGTACCAAAAGGACAAGTAAAAGTGGTCTTTTCTTGATCCCCTTTTGACACAGGTATTTGAGAGAAACCAGAATAACCATCTAGAAAGCAAAAATGAGTATGCTTGGATAACCTTTCTAGCATTTGATCAAGAAATGGCAAGGGGTAATGACCTTTCTTAGTAGCTTTATTTAACTTACGAAAATCAAATACCATCCTATAACCTCTAAATATTCTTTTCGGGATCAATTCATCTTTATCATTAGGAACAACAGTCATTCCTCCCTTCTTAGGGACATAATGGACAGGACTTAGCCATTGGCTATCAGCAACTGGATAGATAATACCTGCCTCTAGAAGCTTTAGTACTTCCTTCCTTACCACTTCTTTCATCTTAGGATTTAACCGTCGTTGATGATCAATGACCGGTTTAGCATTTTCTTCCAATTTTATCTTGTGTTGGCATATAGTGGGACTAATGCCCTTAAGATCATCCAGAGTATATCCAATAGCAGCACAGTGCTTCTTCAGAGTTTTCAATAGTTTTTCTTCTTCCTGCTCTGAAAGGTTAGCACTAAGAATAATAGGATATATCTTCTTTTCATCAAGATAAACATACTTAAGATTATCAGGTAAAGGTTTAAGTTCAAACACGTGGTCACCCTTGGGTGGAGGACGATCCCCTAGGATTTCAATCGGCAAGTTGTTTTTCACTACGGGACCCTGTTTAAAGAGTATTTCATCTATTTCCCTTCTCTCATTAAGATGCATATCATTTTCATGGTCTAGCAAGTATTGTTCTAAAGGATTAATAGGGGGCACGACAATAGAAGCAAGACCAATAATTTCGTCCTTACTAGGTGGTTCCTTTTCAAGGGGTTGTCTACGGAATTTAGCAAAGTTAAAATCATGAGACATATCCCCTAATCCCACAGTAACAATATCTTTCACGCAGTCTATCTTGGCATTAACAGTATTCAAGAAGGGCCTACCAAATATAATGGGACAAAATTCATCTTGTGTGGAACTATGAACAAGAAAATTAGCAGGGTATTTAACCTTCCCACACAAGACTTCAACATCTCTAACAATCCCAACTTGTGAAATAGTGTCTCTATTAGCTAGCTTAATTGTAACATCAATCCCTTCTAACTCAACAGGTGCAATATCATGCATAATTTCTCGATATAAATCAAGAGGGATAATACTCGCACTATCACCTACGTCACATAAGCCATGATATCAATGATCTCTTATCTTAATAGAGATAACATGCAAGCCTACAACAGGTCTATGTCTATTCCTAGCATTGGGTTTGGCTATTCTAGCAGACTCTTCTTGGAGGTAAATAACATGTCCATCTAAATCTTCTACCAAGAGATCTTTAACCATAGCAACACTAGGTTCAACTTTAATTTGCTCAGAGGGTCTAGGTGTTCTAGTACTACTTTTACAAACTACAGTTGAAGCTTGAGCATGATCCTTTATCCTAACAGGGAAAGGTGGTTTCTCAATATAAGCAGTAGGAACAATAGGATCAACATTATAAGTGATAGTCCTTTCTTCAACTTTAACAGGTTCAACTACTTTTACTTCAATAGGGGGATGGTATTTAAACCACTTCTCCTTGGGGAGATCAACATGAGTAGCAAAAGATTCATAGAAAGAAGCTACTATCTCAGAGTTAAGTCCATATTTAGTTCTAAACTCACGGAAAACATCGGTATCCATAAAAGCTTTAACGCAATCAAACTTAGGGGTCATACCTGACTCCTTACCTTTGTCGAGATCCCAATCTTCAGAGTTGCGTTTAATTCTTTCCAATAAATCACATTTGTATTCAACAGTCTTCATCATAAAAGAGCCAGAACAAGAATTATCGAGCATGGTGCGATTATTGAGAGAAAGCCGAGCATAAAAATTTTGAATGATCATTTTTCTTGAGAGCTCATGATTGGGGCATGAATATAACATTGACTTAAGCTTCCCCCAAGCTTGAGCGATGCATTCTCCTTCGCGAGGCCTTAAATTATAAATATAATTACGATCACGATGAACCTGGTGCATAGGGTAGAACTTCTGATGGAATTCCAACTTCAGCCGATTATAGTTCCATGATCCAATATCATCACATAGCCTAAACCATGTCAATGCATCTCCCTTCAAAGATAAAAAGAAGACCTTCTTCTTGATAACATCCTCTGGCATACCTGCAAGCTGAAATATTCCACAAACTTCATCCACATAGATTAGATGTAAATCGGGATGCGGTGCTCCATCTCCTGTAAAGGGATTTTCAAGCAGTTTCTCTATCATACCCGAAGGAATCTCAAAGCAAACATTTTCAGTAGGTTGAGGAGCAACTCTTTTCTCTTCTAATCGGGGTGAAGATACCCCGAACAAGCCCCTCAAAGGATTATGAGCCATAGTAACAAGTGACAATAAATTTCAGCACACTATATAAATTTTTCCTTACCAAATTCCACTTACCAAAGGCGCTTCACTCCCCGGCAACGGCGCCAGAAAAGAGTCTTGATGACCCACAAGTGTAGGGGATCTATCGTAGTCCTTTCGATAAGTAAGAGTGTCGAACCCAACGAGGAGCAGAAGGAAATGATAGGCAGTTTTCAGTAAGGTATTTTCTGCAAGCACTGAAATTATAGGTAACAGATAGTTTTGTGATAAGGTAATTGGTAGCAAGTGACAAAAGGTAAAAGTAAATAAGGTGCAGCAAGGTGGCCCAATCCCTTTTGTAGCAAAGGACAAGCCTGGACAAACTCTTATATAATGGGAAGCGCTCCCGAGGACACATGGGAATTATCGTCAAGCTAGTTTTCATCACGATCATCCGATTCGCGTTCGGTACTTTGATAATTTGGTATGTGAGTGCATCGGTGCTTGGGTGATGTCCTTACTTGGACAAACCTCCCACTTATGATTAACCTCTAATGCAAGCATCCGCAACTACAAAAGAAGTATTAAGGTAAACCTAACCATAGCCTGAAACATACGGATCCAAATCAGCCCCTTACGAAGCAACGCATAAACTAGGGTTTAAGCTTCTGTCACTCTAGCAACCCATCATCTACTTATTACTTCCCAATGCCTTCCTCTAGGCCCAAATAATGGTGAAGTTTCATGTAGTCGACGTTCACATGACACCACTAGAGGAGAGACAACATACATCTCATCAAAATATCGAACGAAGACCAAATTCACATGACTACTAATAGCAAGACTTCTCCCATGTCCTCAGGAACAAAAGTAACTACTCACAAGACATAATATGGTTCATGATTAGAGGGGTATTACTATGCATAATGGATCTGAACATATGATCTTCCACCAAATAAACCAACTAGCATCAACTACAAGGAGTAATCAACACTACTAGCAACCCACGGGTACCAATCTGAGGTTTGGGTACAAAGATTGGATACAAGAGATGAACTAGGGTTTGAGAGGAGATGGTGCTGGTGAAGATGTTGACGAAGATAGCCCTCCCCAAGATGGGAGAGTTGTTGGTGATGACGGCGGTGACGATTTCCCCCTCCCGGAGGGAAGTATCCCCGGCAGAACAGCTCTGCTGGAGCCCTAGATTGGTTTCCGCCTCGACACGGCGACGTCTAGTCCCGAAAGCCTCCTTATGATTTTTTCCAGGTCAAAACACCTCATATAGGAGAAGACGGGCATCGGGGGGCCTTCGGGGGGCCCACGAGACAGGGGGCGTGCCCAGAGAGGGGGGGCACCCCCCCTCGTGAACTTCTTTCGCGAGATATTTTTTATATTTTCTAAAACGGAGTTGTGTGGAGTTTCGGGGCTTTTGGAGTTGTGCAGAATAGGTTTCCAGAGTTTGCTCCTTTTCCAGCACAGAATTCCAGTTGCCGGCATTCTCCCTCTTCTTGTAAACCTTGTAAAATAAGAGAGAAAAGGCATAAGTATTGTGACAAAATATGTAATAACAGCCCATAGTGCAATAAATATCAATATATAAGCATGATGCAAAATGGACGTATCAGGGGGGCGCGCCCAGAGAGGGGGGGCGCCCCCCACCCTCGTGGACAGGTGGTGGCCCCCTGGTGATCTTCTTTCGCCAGATATTTTTTATATTTTCTGAAACGGTGTCCTATGGAGTTTCAAAGCTTTTTGAGTTGTGCAGAATAGGTTTGCAGCGTTTGCTTCTTTTCCAGCCCAGAATTCCAGCTGCCGGCATTCTCCCTCTTCATGTAAACCTTGTAAAATAAGAGAGAAAATGCATAAGTATTGTGACATAACATGTAATAACAGCCCATAATGCAATAAATAACAACATATAAGATGATGCAAAATGGACGTACCAGACATCAGGTACGAGATCATGACCATCTCCCTAAACTAAAATTGAATATTCCACCATTTGAGGGTAGATATGTTCCTGATATATATCTTACTTGGGAGTTAGAAATCAAACAACGTTTTACATGTTTAGAATATCCCGAGGAGAGACGTGTTGCTGCTGCTCTTTGTACTTTCACTAGTTTTGCATGTGTGTGTGGTCTGAACATCGTAGATTATATCCGAATAATATTCCAACTACTTGAGCTGCTTTGAAAACTGCTATGCGTACTCGTTGGGTTCCACCATATTATCAATGTGAATTACTACAAAAACTGCAGCGTTTAAGACAAGGAAAAAAATTATGTAGAAGAATATTATCAGGACTTACAAACTGGCATGATTTGATGTGGTATAATTGAGGATAATGAAGCTATGCTTGCACGTTTTATGGGTGGCCTAAATAGAGAGATTCAGACCATTGTAGAGTATAAGGAGTATCATAATATCACTCATTTATTCCATCTTGCTTGCAAAGCTGAACGTGAAGTGCAGGATCGACATGCATAAGCGCGGACTAACTTTTCTGCAGTTCAACCTTCAACATGAACACCACATGCATTTCTACTTCCACACATTCTGCTGCACCGACACCTCTGTCAGTTCTCACTTCCAGCCATGATACAAGAAAGCACGCACAATCACCACTATCTGCCAAGAGCACACTCACCGGGCCTGCACAGAGCTCCTCTTCATCCATGGCATCAACATGGCACACAAGTGATATTATTTGTCGTTGTTGTAAGGGAAGATGTCATTTTGTGAAGGAATGCACATCTCAGTGTGTGATGATTGCTCCTAAGGATGGTGGGTACGAGTCCGCTAGTGACTATGATGAGGAGACTTTGGCTCTTATTACACGTGAGGAACACATCAGAGATGAATCTGAACAAGAGACGCATTACATGGCCGCTGACGACGCTGACATGTATGATTGTTTAGTTTCTTAACGTGTTTTGAGTGTGCAGGTCACACAAGCTGAGCAAAACCAGAGGCACAATTTGTTCCATACAAAGGAAGTTGTGAAGGAACATTTTGTTCGCATCACATAGATGGTGGGAGTTGTAACAAATTGGCAAGCATGGAGATGGTGGAGAAGCTGTCTCTCCCCACAAGACCACATCCACATCCTTACTACATCCAATGGTTCCACAACAGTGGAAAGATTAAGGTAACACGTATTGTTCGCGTGCATTTTAGTATAGCTACATCTGCTGATTATGTTGAGTGTGATGTGGTACCCATGCAAGCATGTTCCTTATTACTTGGTAGACCATGACAATTTGATGAAAAATCGGTATACCATGGTAGAAACAATCAGTATACTCTTGTTCATAAGGATAAACATATTACTTTGTTTCCTATGACTCCTGATTCAATTTTGAAAGATGATATTCATCGAGCTAGTAAAGCAAAACATGAGCAAAATAAGAGTGAAAATCAAATTGTGGTAAATGAATTTGAGCAACAAATGAAGCATAATAACAAACCATCATCTTATGTTGCCTATGAAATTAAATTGAAAAGTGGTTGTTTACCTGCGACCAAATGTGATATTGATGATCTAGATTTCAGCAAATTTGTTTGCTATGCTTTTGTGTGCAAAGAGGCATTATTTTCATTCGAGGACATGCCTTCCTCTTTGCCTCCTGCTATCACTAACATTTTGCAGGAGTTCGCTAACGTCTTTCCACAAGACGTACCACCGGGATTACCACCTATTCGAGGGATTGAACATCAGATCGACTTAATTCCCGGTGCATCGCTACCCAACCGTGCACCATACCGTACCAATCCATAGGAGACGAAGGAGATTATGCGTCAAGCACAGGAGCTACTAGATAAAGGTTATACACACGAATCCCTTAGTCCTTGTGATGTTCCTATTATTCTAGTGCTGAAAAGGATGGTACATCGCATATGTGTGTTGATTGTAGAGGCATTAATAATATTACTATTCGTTATCGTCATCCTATTCCTAGGCTAGATGACATGTTTAATGAATTAAGTGGCTCTACTATTTTCTCCAAAGTTGATTTGCGTAGTGGATACCTTCAAATTTGTATGAAATTGGGAGATGAATGGAAAACAACATTTAAAAGTAAGTTTGGATTATATGACTGGTTAGTCATGCCTTTTGGGTTAACTAATGCACCTAGTACTTTCATGATATTAATGAATGAAGTTTTACGTGCTTTCATTGGACGATTTATGGTAGTTTACTTTGATGATATACTGATTTATAGGAGATCTTTGGAGGAACATTTGGAACATTTACATGTTGTTTTTATTGCTCTACATGATGCACGTTTGTTTGGTAACCTTGAGAAGTGCAACTTTTGCACCGACCGAGTATCTTTTCTTGGCTATGTTGTTACTCGACGGGGAATTGAGGTCGATAAAGCCAAGATTGAAGCTATTGAGAGTTGGCCGCAGCCCAAAATGGTCACACACATGAGGAGTTTCCTTGGCCTCACTGGTTTCTATAGGCGTTTTGTGAGAGATTTCAGCACCATTGATGCACCTCTAAATGAGCTTACAAAGAAGGATGTGCCTTCTGTTTGGGGTACTGCACAGGAAGAAGCCTTCACGGTATTGAAAGATAAGTTGACACATGCTCCATTACTCCAACTTCCTAATTTTAATAAGACTTTTGAGCTTGAATGTGATTCTAGTGGAATTGGATTAGGAGGTGTGTTATTACAAGATGGTAAACCAGTTGCACACTTTTCTGAAAAATTGAGTGGGCCTAGTCTGAGCTATTCTACTTATGACAAGGATTTATATGCTCTTGTTCGGAGTTTGGAAACATGGCAACATTATTTATGGCCCAAAGAATTTGTTATACATTCTGATCATGAATCTTTGAAGCATATTAAAAGTCAAGCTAAATTGAATTGTAGACATGCTAAATGGGTTGAATTCATCGAGACTTTCCCTTGTGTCATTAAACCCAAGAAGGGTAAAAAAAAATATTGCTGATGCATTGTCTCATCGTTATACTATGCTTTCACAACTTGAGTTTAGAATATTTGGTTTGGAGACCATCAAAGATCAATATGTGCATGACGCTAAATTTAAAGATGTATTGCATAATTGTAAAGAAGGGAGAACATGGAACAAGTTCATCATTAATGATGGATTTGAAGGAAATATGCCCTAGAGGCAATACTAAAGTTGTTATTTGTATTTCCTTACATCATGATAAATGTTTATTATTCATGCTAGAATTGTATTAACCGGAAACTTAGTACATGTGTGAATACATAGACAAAACATAGTGTCCCTAGTATGCCTCTACTAGACTAGCTCATTGATCAAAGATGGTTATTTTTACTAGCCATAGACATGAGTTGTCATTTCATCAACGGGATCACATCATTTGGAGAATGATGTGATGGACAAGACCCATCCGTTAGCTTAGCAACTTGATCGTTTAGTTTTACTGCTATTGCTTTCTTCGCGACTTATACTTGTTCCTATGACTATGAGATTATGCAACTCCCGAATACCGGAGGAACACCTTGTGTGCTATCAAACATCACAACATAACTGGGTGATTATAAAGATGCTCTACAGGTGTCTCCAAAGGTCTTTGTGGTGTTGGCATAGATCGCGAATAGGATTTGTCACTCCGAGTGTCGGAGAGGTATCTCTGGGCCCTCTCGGTAATACACATCATAGTAAGCCTTGCAAGCAAATGACTAATAAGTTAGTCACGAGATGATGTATTACGGAACGAGTAAAGAGACTTGCCGGTAATGAGATTGAACTAGGTATGATGATACCGACGATTGAATCTCGGGCAAGTAACATACCGATGACAAAGGGAACAACGTATGTTGTTATGCGGTTTGATCGATAAAGATCTTTGTAGAATATGTAGGAAACAATATGAGCATCCAGGTTCCGCTATTGGTTATTGACCGGAGATAAGTCTCGGTCATGTCTACATAGTTCTCGAACCCGTAGGGTCCGCATGCTTAACGTTTGATGACGATCGATATTATGAGTTTATGTGTTTTGATGTACCAAAGGTAGTTCGGAGTCCCGGATGTGATCACGGGCATGACGAGGAGTCTCGGAATGTCCAAGACATAAAGATTGATATATTGGAAGCCTATGTTTGGACATCGGAATAGTTCCGGATGAGTTCGGGCATTTACCGGAGTACTGGGGGCTATCGGAACCCCCCGGGGAGTTAATGGGCCTTAATGGGCCATAGTAGAAAGGAGGAGGAGTCGGCCAAGGTGGGGGCGCTCCCCCCACAAGCCCAATCTGAATTGGGAGGGGGGCCGACCCCCTTTCCTTCTTCTCCCTCTCCTCCCTCCTTCCTCTCCTACTCCAACTAGGGAAGGGGGGGGGGAATCCTACTCCCGTGGGAGTAGGACTCCCATAGGGCGTGCCATAGAGAGGGCCGGCCCCTCCCCTCCTCCACTCCTTTATATATGTGAGGAGGGGGCACCCTATAGACACAAGTTGATTTTAGCCGTGTGTGGTACCCCTCCCCATAGTTACACAACTCGGTCATATCATTGTAGTGCTTAGGCGAAGCCCTGCGCCGGTAGCTTCATCATCACCGTCACCACGCCGTCGTGCTGACGAAACTCCCCCGTGATGCTCAACTGGATCAAGAGCTCGTGGGACATCATCAAGCTGAACGTGTGCTGAACGCGGAGGTGCCGTATGTTCGGTACTTGGATCGGTTGGATCACGAAGACGTTCGACTACATCAACCGTGTCACTAGACGCTTCCGCTTTCGGTCTACGAGGGTACATAGACACACTCTCCCCTCTCGTTCCTATGCTTCTAGTAGATAGATCTTGCGTGATCGTATGATTTTTTTTGAAATACTACGTTCCCCAACAGTGGCATCAAGAGCCAGGTCTATGCGTAGATGATATGCATGAGTAGAACACAATGAGTTGTGGGGATAATAGTCATGCTGCTTACCAGCATGTCATACTTCGATTCGAGGTATTGTGAGATGAAGCGGCCCAAACCGACATTACGCGTACGCTTACGCGAGACTGGTTTCACCATTACGAGCACTCATTGCTTAAAGGTGACTGGCGTGTGTCTGTCTCTCTCACTTTAGTTGAATCGAATGTGGCTACGCCCGGTCCTTGTGAAGGTTAAAACATCACATACTTGACGAAAAATCATGGTGGTGTTGTATGCGTAGGTAAGAACGGTTCTTGCTAATCCCGTAGCAGCCATGTAAAACTTGCAACAACAAAGTAGAGGACGTCTAACTTGTTTTTGTAGGGCATGTTGTGATGTGATATGGTCAAAGATGTGATGAGTTATACGTTATTGTATGAGAGATGATCATGTTTTGTAAATTATCGGCAACCGGCAGGAGCCTTATGGTTGTCTCTTTATTGTATGAATTGCGAAGCCCATGTAATTGCATTACTTCATCACTATGAGTTAGCGATAGTAGTAGTAGCAATAGTTGGCGAGACGACCACGACGCTACGATGAAGATCATGGTGTCTAGCTGGTGACGATGGAGACCATGACGATGCTTTGGAGATGGAGATCAAAAGCACAAGATGATGATGGCCATATCATGTCACATATTTTGATTGCATGTGATGTTTATCTTATTATGCTTCTTATTTTGCTTAGTACCGCGGTAGCATTATAAGATGATCCCTTACAAAATTTCAAGGTACAAGTGTTCTCCCTGAGTATGCACCGTTGCGAAAGTTCGTCGTGCTGAGACACCATGTGATGATCGGGTGTGATAAGCTCTACGTTCAAATACAACGGGTGTAAGACAGTTTTGCACATGCAGAATACTCGGGTTAAACTTGACGAGCCTAGCATGTATAGACATGGCCTCGGAACACTAGAGACCAAAAGGTCGAGCGTGAATCATATAGTAGATATGATCAACATAAGATGTTCACCATTGAAAACTACTCCATCTCACGTGATGATCGGACATGGTTTTGTTGATTTGGATCACGTGACCATTTAGATGACTAGAGGGATGTCTATCTAAGTGGGAGTTCTTTAGTAATATGATTAATTGAACTTTAATTTATCATGAACTTACTCCCGATAGTTTTTTGCATATCTATGTTGTTGTAGATCAATGGCCCGTGCCACCGTTCCCTTGAATTTTAATGCGTTCCTAGAGAAAGCTAAGTTGAAAGATGATGGTAGCAACTACACGGACTGGGTCCGTAACTTGAGGATTATCCTCATTGCTGCATAGAAGAATTATGTCCTGGAAGCACCGCTAGGTGACAGGCCTGCTGCCGGAGCAACTCCGGACGTTATGAACGTCTAGCAAGCTCGTTCTAATGACTACTCGATAGTTCAGTGTGCCATGCTTTACGGCTTAGAATCGGAACTTCAACGACGTTTTGAACGTCATGGAGCATATGAGATGTTCCAAGAGTTGAATTTTATATTTCAAGAAAATGCCCGAATTGAGAGATAAGAAGTCTCCAATAAGTTCTATAGCTGCAAGATGGTGGAGAACAGTTATATCAGTGAACGCTTGCTCAGAATGTCTGGGTATTACAATCATATGACTCAACTTGGTTGCAAAGTTGACGAAGATAGTGTTATTGATAGAGTTCTTCAATCACTGCCACCAAGCTATAAAGGCTTCGTGATGAACTATAACCTGCAGGGGATGCAAAAGACAATTCCGGAGCTCTTCGCTATGCTCAAAGTTGCGGAGGTAGAAATCAAAAAGGAGCATCAAGTGTTGATGGTCAACAAGACCACTAGTTTCAAGAAAAAGGGCAAGGGAAAAAAGGGGAACTTCAAGAAGAATAGCAAGACAGTTGCTACTCCCGCGAAGAAACCTAAGGCTAGAGCCAAGCCCGAAACTGAGTGCTTCTACTGCAAAGGGACTGAACACTGGAAGCGGAACTGTCCCAAGTATTTGGCGGATAAGAAGGATGGCAAAGTGAACAAAGGTATATTTGATATACATGATATTGATGTGTACCTTACTAATGCTCGTAGTAGCACCTGGGTATTTGATACTGGTTTGGTTGCTAATATTTGTAACTTGAAACATGGGTTACAGATTAAACGAAGATTAGCTAAGGATGCGGTGACGATGCGCGTGGGAAATGGTTCCAAAGTCGATGTGATCGCCATCGGCACGCTACCTCTACATCTACCATCGGGATTAGTTTTAGACCTAGATAATTGTTATTTGGTGCCAGCTTTGAGCATGAACATTATATCTTGATCTTGTTTGTTGCAAGACGGTTATTCATTTAAATCAGAGAATAATGGTTGTTCTATTTATATGAGTAATATCTTTTATGGCCATGCACCCTTGAAGAGTGGTCTATTCTTGTTAGATCTCGATCGTAGTGATACACGTATTCATAATACTGAAGCCAAAAGATGCAAGGTTGATAATGATAGAGCAACTTATTTGTGGCACTGCCGTCTAGGTCATATTGGTGTAAAGCGCATGAAGAAACTCCATACTAATGGACTTTTGGAATCACTTGATTATGAATCACTTGGTGCTTGCGAACCATGCCTCATGGGCAAGATGACTAAGACTCCATTCTCCGGAACAATAGAGCGAGCAACTGATGTGTTGCAAATCATACATACTGATGTATGTGGACCAATGAGTGTTGAGGCTCACGTCGGATATCGTTATTTTCTGACCTTCACTGATGAATTGAGCAGATACGGGTATATCTACTTGATGAAACACAAGTCTGAAACATTTTAAAAGTTCAAAGAATTTCAGAGTGAAGTAGAGAATCATCGTAACAAGAAAATAAAGTTTCTACGATCTGATCTTGGAGGCGAATATTTTAGTTATGAGTTTGGTCATCATTTGAAACAATGTGGAATAGTTTCACAGCTCACGCCACCCGGAACACCACAGCGTAATGGTGTGTCCGAACATCGTAACCTTACTTTATTAGATATGGTACGATCTATGATGTCTCTTACCGATTTACCACTATCGTTTTGGGGTTATGCTTTAGAGACAACTGCATTCACATTAAATATGGAACAATCTAAATGCGTTGAGACGACGCCTTATGAACTGTGGTTTGGCAAGAAACCAAAGTTGTCGTTTCTTAAAGTTTGGGGCTGCGATGCTTATGTGAAAAAAATTCAACCTGATAAGCTCGAACCCAAATCATAGAAATGTGTCTTCATAGGATACCCAAAGGAAACTATTGGGTACACCTTCTATCACAGATCCGAAGGCAAGATATTCGTTGCTAAGAATGGATCTTTTCTGGAGAAGGAGTTTCTCTCGAAATAAGTGAGTGGGAGGAAAGTAGAACTTGATGAGGTAATCGTACCTCTCCTGAATTGGAAAGTCGCACATCACAGAAACTAGTTCCAGTGATTCCTACACCAGTTAGCGAGGAAGCTAATGATGATGATCATGAAACTTTGGATCAAGTTACTACTGAACCTCATAGGTCAACCAGAGTACGTTCCGCACCAGAGTGGTACGGCAACCCAGTTCTGGAAGCCATGTTACTAGACCATGATGAACCTACAAACTATGAGGAAGCGATGATGAGCCCAGATTCCGCAAAATGGCTTGAGGCTATGAAATCTGAGATGGGATCCATGTATGAGAACAAAGTATGGACTTTGGTTGACTTGCCCGATGATCGGCAAGCCATTGAAAATAAATGGATCTTCAAGAGGAAGACCGACGCAGACGGTAATGTTACTGTCTACAAAGCTCGACTTGTTGCGAAAGGTTTTCGACAAGTTCAAGGAGTTGACTATGATGGGACTTTCTCACCCGTAGTGATGCTTAAGTCTGTCCGAATCATGTTAGCAATTGCCGCATTTTATGATTATGAAATCTGGCAAATGGATGTCAAAACTGCATTCCTTAATGGATACCTCAAAGAGGAGTTGTATATGATGCAACCAGAAGGTTTTGTCGATCCTAAAGGTGCTAACAAAGTGTGCAAGCTCCAGCGATCCATCTATGGATAGGTGCAAGCATCTCGGAGTTGGAATATACGCTTTGATGAAGTGATCAAAGCATATGGTTTTATACAGACTTTTGGAGAAGCCTGTATTTACAAGAAAGTGAGTGGGAGCTCTGTAGCATTTCCGATATTATATGAAGATGACATATTGTTGATTGGAAATGATATAGAATTTCTAGATGGCATAAAAGGATACTTGAATAAGAATTTTTCAATGAAAGACCTCGGTGAAGCTGCTTATATATTAGGCATCAAGATCTATAGAGATAGATCAAGACGCTTATTGGACTTTCACAAAGCACATACCTTGATAAAGTTTTGAAGAAGTTCAAAATGGATCAGTCAAAGAAAGGGTTCTTGCCTGTGTTACAAGGTGTGAAGTTGAGTAAGACTCGATGCCCAACCACTGCAGAAGATAGAGAGAAAATGAAAGCCATTCCCTGTCGGGGGAAACTGTCCACCACGAGCACCTATGGGACCGGAGCCCCTTGTTCGTGCGGTAAGGGAGTGGAGGGAGCACAAAGAGCGGATCGAGGAGAGCACGCGGGCAGTTTACCCAGGTTCGGGCCGCGATGGACGCGTAAAACCCTACTCCTGCTTAGATTGTATTGAGTGTTGGAGCTCGGGAGCTTGAAGAACTAGCTACACCGAGTGAATGAGCGATCTAGGTTCCGAACCCTTTCTACGTTGCGCATGGGCCTCCTTTTATAGCTCAAGGGGTCACCGACAGGTGTCAACGTAGGAGAAAGGGGTAAAAATGTAACTGTGGTGGTAGTTGTAACAGTGCGGGAACAGTGGATGAACAGTGCATGAACAGTGGTCATCACCTACTTTGACAGTGGGGGACAAGAGCATTAAATGCCCGTCACCGTCGACCCCAAAAGCGCCCGCCCTTGCCTCTCCGTTTGCCACGGTGCTAGCTTCGTCACCGTGGAGTGCCACCGTGTCCCCCAGGCTGCACAGCCATCCGCCACGCGTCCCTGGAATGGCCCCAGGGCGACGCGTGGTTCGATGAGCTGGAGCGCGGGCACACAGCGTAACTCTCCCCGGCAAGCACCTTGCCGGGGCCTGGAAGCTTGTCGCTCCCCGGGCCCTGCCGGGGCGCATACTGCGCCGAGGCATGTCCTCTGAAATGTAATCTTCTAGTCTGCCTGGCAAGCTCCTCTTGCCAGGGTCTTGTGTTAGTGAGGTAATCTTGAGCCTGGGACGGCCTTCCCGGCAAGCTCCACTTGCCGGGGCCTTGATCTTCTGTCTTGTATACTTTGTTTTTGAATGGCTTTAAATGGAGCAGAAAAGGTCTCCGGCAAGCGCGTGGTGAGCCCTGCCGCGGGAAGCTGCTACTGCCCGTGCACAAGTTGGGGTACTGAGGTACCCCTACCTTAGTACACCGACATTCCCTATGCCTCAGCCATAGGATCTATCATGTATGCAATGTTGTGTACCAGACCTGATGTGTGCCTTGCTATAAGTTTAGCAGGGAGGTACCAAAGTAATCCAGGAGTGGATCACCAGACAGCGGTCAAGAACATCCCGAAGTACCTGAAAAGTACAAAGGATATGTTTCTCATTTATGGAGGTGACAAAGAGCTCGTCGTATACGGTTATGTCGATTCAAACTTTGACACTGATCCGGATGACTCTAAGTCACAAACCGGATATGTATTTTTATTGAACGGTGGAGTTGTCAGTTGGTGTAGTTCCAAGCAGAGCGTCGTGGCGGGATCTACGTGTGAAGCGGAGTACATAGCTGCTTCAGAAGCAGCAAATGAAGGAGTCTGGATGAAGGAGTTCATATCCGATCTAGGTGTAATACATAGTGTATCAGGTCCAATGAAAATGTTTTGTGACAACACTGGAGCAATAGCCTTGGCGAAGGAATCCAGGTTTCACAAGAGAACCAAGCACATCAGGAGATGCTTCAATTCCATCCGCAATCCAGTCAAGGAGGGAGACATAAAAATTTGCAAGATACATACGGGTTTGAATGTCGCAGACCCGTTGACTCAGCCTCTTCCACGATCAAAACATGATCAGCACCAAGACTCCATGGGTGTTAGAATCATTACTATGTAATCTAGATTATTGACTCTAGTTCAAGTGGGAGACTAAAGGAAATATGCCCTAGAGGCAATAATAAAGTTGTTATTTGTATTTCCTTATATCATGATAAATGTTTATTATTCATGCTAGAATTGTATTAACCGGAAACTTAGTACATGTGTGAATACATAGACAAAACAGAGTGTCCCTAGTATGCCTCTACTAGACTAGCTCATTGATCAAACAAGGTTGTGTTTCCTAGCCATAGACATATGTTATCATTTGATCAACGGGATCACATCATTAGGAGAATGATGTGATGGACAAGACCCATCCGTTAGCTTAGCAACTTGATCGTTTAATTTTACTGCTATTGCTTTCTTCATGACTTATACATGTTCCTATGACTATGAGATTATGCGACTCCCGAATACCTGAGGAACAACTTGTGTGCTATTGATACGTCTCCGTCGTATCTATAATTTTTTATTGTTCCATGCCAATATTATACAACTTTCATATACTTTTGGCAACTTTTTATACTATTTTTGGGACTAACATATTGATCCAGTGCCCAGTGCCAGTTCCTGTTTGTTGCATGTTTTTTGTTTCGCAGAATATCCATATTAAACGGAGAACAAACGGGATAAAAACGGACGGATTTTTTTTGGAATATATGTGAATTTTGGGAAGCGGAACCAACGTGAGACGATGCCCGAGTGGCCCACGAGGGTGAGGGGCGCGCCTAGGTGGGCAGGCGCGCCCTGGGCCCTCGTGGCCACTCCGTAAGGCGGTTGATGCCCTTATTTCGTCGCAAGAAAGCTAATATCCGGATAAAAATCGTGTCCAAAAATCAGCCCAATCGAAGTTACGGATCTCCGGGAATATAAGAAACGGTGAAGGGCCAGAATCTGGGAACGCAGAAACAGAGAGAGACAGAGAGACAGATCCAATCTCAGAGGGGCTCTCGCCCCTCCCACGCCATGGAGACCATGGACCAGAGGGGAAACCCTTCTCCCATATAGTGAGAAGGTCAAGGAAGAAGAAGAAGGAGGGGTCTCTCCCCCCCTCGCTTCCGGTGGCACCGGAGTGCCGCCGGGGCCATCATCGTCACCGCAATCTACACCAACAACTTCACCGCCGTCATCAACAACTCTTCCCCCCTCTATGCAGCGGTGTAACCCCTCTTCTACCCGTTGTAATCTCTACTTAATCATGGTGCTCAACGCTATATATTATTTCCCAATGATGTATGGCTATCCTATGATGTTTGAGTAGATCCGTTTTGTCCTATGGGTTAATTGATGACCGTGATTGGTTAGAGTTGCATGTTTTATTATTGGTGATGTCCTATGGTGCTCTCTAGTCTACTTCCCCCTCTTGCTGCAAGACGGTGGTTTCCAGAAGATGCTAGTCTTCGATAGGACTAGCTTGTCCCCCTCTTATTCTGGTATTCTGCAGCTTAGTCCACGGATACTACCCCTTTTCATTGATACCGATGCATATGTAGTGTAGATCCTTGCTTGCGAGTACTTTGGATGAGTACTCACGGTTGCTTTGCTCCCCCTTTTCCTCCTTCTTTCTTCTTGTTGGTTGATGCAACCAGATGGTGGAGTCTAGGAGGCAGATGCCACACTTGACGACTGCTACTACCTCGACAAAGCTTACTACCTCATGGAGACAGCTGACGCCAGGAGCAGTTAGGAGGTCCCAGTCAGGAGTCCTTGCCATTTCGATTGTTGATGTTTTGTACTAGCCTTCTTAAGGCAAACTTGTTTAACTTATGTCTGTACTCAGATATTATTGCTTCCGCTGACTCTTGTGTATTCGAGCTTATGTATTCGAGCCCTCGAGGCCCTGGCTTGTAATAAAGCTTGTATTATTTTATTTGTGTCTAGAGTTGTGTTGTGATATCTTCCAGTGAGTCCCTGACCTTGGTCGTACACGTTTGCGTGCATGATTAGTGAACGGTCAAATCGGGGGTGTCACATCACCGAGCCAACGCAATCAAGAAAGGTGGTCTAGCTTGAGGGAGTCAAGATCGTCATCATCCAACTCAAGTGGACTATGTGCAAGCCAAAGGTTTGCCCTTGATAGTTTTCTATTTTACAGGTCTCATGGTTGTTGTGGGAGACCGGGTTATAGGATCGACTGACGTACTATCAAGGGGGGCTCTCGATGAGTAGCTTGATCGTATCGTTCGTTGAGAGCTCAAACCATTGCATCCTTGCATCATCTTTACTGGTTCTTGTTTGGTTTTTCTCCTTGTGAGATTTGGGGCTTTTGGTCATCTTCTTGACAAGCTCGAGTTCATCAAAAACGGAGTTAGCATGCATATTCTATGATGTTTTCGTTATTGGAGGTTATGCCGGTTCTTCTCGGTTGGAGGTTTCTATCCTCTATATATTAGGCATACCTCCCCTGCCTCTTCTCATTATAACCTTTTGCTGTTTGGATGCTACTCATTGTCATCTATCCAACAAGCTTGAGTTTGCTCAATTCCGTGCTCACATGAAGAAGTTATGGCAGTTCTGGTTTTCCTGCATCCTCTGTTTTCTCTGTTGTGTTCTTGAAAGCCTCAAACGGTAGTACTGCTCTTCGAGCGGTAGTACCGCCTGTAAGCGGTAGTACCGCTTATAAGCAATAGTACCGCGGCCCTGTGCCGCGCATAGTACCGCTGCTTTTGGGATGCGATTTTTCGTGTCGGGCTTCGCGGTAAGCGGTACTACCTCTCCCCTCGAGCGGCAGTACCTCTTATAAGCGGTACTACCTCTCCCCCCGAGCGGTAGTACCTCTTATAAGCGGTTCTACCTCTTCCTTCGAGCGGTAGTACCTCTTATAAGCGGTACTACCTCTCCCAAGAGCGGTACTACTTCTATGGCAGATTTCCAGCTCCTGTTTTTCTCTCTCGTTGGGCTGTTTTGACCGTGCTAAGCGGTAGTACCGCTCCTCCAGCGGTAGTACCACTCGTGGAGCGGTAGTACCGCTCGTGTGCGGGCTGAGCACATAACGGTTGGATTCGGGAGGCCCTATAAAAGGGGGTCTTCTTCCCCAATGAACCTTATCTCTTGAGCTCGCGTTCTTCCCCCATTGTTGACCTTCTTCGAGCTTGCTATCTCTCAATCCCTTCATGGATTCTTGCTAGTTTTGGGGGGAAAAGAGAGAGGAGATCTAGATCCACATTTCCACCAATCACTTTCTCCTCTAGGTGAGGGGAACCCCTTGGATCTAGATCTTGGAGTTCTTGGTGTTCTCCTTCTTGTTCTTCCTCTCTTTTCCCTCCCTAGCATTAGTTGCTTTGGTGAGATTTGAGAGAGAAGAACTTGGGCACTCTGTGTGCCCTTGCCATTGGATTTGGTGCATCGGTTTGAGCTCTCTACCGTGATACGTGGAAGTTACAAGTTGAGAAGCTTATTACTCTTGGGTGCTTGGTACCCTTGAGCTTGTTCCTCTTGGGTACTTGAGCGCCCTAGACGGTTGAGGTCACCGCGGAGCCATATTCCATTGTGGTGAAGCTTCGTGGTGTTGTTGGGAGCCTCCAATTAAGTTTTGGTGGTAGCCCCAACCTTGGTGGTGTTCGGAGCACAACCATTGTGGTGTAAAGCTCCGGGCAAGCGTCGGGGTCTCCAATTAGGTTGTGGATATTGCCCCGAGCAATTTGTACGGGTTCGGTAACCGCCCCCAAGGGTTGCCATTTGTACGGGTTCGGTGACCACCCTTAAGGGTCCCTTAGTGGAATCACGACATCTTGCATTGTGCGAGGGCGTGAGGAGATTACAGTGGCCCTAGTGGCTTCTTGGGGAGCATTGTGCCTCCACACCGCTCCAAACGGAGATTAGCATCTGCAAGGGTGCGAACTTTGGGATACATCGTCGTCTCCACGTGCCTCGGTTATCTCTTACCCGAGCCCTTTACTTATGCACTTTACTTTGTGATAGCCATATTGTTTCTTGTCATATATCTTGCTATCACCTAGTTGTTTGGCTTGCTTAGCATAAGTTGTTGGTGCACATAGGTGAGCCTAGTTGTTGTAGGTTTTGTGCCTAACAAATTAACCGCTAGGTTTATTCCGCATTTGTTCGAGCCTAAACCGTAATTATTTTAAAGCGCCTATTCACCCCCCCTCTAGGCGACATCCACGGTCTTTCAACTGGTATCAGAGCCTCGTCTCTCTATGTAGGGCTTAACCGCCTAGAGAGTAAGGATGTCGACTAGGGGCTTAGGATTCTCTGACACTCATAGTTTTGATGGCACAAACTTTGATGTTTGGGTAATTCGCATGCTTAATCTCTTTAGGGTCATGTACCCAAATTTAGAGCGAATTGTAGATATGGGTTTTCTTCTCCTAAGGATCCACACAGATTATCTTTAGAGGATGAGAAAAACTCTTATCTCAATGCTCAAGCTTCTAATGTGCTTTTTGATGCTTTGAGCAATGTAGTTATATTTCAAGTCATGCCGTTCCGGGATGCTCATGATTTGTGGACAAAGCTTCAAGATAAATATGGTGTGTCTAAGAATTGTGGGAAACATTGTTCTCCCTCCACCTCTGGCCGTGTTGTCTTCTCAACTTCTTCTACTTCACCTACATGTGGTTTGCCACAAGGTAATGATATGGTGAGTAGTGTCGGTCATTGCAATGATGATAGTATGCTTATTATGGATGATCCTTCATCACTATCTTATTGCAATGCATCTTCTTTGGACTTTAACACTTCGAGCACCCTACATGTTTCACATGCTTGTGTTGATAGTCCTTGCATATCATGTAGAAATTGCTTGACTAAAACTCATGATGATATGCTTGCTATGTCTTGTTGCCATGATAAAAATGCATCTATTTCCTCGAATTGTTGTGCTAACAATGTAGAGGAAACCCAACACCCCATGGAACAAGATGTAGTCTTGAATGGTGCTTCAAGGGATCCTACATCATCATCTATTGCATTTTGCCTTATGGCTAAGGCTTCAAAGGTATCTCCCACTTTGAATCCCAATATATATTGTGATGATAGTGATGATGACAATGATGATGATGTTGAAAATGATGAAGAGAATGATAATGTTGCCTCCTTAAAAACTAAGGGGGAAATGATTTTTAAAGCTCTTCATAAGAATAAAATTGCTCGTTCCAACTTCATGGAAATCATGTCTATTTCCATTGAGGGCAAGAAATATATAGAGGAGTTGGAATCTCATCTAGAGGAGCATGAGGTCACCATTGAAAAATGGAAGGTCATGAGCGTGATTACGCTAATGAGATCGCCGACCTCTCGCAAGCTCTTGAACTTGAACAAACCACCAAGGAATCTCTTGAGGAGACTTTTGCTCTAGAACTATCTAGAATAAAGGAATCCCGTGATAGAGCTCTCGAGGTGGCTAATGATTTTGAAACTAAAAATGGGAAGCTTGAAGTTGTGCATGCTAAACTTCTTGAGGATTTTGAGCACCTCAAAAATGGCTCAAGGGTCATTAAGGGTGAGCTCATCAAGCTCACCGAGTCTCGTGCTCAACTTAAAGTTTCATATTCTAAAGAGCTTGTCAAGTTGCCTTCTCCTCTTGCTATTATTGATGATGCTTGTGCTACTAACTCTATTTCTAGTGAAGCATCTATTTTAAAGGAGAATGTTGAGCTCGTGGCTCAACTTGAGTTGCTATCTAGCACTTATAGGAAATTAGAAGAAAGTCATGTAAAGCTCACAAGCTCTCATGATGATCTTCTAGTATCCCATAATGTGTTAAAGATAGCTCATGGGGCTATGATTATCAAGGTAACATATAGTGAGCCTCATGTGGATACTAGCACTACTTCAAGTCTAAATGCCATATTGCCATGTGCTAGTCCTCGTAATTCATCTACTCATAACATTGGTACACCTTGTGATGAATTACTTTCCTTGCCTTGTTGCTCTAACAATGAAGCCTTTACTTCCTCTAGTACTTTTGTTGCTACTAACCATGTAGAGGAAATCAAAGAGCTCAAGGACCAAGTCTTTTCTTTGAAGAAAGACTTGGAAAAGTGTCATGAAGGGAAGTCCACACTCAACAATATCTTGAGTGTGAAATAATCCCCCAATGACAAAGGTGGACTTGGATTCAACTCCAATAAGAAGAAGAAGTCCAAGAGAATGAACAAAAAAGGCCAAGAACAACTCAAGAATTCGGCCAAGATTATTTGCTTCAAGTGCAAAATTGAAGGGCACCATGTTAGATCATGCCCATTGAAGAAGAAGCCCATTAGTGACAAGCAACAAGGGAAGCGGCCACAAGTTCATTCTCATGCTCAACCTCAAGTTGAAAAAGGCCACTTCCCAAGAAGACACAAGTTAATGCTTCTCATGTTGAGAAATCAAGTGAGAAGAAAGTGAAGAGTAGACATTGCTACTTATGTCGTGAGAAAGGTCACGTCGCTTCTTCATGCACTAGTGGTAACTTATCCAACCCAATTATTATTGATGACGTCTATTTTCTTGGGAAGGATAATGTTGGCAATGTGTTTGCCAAGTTTGTTGGTACTTGATAACCCACAAGTGTAGGGGATCAGTTGTAGCCTCTTTCGATAAGTAAGAGTGTCGAACCCAACGAGGAGCTAAAGGTAGAACAAATATTCCCTCAAGTTCTATCGACCACCGATACAACTCTATGCGCGCTTGACGTTCGCTTTACCTAGAACAAGTATAAAACAAGAAGTACTTTGTAGGTGTAACGGGATAGGTTTGCAAGAATATAAAGAGCACATAAATATAAACTAGGGGCTGTTAAGATAAAGAAGCAATAAAGTTAATATAGCGAGTGTGGAGAAGTGGTGGCAGGAGTTGAGAAATTGCCCCTAAGCAATTGACTACATTACTAGACCGATAGCAAGTTTTATGTGGGAGAGGCCATTGCTAGCATGTCATCCCTTACTTGGAATTCTATGCACTTATGATTGGAAATATTAGCAAGCATCCACAACTACTAACATTCATTAAGGTAAAACCCAACCATAGCATTAATATATATTGGCCCCCCTTCAATCCCGTATGCATCAATTTCTACGCTAGGTTGAAGTGTCTGTCACTCTTGCCCTCCAATACGAAGTCCTATCAACATACAACTAACCCTATGGTGTGATCCACGCGCGCGCTCATATGATGGGCACCAAAGGACAGCAACATAACCACAAGCAATTTAAATCAATCATAGCAATTCACCAATCACCGATAGGATAACGATAATCTACTCAGACATCATAGGATGGCAACACATCATTGGATAATAAATATGAAGCATAAAGCACCATGTTCAAGTAGAGGGTACAGCGGGTTGCGGGAGAGTGGACCGCTGTAGATAGATGGGGGAAGGTGATGGAGATGTTGGTGAAGATGACGGAGGTGTTGGTGTAGATCGCCGTCACACGATGATGGCCCCGGTGGCACTCCGGTGCCACCGAAAGCGAGGTGGAGAGAGCCCCCCTCCTCCTTCTTCTTCCTTGACCTTCTCCCTAGGTGAGAGAAGGGTTTACCCTCTGGTCCATGGCCTCCATTGCGGCGGAGGGGCGAGAGCCCCTCCGAGATTGGATCTGTCTCTATCTGTTTTTGCGTTCCCAGATTCTGGCCCTTCACCGTTTCTTAAATTCCCGGAGATCCGTAACTCCGATTGGGCTGTTTTTTTGACACGATTTTTATCCGGATATTAGCTTTCTTGCGGCGAAAGAAGGACATCAACCGCCTTACGGTGTGGCCACGAGGGTCCAGGGCGCGCCCCCCTGCCTCGTGGCCCACTCGTGCATCATTTCATGTTGGTTCCGCTTCCCAAAATTCACATATATTCCAAAAAATCTCCGTTCGTTTTTATTCCGTTTGGACTCCGTTTGATATGGATATTCTGCGAAACAAAAAACATGCAACAAACAGGAACTGGCACTGGGCACTCGATCAATATGTTAGTCCCAAAAAATGGTATAAAAAGTTGCCAAAAGTATATGAAAGTTGTAGAATATTGGCATGGAACAATAAAAAATTATAGATACGACGGAGACGTATCAGCATCCCCAAGCTTAATTCCTGCTCGTCCTCGAGTAGGTAAATGATAAAAAAAGATAATTTTTGATGTGGAATACTACCTAACATAATCTTGATCATGTAATCTAATCATGGCATAAATATTAAGACACGAGTGATTCAAAGCAATAGTCTATCATTTGACATTCGGACAAAAATACTTCAAGCATACTAATAAAGCAATCATGTCTCTTCAAAATAGCATGGCCAAAGAAAGTTATCCCTACAAAATCATATGGTCAGGCTATGCTCCATCTTCACCACACAAAGTATTTAAATCAGGCACAACCCCGGTTTTAGCCAAGAAATTGTTTCACACTTTAGTATTCTCAAACCTTTTCAAGTTTCATGCAATACATGAGCGTGAGCCATGGACGTAGCACTATGGGTGGAATAGAAGGTGGTGATAGACAAAAGGAGGGAGAAAGTCTCACATCGACTAGGCAAACCAATGGACTATGGAGATGTCCATCGATCGATATCAATGTGAGTGAGTAGGGATTGCCATGTAACGTATGCACTAGAGCTATAAGTGTATGGAAGCTCAAAAAGAAAACTAGTGGGTGTGCATCAACTTGCTTGCTTATATAGACCTAGGGCATTTGAGGAAGCCCATCGTTGGAATATACAAGCCAAGTTTTATAACGAAAAATTCCCACTAGTATATGGAAGTGACAAAACAAGAGACTCTCTATTATGAAGATCATGGTGCTACTTTGAAGCACAAGTGTGGAAAAGGATAGTAGCATTGTCCCTTCTCTCTTTTCTCTCATTTTTTTGTTTTTTTGTTTTTTTGGAGGGGCTTTCTCTTTCTTTCTTTTTTTAGCCCCTCTCTATTTTTTAGGCCATCTTTTTGTTTTGGCCTTTCCTCGCATGGGAAAATGCTCTAATAATAAAGATCATCACACTTTTATTTACTTACAACTCAAAGATTACAACTCGAAGCTAGAACAAAATATGACTCTATGTGAATGCCTCCGGCGGTGTACCAGGATGTGCAATGATCTAGCGTAGCAATGACATCAAAAAACGGACAAGTCATGGAAACATCATGCTAACTATCTTACGATCATGCAAGGCAATATGACAATGATGGTGTGTGTCATAATAAACGGAACGGTGGTGTTACATGGCAATATATCTGGGAATGGCTATTTAAATGCCATAATCGGTAGGTATGGTGGCTGTTTTGAGGAATGTATATGGTGGGTGTATGGTACCGGCAAAAGTTGCGCGATACAAGAGAGGCTAGCAATGGTGGAAGGGTGAGAGTGCGTATAATCCATGGACTCAACATTAGTCATAAAGAACTCACATACTTATTGCAAAAATTTATTAGCCATCGAAACCAAGTACTACACGCATGCTCCTAGGGGGAGGTTGGTAGGAGTTAACCATCGCACGCCCCCGACCTCCACACAAAGGATGACACTCAGTAAATAAATCATGCTCCAACTTCGTCACATAACGGTTCACCATACGTGCATGCTACGGGAATCACAAACTTCTACACAAGTATTTCTACAATCCACAACTACCCACTAGCATGACTCTAATATCACCATCTTTATATCACAAAACTATTGCAAGGAATCAAACATATCATATTCAGCGATCTACAAGTTTATGTAGGATTTTATGCCTAACCATGTGAATGACCAATTCCTGTCAGCTCTCTAAATAGATATAAGTGAAGCAAGAGAGTTTTAATTCTTTCTACAAAAGTTATGCCCACACTCTAACAATTATAAGTGAAGCAAAAGAGCATTCTACAAATGGCGGTTTTCTATGTGAAGAGAAACAGGCTATCCAAACTTCAAATGATATAAGTGAAGCACATGAAGTGTTATATAAAGCCATACTCAAAACATATAAGTGAAGTGCAAAGAGCATTCTATAAATCAACCAAGGACTATCTCATACTAGCATGGTGCATAAAAGAAAAGGTGAAAACTTAATGCAAAAGACGCTCCAAGATCTGCACATATCACACGAATGAAACGAATCCAAAAACATACCGATACTTGTTGAAGAAAGAGGGGATGCCTTCCCGGGCATCCCCAAGCTTAGACGCTTGAGTCTCCTTGAATATTCACTTGGGGTGCCTTGGGCATACCCAAGCTTGAGATCTTTCCTCTCCTTCTTCTCCTCACATCGAGACCTCCTCGATCTTCGAACACTTCATCCACACAAAACTTCAACAGAAAACTCGGTAAGATCCGTTAGTATAATAAAGCAAATCACTACTCCAAGTACTGTTGAAACCAATTAATATTTTGTTTTTGCAATGTAACTACTGTAATATAACTTTTCCATGGCTTAATCCACTGATATAAATTGATAGTTTCATCAAAACAAGCAAACTATGCATCAAAAACAGAATATGTCTAAAACAGAACAGTCTGTAATAATCTGAACATTCACCATACTTCTGATACTTGAAAAATTCTGCAACAATTAGGAAAACTCAAAAATTTGTATAGAAAGATAGTGCAAAAAGTTTCAGAACTATTTGACGTTCCAACAAAAAACGAAAAATCACGCACTACAGCCAAAGTTTCTATCCTGCACCGCACAAACCAACAAGCATTGTAAACATCCTAAAGGCAAACCTTGGCACATTATTTTTATAATACAATGGAATTGTACAAGGGGATAATTATTTTTGTTGAAAATTTTCTGTAATTAAGATTCACAAAGTTTCCATGGGCATGAACAAAGTTCAAGGATGTCCCCCACTTTCACAATGCTCGTCTATATCACTTTCACTTTTATTTTTGAAAAGTTTTGGGTTCCCCTCTTTATTTTTTTGTTTTTAAACTTTATAAAAGCACACAACAGAAATAAATGACTCTCTAAAACTTCCGGGTTGTCTCCCTGGCAACGCTTTTTTTAAAGCCATTAAGCTAGGCATATAGTGCTCAAGTGATGGATCCACCCGGATTCCAAGGTATATCAAAGCCAATTTTAATTAACAATAATTTGGCATTTAGTAGTGAGTACAAAGTGATATATATCATACAACAACGAAGTCTAACTCTCTTCCTATGCATCAGCATGTCATAAAAGAACAATTCATGCACATCAAGTAAAGGCCAATGCATAGTATAAGCAGTTTCTTGCAATTTATCGTGTTGGAAACATAGAGAGGCGGAGATGTAGTTCCTCTCTCATAATAATTGCAAGTAGGAGCAGCAAGCACATGCATATTATATTCATTAAAATCATCATGTGTAACGGAAAAAGGCAACCCATCAATATAATCCTTAATAAGTGCAAACTTCTCCAATATAGTGTAGTTTGGAGAATTCAAAAAGATAATAGGACTATCATGCGTGGGTGCAACAGCAACTATCTCATGTTTAACATAAGGAACTATAGCAAGTTCATCTCCATAGGCATAATTCATATTGGCATCTTGGCCACAAGCATAGCAAGCATCATCAAAAAGGGACATTTCAAAAAAATCCAAGGGATCATAACAATCATCATAGCATTCATCCTTCGGTAAGCACGAAGGGAAATTAAACAATGTATGAGATAAAGAGTTACTCTCATTAGAAGGTGGGCACGGGTGATCAATCCGCTCTTCCTCCTTTTGTTCTTCGCTCTCCTCCTCATCTTTTTATCCAATGAGCTCACAATGTCATTAAGTTCTTCTTCCATAGACTCCTGCAAAATATTAGTCTCTTCTTGGACAGCGGAGGAGTCCTCAATATATGGTTTAACATAGGCATTAGAAGCATAATTATCATAACAATATTTAAATATGGCAAAAAATTCAGATTTTTTTTTTTGAGGAAATGACAGTAGGAGAGGCTCCTACTGTTTTTTGTATATAAATATACAGGGGTGTTACAAGTGTGTTACATATGGCATTGCAACTACATGTTCACTTCATCCCATGATCCCCTCATCTCAAGAAAAGAGGGAGAGGGGGGGGTGAGGCGCCAGGCAAGTTAAATGTAGTATCTACTCAAAGATCAGACAAGAGGAGGTGTAGAGAGCTAGAGTAGAGAGTTACAATAGGCGATCACAGAGGCCTTTTGAGAGTCTTTTACTCTGTGTTGGAGTAGGTTAAAGTCCTCCTTGAAACGTGTTAACCAGGACGTTGTACTGGGGTTGATTCTTCTGAAATGTTTGTTGTTGCGTTCTTTCCAGAGACTCCACGCTGCTGTTAGGAAAATTTCCATAAAGAGGGGTCTCGAGTCTCCCTTATTGGTCTGGTCAACTAAATTTAGTCTGGAATCAGACGTGGGCCAATGAATATCAACTTTTTCCCAGCACGCCTTGCTGAACGGGCACGTGAAAATCATGTGGTTAACCGTTTCTTCGGTGTTTTGTCCGCAAAGTAGGCAGTCAAGTACATCCCCAATGTCATAGTGTCTTCTCTTGAGCATGTTTCTTGTATTAAGTCGATCAATTAGCAAGAGCCATCCGAATACTTTAATTCTCATTGTGCATTTGGACCACCATAATAGTTGGAAGGTTGGATGCCTTGGGGTGTGTCTGAAGCAGAATTTGTAATAATCAGCGGCTTTAAAGTCAACTGCTCCCCAGGTGCAATACCAAACATCCGTGGATGAAGTGGAGGGGCTCAGGTGAGTGGATAGGTGTTGCAGGTGCTGGACCTCCGCGAGTGCTTCTGGGGAGAGAGGTAAGTGAAATGTATCATGTAGTGCCGTGCTCTCCAAGAAACTTTTGATGGATATGTCTTCATCTCTGGCAAAGGAGTAGGCTCGAGGGTGTGACGTTTCCAGTATGTTTGGTAGCCACAGATCTTTCCACAAGAGAGCAGTTGTTCCATCGACTACTTGTACGCAAGAAATCCCACGATAGAGAGGTGTAAGTTTAAGAATGTCACGCCACCAAAAGGATCCCATTGGGTCGAGGGCATGGGGGATTTTGCCTTGATAGTAAGTGTCCCAAATGAGGTGTACCCATGGTACATCGAGCTTGTTGTAGAATTTATGTAGGAACTTCATGAGTAGGGCTTCGTTTTGGAGTTTGATATTGAGGACTCCCAAGCCTCCGTGTTTCTTTGGTTTGCATACCAAGTCCCATGCAGCCAAGGAGTTGCATTTCTCACCATGTTCTGTCATCTTGTTCCAAAGACATTTGCGCCTGATTTTATCCAGCATTTCAAGAATTTGGGAGTTGATTTTGATTGTGCACATGGCATATATGAGGACTGAGGTGACAGTAGCATTCAGCCATGAGAGCCTCCCACCGTATGACATCATGGAGATAGTAGCAGTGAGTCTTCGTTCAGTTTTACACACTAGGGGCATTAGGTCTTGTACTATGGGTTTCGTCGTGCCCATGGGTAGTCCGAGGTACGTGAAAGGCATGGTGCCAATCGAACAGCCAAAGATAGTAGCAAGTTTCACTGTGGAGCTGTCATCAAGATTAATAGGGATGAGAGTGGACTTGTTAAAATTGATCTTGAGACCAATGGAGGTTGCATAGTCAGATAGGATGTTTTTGACCGTTGTCGCTTGTGTGGGGCATGCAGGCAGGGCAAGGATCGTGTCATCCGCATATTGTATAACTGGGTAGTCCGTTTGGCCAGGGCAAGGAAAGGGTAGGTTAATTCGTCCCTGCCTGAAGGCTTGGTTGATGGCAGCTTGTAGGAGGTCGGCCGCTAGGACGAATAGAAGTGGGGAAAGGGGATCACCTTGGCGTACACCGCTCTTACAATGAAACTGTCTGCCTTGCACACCGTTAAGCAGGACCGAGGATCTCCCAGTGGAGAATATGCATTTGATCCAATTAAGCCATTTCTCGTTGAAGCCCATATGGTGCATGATATTGATCATAGGGTCGTGTCCAATTGTGTCGAACGCCTTTGCGAAGTCCAGTTTCAGGAGGATAATTTTTTCTTTGGAGGCTTGGAATTGATGAATATATTGGAAGGCCCAAGCCAGGCAGTCCTGGATGGTTCTTCCTTTGAGAAAACCGTATTGGTTACGATGAACAAGTGTGAGGATTACCTTTTGAAGGCGGTTAGCCAAGAGTTTGGTGATCATTTTCAGGCAGCAGTTGAGGAGAGTTATCGGTATAAAATCATTGACTGATGCAGGTGACTGAACTTTAGGGATCAAGGTAATAAGACCATCATTAATGCTTGTAAGATCAAGATCCCCCTCATGGAATTGGGAGCAAAGGGCATAGAAGTCGTGCTTGATCACGGGCCAGCAGCTTTTGAGGAATGCCCCACTGAATCCATCAGGGCCAGGGGCTCGATCGGCTGGCATTTCTTTAATCACGTCATCAATCTCCTTCTGTGAAAAGGGTTCAGTGAGATGATCCAGGTTGTTGGAGCGCTGTATAAGTGTGGGCAGATCGAATTTCATCTCAGCAGGTGAGATAGTGCCTAGACGATTCTTATATGCACGGAAAAGTAGGGCCTCTTTGCTGACGTGGTCTTCTACTTGATTGCCTTCCTCATCAGATAAACATGCAATGTTGTTATGTCGATACCGTTCTGTGGCCACGGCCTGAAAAAATTGCGTGTTTTCATCGCCAAACTTAACCCAACTAATGGTACATCGTTTCTTCCAATAAAGTTTCTGGTATTGTAGCAGGCGTAGAGTGTGTTTTTTGAGGATGGTACGGAAGTTGAATTCAGGGGTAGAGAGCGGTCTCTTGTTCTCAAGTTCATCCAGATGTGCTAAAAATTTATTGCAGTTGTCGATGGCAATCTTCAGCCGTGAAATGTTTTTACTCCAAGTCTTGAGAGCGTGCCTGAGTCTTTTGAGTTTATGACACAGTATGGAGGCAGCGTTGGTTAGATGAACTGGCTTGTTCCAAGAGGTTCGTACCACATCCAAGAAACCAGGGTGTAATATCCAAAACGATTCAAATCTAAATATTTTGCTGCGTGGTATGTTGGTTTCAATAGTAACAATGCAAGGGGTATGATCAGATGTAGGTTTACCGAGGGGTTTTACCAATGTGTTGGGGTAGATCTGAGTCCAGTGTAATGACGTGAAGAACCAGTCTAACTGGACCAGAAGCGGGTCAACTTGCATATTACTCCAAGTGTAAGCGCGGCCCTTTACTGGAAGTTCCAAAAGGTTTTGCGTGCGGATGATATCGTTAAATGTGAACATGTCCTGAGCATTACCCCGGTTTGTTACGGTTGTCCGGAGCACGAATATAATTGAAATCGCCAACCAAAAGCCAGTCTTGTGTTACTGGTATATCCAGATCATAGACCCAATTAGTGTAATTTGTGCGATCATCTCCAGTACACGGCCCATAGATATTTGCTAGCGTCCAGGTTTGTTGGGATTGCGTGCTAACGAAGTTGATAACTAGCGCAAATGGTTCCGAATAAAGAACAGAGCCCGTAAACATCGAGCTCTTCCAAATCGTAACAATGCCACCCGAAGCACCACGCGAAGGTACGAAAGCAAAACGATCAAATTGGCGTGGACAGCAAGATTTGATAAACGCCAGATCGAACGAGGTCTTTTTGGTTTCTTGCAAACAAACGATTGCGCATCCGCTAGAAAGGATAGCATTATGAAGCGCTAGATGTTTGGGTTCAGCATTAAGCCCTCGAATGTTCCAAGAGAGGACATTCCACGATCGCAAAAGAGACATGAGAAAACTGCTTATAGATTAAGCAGAGGTGGAGGCTTCATCGACGACGGCTTCAGAGACTTCAGCCTGTTGTACGTCGGGTGTAGGTTCAGTCGGCGTGGGAGATGCAAGGAGGGCTTCTTCAGTCAACTCTTCTGCTGGGATAGCACATCGGTAGATTCCGACGTCTTGCAGTGTTAAGATTGGTGTTGGCGGCGGGATGTCATCAGAGTCATGCTTGGGCTGAGTTGATGAAGAGGAACCAATGGCAGGTATGATTCTGGGCTTCACTTTAGACAAGGTCTTGCGGCTGTCAGATGGCATATGAACTTTAAACCCCTTATACTTAGTAGAGCGAGTGCTGCGACGAACCTCAGAAGTGGAGATGGGCACCATAGGAGTTTTTGCGCGGCGGCCACGGGTTGCCACCGGAGGCTGAGCTTCAAAAGTTGCAGTGCAGTTCTCAGTCTGAGCTGTGACAGCTAGGTCTGAAGATAAAGGAGCCGAGTCCATCTGGTGGGTGTTAGGGTGGGACAAACCATGCTGTATAGTACTCACCTCCATCGAGTCTGGCATCAGGTTAGGGAGGGCATCTTCCTCAGGTTGAGGGGAGCGAGGATCATCCTCCACAGGCAGTTCTTGGATGACCACAGAAGAAGGAGGCGTGCTGTGAAAACAGATGAGGTTGCTGTCATCAGAGGTTGCCACAGTCACAGACACTTCAAAGTTTGCTGGTCGAATGCCAAAAGCAGATCTCCACGGGCCAATAGAGGCAAGTGCAGGTCAGAGAGCATCAAATATAAGAGTGTTCAGTTGTTGTCTGGGTACTGGGTTGTCAATCAGCAAAGCAAGCAGATCCGAGCCCTGAGAAGATAGTCCAAACTGTAACCCGCGGTCATGCAGAACAACTGAAATAGAAAGCGATTCAGTTGGCATTGGGTGGTCCGAAGATGGAGGGTGCAGCTGGGGCACAATGATCATTGTGGAACTGTCTGAACTAGCGCCATCTTCAGAAACAGAGAAGGAGTCGTTCCAAGCCTGTGTGGGGCTGTCCATGAGATTGTTGTCAGGTACTAATCCATCTTGGAAAGTCAGGCCCTGGGAAGCAAGCCACGCCTGATAGTTGACCAGGTGCGGTGGCAGCGGGGGTAGCGGCGGAGCTGGCGGTTGCGGCCAAGCACCCCAGCCAGCATTGGCATTGTTGTTGGCATCAGGATTGGCGTCAGCGTGAGGGCCAACAGGAGCTGTGTTCTGCACCAGCCAGTTGTGTACTTGTTGCTGGTAAAGCTGCTCGGCGGTGAGTTCAGGGCCGAACTGAGGGTGGGGATTACCATCAGGTGGCGGCGGCTCTTCTCCAGCAGGCAGCACCTCAGGCAGCAGTCCGTTCCAGTCATTGCTGCGGAGGATCGTAACCTGCACGGTCCAACAGTCTCTTGCTCCTCCCAGCTGCCAGACAACAAAGCTCTTAGGGATTAAGCGCAGGCGGAGCACTCTTGCTTTGATCATCATGAAGCGTCTGTCCTGGCGGGGGTTATACCAATGCACAAGGGATCCATAGCCACCCAGTGCTTTGGTGATGTAGTAATCGGTCTGGTAGTCATAAGGGAAACCAAAGAACATCAACCAAACCTCTGGCCCAAAGGACGTCGTGCGCCGATTCAAAGCTTCATTATGAGGTACAAAAGTGATGAGCAGATCTTCATCTTCAAGTTCAATGGGGGTGTTGATAGCAGTGTCTCGCATAAAAGAGTCCACGAATCCAAAAATCCCAATACCGAAAGGATGGTCGCTGGCTTCAGTGGTAAAGAGTTGAGAAGCATGGAGCTGACCTATAATGGCAGTGCGGATGGAAGCCCGGCGGTGGAGAGGAACGTATTCGCTCGCCTCGGCGATTGCCAAGAAATCGTGGTTAAGCGGCGGGATTGGCCCCACGATCATGCCACTTCGAACCACGCGGTCCGAGGGCCCCGGCTCAACGGCAAAGCCCGGGGGGAGGAACGGGACGGGGTTGAGGGGGTAGTTTGCCATGGTCGAAGAGGAGGTGAGGAAGTGGGGTGGATCCTGGTCAGTGTGCGGTAATGGCGATGGGACAGGGCAGGAGCGCTGCGGTAGTGGCGATGGGACTGGGCAGGAGCGCGGCGGTTGGAGAACCGAGGCGGAAGGTGGAGCGTGAGGGGGGTGGGCGTGAGGGGCAGGAGTGGAAATCACCGGTGATTTGGGAATCCATTTCCACCTAAGAGCGCGGATGCGTTTGCGGCAGGATTGGGCCGCGTGGCCATAGTATGCACATGCAGTGCATCGGACGGTGGCTCTGGGTCGTGAACGCAGGGCAGTGGAGAGTGGAGGGGGGATAGGAAGATGAGTTGCCTTGGTGGGGATGATATTCTCCAAAACCGTTCCATTAAATTTAGGGGACTTACCAGCTTTGGGGCAAAATATTGCCTTATGATCAGGTGCGGAGCAATTGATGCAAATCAGCCTGGCATGGCAGTCTATTTTATTGTGTCCCCATTGCAGGCAGCGCGAGCAAAGAGAGGCCCAACTGGTGGAGAGGTTGATAATATCCTGCAAAGTGTACTGGGCTTGGGCCAGATCGGCCTTGTGCTTGGCCTAGAGCGAGGGGGGCCAAAAAACATACTCGGGGGCATATTTGAAAGCCGACCGGAGGAAACATCGCGGCAAGGGCGGATAGGGAGTATTCAGCGGGCAATTAAATGCACCCAGTCGGAGGAATTTTGGTAATTGCTTTTCCTCTAATTCAGCCTCAGCAATAAATAGCTCCATTAAAGCGATATGATCAGGTTTCGCCGAGAAAACTGCGCAGGAAGATCCCAAATGAGCTTGTTCATGCATGTGTTCTTGAGGAAAAGGTGGCGCACTTTTAGCTGATGAAGAGGCCTCAGCAGCATTTTTATTGGAGAAATCCATATGCGTTTGAATCACTGATTTGGACGAGGAGATCATTTCCACTCTTTGAGACTTGCTAAGACTCTCATCATATGAAAAAAACCCAATAGGGTTGATAGCCAGACGTCGGCGCGCCGAAATATCAGAAAGAGTTACATCTGCATGCCAACCCGTATTGTGGGATATAATCTTGGGAGAATTCCTTTTATATAGATGGAAATGGCATATGAAATCCGGCCAAATGCAATCTTTGAGTCTATAGATAAAATGCCCCACTTTGTTGTTTGCCACAGAAAACCGAAAAGATCGAGGGCTGATCTGGAGTACATTGAAGCCAGTACTCAGGCCACCAATGCAGCATTGGAGTGCAATGCCCACAGATTCCACCGTCAAGGGGAAAGAAGCAGAGGAGAAAGAGACCACCAAAAAGAACTCCTTGATGTCACGAGAGGGCGAGAAATGGACCGTAGAACCAAAAATTCTTCTCACCTGATCGGCCAGGGCTAAGCCTGGTGCAAAATCCCAGTGGAGGAGGCCTTCCATGGTGGATTAGATGGCTAGAGATCGCCATTGTTGGTGGGCAGCAGGTGGAGAGGGGAGAGATGAGGGGAGGAGGGAGGAGGAGGTGGGAGAGCCATATGTCTATTAATCTGGCGGTATTGTTGGATCGGCAAAAATTTCAGATTTGTAAAGAGTAGCATCATACTTTTCAATCAAAGAAGCAATTTCATAAGCACCCTTAAAAGCAACAAATTCTTCAATTTGTTGAACATCATAGTAAATATAAACACCCTTAGCATATGAAGATACGATTCCATTATCAGTAAACTCACATTGGTAGGGAATGTGTTTCTTAGGGTCTTTAGAACAACAGGTAAAATCATATATTTCACATAAATTCCAAGCATAGCATTGCAAACGATGAATTTGATCCAGTAAAAGTTTCCCTTTTTTAGATATACTGTGTCGCACATAACAAGCATGCTCATCTAAAGATTTTCCCTCAACTAAGCTAGTTGGGGTTTCAGCCCGAGCACATAGGGATCAAATATGATCCAAGTAAAAAGCTTCAGGAGTGTGATAGATTTTGAGTGGTTTTTCAACCATTGGTTCAGCAGGTACCACTATTTTTTTTTTGGTATTTTGCGTTTCCTACCCATAACTAAAGATAGAAAACAACTTAGAACAGCAAATAAAATCTACTTAGTGATAAAGCAAACAAGCACACACGAGAATATTCACCCCACGCTATTGCTCCCCGGCAACGGCGCTAGAAAAAGGTCTTGATAACCCACAAGTGTAGGGGATCAGTTGTAGCCTCTTTCGATAAGTAAGAGTGTCGAACCCAATGAGGAGCTAAAGGTAAAACAAATATTCCCTCAAGTTCTACCGACCACCGATACAACTCTACGCACGCTTGACGTTCGCTTTACCTAGAACAAGTATAAAACAAGAAGTACTTTGTAGGTGTAATGGGATAGGTTTGCAAGAATATAAAGAACACGTAAATATAAACTAGGGGCTGTTAAGATAAAGAAGCAATAAAGTTAATATAGCAAGTGTGGGAAAGTGGTGGCAGGAGTTGTGAAATTGCCCCTAAGCAATTGACTACGTTACTAGACCGATAGCAAGTTTTATGTGGGAGAGGCCACTGCTAGCATGTCATCCCTTACTTGGAATTCTATGCACTTATGATTGGAACTATTAGCAAGCATCCGCAACTACTAACGTTCATTAAGGTAAAACCCAACCATAGCATTAAGATATATTGGTCCCCCTTCAATCCCGTATGCATCAATTTCTATGCTAGGTTGAAGTTTCTGTCACTCTTGCCCTCCAATATGTAGTCCTATCAACATACAACTAACCCTATGGCGTGATCCACGTGCGCGCTCATATGATGGACACCAAAGGACAACAACATAACCACAAGCAATTTAAATCAATCATAGCAATTCACCAATCACCGATAGGACAACGATAATCTACTCAGACATCATAGGAAGGCAACACATCATTGGATAATAATATGAAGCATAAAGAACCATGTTCAAGTAGAGGGTACAGCGGGTTGTGAGAGAGTGGACCGTTGTAGATAGATGGGGGAAGGTGATGGAGGTGTTGGTGAAGATGACGGAGGTGTTGGTGTAGATCGCCGTCACACGATGATGGCCCCGATGGCACTCTGGTGCCACCGGAAGCGAGGGGGAGAGAGCCCCCCTCCTTCTTCTTCTTCCTTGACCTTCTGCCTAGGTGGGAGAATGGTTTCCCCTCAGGTCCATGGCCTCCATGGCGGCGGAGGGGCGAGAGCCCCTCCGAGATTGGATCTGTCTCTCTGTCTCTATCTGTTTCTGCGTTCCCAGATTCTGGCCCGTCACCATTTCTTAAATTCCCGGAGATCCGGAACTCCAATTGGGCTGATTATTTGACACGATTTTTATCCGGATATTAGCTTTCTTGCGGTGAAAGAAGGGCATCAACCGCCTTACGGTGTGGCCATGAGGGCCCAGGGCACGCCCCCCTTCCCAAGGCGCGCCCCCTGCCTCGTGGCCTAGTCGGGCATCGTTTCATGTTGGTTCCGCTTCCCAAAATTCACATATATTCCAAAAAAAATCTCCGTCCGTTTTTATTCCGTTTGGACTCCGTTTGATATGGATATTCCGCGAAACAAAAAACATGCAACAAACAGGAACTGGTACTGGGCACTGGAGCAATATGTTAGTCCCCAAAAATAGTATAAAAAGTTGCCAAAAGTATATGAAAGTTGTAGAATATTGGCATGGAACAATCAAAAATTATAGATACGACGAAGACGTATCAGTACTCAAAGTGGTGTTAATAAAAGAACCATTTGGGTGGCCAAGCCTATTGTGACTAACCTCTTAGGACCCAACTTGGTTGGGGACCAACAAGCTAAAACTTGATCAATAGGCGTTGATGGAGGTCATTGGATACTTGGCTACATTATGAAGATTTAACGGGTCTTCATCATTCATATTGTCTCAAGCCAAGTCATTCGGATTATCTTTCTATCTTATATCCAATGTTCCTCCTTGTGGTACCTCGTACTTAAATTGTTTACATTGAAAGTTACTTGCCCCTTTGCATGTTTTGGTTTTGTTCCTTGCATGTGTTTCTATATGTTGTGCGTCCAATTTGCGTATCTTGAGAAATCAAGTATGTGTATATTGGTTTGCACATCATGTATGTATGTGTCGTGCGTTGAGCCTTTGTGCGTCTTGCTTATATCTTAGTCGGATCTTGTGAGGGATTAATGGAACATCCCATTTTGGGGGAGTGATGTGCTTTGTGCACCTCACAATCCTATAAATGTGTGTACATGAGGAATACCATCTAGTATGGATATTACAAGATTATCTAGTCTCTATGCGGTATGTCTTCTCATGAGAAATTCAAATCCTAAATGGTCCATTAATTATCTATTGTTGGTTGTCTTTTGCATCTTGGTAAGTTTTTCATTGGTATCACATTATGGAGGAGTAAAACTCTATGTGCATATTACAAGCCTAGAAAATGTGTACATTTGAGATATTGTCACTTAGAATTGATATTGTAAGTTATCTCGTCCCTAACTGGCATGTTAGCTCTACAAGTTGAAAATTTGCTTTCGTGTTTGGTGTGAAGATGATATTGGATATTTTTGCAATCTTTCACCGGGAATTATTTCCAAATACCTCTTGTCTTTGACAATTGGCAATCATTTATGTGGTGGAAATTATTGATCATCTTTACATTGTCTTTTGGTTTTATTTGTCTTATCCCTTGCCAAGTTTGTGTCAACTCCCATTTCCTTCCATGCCACTTGTGGACCTTGTGTTTTATTGATTTTTTTGAGTGTTTTCTAGATATAGTGAAAGTGGTGATCCCACCTTGTGCATTTTGTATTCAAATGCAAATTCTCTTTAAATGTACTATTCGTAGGGGAGTTATCCTATTTTCGATAGAACACTCATCTTGTGATCCATATCAAGTGTGTGTTGATGGAAGGCAAGCCGTTTCTTTTGGTACTTTGTGCCATCATGAAACTTTGTAGATGGGTTGGTTTGTTTGGAACCGTCCTCTCTTTGGGGGGTTTGATATCTTTTTTTGCATGTATCAATGGATATCTCATTCCTTGTTGTATCTTTTAAATATATATCTTCCAAGTGATGATTATTTCCCCATTTGATATCCTATTTTTACTTGGTATTTCTTTTTCATTTCGTTTCGTTTCTTGAAAGTCTTGAGCATGCATATTTACTACATGTATTTTCTTTGTCATGCTTTCATTCTTTAACCCAATATATAGGGGAAACTCCACCTAGTCTCAATTTGGATGAGATGTTCATGAAATTCATTTTCATATATGAATGCACATATGTTTGTGGAGTTTGTCCTATGTATTGGTGTTTGTAACTCTTTGGTCCCAATGAGTTTGGGTACCATTTTGTTTGTGTTGTTGTTCTTGGAACAATTGGAGATGCATTGGATACTCGGCTCATTCAAAAGGATGGTGGTGTCACCATATGCTTATTGGAGTCAAGCTAGGATGATCAATGAACTACTATCTACCTTCAATTGGTATCTACTACATCCTTCCAATGGTATCTCGGTAACAAGTATCATCATCTACTTCATGCACAAATTTCTTGCATCAACCTTGTGTAGGTTGTATCATGGCATGTAATTCATTCTTTCTTGTGATACTTGTTTCCTTTCTCAAAGCATCCCAACAACGATCTCTCGTTGCTAGTTGTGATGTCTTTGATGTTCGTGTGGTCGGAATTCATTTGTATACAATAAGACCATATCTAGCCATGTGTTATGCTTTCAAGCAAATATCTTATTGGTATATTTATGAATTCCATGTGGATATCATTTTCTTTCCGTTTTGTAATTATTTTGTGTGTACATCCTTCTTGTGGATTGATATCATCATTATTTTCATCTAGCTAGAATCTTATACACTTGAGAGAAATTACATATCTAGTAGATATACTTTCTTTCACATCCACCTTGTCTTTCTTATATTACTTCCCTTGGTGGTTATGTGAAAGGATTTATCTTGAGTGCGGATCATATATCGTTGCACCTTGATGCACTCTTGTGTGGTGAAGATTTTCATTCTCTTGCTTGTCTTGATGAGGCTTTTGCCATTTCAATTGGTAACCCTCCTCAAGATGAAGCTATCTTTTTCTTTCTTCGCCATGGGGTGTCACAAGCGTTGGTTATTCACTTTGCATGTCGAGTGTGCTTGTGAACCCCTTTGCTTGATGTGTGTGGGAAGGTCATGTCATGCACCTTGTATCTCAACTATTCAAGACTATGTTGATGCTTAACGATCACCCTTACATTAGTCTTCTCAAGTGCTTTGCCATGACTCACACACATCATTTTGGTTGATCCTACTCTTAAGTTGCCTCTTTTATATGTTGATCAACCATTTGTTTGTTGCAAGTGCTAGGCTTTGTTTCCTTCATGCTCACTTGCACTTGGTGTGAGTCTCTATTGATTTTGGGAGCGTGATGATCCTACTTTTTGCACTTGGTATCCTAATGAAAATATTCTAAGGAGTGCACACATTATTGGGAGCTTCACTAGTATCTTTAGAACACTCCGTTGCTATATCGTAAGGTTCTATTGATCTTGGGGGAGCGATGATCCTATTTTGTGCTCGTTGTATCCAAATACAAAACTAAATTGTGCACAAATCATGGGGAGCTTCTCTAGTTTCTCTATAACACTCATTTGCTCGTATCATAATATCTTTTATTCATGTGGCATGTAGGATCACTGGTCTAGGTATATTTTGATAGCTTGCTTCAATTGGTATCTTTTGATTGCTTGAGTGCTTGTTTATCTCTTTGTTATGTCTTTGTGGCATATAATTCTTTAGCAATCTTTGGGCCTCAATATAGGTTGTCTTCCTCCAAGTATTTACCGTTGGATATGTGTATTGCATTCCACTCTCTTGTTGAGAAATACACAATTTATGGAGGAACACAATTTATATTGGCCTTCTATGCCTTTCACCCATTTCGGCAATCGATGTCAATGGGGGAGAAGTTTCAGAGAGTTTTGTGAGGAAGTTTAGAGAGTTGTTTCTTCTCTTCTTGCTTTGGTTTTGTTCCTAAGCTTTTGCATCTCATGCGCATACATTATTGTTGCATGGTATGGTCATGCATAATTCCTTACATAAACTCTCTTGAAAGTGATTATCATCAATTACCAAAATGGGGAGATTGAAAGAACATGCGGTGCCCCCAGGTTTGGTTTTGGTAATTGATGACAATCTCTATGGACTAATGATTGCCTTGAGTTATATTTGAAGGGTTTGTCCATAGGCTTTTCTTGGAGTCCATTTGTTGGTTTCAAGGAGAGTTTGTGATGACCAAGGTGCTATTAAGGAATTATCCAAAGATTGGTCTTGTGAGTGTTGAGCTGTCTTGAAGAAGAAGAGAGTGTGATTGTCGGGGAAACTGGTCGCCCACGAACACCTATGGGACCGGAGCCCCTTCTCGATACGGCAAGGGGGCGGAGGATGCACAAAGAGCGGCTCGAGGCGAGCACGCGAGCAGTTTACCCAGGTTCGGGCCGCACGGATGCGTAAAACCCTACTCCTGCCTTGGTTTGTATTGCGTTCTTGGCTCGGGAGCGAGAAGAGCTACCGTACTGATCGCTAGCAAGACCGAGCGTGAGAGTGGTCGATGATCGGAACCCCCTCTACATTGCGCATGGGCCTCCTTTTATAGGTCAAAGGGGTCACCGACAGGTGGCAACGCAGTCGAGGGTAAAAATGTAAAATGGGTCGTAGTTGGAACAGTGTTTGTATAGTGCTCTATACCTAACCCTGACGGCAGGGGACAAGGACATTAAATGCCCGTCACCGTCGTCCAAAAAGTGCAAAAAGTGACCGTCAAGGGCGCCTCCGTCCGCCACGACGGTGGCCTCGTCATCGCAGCTTGCCACCATGTTCCCCTGGCTGCACAGCCTTCCGCCACGTGCGCCTGGGAGGGTCCCAGGGCGACACGTGGGTGGATGAGCTGGAGCGTGGGTACTGAGTGGAAGCTTGCCGTGGCAAGCGCCTTGCCGCGGTGGCTAGCTTGTCGCTGCCGGGAGCTTGTCGCTCACCGGTCCTTGCCGGGACGCGTGGCGCGTCGCGGCAAGTTTTCTTGAGGTGCCTTAGTTGGCCTTCCCGGCAAGCTCCTCTTGCCGGGGCCTTGAGTCTTGAGTGATTCTGTGCCTTGAGTGGCCTTCCCGGCAAGCTCCTCTTGCCGGGGTCTTGTCTTCTGGACTTGGATACTTTGTTCTTGAATGGCTCTAAAGGATCCATGAGGGGTCTTGGCGGTCGCCTGGATAGCCCTGCCGCGGGACGCTACAACTGCCCGTGCACAAGTTCGGGATACTAAGGTACCCCTACTTTAGTACACCGACAGGAGCCCCCAGGCCTGGGCCACACACGGTGCCGAGCACTGTTGGGCCAGGCCCAAAACAGTGCACGGGCACGCGCGCGGCCTGCGGCACGCTGTATCCCACTCCGTATCCACCGCGCCCCTCCCTAACGGCACGCGTCAATCGTGGCGTCGTGGGAGAGATCGTGGCCTATTTCTTTAATGGGAAATGCGGAACGTCCGCCCCCTCCCCCCTTAAAAGCAGGGGAAACAGGGGCAGTTCCTTCAATTCGCCCGTTGCTTCTTCATCCTTCAGAAACCCCCGCCGCTCCCCTCCTCCCCGAAGGTCGAAAGAGAGCAGCGCTCCGCCTCGTCCGCCACCACCAGCATCACCAGCGCCGTCGACCTCCCCCGCCGTCCCCGCCATGGCTCCGAAAGGCGAGAAGGCGAAGTGTGCGAAGTCCGCCGAGGCGCTGCGGCTAGCAGCAATGCGGAAGAAGATGGCGGTCTTTCCGCCAAACCTTGACGCGGAGGAGCTGAGGGACTCCTTCTACCTTTTCTGGTCGAGGGAGACGAAGGCGCATCCGCGCACCAAGGTACTCCCCGCCGTAGCCTGCGAGATGTACCCGAACGGCTATGCCTTCTTTGCCCTGTTCTTCTACTGCGGGCTCTGCCCGCCCTATTCTGAGTTTTTCTGCGACGTCATGAACACATACGGATTCCATCTCCTTCACTTCACCCCCAACGCTGTCTTGACCATGGCCGTTTTCGCACATCTGTGCGAAAACTTTGTCGGAGTTTACCCCAATGTAGCTCTTTTCCACCATTACTTCACGCCTCGAGTCGAGGCAGGGTCGCCTTTGTCTGGCGGCGTCTCCTAGATCTCGAGGACGCACAAGAAGGAAGCCTATCTGGAGGGGGAGCTCCGCGGCAAATAGGATGAGTGGAGAGCCAACTGGTGTTGGATCGTAGAGGATAACCCGCAACACTTTACCGCCCGGCGCCAAGCCCCAGTAGTACGCGGCAACGACTGGAGCGACCTGGTCCCGGAAGACGACAGGCTGAAGATAGCCACTGCCCGGATCCTTCGCCTCCGGCAAGCCAGGCTCACTGTAGGCGCAGTCGGAGCAGACTTTCTCCACCGCCGCATCGCCCCCTTGCAGGAGAGGAAGAGGCCTGCTTGGGAGTTCGAGAACGCGGCAGACATCATGAGGCTGCGCCCAGGGCTCAACTATAACTTCATTGTCCTGGAGCTCAACGCGATGCTCCAGGCGTTGTTCAAGTACGACTCTGCCCACCCAGAATGGTTCTCGTTGCCGCAAGGTGTCGTCCCGCTGTGCAATAGCTCTGCGCTCAGCGCCATCCGTGCAGTGATGCCGCTGTGCGATTCCCACGGGATCGATCCCACTTGGCAAGAACCTTCCGACGAAGCTTGGCAGGCACTCTTTGACAACTTGGTGGAACAGCCAGTCAAATCCGACGAGAAGAAAGGTCTCACCCGCGACACCACCGACCAGGAGATGGCGTATATTGCCACCAGACTGGAAGAGGCAGCGGCAGCCAGGGCCGCGGGCGAGTTCGGGTACACTGTGGAGGAGGCGGAGGCAGCGGAGGCGACAAGCCTTGCCGAGCAGGAAGAGCTTCGCAAAGCGGGGAAGCTTGCCGGGCGACTCTCCGGGACGAGCGAGCCCACCGAGCAGGGTGTCGAGTCGAGCGGGCCCGCCGAGCAGGGCGTTGGGTCAAGCAATCCTGCCGAGGACTCGGGCGGCTCGCTGGGCCTCGACTCCTCTTCTTCCTCGTCGGGCAGCTCGCCACCACCAGCAAGTCCTCCAGCTCCGCCGAGAAGGCGCCTCCACAAGGCCGCAAACGTGACGGGGCGGCAGGCGGGCCAGCAGCCGCAGCGCCGCCCGACACGCGCCACCGCGACGAGCAAGGCCGCCAAGGGAGCGCCTCGTGCTTCAGCGGCAACGGGAGGGGGATCTTCCCGGACTGGCGCCCCTGCGCCCGCCGCCCCTCGCGCTTCGGCGGCAACCGGAGCGGGGTCTTCTCAGACCACCGTCCCTGCTCCCGCCAAGCGGCCAAGGGAGCCCACTCCCCCACCTCCTCGTGCCGGGATGCGTGAGCCAGATTTCGACTTCTCTGCGCTCAGCTCCAGCGAAGAGGAAGGAGAGTAAGTCTTCGCAATTCTTGTATTTCTTCGATTTTTCTGTTGTTTCTTGTCTTGTATCTCTTTCGCCTAACTCTGAACCTGTCCTTTTCAGAACTCTGGCCCAGAGGGCGGCGAAGAGGGCCAAGGTCCCGGTGATCGCCATCGAGGACAAGCCCGCCGCAACGGCAGGGGGTGCGTGATACGTCCAAAACGTATCTATAATTTCTGCTTGCTCCATGCTTCTTTTGTGTGATATTGCTATGATATTGATGCACTTCCATACACTTTTGATCATATTTGGACTAACCTATTAACTCAGTGCACCACAGTGCCAGTTCCTGTTTTCTGCTGTTTTTCTATTTCAGGTTTCCCCCATATTAAAAGTGCTCCAAAAATTCCGGGAAAAATACAGGAAAAATCAGCGTACAGGAAGCTTCGCGAAGAACCAAAGCGGGGCCAGAGGGGAGCCAGGGGTGGCCCAGGCGGCCACCTGGCGCGGCCCCACCCCTGGCCGCGCCAGGGGGGCGCCTGGGGCCCCGGCTCCGCCTCTGGTTGCCCCCCTTCGCATATATATTCCTCTCGTCCCGAAACCCTCGAGGACAGAACCCTTTTTCGCGATCTCGCCTCTGTTCCGCCGTCGCAGCGCTTCCAAGATCGGGAGCATCAGGAGAACTCTTCCCGGCACCCTGCCGGAGGGGAGAACCACCATCGGAAGCTTCTCCACCACCATGGACGCTTCCCAGATGAGTCGTGAGTAGTCCACCTTGGACCATGGGTCCATGATCAGTAGCTATGTGATGTTCTCCTCCCCTCTTTGTTCTTCATGGTTTAGACCTCGTGAGCTGCCCTACATGATCGAGGCACATATGTAATCTTTCTGCTGTTGCTATGCTGAGTTTGCTGGGATCCGATGGATTATGAGACTATGTTCAGATTGTGTTTGAGTAATTTATTTGATTTACCTCTTTTATATCTTTGTTCTTGAGTAATTCTTGCATGTTCTCCGTTGCTTTTTATTGCTTTGGCCAAGTAGTAGGTAGTAACTCCAAGAGGGAGCCTTATGCTTGATTGTGGGTTCATGCCCCCTGATGACTAGCTTGAGTGACAGAAACATGAGTCTAGGGGATGTGCTGTTTCCACAAGGGGGAAAACAACGGTGCTTGTACTTGCGGGTGCAAGGATTGTTTACTTTACGCAAAGTTCTTTTAATGCAGTTGTCTGTTGCTTTGAGTTTACACTTTGGGTGGGATTCGCAACTTAATACCTCGAGATGTTCTGGATAGATATCTCAGGTGGATGATTAGTAGTAGATGCAGATGGATTTCGGTCTACTTGCCTTGGCGTACCGCCCATGCTTTTGAGCCTCTACCTTTCTTTACAGCATAGTTAGCATTGGTTTGCGCACATAATCCTGTCAATTGCCCAGCTGTAATTTGTTTACCTCGCTTTGCTGTTTTATCGTCTTTTGGGAGAGAGACATCACTAGTGAACATCATGGGACCCCGTTCCATATTACCACCACTGATCACACCTTCTATTTACTTCCTGTTTTATTTCCTAGTTGCAGTCATAGCTATCATTATTATCTCTTGTGTTTGATCCTTTGTAAACAACAAGGCCGGAGGGATTGACAACCTCTCTGAACTCGTTGGGAGCAAAGTTATCTGTATCTGTGTGCAGGTCCTGTCAACCGCTAAGTTTCTGACGCCGTTGACACCTTCTTGTCGACCCTTGGAGTCTCACGGGATTCGATCCTTGGTATCTTTGCCAAGGGAAATTTGCCGCTACGCTACATCTCAACCTTCCACTTGGGGTAACCAACGAGGGGCGAGAAGCCATCAAGCAAGTTTCTAGCGCCGTTGCCGGGGACTCCACTCTTCAATATAGGGGAGTTGCACGCTATCTTTTATCTTTGCTTTTTAGTCTTGTTAGTTTACCTTTCAGTTTTTGCTTTAGTGTCCCTTACCAAAAATCACAAAAATAGTTATCTTGCTTGCTTCTGCTATGGGTTCCACCGAGAACACCAAGTTGTGTGACTTCACTAGTCCTAACAACAATGACTTTATCTGCACGCCTATTGCTACACCTGCCACTTCAGCACCTTCTTATGAGATTAAACCTGCTTTACTGAACCTAGTTATGAAAGATCAATTCTCCGGTGCTGGAGATGATGCTGCTTTGCACTTAAATAATTTTGTTGAGCTCTGTGATATGCAAAAGTATAAAGAAGTAGATGGTGATATTGTTAAGCTTAAGCTTTTTCCTTTCTCCTTGAGAGGAGGAGCTAAAATCTGGTTTCAATCCTTGCCTAGGAATAGTATAGATTCTTGGGACAAGTGCAAGGATGCCTTTATTGGGAAGTACTATCCCCCTGCTAAAATTATCCAATTAAGGAGTAACATAATGAATTTTAAACAATTGGATAATGAACACGTTGCCCAAGCTTGGGAACACATGAAATCTCTTGTCAAGAACTGCCCTACTCATGGTTTGACTACTTGGATGGTTATCCAAACTTTTTATGCAGGCTTGAACTTTACCTCGCGGAACTTGTTAGATTCGGCCGCGGGAGGAACCTTTATGTCAACTACACTTGGTGCTGCCACGAAACTTCTCGACGAGATGATGACCAATTATTCCCAATGGCACGCCGAACGCGCTCCAACAGGTAGGAAGGTAAACTCTGTCGAGTAGATTTCATCCCTAAATGAAAAAGTTGATTTGATCATGTCTCTACTTTCCAAGCAATCTTCTATTGATCCTCATGATGTTCCTTTAAATTCTTTGATTGCTCAAGATCAAGTAGATGTGAACTTTATCTCTAGAAACAATTTCAATAACAATGCTTATAGGAGTAATTTTGGTAGCAACCCTAGACCGTTCCCCTCTAATTCCTATGGGAACAACAATACTTATCCTAGCACCAAGAACTCCACTTCTGAACTAGAAATTATGCTTAAAGACTTCATAACTACCCAAAAGGCCTTCAATAAGAGTGTAGAAGAAAAACTAGACAAACTAGATAATCTCTCTTCGAAGGTAGACAATTTAGCCCATGAGGTAGAGTTGCTTAAAATTAGAATTTCTCATCTTGAGGAGAGGAAGACCAGTCCTATGAATGTTATTCAAGTGCAAATTAATGAAAACATTCGGATGATGGCTAAACTTAAAGAGAGATGGGCTAGAGAAAAGGAGGAAGAAGATAGAATTAAGAGCCTTCCTACCCACCACACTGTTGCTACTATCCAAGTTGTTGAGGATATCCAAACTCTTAGCACCCAATGCACTCCTAGTCCCATTGGACCTATTAATGGTGATGCTATGACCTCAACCGTAGAAGAAGAAACTCCTATGACCATAGAAGCTACCAAACAAGTGAGCCTAAAGGACACCAATACCACTTTACTTGATAGTAGTGACCTTGATTTTGATAATTGCACCCTTTCTGAAGTTATTGGTTTTCTTCACAAGATGTCTAGAGACCCCCACACTAGCACACTTAATCTTGCCTTCACAGAGCATATCACTAATGCTCTCATCAAAGCTAGGGAGGAGAAGCTTAGGGTAGAAGCCCCCATACATAGAAAGCTAGAAGATAGTTGGGATCCTATGATTAAAATTAAGTTGAATAACTTCTCTTGCTATGCTTTATGTGATGTTGGAGCTAGTACCTCCGTTATGCCCAAAAGAGTGTATGATATGTTTAAATTGAAACCTTTTGATCCTTGTTCTTTTGGTGTTCGTCTTGTTGATTCTTCCATAGAGAAACCTTTGGGGAAGATCGACGATGTTCTTATCATTGTCAATGACAATTATGTTCCCGTTGATTTTACTATTATGGATATTGAATGTGAACCTTCATGTCCAATTATTTTGGGACGTCCTTTTCTTTGCACCGTTGGTGCTATCATTGACATGAAAGAGGGGAATATAAAATTCCAATTCCCTCTCAACAAAGGGATGGAACACTTCCCTAGAAAGAAGATTAAGTTGCCTTTTGAGTCCGTTACACGGGCTAGCTATTCTCTTACTCTTGATAAAATTTGATCTTCTCTTTTTGCATGATGCCTAGCTTAAAGGCATAAAAGAAAGCGCTTTTGGGAGGCAGCCCACAACAAATTAGGTTTTATTTTGCTTTTGTTGTGTCTTGATGTTTGTTACTACAGTAGCATCATCATTGTATCTTTTCTTTTCAGCTTTGTGCCAAGTTTAGCCTCCGATTGCAAGAGAGTTCAAAAGTTGTGACGTGCTGTCCAGAAAACAGATTCTGTCCTTGGACAGAAAAATTTGAATAAAATTACCAGATCATCTTTTTGATCTGAATTTTTTTTGACAGCGTGCTCTATACAATTGGCTTTCGAGCGTCTGTTCTGAGTTTTTTTATTTGAGTTGCAGAAGTGCCCCGAAAAAATTATTTACTGCCTGCTGGTCTGTTTTTCACAGATTCTGTCCTGTTTTGCCTTTTCTTCGTTTTGCAAACCTTGAGCTTGCTTTTTCTTTGCAAAAACCTTTTGGCAATCTTGAGAAACAGTAGCTCTTCAAGATTATCTTTATTTCTAGTAGGGAAAAATTATTTTATTGTGGGTACTAACCTCGCTAATCAGATTATGATGAGTTATGTATGAAGGGATTTTTCAAGTGTGCGAGGGAGGACGATAAAAGAAGATTCAGGAGGGTCAAACGCTCAAGCTTGGGGATGCCCCCGTGCACCCCCAAGAAATATTCAAGAAGACTCAAGCGTCTAAGCTTGGGGATGCCCCCGTGCATCCCCTTCTCCATCAACAATTACCAGTTCGTCTTTCGTTCCACTATAATTATCACTTCATGTGTTATGTGCTATGCTTGGAGCGTCTTGCTCTTAGTTTCCTTTTTAGTTTTCTTTAGCTTTGCTTGCTGTTCATAACAAGTTAGAACCCAGCTTTCTTTGTGTGGGAGAGAAACACGCTCCACTTCAACCTAGAACACAACATAGGATTTTCATGCTTATCTTTGTTGTGTGTGTTCTTTGTCTTTCCATAGCTGCTATCATGTTTAGCTCTTAGTTTTCATGCTTTTCTTTTTAAAGAGCTTTTGTTTAGTTGGTTGCTGAACTCTCTTGAGTTTTCATGTTTATCTTGTTAAGAGAGTTTGCCTGTTGCACTGAGTTGTGTGTCTTAACTTAAAGTTGGTAATTGAGGTTGCTATTTAATTTTAGTAGTAACTTGCAATAGTTTTGAGGTATTGCCATGAGTAATGTCTGAACTTTTGGTGTCAAGAGCTTTAGCCTATTAGTGATAGATGTCGTATTTTGTGCAATCCGTGTTTATTTTCGAAAACCTACAAAATAGTTGAGAACTTTAGCTACTAGATGGATCACTAATCTTTGGAGGGATCGAATATTAGAATACACTCACGTACCATGAGTCGAGGATGCGCAAGGATAACCAAACCCCCATACACTCCTCCTCGGGGTACTTGTCTCTTTGTGAACCTCCTAATTAGATTGAGAGTTACCGATAATAAGTGCATGAGTTCTTCGGACTAATGTGAGTATTCGAAAGTTGACACTTCCACCTAGCCATATTTTTCCAGCCTCTTTGGTACCGTGCATTGCCCTTTCTCACCTCGAGAGTTGGCGCATACTTCGCTGGTGCATCCAAATCCTTGGCACGATACGCTCTGTCATCATAAGCCTCATTATATCCTTCCTCAAAACAGCCACCATACCTACCTATCAAGGCATTTCCATAGCCTTTCCGAGATACATTGCCATGCAACATCCATCTTCTCATGACTTGATCTTCATGCCATACATGCTTTTTGCTTGATCGATGAGCCGCATGCTAGTTGGGCCTTGCCCTAATCATTGCTACATGACGCGCAAGTATCATTGCATATCCTGCTACACCGGCAGAGGCATACATTTGCATACATCATGATAGTTTCATTTTCTTTATGTTGAGTACTTTTGTAAAGTGTGAAAGATCTTCTATACTTCTTGTAATATATAGAGTGTTGCCCCTAAAGTGAGGAAAAGATCCCAAAGAGGACAAAATCAAAAGATCCCAAAGAGGACAAATGAGAGTTAAATAGAAAGAGCCATTGAGGCCACAAAACAAAAAAATAAAAAATAAAAAGAAAAAAAAGAGAAAAAGAAATAAAAAGAGAGAAGGGGGCACACTACTATTCCTTTTGAGAGATCCACACTCGTACTCCATCTTATACCTTGTACTCCATAGAGATTATCATTTATGCATATAGCTATGTGGGGACCTTCACACTATAGAACTTGGCTTGTATATTCCAATGATGAGCCTCCTCAAAAGAGCTCTAGGTCTTCTTGAGCAAGCAAGTTGGATGCACCCCCACTAGTTCCATTGGAGAGCTTACCTTAGCTCATATGTGCATCCGTTGCATGGCAATCCCTACTCCTCACATCATATCTATCATTTGGCTTTCTCTCGCCCATGATTGTCCTCATTGATGTGAGCCTTTCACACCTTTTTTGTCTTCCCCCTTCATCATTTTTCTCTCTTTGCCATCCTAAGTGTCAATTTTCTTGCTTACGCTCATCCATTGCATGAGTGCTCAAAATATCGAAAGGGAGTGGATCATTTTGACTTGTACCTGGCTAGTGGTCTGGGGATGAGTCAAGATAAGATTCCAAAGAAGACCAAGTGTGAAACTTTAGTAGATTAAGTTCTCAACAATACAAAAACTATGTTTTACTCTCTCATATATCCCTATCCCCTTTCTTGCACGCAAACACCATTTGGAGACATTCGAGTCACGGACAGCGAGAGCTCTTGCACCTTTATGTTCTTATGTTGCTTGTTACAATGCTAATATAGACTCTTGCTTGTTATGACTTGAATTGAATTACATGCCTTGATTGCTTTACTTAAAAAGTTCTTATATGGTTGATAGCATGTCACCACAGAAATTATGCTTGTTATCATTTACCTACTCGAGGACGAGCAAGAATTAAGCTTGGGGATGTTGATACGTCCAAAACGTATCTATAATTTCTGCTTGCTCCATGCTTCTTTTGTGTGATATTGCTATGATATTGATGCACTTCCATACACTTTTGATCATATTTGGACTAACCTATTAACTCAGTGCACCACAGTGCTAGTTCCTGTTTTCTGTTGTTTTTCTATTTCAGGTTTCCCCCATATTAAAAGTGCTCCAAAAATTCCGGGAAAATACAGGAAAAATCAGCGTACAGGAAGCTTCGCGAAGAACCAAAGCGGGGCCAGAGGGGAGCCAGGGGTGGCCCAGGCGGCCACCTGGCGCGGCCCCACCCCTGGCCGCGCCAGGGGGGCGCCTGGGGCCCCGGCTCCGCCTTTGGTTGCCCCCCTTCGCATATATATTCCTCTCATCCCGAAACCCTCGAGGACGGAACCCTTTTTCGCCATCTCGCCTCTGTTCCGCCGCCGTAGCGCTTCCAAGATCGGGAGCATCAGGAGAACTCTTCCCGGCACCCTGCCGGAGGGGAGAACCACCACCGGGAGCTTCTCCACCACCATGGACGCTTCCCGGATGAGTCGTGAGTAGTCCACCTTGGACCATGGGTCCATGATCAGTAGCTATGTGATGTTCTCCTCCCCTCTTTGTTCTTCATGGTTTAGACCTCGTGAGCTGCCCTACATGATCGAGGCACATATGTAATCTTTCTGCTGTTGCTATGCTGAGTTTGCTGGGATCCGATGGATTATGAGACTATGTTCAGATTGTGTTTGAGTAATATATTTGATTTACCTCTTTTATATCTTTGTTCTTGAGTAATTCTTGCATGTTCTCCGTTGCTGTTTATTGCTTTGGCCAAGTAGTAGGTAGTAACTCCAAGAGGGAGCGTTATGCTTGATTGTGGGTTCATGCTCCCTGATGACTAGCTTGAGTGACAGAAACATGAGTCTAGGGGATGTGCTGTTGCCACAAGGGGGAAAACAACGGTGCTTGTACTTGCGGGTGCAAGGATTGTTTACTTTACGCAAAGTTCTTTTAATGCAGTTGTCTGTTGCTTTGAGTTTACACTTTGGGTGGGATTCGCAACTTAATACCAGCGAGATGTTCTAGATAGATATCTCAAGGTGGGTCATTAGTAGTAGATGCAGATGGATTTCGGTCTACTTGCCTTGGCGTACCGCCAATGCTTTTGAGCCTTTACCTTTCTTTACAGCATAGTTAGCATTGGTTTGCGCACATAATCCTGTCAATTGCCCAGCTGTAATTTGTTTACCTCGCTTTGCTGTTTTATCGTCTTTTGGGAGAGAGACATCACTAGTGAACATCATCGGACCCCGGTCCATATTACCACCACTGATCACACCTTCTATTTACTTCCTGGTTTATTTCCTAGTTGCAGTCATAGCTATCATTATTATCTCTTGTGTTTGATCCTTTGTAAACAACAAGGCCGGAGGGATTGACAACCTCTCTGAACTCGTTGGGAGCAAAGTTATCTGTATCTGTGTGCAGGTCCTGTCAACCGCTAAGTTTCCGACGCCGTTGACACCTTCTTGTCGACCCTCGGAGTCTCATGGGATTCGATCCTTGGTATCTTTGCCAAGGGAAATTTGCCGCTACGCTACATCTCAACCTTCCACTTGGGGTAACCAACGAGGGGCGAGAAGCCATCAGTGCGCCCGAGACGAGCTTGCCGGACCCGGCGACTGGTCTTCAGAGCAGCCCCCAGCGCAGCCCCCAGCGTAAGTTCTTTGTCCACTTTCCGCCGCCAGGCGCGCTCGGGTACTCTATCTTCGCTAACGTTGGCTTGTTGATTCATGCAGGAGCAGAGCAGCAGCGTCAGGAGCGCCAGGAGACCGCCCCTGATGTGCCGCACGTCTCGACCACACCGCCAAGGAGGAGCTCCCCGGCAAGGGAGAACACCCCGCCAAGGGCAAGCACCCCGCCAAGGGCGAGCACCCCGCCGAGGGATGGCGCTGGCGGCCCTCCGCCGGCGGGAGCTACCACCACGCCGCCGAGGGGGAGCTCCCCGGTGAGGAACCTCACCGAAGAGCCGGCCCGCGCAGGTAAACCCTTGGACTTTCCTTCTTTCAATTCTCTTTTCGGATATTTGCTTGACTTGTTCGTCTTTTCTTTTCTTCTATCAGACCCGTCCGCCGCAGAGCCAATGGAGACGGAGGTCGCCGTCGAGGAGGACGCGCGTGGCAACACCGGCGACGCCACCGCTACCGAAGGAGCGGCCGGTGCTGACGAGCCCGCCACCGACGAGGCTGCCAAGGCCGCTGGCGTGGCAGCTGAGGAGGGGTCCGGCAGTCGCACTGACGGCCCTGAGGCCGCAGGAGCGTCAGGCGCTGCGCCGGCTATCGATCCCTCTGTTGCCGCAGCCGAGCCAGGCGCCTATCTGGAGGCCGGCAGCGGTGTCTTCATCCAGCTCCCGTGGGCGTCCACATCCAGGGTGCCAGTTGAGGGAGAGGTCTTCGACGGGGAGATCCTTGCCTTCGCCGGACTGAGGTTCATCGACGCGCCAAGCAGCAGCAGCGAGCCCGAGGAGGAGCGGCTGCTGCGCAAGCTTCTATCTTTGTACCGCGCCCGGCAGGCCAAGCTGGAGTCCCGAGAGGCTCTGGCCGCCAAGGCGAGTGTTGACTTGGAGAAGCGCGCAGAAGAGCTCCGGGCCGCCAACCAAGAAGCTCTCCGGTCCTTGGCGGAGGAGCGGGAGCAGCTTGCCGAGGCGCAGCAGGCTTTTATCCTGGAGAAGGCCAAGGCGGAGGAGCAGCAGCGGCTTGCCGCTGAGAAGTTGTGCAAGCTGGAGGGTGAGTTGACGCAGCGGAAGGTCAACCTCGATGGTCACGAGGAGGAACTTGCCGCGCGTGAACAATCTCTTGGCGGAGCTCTACAGGAGGCAAAGGATGCTGCTGCAGCTGCCGAGACCGCCAAGAGGGAGTTGGAGACGAGGGTGGCCCAACTGGAGGCCAACCTCAAGACGAGCGGCGAGGAGGTTGCCGCACTGAAGCTCGAGAGGGAGAAGGACGCCCATAGCCATTCTGAGCTGCAGGTCCGCCTCTCCGAGAAGGGCAAAGAGCTTGCCATCGCCAAGGACTCCATCGCCGATCTGCAGCTGAAGCTGTCCACTCTTACCACGACGCTGGACGGCGCGAGGGAGCGGGAGACGGCCCTAAAGGAGGAGCTCAGGGCCGAGAAGGTGTTGCTGGATAGTGCCGCTATTGCCCAAAATAACTTTAGGCGGACCGTCGAGCTGTGGACGGAAGGTCTTGTCGCTGTCGCCGCGGACATCGACAAGGAGCTGGAGCGGCTGGGGGCGGAGTATCTCGGGTACTCCACCGACGAGAACCTTCACTCCAGCGCCAAGCTCACTCTGTTCTTCGAGGGCGTGGCGATGGCCCTCCAGCAACTCCGAGAGAGGCTCCCGAAGCAGCTGGCGGACGAGTCGTGCAGGCTCTGCGCGGGGGCCCTGCAGAAGGTGTTGATGAAGGTGGCTTTCCGCAACCTAGGGCTCAACCTCACCAACGTCCTCAGGACTCTGCCGCCCGACGCCGACCAGGAGGCGCTCATGGCCCTGGTCGCACCCATTATGGACAAGGTTGGCGGGATCAAGAGAGTCGAGGGCGACCGCGCAGACTAGGCTTTTTACTTTCTTCTTTCCTTGTCGCTGCCAACCATGTTATGAACAATAGACTATTAGGATTGCGGCAAGTCATCTTGTAATATAACTTTATCTTAGGTACTGGATGCAATGTTATTTCCTTTACTTGACTTCTTTGCTTTGTATGTTTCCACCCTTACGCTTTTAGGGAACTTGTCGGCACAGGCACCCTTGCCGCGAGCGCTGAGTGCGGAACTTCAGCAGCTCGCTGGCGGTGTCGTCGCCGACAAGAAACCTTGTCGCAACCAGTTGCAGCACACTTAGGTTGTTGAGCGGGCTCGAAACAAAGTAAGGGCGCGACACTTGTCGCAGCACGCTTAAGCTGTTGAGCAAACTCGAAACAAGATAAGGGTGCAACTAGCTACGAGTTGGTTCCTCCGCGCACAGGTTTTCCATACAAAGCATGGCCGTTCAAGGAAGATAACTTAAAAATTTAAAAATTTGATTGCTCAAACTTTGGCAACTTAGCTTTTGTGTTGTTTGCTTCCCGGCAAGGCCAAACTTTCTTGAACGACACTTGGTCCATACCACCATCTTCTCCTCCCCCCCGGCAAACTTGTGCGCGAGGGAACTTTGCTTTTCCTTGAGAAAAAGAAAGAAGAGAAAATGCAGATATGGAGCCTTCTGGCTCATTATCGCTTACCGGGGGTAGGTGCTGCACAAAGTGTCAGATAGTACATGCGAGAAAGATAGAAAGCATGAAATGACAAGATGTGCGGGGCACATAAGCTTTACTGATGCACGGGGTCTACGCCCGGCTTTGTACAAAGGATTACATGCAACAGCGGCAAGACTTGTACAAAAGGTGGTTGCCGGAGCGGATCACGGCAACCGCGCCTTACGGGTAAAACTTGCGAAGATGCTCTATGTTCCAGGAGTTGCTCACCGGAAAGCCATCCTCGGTCTCAAGGCGGACAGCGCCGGGCCTAGTGACTCGTTTCACCCGATAAGGGCCCTCCCACTTCGGCGTCAACTTGTTGGCATTCTTGGCGGACTGAACGCGCCGAAGAACAAGGTCGCCTTCCTCGAAACTTCTGGCTTTAACTTTGCGGCTATGATACCAACGCAAAGCTTGCTGGTAGCGAGCAGCTCGCACAGCGGCCTGAAGACGGTCCTCCTCGAGGAGAAGCGCGTCATCTTGCCGCAGCTGCTCTTGCTCAAGCTCATCGTAAGCGAGCACTCGAGGCGACTCGTATACGAGTTCCGTGGGGAGAACTGCCTCTGCTCCGTAGACTAGAGCAAAGGGTGTCTGTCCAGTGGCTCGATTTGGCATCGTCCTGATCGACCAAAGAACCACTGGCAGCTCCTCGATCCAGTTTCTTTCGCACTTGTGCAGCCTGACGAAAGTTCTGGTCTTGAGGCCACGCAGCACTTCAGCATTTGCCCTCTCCGCTTGACCGTTGCTTCTCGGGTGAGCAACAGAAGCGAAGCAGACCTTGGCGCCAAGATCTTGGACGTACTGCATGAAGGTGCGGCTCGTGAATTGTGTACCGTTGTCGGTGATGATCATGTTAGGGATTCCCGAACGGCAAACAATCGACCTGAAGAACTTGACTGCTGACTGTGCGGTCACCTTTCTCACTGGTTCCACTTCTGGCCACTTTGTGAACTTGTCGATGGCAACGTACAAGAACTCAAAGCCCCCGGCTGCGCGGGGAAAGGGGCCGAGGATGTTGAGCCCCCAGACCGAAAATGGCCAGGATAAAGGGATCGTCTGGAGAGCTTGAGCTGGCTGATGTATCTGCTTGGAATGGAACTGGCACGCTTCACACTTGGTTACTTGTGCAGTTGCATCTTGGAGGGCTGTCGGCCAAAAGAAACCTTGCCGGAACGCTTTGCCGGCAAGTGCTCTTGCGCCAATGTGGTGGCCACATATACCTCCGTGTATCTCTGCCAACAGCTTCTGTCCATCTTCCCGGGAAATACACTTCAATTTCACACCGTTGAGTCTTCTTCTGCACAGTGTGTCGTCGACAAACTGGTACATACTTGACTGCCGGGCTACTTTTTCAGCTTCTTCTTGCTCTTCGGGAAGTTCTCCTGTCTGGAGGAAACGGACGATCTGCTACGCCCATGCCGGAGCCTATGGCTCAACGACAAGGACTAAAGGCATTTCTGCCGCTGTGGGAACATCCGCTTCCACGGCGAGAACTTGTGTCTCAGCCGGAGTGTGATGCTCCCCGGCAAGCTTGCCGGAGCAAAACTTGTCGGGAGCTTCCGCTTCAACGGAACAAGTCTTGGGATTTGCCGGAGCGGATTGCTCCTCAGCACTCTTGGTGTTGATCTTGGGGACCCTCTTGGCGGCGGCTTCGGGAAGCTCTGCCGGAAAGTAGTCGCCAGAAACCAACTTCCTCTTCTTGCTCTGTCCAGCTGATGGTGTTACGGATGGTTGAGTCAGCTTAAGCACAAAGATTCCTGGTTCCACAGGCAGCTTTAGTGCGGCACACTTTGACAGGCCATCTGCGATGTCGTTCTGAGCTCTTGGAACGTGCTCCATCTGTAGGCCTTCAAAGTGTTCTTCAAGCTTTCTCACTTCGTCTACGTAAGCTTCCATCAACGGACTCTGGTAGCTCTTGTTTACTTGGCGGACGACAAGCTGCGAGTCCCCCCTCACAATCAGCTTCTTGATCCCAAGGTCTGCCGCGATCCTGAGACCGGCAAGCAAACCTTCATACTCTGCAGTATTGTTTGTCGCTTGCTCCTTGGGAAAGTGCATCTGGACCACGTACTTGAGGTGCTCTCCGGTGGGCGCGACAAGCAGCACGCCGGCACCGGCGCCTTGCAGCGAGAAGGCACCATCAAAGTACATTATCCATTCTTTGCTTGCTTCTTTGACGGGGATGCTCGTCTCTGGAATCTCTTCGTCTGGCGTCGGCGTCCACTCTGCTATGAATTCTACCAATGCTCTGCTCTGGATAGTTGAAGTGCTTTCAAACTTGAGGCCAAAGCTTGACAGTTCCAGTGCCCACTCGACGATCCTGCCTGTTGCTTCTGGATTTTGCAATATCCTCTTCAGCGGAAAGCGAGTGACAACTGTTATCTCATGTGCTTGGAAGTAGTGGTGCAGCTTTCTCGAGGCTATGAGAAGGCCGAAAAGTAACTTCTGCACCCCAGAGTACCTTGACCTAGCCCCTTGCAGGAGAGAACTAACAAAGTAAACTGGGCGCTGCATCATCTTCTTCCGTACCTCTTCTTGTATCTGCGCAAACCCATCCTTGTCGGGACCAGAGCTTGCCGGAGTAGCCCCTTGCTTGTCGCTGGACGTGCTTGCCGCGGCCGCTGGCTCGTCGTCTGCCTCCCTCTCCACTACTAACGCAGCACTAACCACTTGATTGGTTGCCGCTAGATATAGCAGCAACTTCTCTTGTGGCCTAGGTGCGACAAGTATTGGAGTGGAGGACAGGTACCTCTTCAAGTCTTGCAGCGCTGCCTCCGCTTCCGGAGTCCATTTCATTGGACCTGCCTTTTTCAAAATTTTGAAAAACGGCAGGGCGCGTTCAGCAGACTTAGAGATAAACCTGCTGAGAGCAGCCACGCAGCCGGCAAGTCTTCGCACATCCTTGACGCGCTTTGGTGCTTCGATTTGCTCGATGGCCTTTATCTTGTCGGGATTGGCTTCAATCCCCCTCTGAGACACGAAGAACCCGAGAAGCTTGCCGGAGGGGACTCCAAACACGCACTTCTCGGGGTTGAGTTTGAGTTGGATCTTGCGCAGATTCGCAAAAGTTTCAACTAAATCTTGGATCAGAGTAGCTCTGTCCTTGCTGTTGACCACTATATCATCCATGTATGCTTCTACATTTCTGTGTATCTGTGGCTCAAAAGCAGTATGGACTACTCTTGCAAACGTTGAACCAGCATTCTTTAATCCGAAAGGCATACGTATGAAGCAATAAGTGCCACATGGAGTAATGAATGCGGTCTTCTCCTCATCTTCTTCAACCATGAAGATCTGGTGGTATCCTGAATATGCATCAAGAAACGAAAGCAAATCGCATCCAGCGGTGGAGTCAACAATCTGGTCAATGCGCGGCAAGGGAAATGGATCTTTGGGACAAGCTTTATTCACATCAGTGAAGTCTATACAAAGCCTCCACTTCCCATTTGCTTTACGCACAACAACAGGATTGGCCAACCACGTGGGATGGAGCACACCTCTGACAAGGCCTGCCGCTTCCAGCTTCTTGATTTCTTCTGCGATAAACTCTTGGCGCTCCACTGCTTGTTTCCTAACTTTCTGCTTGACGGGCCCTCGCGTGAGGACAAACGGCAAGCTTGTGCTCAATCACTTTCCTGGGAACACCGGGGATGTCGGATGGTTGCCATGCAAACACATCGACGTTCGCCCGCAGGAAAGCAACGAGCGCGCTTTCCTATTTAGGGTCAAGCGTGGCACTGATGGTGAAAGTACCACCAGTGCCGTCCTTCTTGGCGGACACCTTCTTGGTCTCGGGCGGAGCTGCCATCGTCTTCTTACACTTGCCGGTGGAGCTCGATGGTGCGTCCTCGACGGCAGCGCGGCACTCCGAAGAGGTGCGTTTGCCGGAGTGGGCTCCAGAGCTCTTGCCGGACTTGGTCTTGTTCTTCCCCTCGGGAGCTTCAGCGGCAAGTGTCTTGCTATCTGTTGCGGCTGCTGCATCCCGGTAAATCTTGTCGGCACAGATAAGTGCATCCTTCTTGTCGTCGGGGACAGAGATGACGCTTATCGGGCCTGGCATCTTGAGCATGTTGTAGGCATAGTGAGAGGCTGCCATGAATTTGGCGAGCGCTGGACGGCCAAGTATTCCATTGTAAGGCAATGGAATATCGGCAACGTCGAAAGTGATCCTCTCAGTCCTGAAGTTCAGCTCTCCGCCAAATGTCACTGGCAGTGTGATCTTCCCCTTCGGCTTGCTCCTTCCCGGGTTTATCCCTTGGAATGTGCCGGTTTCTTCGAGCTCGCTGTCGGGGATTTGAAGTTTCTGGATCACAGTGGAGGAGATCAAATTCAAGCCGGCCCCGCCGTCAACTAACATCTTGGTGACCTTGAGGTTGCGGATGGTTGGTGAAACCAACATCGGCAAGCACCCGACCGCAGTTGTGCGATCGGGGTGGTCCTCAATGTCAAAGATGATAGGCGTGCTGGACCACTTCAGAAGTTTGCGCGACTCGACGGGTGGTTCTGCTGCACTGACTTCACGCACCAATTGTTTGAGTTGGCGGTGTGAAGTATGCAGCGAAGCACCACCGTCGATGCACAGAACCTCTGTGGCTTTCTGAAACTCCTGCTCACTGTTCTCTCCATCATCCATGTCTTCATCGTCATCTTCGTCCTCATCCTTCTCGCGGCCGCGGGGAGGTCTATCTCCTTGCCGCGGCGTCCTCCCCGGCCGTTGAATGGCCGCTTCTTGCCGGACCCTCCATCACCTCCTTGGGCCTCTCCTTGTCGCGTCGCTCGTACTCAGCCTTGTGCTGCTCAACGAGGTACTCGACTTTCTTGCAGTTCTGGAGATCGTGGCCCTTGGTGCGGTGGATCTTGCAATATTGCTTGTCGGAGCCGTCCTGCTTGTCGGCGGCTGCCACAGTCTAGCAGTTGGTGCACGCGGCAGTCTCCTTGCCGGAGCTACCAGCCTGGGCTTTCTTGGCGCCAGCCTCCTTGCCGGACTGCTCAATGACTAGTACTTCCTTGTTCTTCTTCTTCCTGCTGCCCCGCCGCCGGCTTTTCTTTGCCGAGGCGGCATCCTCGCTCTCGGATCCCCCTGCTCTTGTATCCTCTCCAGGGAGTTTCCTCCCCTCCTCAGCGCGTGCGCACTTGTCGGCCAGGGCGTACAGCTCGCTGACGTCCCTTATCTTGCACATCGCCATCTCCTCCCTCATCCGGCGGTTACGCACATTCTGATGGAACGCGCTAATAACCGCGGCAGGGTGGACGTCCGGGATGTTGTGCTGGACACGGCTGAACCTCTGGATGTACTTACGCAGGGGCTCCCCTTCCTTCTGGGCGAGTATGTGAAGGTCACTCTCCTGGCCATGGGGTTTGTAGCCACCTGTGAAGGCGCCGACAAACTGATGGCACAGGTCGGTCCAAGAAGAAATGGAGTTCTCCGGCAAGTGCATGAGCCAAGATCTGACGTTTGGCTTGAGCACCAGCGGGAAGTAATTGGCGAGTATCTTCTCGTCTCGTCCCCCAACAGCCTGCACCGCGATGGTGTAGATGCTGAGGAACTCCGACGGGTGTGTCTTGCCGTCGTACTTCTCCGGTACGTCGGGCTTGAAGTTCTTCATGATGGGCCACTGGACTTGCCGCAGCTCACGAGTGAACGCAGGGCAACCTGCCGCGTACGGCAGGCCGCCTGGTCCCCCTGGCGCTTGCATGTCAACAGCGGGCCCAGCGCGCTGGTCGGATTGACGTCGCGCTTCTCTCCAATGCTTGATGCGGGTTCGAGCGTCCTCCTGTTGTCGATCTTGAAGGACTTGGCGTTGATCGCGCCGAGCCCGCGGATCTGACGACGCGGTGGAGTCGCTGTCGACGTTGATCCGGCGGGTCGGCGATCTTGGCCTTCTTGGCGGGGAGTGCACGGTGGTTGCACCCCCGGCGGTCTTGTCGCCATCGGCCCTCGCCTGGCTGACTTGCCGCGGCCGCGACGCGTTCGGCTACTGCGGGGTGTCGCCGTTGGCAAAGGCGATGAGACTTTGGATGGTGGCCCTCCAATCGTCAGCCTTGTCTGCCGCTGGAGGGAAGTCGAGGAGCAGTTGGGCTCGTGCTAGAGCCTCTGCTGGAGTGGCGGGTAGCGGTGGTGAGCGGTGCGAGGAGCAAGATATGCTCGGACTTCTAACTGGGTTAGAAGGAGCAGCATCTCGTCCCGGCGATCGCGCCTTGCTCGTGCCGGCATGTTGGTGCGCATGCTGGCCTTGAGCGTCCCGGGATCCGCCAGCTTGACCTTGGCCCAGCAAGCGTATGGTACCTTGTGTACCGCGACGCTGCCGGTCCCGCGTCTCCTGAGATGGGCGCGGTGCATGCACGGACGCCGAGGTTTTGGAGTGCGCCCGGTCGTCGTGGGAGCCGGCTGCGCCGCCGGTAAGCAGCGCAGCTTTGTCCTTGGACTTGGTGGCACCATGGGTTCCCTCGTCGACGTCCGTCCTTCCGCCGGCGTCTACCCCACCAGCCGTTGGCTCCGGCGGTGGTGGGAGCGACGCGGACGGCCCTGCTGCCTCTGAAGCCTTCTTCTTCGGCGGCATGTTGATGAAGTTGGTGAAGCTGATGAAGTTGGAGAAGATCTAGCCCGCGTAGACGCCGGATCAGGTTCACACAACCTCGACGCACCCCCTACCTGGCGCGCCAAAGATGTCGGGGAAACTGGTCGCCCACGAACACCTATGGGACCGGAGCCCCTTCTCGGTACGGCAAGGGGGCGGAGGATGCACAAAGAGCGGATCGAGGCGAGCACGCGAGCAGTTTACCCAGGTTCGGGCCGCACGGATGCGTAAAACCCTACTCATGCCTTGGTTTGTATTGCGTTCTTGGCTCGGGAGCGAGAAGAGCTACCGTACTGATCGCTAGCAAGACCGAGCGTGAGAGTGGTCGATGATCGGAACCCCCTATACGTTGCGCATGGGCCTCCTTTTATAGGTCAAAGGGGTCACCGACAGGTGGCAACGCAGTCGAGGGTAAAAATGTAAAATGGGTGGTAGTTGGAACAGTGTTTGTATAGTGCTCTATACCTAACCCTGACGGCAGGGGACAAGGGCATTAAATGCCCGTCACCGTCGCCCAAAAAGTGCAAAAAGTGACTGTCAAGGGCGCCTCCGTCCGCCACGACGGTGGCCTCGTCATCGCAGCTTGCCACCGTGTTCCCCTGGCTGCACAGCCTTCCGCCACGTGCACCTGGGAGGGTCCCAGGGCGACCCGTGGGTGGATGAGCTGGAGCGTGGGTACTGAGTGGAAGCTTGCCGCGGCAAGCGCCTTGCCGCGGTGGCTAGCTTGTCGCTGCCGGGAGCTTGTCGCTCACCGGTCCTTGCCGGGACGCGTGGCGCGTCGCGGCAAGTTTTCTTGAGGTGCCTTAGTTGGCCTTCCCGGCAAGCTCCTCTTGCCGGGGCCTTGAGTCTTGGGTGATTATGTGCCTTGAATGGCCTTCCCAGCAAGCTCCTCTTGCCGGGGTCTTGTCTTCTGGACTTGGATACTTTGTTCTTGAATGGCTCTAAAGGATCCACGAGGGGTCTTGGCGGTCGCCTGGATAGCCCTGCCGCGGGACGCTACAACTGCCCGTGCACAAGTTCGGGATACTAAGGTACCCCTACTTTAGTACACCGACAGTGATCATTCATGTTTACCTTCAAGACATCATCCAAGAAAGATTCTAAGTTGATCAAGACTAAGTCAAAGAGTGAATCAAGTTGATCAACACACAAAACATAGAAGATGTACCGAGAGGGGCCAAGCGATCCCATGGTATGGTAAGCATTGTCAATTATGCTTTGTGTACTAATCCATGGTCTTCGTGAGAGTTCTTTGTGGGGTTAGGTTGCGGTGTGCAAGTTCAAGTAGGATCATCACGAAAAGATCATATGCTTGAAGCTTGCCGTCCATTGTGGTGGCAATGGACTTGTGGATATGTGCCGAAGAGTGGCTCACCCATAGTGGTGTATGGGGGAGCAATCTACTAGTCTTCACCGAGCCAACGCAATCAAGAAAGGTGGTCCAGCTTGAGGGAGTCAAGATCGTCATCATCCAGCTCAAGTGGACTACGTGCAAGGCAAAGGTTTGCCCTTGATAGTTTTTCTATTTTACCGGTCTCATGGTTGTTGTGGGAGACCGTGTTATAGGATCGATTGTCGTACTATCAAGGGGCTCTCTCGATGAGTAGCTTGATCGTATCGTTCGTAGAGAGCTCAAACCATTGCATCCTTGCATCATCTTTATTGGTTCTTGTTTGGTTTTCTCCTTGTGAGATTTGGGGCTTTTGGTCATCTTCATGACAAGCCCGAGTTCATCAAAAACGGAGTTAACATGCATATGCTATGATGTTTTCGTTATTGGAGGTTATGTCGGTTCTTCTCGGTTGGAGGTTTCTCTCCTCTATATGTTAGGCATACCTCCCCTGCCTCTTATCATTATAACCTTTTGTTGTTTGGATGCTACTCATTGTCATCTATCCAACAAGCTTGAGTTTGCTCAATTCGGAGCTCACATGAGGAAGTTATGGCAGTTCTGGTTTTCCTGCATCCTCTGTTTTCTCTGCTGTGTTCTTGAAAGCCTCAAGCGGAAGTACTGCCCTTCGAGCGGTAGTACCGCTTGTAAGCGGTAGTACTGAGCGGTAGTATCGCTTATAGGCGGTAGTACCACTTATAGGCGGTAGTACCGCGGCCCTGTGCCGCGCGTAGTACCGCTGCTTTTGGGATGCGATTTTTCGTTTCGGGTTTCGCGGTAAGCGGTACTACCTCTCCCCTCGAGCGGTAGTACCTTTTATAAGCGGTACTACCTCTCCCCCCGAGCGGTAGTACCTCTTATAAGCGGCACTACCTCTCCCCTCGAGCGGTAGTACCTCTTATAAGCGGTACTACCTCTCCCCAGAGCGGTACTACCTCTCTGGCAGATTTTCAGCTGGTGTTTTTCTCTCTCGTTGGGCTGTTTTGACCATGCTAAGCGATAGTACCGCTCCTCCAGCGGTAGTACCACTTGTGGAGCGGTAGTACCGCTCGTGTGCGGGCTGAGCACATAACGGTTGGATTCGAGAGGCCCTATAAAAGGGGGACTTCTTCCCCAATGAACCTTATCTCTTGAGCTCGTGTTCTTCCCCCATTGTTGACCTTCTTCGAGCTTGCTATATCTCAATCCCTCCATGGATTCTTGCTAGTTTTGGGGGGAAAAGAGAGAGGAGATCTAGATCCACATTTCCACCAATCACTTTCTCCTCTAGGTGAGGGGAACCCCTTGGATCTAGATCTTGGAGTTCTTGGTGTTCTCCTTCTTGTTCTTCCTCTCTTTTCCCTCCCTAGCATTAGTTGCTTTGGTGGGATTTGAGAGAGAAGGACTTGGGCACTCTGTGTGCCCTTGCCATTGCATTTGGTGCATCGGTTTGAGTTCTCCACAGTGATACGTGGAAGTTACAAGTTGAGAAGCTTATTACTCTTGGGTGCTTGGTACCCTTGAGCTTGTTCCTCTTGGGTGCTTGGGCGCCCTAGACGGTTGAGGTCACCGCGGAGCCATATTCCATTGTGGTGAAGCTTCGTGGTGTTGTTGGGAGCCTCCAATTAAGTTGTGGAGGTAGCCCCAACCTTGGTGGTGTTCGGAGCACAATCATTGTGGTGTAAAAGCTCCGGGCAAGCATCGGGGTCTCCAATTAGGTTGTGGAGATTGCCCCGAGAAATTTGTTCGGGTTCGGTGACCGCCCCCAAGGGTTGCCATTTGTACGGGTTTGGTGAGCGCCCTCAAGGGTCCCTTAGTGGAACCATGGCATCTTGCATTGCGCGAGGGCGTGAGGAGATTACAGTGGCCCTAGTGGCTTCTTGGGGAGCATTGTACCTCCACACCGCTCCAAACAGAGATTAGCATCTGCAAGGGTGCGAACTTCGGGATACATCGTCGTCTCCGCGTGCCTCGGTTATCTCTTACCCGAGTCCTTTACTTATGCACTTTACTTTGTGATAGCCATATTGTTTCTTGTCATATATCTTGCTATCACCTAGTTGTTTGGCTTGCTTAGCATAAGTTGTTGGTGCACATAGGTGAGCCTAGTTGTTGTAGGTTTTGTGCCTGACAAATTAACCGCTAGGTTTATTCCGCATTTGTTCGAGCCTAAACCATAATTATTTTAAAGCGCCTATTCACCCCCCCTCTAGGCAACATCCACGGTCTTTCACGTGTGCTGAACGCGGAGGTGCCGTACGTTCGGTGCTTGGATCAGTTGGATCGCAAAGACATTCGACTACATCAACCGCGTCACTAGACACTTCCGCTTTTGGTCTACGAGGGTACGTAGACACACTCTCCCCACTCGTTGCTATGCTTCTCCTACATAGATCTTGCGTGATCGTAGGAAATTTTGAAATACTACGTTCCCCAGACTTCTTAGGGTGTCGTTTAGACTTTGGGTTTTGTTTAGATTAAAGTTAGCCATAGCTGCAACTTCGCGTACTTCATTTGTGTTCAACGACCAGACGAAGGCATCACAAAACCCCACCTTGATCAATAAAGCTTTCCTCTTATATTCGCAATATCCAGATTGCAATCCTAGTTTCTTGCTTGTTCTTCGTTTGCTTGCAGGAAATAGACCCGCGTGGTCAGGTTGATCGTGCTCTTCCATGGTCAATAACCTCTCGGAGTTGGTTTAGCGATTGCTAAGGCGTGACGTCTTTGCACGTTCGTAGTCGGATCATCAAAGTCTACTCCTCCGAAAACGATAATCACAATCTCATCGAAAGACGGGACACCTTTGCCTTTATCAAGCGGCGGCTTGTCCAAATCCGCCCCATCCCGGGTGCAGATCGTGGGCGACTTGGGTTGCGGGCTGTCGCCCCTGCCTCGGCGGTCGGCTGGTTGAGGTGGCGGCACAGTAGCGGTGGTGTTGGCGTCGTTTCCTTCCTGAAGGATCTGTCGCGGTTTTCTCCCACCCCTTCATGCTACACTGGGGGAAAACTTGATCTTTATGATCGGGCGGTGGCGACACCCTTGTGTCATGCCCTTCTTGAAGGCACTGTCTTGGAGCCCATGCTTCATCATTGTCCGGCTTCACCTCTTCGCGGTGGCTTGCGCTCCGTGGAGGTCTCATCGGGTCTTATTATTTCATCTATAGTGTGCTTGGTGGTAGCTTGGTGGTGTTGTGACGCATCAACACCGTTGTATCTTGCTATGAGTGTGCTTGTCGTGTGTGGTGTTGGTGTATTTTGTGTGGATCTTCGTATGTCTAGTCGTTGTTTTATAATAAAGCGAGGCGAAATCCTTTTTCGGTAAATAGCTCACTACCTACTAACACTACATCGACATTGACACTGAGCTATCTAAATCATTGATATGATAAGCTAAAAATAGAACTAGACTAACATAGGAGCTCTACTCCTCTTCCTCGGAGAAGTCAGTGAACTCTTACTCG
>LR738711.1:899802986-899814420 GCA_902687465.1 Secale cereale
CCCCTGGTCGGAGGAACCCTCCTCGTGGTTGCTTGCGGTGGGCCGACACCACAACATTGAGTCGTCGTCGGCCTCCTCCTCCACCTCGTAGATGAGCTCCTTGAACATCCCCTCACACTCAGCCTCGAGGAGGAAGATTCTGCGGCGCTCGCGCTTGATTGTGCGCACGTCTTCCAGGGACTCGAAGAACATGCGGTTCTCGGTGAGGATCCACGGTCCTCCTTGAGGAGCACGACCACAAAGGTGGTACCGGCACACTTGGTCCAACGGTACTCCTTCTCCTCGGCCCGGGAGGCGTGATGGCGGTCGCGGTTGTGGCGTCGGCGTGGATGTTTAGCTTTGCCCGTCTCTCAAAGAAGCAAAGTGTGGCGGAATGGGCCAGGATTTGGGGTTGCACTAGGTTTTATAGGCAACGTCAGGCCAATCAGCCGGCACACCGATGGCCACGCCATGAATGCAGGAGGGAGCCCCCCTCCCCAATTTCATTGAGAAGTGCTTTTCTAAAAAAATTGAGCTAGAGAGGGAAGATTTTTGGGCTGAAAAATTACTTTGCGAGGGACGCAGAGTTTCTGCTCCCCAGCTCATCTGCACCCGCGCTCAGAAAAAAAAATAAAAACAAATACTAGAAAAATTCAAAATTTTCTAGAAGTTTTTTGGGTGGTAGATAATTTGATGAGTGAGGTTCGCTCCAAATTTCAACTCATTTGAATATTTGAGCAGCTTTCGGCAAAAAAGACAAAATCGGGGTCTGTAAAAATGTTTACTTTTCACGCACTGTTCTGACCGATTTGTCTTTTTTGCCGAGAGCTACTCCGATGACCAAATAAGTTGAAATTTGGAGCGAACCTCACGAGGAAAATTATCTAACACACAAAAAGATTAGAATTTTTCTAGTATTTATTTTGATTTTTTTTTCTGAGTGCAAGCGGATGAGTCTGGGCACCGAATTGAATATCCACTTTACGAGGGACTATAGAAAATAAGAGATCTGGTAGATGGGTGCCAATTCTTTACAACAAATATTTTTATCCCAAACATTATTTTGTAAGTGTTCGCACACGAATACGTCACCGTGTACCCTCGATGCCGGGGGTGATGCACCGCAGCTCACGTCGAAGGAGACCCGTCCAAAAGCGCGGTACGCAAGCAATCCGGCGGGCGCTTTTGAGGAACCGAAACACCACACGCCCGGGAGGGACCCCGTCAGGGCGCGCGGCGGCTATGGGCTGCCCTAGGTCGACCTGATCGCCCATAGGGCCTCGAGGTTCATCGCCCTGCAATGAAGAAGAACGAACGAAGAACGAGAAAGAAGAAGAACAAAAGGAGAAGATAAAAGTAAAGGTAAAAGTGGTAGATGTGTTTGTTCGATTGTGTGTTGTTCAATCGGCCGTCACCTCGTGTTTATATAAGAGGCGGATGGACTTCCCGTACAAGAAAATGACTTGCCTTGCCGTTCAAATCATCAAAATCTAACCAAATTCGGACTTCTCACGACCTCCGGCCTGGATGTCCGGCTCTAGGCCCGGATGATCCGGCCAAGCCCAGATTTCTGACAGCAGTCCACTAATCGTGCTGTAATTTTTTCATACGGACACAGATTAAGATGATTTTTATACCAAAATCAACTGCCTCGACGAGACGCACAACTTTCATGTTGAATACTTTTTGATCTGAGGCCATCTTGAGGGTGTTTCGGGCCGTTTTCTAAAGTCCGCAGCAGAAAAAACAGTCCGGACGTCCGGACGATTGTCCGGATTGTCCGGCCTCACCCGGATCATCCGAGGGTAGACCCAGATCATCCGGCTTCAGCGTAAACCTTCTGTTATCTTTGTCAAATTTTCGGCCCCCGGCCGGATGATCTGGACCCCGGTCCGGATGATCAGGCCATGCAGTGTTGCAGCAAACAGTTTTGGCCGTAACTTTCGCATACGACCTGTGATTATGATGATTTTTATAACAAAATCGTCCGTTTTGACGAGACGAAGAACTTTGCTGATGAGTACTTTTTTATCCGAGGACATCTTAATTAGGTTTATTGGTATTTTCCAATCTGATGTCAACACGGGTATCTCCGAAATTGTCATATCTTTTGCACTTGAGCTCCGTTTCGGTCCATCTTCATATTTATTTCGATCATCTTGACGAGGGCCATCAAATGGTGACATGAACTCATAATTTGAACCTCATCCCATTATAGCCTCAAGTCACTCTTTGCGATCATGCCATTTTTGAGCGTCAACACATGCCCCCTTGTTTTTCGGCAAAATTGGCGTGCCGAAAAATAACTTGTACCTTGTTGGTTCTAAGGACGATGTCAACATCCATCGGCCATTTATATGCTTAGGGCGATAATTTAATATCGGCCATATGGATCAGCAATAAAATGCTGCTAATCAAACGAATGATGATGTGGTAAAACCCTTGCATGATGTAAGAAGTTATATTGCGTCCATGGATCAAAATAAGTCCATGGAGGGTAACCAGTCATACCTGAGGATGAATTCCATGTCATCGGTATAAATGGCATAATTGGAGAATGTGGATAATGTGTGCACCGAGGACGTTGAAACCTTCGGCTTGGTCGTTCATAATTTTCACCCTTTTCCTTCTTTACCTTTGTCACACTTCTTTCGATGGAAGCTTGCACACCATTCTTCTTTTGAGTACTTCCTTTCGGAACCCATGCCATGTTTCTCTTTTCAAACTCTTGTGCACTAAGTTTTTGTAATTTCTTATTTTATCAATAAGATAAGCCGAGTGGGCACCCCGGCTGCGATTTTGTTTGAAGCAATGGCAATTCTTGTTCTACCTTGTGCACTCTCAACTCCTTTTCTTCAGACTTGGCACTTTGATTTTCAACAGTTGATTGCTTTACTTCTTTGCCTTTTGTAGCCAATGTCAACACTTTAATTGGCTCTTTGTCATTTGAGATCGAATCTGAAGTAGCACACTTACGACCATCTTTCTTGACCCGGTATACTTGCTTGACCACCTCTTTCTTCGTCCATGGGCTCTGAACCGATTCCTTTTTATTGAAACAGTCTTTAACATGTGATTGTTCAAATGTTGATCTTCTCGGAGCTGCATAATATTGATGAGATGGTTTAAAATAAGAGGGAGAATGTGCCCTTGTATCAGACCTGTCCCATGATGGATATGGATCTACATGAGAATAGAGAGGCATCCACGGTATTGGCATTGGCGACCCAAAATAAGGATACGAATATGTTGCATGAAAATTCTCACTTTGCCAATACCGATCCTCATATTTGCGCCTTGGGGGTGATCCTAGTTTCTTTGCATGATTTGGCCGACAAGCATTCTTATGTTCACGCTTATTTTGATATTTTTCCAAGAGCTGCGTGAAAGTGACTTTCGACCTTTTGCCTTTGTGCTTACCTCGGCCTTTGCTTTCTATTGGTTTGCTTTCATAGATCATTGACTTTGCTTGCTGCCTCCTAGCTTCGATGGAATTCTCGCCCACAAGTTTATGTTCATTATGCTCTTCAACAACTTCTTTACTTGAAAGCTTGATCCCGTCAGCTGCAACTTTTACCTTCTTTTTAAATGGATCGGCTTGTATTAGCCGATGCAAAAACCTTTTGCCATCAGGACCAACTGAAATAGACTGGTCATCTCTTGGTGTCTCAACAAATTTCAATCGTCCTTTATCAATGGACGATTTAACTATTTGACGAAACATGTTGCAATCCTCAAGATTATGCTTGGACGAATCATACAACTTACAATATATTCGTCCTTGAATAGATGGCTTGACATGGTGATCAAGAATTCAAATGTAATTATTTTTCAACAACAAATCAAAAATTTGATCACACATGTTTGAATCGAAGGTATACATTTTGTTTTCTAGCCGATCTTGCTGTGAGAACGGCTCTGAAGTTAAGCAAACGAATGGTTTAGATTTTGCATTACCCCATTCAGCTATGCATTGTGTTTTGCACTCTATCTCCGATGTCTTTGCAAAGGAAATTATACCGTCATCGATTTTCTCAACAGAGTGTAACCTTGGCTTTAAATTTCTGAAATCAAAGTAGTTAGAACATACATGTCTCAATGAGGCCATGTGCAAGCCAAGTATGAAGCAAACAAAGCTACCCAACTAGATATGAATTTTAAATAAAGCAATGGAAAAAACTTTTGCTGCAATAATAAATCACTATCGGTCTTTGTAAATGACACAATAGGTTGAACGATATGTTCTATAACAATTTTATTGCTAACAAGTAAATTTTATCGGTCTTTTTAAATGTTTACTGTTCACGCACTGTTCTGACCGATTTGTCTTTTTTGCCGAGAGCTACTCCGATGACCAAATAAGTTGAAATTTGGAACGGACCTCACGAGGAAAATTATCTATCACACAAAAAGATTAGAATTTTTCTAGTATTTATTTTGATTTTTTTCTGAGTGGGAGCAGATGAGTTTGGGCACCGAATTGAATATCCGCTTTACAAGGGACTATAGAAAATAAGAGATCTGGTAGATGGGTGCCAATTCTTTACAACAAACATTATTTTGTAAGTGTTCGCACACGAACACGTCACCGTGTACCCTCGACGCCGGGGTGATGCACCGCAGCTCACGTCGTAGGAGACCCATCCGGAAGCGCGGTACGCAAGCAATCCGGCGGGCGCTTTTGAGGACCCGAAACCCCACACGCCCGGGAGGGACTTCGTCAGGGCGCGCAGCGGCTATGGGCTGCCCTAGGTCGACCTGATCGCCCCTAGGGCCTCGAGGTTCGTCGCCCTGCAATGAAGAAGAACAAACGAAGAACGAGGAAGAAGAAGAACAAAGGGAGAAGATAAAAGTAAAGGTAAAAGTGCTAGATGTGTTTGTTCGATTGTGTGTTGTTCAATCGGCTGTCACCTCGTGTCTATATAAGAGGCGGATGGACTTCCCGTACAAGAAAATAACTTGCCTTGCCGTTCAAATCATCAAAATCTAACCAAATTCTGACTTCTCACGACCTCCGGCCCGGATGTGCGGCTCTAGGCCCGGATGATCCGGCCAAGCCTAGATTTCTGACAGCAGTCCACTAATCGGGCTGTAACTTTTTCATACGGACTCATATTAAGATGATTTTTATATCAAAATCAACTGACTCGACGAGACGCACAACTTTCATGTTGAACACTTTTTGATCTGAGGCCATCTTGAGGGTGTTTCGGGCCGTTTCTAAAGTCTGCAGCAGAAAAAACAGTCCGGACGTCCGGACGATTGTCCGGCCTCACCCGGATCATCCGCGAGTAGACCCAGATCATCCGGCTTCAGCGTAAACCTTTTGTTTTCTTGGTCAAATTTTCGGCCCCCGGCCGGATGATCTGGACCCGGTCCGGATGATCCGGCCATGCAGTGTTGTAGCACATAGTTTTAGCCGTAACTTTCGCATACGACCTCGGATTAAGACGATTTTTATATCAAAATCGTCCGTTTCGACGAGACGAAGAACTTTGCTGTTGAATACTTTTTTTACCTGCGGCCATCTTAATTAGGTTTCTTGCCATTTTCTAATCTGATGTCAACACGGGTATCTCCGAAATTGTCATATTTTTGCACTTGAGCTCCGTTTCGGTCCATCTTCATATTTATTTCGATCATCTTGACGAGGGCCATCAAATGGTGACACGAACTCAAATTTGACATGAACTCATAATTTGAACCTCATCCCATTATAGCCTCAAGTCACTCTTTACGATCATGCCATTTTTGAGCGTCAACAGTAAGGAACGACTAGAGATGCTCTAACAAGACGAAGAGGAAGGTGTCACGAGTTGTTGGACACTTTTATCTTAGAAATCCATTTTAAAAATAATAAAATAAACCAAGGGGGATGGGTTCCACCACCTGACTGATTTCATTAAAGAACCTTCTTTTCATTAATTTTCAAGGGGGAGAGGTTCCACCACCTGAATCATTTCGTTAAAAAAAACTGGTAGATGAGTGCAAGCCCCATGAAGGTAGCGTGTTTACAACATTTGTCGAGGAGAAAAGCAATTGTACAGTGCACGGAAATATACCCCACATGGATCACCATCCGTTTTTTTCTTTGAGATTAGTGCTATTTTTTGACTGCTTTTGAATTTGTATTGTTTCAAAGTGTTGCATTAGTTTTCTTCTTCTTGTTTCGAAGTACTCCCTCCATCCAGAAATACTTGTCGGACCATTTCTCGGACAAGTATTTCCGCACCAAGGGAGTATCTCTTAATATTTCATTGTGTATCAAACCTGATAAAAAACAAGTGGTACACAATGAAGCATGACACTACATGTTGAAACAAGACAAAAACCGAGCAAAATATTTTGAAACAAGATAATTTTTACAACAACAAAAAGGTAAAACGAATCTCAAAGTGACAATTTCATGTCGCCCACCGTGGGGCTCGAACCCACGACCACAAGGTTAAGAGCCTTGCGCTCTACCAACTGAGCTAGACGGGCTGTTGATTTATTTCGATTTGTCATTAATATATTCCCGCAGAAGGTATCAGTGTACATCCCACTCCATCTATCACAAAAAGCAAACACTGATAAAAAAAGCAAGATTAGTGTATCAGATGGGATGTTCACATAAATATTGTACTTAGTACTCCCTCTACCTAGGTTCATGGCATGTGCACGTATTTTTAGGTCCTTATTTTAAACAAAATATGTGCTACATGCCACCAAAAGCATCAAGCATAATAGGTACACCGGTCTAGCATTCAGAAACAACGACGGGACAGTTCGAGTTCGACAAGAATACACTACTTGCAAGGCTGCTCCCTTTCTTCAACAATCGGCATTTTTCATGGTGAAATAGGAGGGCGCTGGCCAGAAAGGGCAACCCCAGCAGGCAGCAGCTACCCAAGCACCAGCAAGCAGGCTCGCGGGAGCAAGCACTATGAACCAGCCAACGATCTACGGTTAACTAGCCCATTTTCAACTGATCAATTGACACCAGAGAACGGTTTGCAGCTGCGGCAGCCACCGTGTTCAGTTGGAAAGAGACCCTCTGGCTCTGAGGCTGATGTTGCTCGCTGCCCCTCTGGTCCTGTGGATAGTTTGGATTAGGGTTGGCAGGGCTTGCGTCGGCTCTCTCGCTGTCATCTTCTGTTTCCTCAATCTGAGTTGGCGGCTTCAGTGCAGGCAGGAGTTGGTAGTTTTCGCTCAACAAAGTGTCCTGTTCGGGCGGCAGAGGAATCGAGCCGGGTGGAGCGATAGACTTGGGCAGCGGGATCTTGTTCCGGCTGCGTGCCAACTCGAGTAGAACCTGTGTGACATCAGGAAAATGACTTGTCATCCACCTATGCATATAGAGTACTTTGTGTCAGCTTGAGTTTCCAGGGATTTGATAAAACATAAAACAAGCACTTGACTTCAATATCTTTGTACTACCTAATAATATAGATAATATAGATTCATACCCTTTATCCACAGAAGATCTTCTTTACTTGCACTTAGCAGCTAACACGAAGTGAGTGCACTTGTACATGACCCTCAATCTCTAATATCTTTGTACTACCTAATATGGGTTCATCAACATTTTAGGTATATCATCAGATGTCAGCCTCATACACATTAAGAATCATTCCCTGTTCGCTCCGTGTTTCTATAGAAGTCTAGCCATGCATTCAAAAAAAAAAGATATTTACTACGCATAGCCTATTCCTGACGAATTAGAGGGGGTGGGAGTGGGGCCACCGGTGTATCAGTGAATTGGCAGGTGATCGTCATTACGGATGTTATGTGGAGACTTCCGTATCGGAAGCCCTCAGGCCACAGCAGTCACAACAGAGTTGGAATGGGCTAAGAGTACTATTAAGGAAATGATCTTTTGTTCCCTAAGTTAAGGGCTCTTTCATTAGAACCTGCACGGCTGCACCAGTCACGTTCTGCAGCAGTTTGAGTTTGTATCTGTCCAGGACACTAGTCTTGAGTTGCCTATATAAAGGTCCCCTAGCTTCAACAACTGATGCAAGTTATCGATAAAGAAGTCTTCCCCTAATCTCTATTTCCCACTACCCCATTACCTTTATGATCTGCGCTGGATATGGTGCCTCCTCTTCAATACCTCGTCAGCTCTCTAGCACAGGCAGGACTCCGGTCTAGAGGCTCTATCTAACAGATGATCTCCTTTCGATGTGATTATTTGACTTGACCCATGAAGAGTGTCCAAATCTAACGAAAGTAATCGATAGTGCACATAATATATCTAAAGAGTAAAGCCAATTAATAAAGAATCTGAGTATTATTGTTTCCAATTCGAACAGTAAGGCTGCTGCTTACAGTACCAGCAGCATCTCTACACACACTACACTGACAGAAAAGGGTATTCATTTCCTGCTTGGTTCTCAAAGATTACATCGTGAATATGGAACTAGCTGCACATGACAGACCCAGTGTTATAAGCTCCCAGCCTCCCACACCAGGATGGCATATAGGGAAGGATACTACGAGGCAAGCCTTACCTGCACAGTGCAATGCAGAGAGACTACGTCGTACCCAGGACCTATTGGCACAAGAGGGGAGTACTTCACCACTGCGTCAGGCATGTCCTACATGGAATTGGTTGCACATGATTCCTAAGATTTTTGACCCTTCAGCAGATAAGTATCCAACTTTCCAAACAAGATATGGGCTCAGCGAAACATTCCTAACAAGACATGGGCTAAATTAGACGCCAATCTTCTGCCCCAACTTAACTATTCTTGCATCATCTGCTATGAGCTTCTCCCAGGGATTTAAATCTCGGCACTCCTTGGTTACCACAAAACTGGCAGAAGTTCGGCCGGTTCCAACTTCCTAAAGGATAAACGAGTCATCTTGGTCCTAGCGCTAGGGTTGAGACTTGAGAGTACTACTTGAGACGTTCTGGGTTGGAATCCCACCAAACTGGCATAAGTTTGGTCGGTTCCATCTTCCTATAGAGGATAAAGGAGTCATCTTGGTCCTGGTGGTAGGGTGCTTGAGATGAACCGGGTTCGAATCCCACATTCTGTTTGAATCCCCGGATGGCTACGAGTGTAGACAAAATGACATTCCGTGAGCTGAAGGGCTCAAAACCGCAATTCCTTCGTTGCAGATGGTGGCTTCTAACCACCCTGTCTGAAACTGTGATTGGTGTGTTCTTAGTGTAGAACGCATTCATTTAATCGAGACCCTTATTTGAAATTTACATTTTTCCCAAAAAAATACCTCTCAGCCAAGAAAGCAATTAACTGAAATCTTAACATCACACATCATTTTCTGTATCGAGATTGTTTCTTCCACCACACCTATTGTGCTCATTATTTCCCCAATTGGAGTCCACAACGTTACTCCCTCTGAATCTGATAGGAAGGCCGGTCCGGTCCTCCATCTAGAGTTCAAAGTGGCCCCTTGTCCTCATCATTCACCAATTGAATGAACCTACGAAACCTAGTAAATTTGCCGAATCTAACAAAGATATACTAGGGTTCTTGTACCTCGCGGGGCGGCGGCTGGGAGAAGGAGAAGTTGACCTTGGCCTGGATGGCGAGGCGGACGTCGTCGGCGTCGAGCTGGGGCTTGGCCGCGTGGTCGGCATAGACCTGGGCGTCGCCGAGCACGTCCCCGACGTAGCGGTAGGCAAGGTCCAGGAACTGGTGCACGACGCGCGGCTCGTACTCGCCCTCGCCGAGCCCCATCGAGCGGAGGAGCTCCTGCACCACGCGCGCGTCGCGAGGCTCGTCCGGGCCGGAGGCTCCCCCCGCCGCCGCGGACGGGAGCGATGGCCTCACGCCTCCGCCGCCGTCCATGGTCTGATTGCTGTTTCCTGGGGCCTTGGCTGGTGTTGGATTTCAGGGAGCGGGTCTGGTTTAGATATCGCATCCGTATTTGAGAGCAGAAGTAGATGATAAAATAACAACGACGCTTTGGCCGAGTGGTTAAGGCGTGTGCCTGCTAAGTACATGGGGTTTCCCCGCGAGAGTTCGAATCTCTCAGGCGTCGCACATTTTTTTTCTTCATCTTTTTTATTTGTCCATTCCTCATACATATATCTCTACTCCATTCGGTCCTTCTTACTCTGCATATCGGATTTGTCTGAAATCAATCTCATTCAACCTTGATCAAATTTATACAAATGAAATCAATCTCATTCAACCTTGATCAAATTTATACAAAAAATTATTAACATCAAGGGAAGCATTGATGGATGCTTCACGAGGACGTGGAGTATCTGCTCCCGGGCTCAAATGAGCCCGGGTGAACAGTAAAATCGAAAAAAAATCGAGAAAAATTCAAAAAATTCCAAACTTTTTTTTGGGTGAAACATTGACAAAAGTTCTACGTGCATGCAAAAATTCGTCATGAAATAACATTCCTAGAAGGCGTGCCAAAAAAAACAAAATCAGTACTCTGAAAATGCTACTTTCAAAAGCATTTTGGAGCACTGATTTTGTTTTTTTTGGCACGCCTTCTCGGAATGTGATTCCTTGACGAATTTTTGCATGCACTTAGAACTTTTGTCAATGTTTCATCCAAAAAAAAGTTTGGATTTTTTTGATTTTTTTTTTATTTTTTTTTTCGATTTTACTGTTCACCGGGCTCATTTGAGCCCGGGAGCAGAAAGGCACTTTCGGCTTCATGATCTCTATTTTTTGCAGGGATTTTTTTAACGGAAGGGGTCGCCTCCCCACCTTATTTTATTAAAAATGAGGCATAATTTTTAGGGTAGCCTCCGCTTCCAAGCTTATGTTTTCTCCACCTTCCCCGGAGCCGCTGCCAGTTCGCCTCGTTTTTTATGGCCTTAGAGCAACTCTAGCTGACCCCGCATGCCGCCGGCCTGTAAAACGCGTTTGCAGTTCGCGCAAAATGGCCTTTACGGGCCGGCACGGACGGCCACAGATGCAAACCCCTCAAACGGAGCCACATAAAAGTATATTCGCGGAATATACTTTTTTACGGGTCGGCCTTGCGGGGTCTGCTCTTTGCGCTGCTGCATCCCGCATCTCATCGGCCCGCAAATATCAAATCCAACATATTACAACAAACATAAGCAAAACTAAATTATTAAAATCAAACATTATACAATAATCATCCACATTACAAATAATTATTCAAATCACCGCAGCAAACTTAAATAATGCAATACAAAATTTGTCATGAATACAAATACAAATGAATATAAATTCAAATCACCGGTAGACTCTGCCTATCCTTCCATTGGAGGAGAGACGCAAGCATGGTCTCAACATCTGAGTCGTCCGAATCGGAGAGCAAGAACTGCTCGCACGGGGTCAACTCCATCTAGATGCGTACCGGCGCGTCAATCAACTATACCGCTCGCAAAAATCATAAAAGTATGCACTAACCGGTGACGGACGCGGCGGGTGATCCCGGGCGGCGACGTGGAGGCGGGCTCAACGGTGGTCGATCCCCGGCGGCGGCGGCGACGAGGGCGGCTCTTCTC
>LR738711.1:899821730-899848342 GCA_902687465.1 Secale cereale
CCCCCCCCCCCCCCCCCCCCCGCCGCAGATGCACGCCTTCTCGGCGCCGCAACCGATGAGCGCAATGGCGCCGTCGTCGATGCAGCCAGCCCCTATATCTTCGGCGGCCCCTGCGGCGGCCGTGGAGCCTCCCCAGCCACAGCCCGTCAGCTTGCAAGGCCTGAGCTTCCCGTCCATGTCCGACTCTGAGTCGGATGACGACGACGACTTCGAGGATGCATGACGGCTAAGACCGGCGGCAGCCCGGATGGCCTCGGCAAGCGAAAGCATGGCGGCGGCAGCAGCAAGAAGATGATGGGTTTCTTCGATGGGTTGATGAAGCAGGTCGTACAGATGCAGGAGGAGATGCAGCAGCGGTTCCTGGAGACCATGGAGAAGAGGGAGGCCGAGCGCACGGTGGGGGAGGAGGCCTAGCGCCGGCAGGAGGTGGCCCGGCTCAACCGCGAGCAGAAGCAGCTCGCGCAAGAGCGCGTCGCGGCGGCTTTCCGCGACGCCTCCATCATCGCCTTCCTCCAGCGCATCGGTGGGCAAACCGTGCATGTCCCACCCGTCATCATTCCTATGCCAACGCCGATGCAGGTCCAGACCCCGCCGCTGCTAAAGAAACCTCGATGGATTTTTTTTAGGCTCCAGGTAGAAGAAGAGACGGTTCTCTGCACGATTTACTGCACGTTATTGGAGAGACGGTTATCTTCACGATTTGCTTCATAGGAATAGGAATCCTAAAACGTTGCAGTTTTCCTTTTATTCAACGGAGCAGAAATAGAAAGAACCAGAAGATGGGCGCGATCGGATACGTTCCTTGCATCCTACAGCTCCCCACGATCCTATTAACCCGTGCCGTCGAACGCAAGATCGATTAGTGGCAGGTCAGAATTTGTACAACTGAATGTACATTTGTATGTAGGCATACACGTTATGGGCCCTACTTACTTGCAACATGCAAACTGTAAAAAGGATAGTTTCGGCACATGCAACGATCCTACAATGTGGACTCCTATCGACTCAACAGAGTTAACGTGGTGCTTAAAAAACAAACAGAATTAACATGATGGAAAACAGGAAACACCCTTAAAAAAGGAATCAACCAGGCAACGAGATTAATTGCATAACACTAGTGTCGCCACGAACAGACCTATCCTTGAGAGTAAATTGCACGATGGTACCACATTTGGGGCAGATGTGGCGGATTGGTACCACTTTACGAAAAAATTATGGGTCAGTGCCAAGTTTCGGACTAACCGTTGCAAAACAGACTAAACGACGCTGAATGTTTGCACTTGCTGAATGTACTGAATAATAAAAAAACAAAAACAAAAAAATGTTTGGCCTAGGTCTCGAACCCAGGACCTGTGGTTCGAGAAGTAGGGTGCAATGCCAGTGCGGTAAGAGTAGGAACTTGTTAGTGGTAGATGCACAAAGTTACTTGTACTCTTCGCAGTCGGCCACTCCCAGTCGCCCAAATCACTCTGGACGGTTCGCGTTCCCACCCACCGCAATATAACTCACCACTCACCACTCACCGCACCGCCCACCACACCCCACTCACCACTCCCTACCCGTCGACCACGTCGCCTCCACTCCCAACTCACCACCGCCGGCTACCGCCGCCATGGCGAACATCGAGCCATGGAAGCTCGCACTGGAGGATCTGGCCGGCGACAACCAGTCGTTCCGCGCGCAGATTAGAGAGGTCTGCAGCTGGTTCCTGACCGCGAAGATGCTGCTCTGTCACGCGCGCGGGTTGGCCAAGCAGCTGACGGACGGCGAGAAGGCGTGTGCCTTCCCCACAGGCCTCAAAGTGCCGCCGCCGTCCTTCCTCGTCTGGGCAATGCGTGAGGGCACGCTCAGCGTGGATCCATACCAGCGAGCTAGGTGGTGGATGTACCGCTCCACCACCTCTCTGGCCCCGGTCCCCCTCGACGGCGACCCAGCGGACGTCGTCGGCGTCGTTCTCGCGCTGCCTCCTCCAGTCGACCCTGCGGACGCCTCAGACGATGACCTGACAGAGATGGTTGTCATCAGTGACGACGAAACTAATGAGGTTGTGCTCGTTGCGCCGGCCGCCGTTGAGGGTGGCAGAAACAAGCCCATCGACGTCGAGCTCCTGCCGGACGTCGAGCTCCTGCCAAAAGAGGTGAAGGTCGAAGAAGAAGAAGAGGTGAAAGAGGCAGGGCAAAAGAAGAAGGGGGCAGTGAAGAAGGAGCTGAAGAAGGTGCGCCGCTCCATCCGCCTGCAACAGCTGAAGAACTGAAGATGTTGTCCAATTTGAGCAGTTGAACTGATGTTGCTGTTGAACTGAAGATGTTGTCTATTTTGAGCAGTTGCTCTTGAACTGTTGTTGCCTATCTATGTTGCCTATCTATTTTGTGCCCATGTGCCCATGTGCTCACTTTCTGCATAATATGCCAACATTCCAAATTGTACTATCAGAAGATCCCTGGGCCCATTCCAAATATATTGAGCTATATGAAATTGTACTATGTGAAATTTGCACTGTTAAGTTAATTGAATTTTGCTTCATCTGAATTTTGCTTACAGTAAGTTAACTGAAATTTGCTTGTAATATCAAGCTTGTGTGCTTGTGCTAAATCTTGTAATGTCAATCATGTCAACAACGCCGCCGTGTCTATCTCTGCCGTCGCGGAGCATCAGAACCTGAACCGGCACGAGATCGAGATCGAGGGAAAGAAGATCAACGACAACGACAAGAGGAACAACGGAGGAGTCGGAGCCGCGCAGGTACCGACAAGCAACGGGCAGACAACGCCGACGACGTCCATGTTCGCCCTGGGCGTAAAAAAGGTAATCGCGCACGCCATTTTTACCTTGCAGCCTACCGTGTGTGAGCTCGATCGGTCGATGGATGTTTTTCGGGATGGAAACTAACCGGACATGCGCTTGCCATAAAGCCAGAAGACGCTGTGAGGGAGCTGAACGAGCAACCGCACCGGGAGTTCACCACGGATGAGACCAACGACATGGGCGATGACTACACTGACGACGGCGAGCACCGGTTAATTCAATGGAATGGCAGGGGGTTTATTGCAAAGATGCCAGTGCTGACCGGTCCAGGCTCTGAACTGCCACTTGTCGCGCTGTGATTCGCTGTGGACCAAAACATCACATAGGGGGTCAAGTTTTGAGAGCCCTCAGTTACATTTTGCAAGTTTTGGACTAAATCATCACATCTCGTGCAAGTTTGTGGATCCAGGATGCTATTACCTCATCATGCAAACTAAATATTTGAAAAGCCTGCACTACTAGAAAAAAGGCTATAGGTAATATCACTGTTAGTGGCGCACCAGAGATGTGGTGCGCCACTACTATATAGCAGTGGCGCACCACAAACAGGTGCTCCACTAATAGTGACATTACTAGTGGCGCACCAGGTGTGGGGTGCGCCACTACTATGTTTTTGAACAGTAACCAGCCATGCCCAGGCTTACCAGTGGCGCACCAGGCCAAGGTGCGCCACTACTATTTTTGATAGTAGTGGCGCACCTTGCCCTGGTGCGCCACTGATAAGGCTGGGCATGGTGGTCCAAAAAAAAACCATAGCAGTGGCGCACCCCTTCACTGGTGCGCCACTAGTATTCCTGGCTACTAGTGGCGCACCAGTGAAGGGGTGCGCCACTACTAACATTTCTATCATTTTTCAGATTTAATTTAACGCATTTTCACCAAATGCACCCCCCCCCCTTGTGGACCGCCTTTTCAGTTTAAAAATAAATAAAAGAAAATGATAGAAATGTCAAAAAAATAAGATTCCAATGTGATTTGTGGTCTAGTTGTTAGCAAAATTTACAAACATGAATTTCGACTTTTTTTGCAAAATCTCTCGAGAATTTGTAAAATGGGCATAACTTTTGCATACGAACTCCGATGAAAAAGTTTTTTATATGAAAAAGCATCTACTCGAAAAGTTACATCCGAATTCACCTGGGGGGATCCCCGTTGAAGATTCTTAGAATCCCCAAAAACCTAACCGAATAAAAGATACGGGGCTTTTAAGATCTAGAGGCAAAAAAATTCAAAAAAATTCAAAAATAGTAGTGGCGCACCGTGGCTGTGGTGCGCCACTAATATAGTTTTTTTTTTGAAAAACTATTTTTTTTGGAATAAATATTTTTTTTGAAAAATTTTTTTTTTTGGGGAAAAAATGGTTTTTTTTGAAAAAAATGGTTTTTTGAAAAAAAATGGTTTTTTTAAAAAAATGGTTTTTTTAAAAAAAATAGTTTAAAAAAATTCAAAATATGATATGTAAAATGACCGGGAAGTTTAAAATATTTTTTCAAAATTTAATCACACTCATGAACATGAACAAACTCCTAGACATCAACAAGGTTTAATAGGATTGATATGATAGATATATCAACAAGTGCCTGCTAGGTGAGCTGGTGCTGGGGTTGGATAGAACTCAGAAGTTAAGCGTGCTTGGACTGGAGTAGTGTAGGATGGGTGACCTTCCGGAAAGTTTGACCACGGAGTGCGATTTGACCCGAGATTAAGCCATATTGACCCAAGATTAAGCCATAGTGACCCGAGATTAAGGAAAAAAAATTCCCGCCAAAATTGAAAAAAAAAAATTCTGGAAAAAAAATTGAAAAAAAAAATTGTTACTAGTGGCGCACCTGTAGCAATATCAGTGACGCACCTGTAGCAATTCTGGAATAAAATTTGAAAAAAAATTTGAAAAAAAAAATTCTGAAAAAATATCAGTGGCACACCCGGGGGGATATCAATGGCGCACCAGGTGGTGCGCCACTGATATCTGGATTAGTAATGGCGCACCTCTGGTGCGCCACTAATACACATTACTAGTGGCGTGGTAATAGTGGCGCACCAGAGGTGCGCCACTAATGAGCTTTTTTCTAGTAGTGCTGGGCCCAATAAAGCCCCCACACAGGCATGATGCAATAACCAAGTTAGACACGTGGCTCGGCCAAGGCTATGATCCAATTTGTTTCTTGGTAGCAAGATCACGGAGAATAATGGGAAAGACTGTTTCATTATATTTCTTACCGGGAACAAGGCCTATTATTAAAAAAAATCAAGACGATAACTCTGAAAAGAAAGATTTTTTTTTTAACTCAGGGGAAATACGCTCCGGCAACGCTAATTCGAATCCTTCGTGCAAAAAAAGAACGACACCCACATTCAGCCCTCCATTTTTCCCATTAGCAAGAAATTGTCTCAATTGCATATCATAAGGAATTATGACAATCACTCAATAAAATATACTCCCTCCGTTCCACAATGTAGTGCCTATAGATTTTTGTGAAAGTCAAACTTTGCCAACTTTGACCAAGTGTATAGAGAAAACTGTATACATCTACAAAACCAAACATGTACATTATGAAAATATAACTCACGATGTATCCAATGATGTGCATTTGGTATTCTAGATGTACATACTTTTCTCTATAAACATGGTCAAAATTTGTAATGTTTGACTTTTGTAAAAATCTATAGGCACTACATTATGGAACGGAGGGAGTACTAGCTGGTTGTGCTAAAAAAGAACTGTTTCCCTTCTCTCTTCACTTATTTGGTTACCAAATGAGCAATTCATGGAGCCGCTGACCCGAGCTAGCGGTGGATCCTGAAGTACTGGAGCACGTCCTCCCTGCTGGCAGCGGCGGCGCTGTAGGCCTTCATGAACTCGCTGAACTCGAACTCCTTGAACCTCGCGGGTCCCGTCGCCTCGTTCACCATCTCCGGCGCCGGCCCGATGCGGCACTCCATCTTGGGCATGATGAGGGTCACCACCGACAGCCTCACGGCGTCGGTGTTGGTGACGGCGCGGTGCTCCACGCTGGCCAGGAGCCCGTTGGTGATGATCTCCATCTGGTGGCCCAAGTTGACGACGAAGGCGCCGGGGACGGGGCGGACGAGGAGCCACCGCCCGCCGTGCCTCGCCTGCAGCCCGGCGACGTCGCCCTGCGAGAGCACGGTGAGGAGGTGCCGGTCGCAGTGCGGGAGGAGGCCCAGCGTGAGGCTCGGGTCCGGGCACGGCGGGTAGTAGTTGACGTTCATCTGGGTGCTGCCGCTGCTGAGGTCGCCGGCGAAGAATCCGCTGTCGAGGCCGAGCCCCTCTGCGACGAGCCGAAGCAGCTTCTGCGCAAGCTCGTGCACTGCCGCGGAGTACTCCGCGAGGGAGCTCCTGAAGCTACCCGGCTTGTCCGGCCACTCTCGGACGTGCTCGTCGGTGACGGGGTGGCAGGTGATCTTGAGGTAGTCGAGCCAATAGCGGTCCCCGTTCCGGTCGTAGGGGGTGCTGGAGGACACGCGGAAATGCTTGCTCAGGTCATCGGAGCGGTACGGCAGCTTCTCCTCCGCCGGCATAGTGAAGAACCCCGCCGCCGCCTCGCGGAACCCCTGCACCACCTCCTCCGCCACGCCGTGGTTCACCACCTATATATGGAAAGATCAACCAATTCAAATCAGCTAGCTCAGCTCAAGCAACGTACCTTCCATATACCTAACCTAAGTGTGAATCAGCCGACGTGCCTGGAAGATTCCGAACTCCTTGCAGGCCTTGATGATCTCGGCGACGATCAGGTGGCGCTGGCGGTCGCCGGAGACGGCTGCGCGGTGGAGGTCGATGACCGGTATGGGGACATCGGAGCTGGGTTCTTCGATGAGGAGCGAAGGACGCTTCTCCGGGGGCAACACGTACTTGTCCGGCACGGAGGTGTGCACCGGGCAATCGGACAGCAGCTCCATCTCTGTCCCCGATGGATCAATGGACCTTCTCTTCTGGCTTGCTGGTTAGAGAAGAGTGTGATATATAGGGGGCGTGCTTCAGTACAACCCATTATAAAATATTGAAAAGACCGCATGGCACATGTGGTTAACAAGTATCACAATTCACAAAAAATATTGAAAAGGAGCATTTCATCTAATAAAAAACATAGATTTTCTAGTGTTAGCAGGATACGAAGTTCGATACTAATTTTTTAAACAGATATCGATCCTTATTTGATTGCATCTTCTATTTTGTTGATTTATTTGTCAATTTTGCATCATGTATGTGCTGGCCAGTGGCCATCATGCAAGTTGTGGGGTCAGATGCACGTGCTCCTTCTTGCACAACCGATCTCTTCTACACTCCCGCCTCAAGATGGCAACGGAGACGAAAGCCACCGGGTTTTGCTTGCCCAAACCCATACCCACAAGAAAATCGCAAACCCGTCCCCGTCCCCATCAACGTGTGCGGGGTTAAAATTTTACCCGTCCCCTAAACTCATTGGGTTTTCAAAACCCACGAGGAACCGTCCCCACAAGCAGACAATGAAAACAACAACATTTGAAAGAAAAAAATATGAGCATATTACAGCAGCAGGCGACGGCCCGGGGGGCTAGGTTTAGGTTTAGGTGTTGTGTTGTGAGGGAGAGAGAGGCCTAAAGAGGGAGCGACACTAGCGGGGTTAGTTTGTACTCCAGGGCCTCGATGCTATGGGGCTCGGCTACTCGGGCACTATGGCTTTGGGCCACTTGAGTCAAGAAGGATCGGTGCATGCTAAATAACGTATTTTGACGGGTTTTGTCGGGTTTCGGGTTCGGGTAATACTCAAACGGGTTAAAACCCGTGAAACATGCCGGGTTTTATAATGTACTCACGAGCAGCCCCGCCTGCGGGGATAGAAAGTCGTCCATCCCCGTCCCCTAATAGGGTAAACCCGCGGGGACGCGGGTTTCGGGGCCCATTGCCATCTTGACTCCCGCCCAGTGCTTGTCAATCATACCTCCAACTTCAAGAGCTTCCGATCATCAGCTTCAGCCCAAAGCTGCGACTGTCAATCCTACCCCTCCTAATGCAATGAGTCTGGGTTTGCCTGATTATTGTGATGGTCCATTTACTGTCCGCGCCCCCACCCCACCTCACATGTGAAATTATTTGGTAATCTACTGTACCCATTAACGAGCGTTACCTGATCGTGGAACACATTTAGAGCAAGGTTGGTAGCACAACCAACAATTGTCTACTCCCTTATTGTGTGATAAGTGGGTCCATACCAAAGGCAATCAGAACTGAGGCCATACAGCAGCCGCCGGTAAGCACAAATCTCCGGCACGAGATGTTTCACTAGCAGTGGCAGCTTTGTACTGAGCACATCCCACACCGACTTTTAACCAAACTGCAAAAGTAAAGGACTCCCAACACAACATGTTTCACTAGCAACTGGACAAAGCACGAAACGGAGCCTACGATATTCTAGGACAAGTCAAAGCGGAAGCAGATCCATGGCACTGACAGAAGCGGCAAAGTACAGGCCATGCCTAGCGTAGTGCAGATACTTGGGCAAAAGAAAGGTGGGACATCCGGCCACTTCGATCGCGATGGAGTTTACTTCATAAGCATATGCATGCCCCTGAGAAGCATCCTCGCTTCATCATTAAGCTCGTCCTCGTACACACCGTCTAGGTAGCGGGAAGGATCGCAGTAGTCATCGTAATCTTCCGAGCCGAGCTCATAGTCAGAACCAGATCCCATATAATCACCCAGAAAGGACTCTGAATTCCCCCAAATAGGGATCTTGACAATGAAGTCATAGTCATCAGTCGAGTCATTTGGAAGCCTCAGTGTGCTTATCCTGGCACACTTTGCACGCAGTGTGTCGTCCATGGTGATGTTGAAACAGTGACGAATGTCGAGGGACTCCAGGTGGCGGCAATTGTCCAGGATGGCTGTCAGCCCTTTGTTGGTGAGGCTATTGCCAAACAGCTGCAAAGAGCGTAGCTCGTGCATAGTTGCAATCCCCATGGCTTCCTCGTCCTTTTCCTGGTCACTAGCTTCATAATCAAAGAACACACCCTTACTCAGTCTGAAGCGTTTCAGCTGTGGGCATGCTTTGCCGATAACCCCAAAGACACCACTGTCATCCACATTTGGACACAGTGAAAGCTCGAGCTCCTCAAGCAAAGGGAACTTCATTATCACTTCTGTGAGTCCATCATCAAAAACATCATAACAAGAAATGAGGCGAAGGTTCTTAAGAGATGGTGCCCTGCAAATAAAACACTTGGATCTCAATAACCAAAAATATGTCGTGCGTATGGAAAGGCATAAGCATGCTGTACAAAATAGGCAGATAGAGTGTATGTTTTGAAAGACTTGCATAGCTCCAATCGCAGTCCACGCATAGAACATTTCATAGATTCAGATTATTGCATAGCATCATAGGTACAAAATTTAGAGGGGTTTAACAGAGAATATTTCAGGGATGCTAACTTGTCGATGCCAGCGATTGCAGATTGCATAGAAGGATAAATTCCGCACTCTGGCATATGTACTCAGCTGAGTTCATTCTGTTTAACTTTAACCATAACATAAACTCAAATCATTGCCAATCCGACTGTTTCACCAGGAAAAGCAGAGAAGCCCAGAAAGCTAACTCCCAAATGTACATTTTCAAACCAAACCAATGCCTACCCCATTGCATTAAGAAACGAATATGTGAACAGCCCGGTTGAGTTCAATGGCAGGCATTGCATAGGCTGACAACGCAACATCAATTTTTGGTTGGATGTAAACTCAGCATTCCTTCTAAATGAGGGTGCACGCAGAGGAATACGTTCATGTGCTTCTTGCAGGGTACATCGATCACCAAAGGGTGGCTAAATGTTGGGATAACAGAAATTTAGCAGAGCAAAACTTGAGGCGGTGTCAGAATCATCAAGTGACTGGAAACTTTCAGAATCAATTGTTAGATTTGACAGAGAACATTTCAGGGAAGCTAACCTGTCGACTCCTATAATATCAGGTTTCATATTAAGATTATATTCTGCACTCAGTATATGTATGAACTCAGCTGAGTTCGTTCTGTTTAAGAATTAACATAACTCAAATTATTGCCAATTTGGCTGTTTCACCACAAAATGCTCAGAAGCCCTGAAAAGCTAACTCTCAGCTGTATTCAGTTTCAAACCAAACCAAAAAGTCTTACCTGTTGAATTAAGAAAACAATATACAAAGAACTCGGCTAAGTTCATTGCCAGAACAATGCATGGGCTGCCAACGCAACATCAATGTTTAGTTGGATGGAAACTCAGCATTCCTATTGAATGCGGGATTGAGAGCTAGCAAAGAGGAACAGGTTCATGTGCATGTTGCTGTTAGATTTTACCCTTTGCTACTTAAATTCTCTGGAGTCCGAAGAACCTATGGTTTCTAATGTTAGAAATCGGAGAGGACAAACTCTCTTCTATCAAAAGAAAATAAAAATCCCCATGTGAGCACCTCGTGTGCAGCTGTGTCATCAACAATCAGCATCAGATTTATGCACACCGTATCTTCAGTACAGACCCTAGGAAGCTATCTTAACGAAGATTGTTGCAAATTGCGAGCATTCTGTTGCTAGTTTACACTAACCCCACTCCCATTACACGATAAAATTGCATGATTCCTACGGACACAAATTCCAACCGAAATTTTCCGCAGACAATACTCGTGACCCAAAGGCACTTATACATTGCAGGCACTGGCGGAGCTATGTGGAGATCAAACGGGGTCATGACCCCACCTTTGAAAATTGCAAATTGGTAATTAGTACTAGTATTATACGTACCACTTTGGCCCGGCCCATTAGAATGTAAAGCGAGACTGCAGCTTGCACCACACACGATCAAAACAATCGTTCTCTCATGTATTATTGTCTCCATCGCAGACCCCAAATACTGCATGTCTGCAACCGACGACCGCCCACGGCGATGACGGCGGCATGTCCCCCGGAGTGCCTGGACCTAAAATCCTCAATGTTCTTCTTCACAAATCACAGACGCTATGCTCTTGAAGCCTCACATCGACGTCGGCTGCATGTCCGCCAGACTGCCTGAACCTCAAATCCTCAATGTCCTTCACAAATCACAAGCGCTATGCTACTTGGAGCCGCACGTCGACACCGGCGTGCCTCTGCTCCCTCGGCCTCAATCCCGAGTGCACCCTGGGAATTGACATGTGATGGTAATTTATTCATACAGATTTCCAAAAATTACTTTGGCGTGAGCTGTATTTGTGTGAACAATTTACTGGTCCAATACTATCTCTTATATCTATGACTTCGTTTTTTTCATGCATATTGTGTCTTCTTATATATATTCCCCCCCCCCCTTGTGTTTTGGTCACGCTCCGCCACTGATTGCAGGTAATAGCGAGTAAAACAGAACGTGTAGCCAATGCGAAACAAAACAAATCAAAACGAAAGCCCCTACAATCAGGGGAGAGGGGAGGGGATTGGGGAATCAAAATCTCACTGGTCGGCGAGGTAGAGGAGGAAGTCGTGGTCGGCGGCGTACTCGCACCGGAACGCCTCGCACCTCCCCGCGCTGCGGCGGACGGCGGCCTGCGCCATCCCGGGGAAGTTGAGCTCGTGCTCGAGGTCGGCGTGGCCTAGCATGTTGATGCGGCGCCACAGCTCGTGCTCGTCGCGGGCGGCGCCGCGCCAGGAGCGGCACACCTGGCCGGGCCCCATCAGGATGTCGACGTGGTCGAGCTTGTGGAGGACGGCCGAGATCGCGCCCAGCGGCAGCTCCGCCCAGTTCCTCGTCTCCGTCTCATCCGCGGCCGCCGGCGCCGTCGGCGCATTGCGGCCGCGTCGTCCGCGCCGCCCGCCTCGACGGCGGCGGGACGAGGAGGATGAGGCATCGGGGAGGGTTAGGGTTCGGGGAAGGAAGACGCGGGAATGGTGCGCCGTTTGGGGGTGGTGGTGAGGAAGGTGGCAGCAGGTGAGTGTGGAAGACTCGGGTCAAGTGAACGTGGGGCAATATTTGACGGACATGGCCAGGCAGCGCATGGAAACTGGATGGACTACTAGAGCACATCCATCATATTTAGAGCATCTCCGGCCGTTGCGCCCCCAAGACGCGCCGAAAACCGCTGCCTGAGGGCGAGCCGACGCTAGTTTCGGCTTGGGTGCCAATGCGTTACCAGTCACCGCCCCCCCAGGTCGCCCCCAGGCACCGATACCGGCCCAGTTTCGGCGCTTTCAACCCATTTTCGACGCTTTCAGCCCATTTCCGACGCAAAACGGCACATGCTCAACGTTCTCATAGATAGTTCACATAGATAGATAGATAGATAGATAGATAGATAGATAGTTCACATAATCTTAATCCTACGAACTACTACTACTAGTCATTCTCCGACTCGGACTCTGCACCGGTGATGTCCTCCTCCGACGTCTCAACGTAGGCGTCAAGGAACCGCTCGTCGATGGAGCCCCAGGAGGACGCATCTCCTAACTCGATGTTGAACTTAGCGACCGCCTTCCGCGCTCGCTTGTCCTCGCGATAAGCCGCTCGCTCCTTCCTCCTCTTCTTCCTCTCCGCCCTCTTCTCGGCCAAGAACTGGTGCTCGTTGATGATGTCTAGCGGGAAGTTTTGGCGCCACGTCGCCATGGAGGAAGCAGCGAGCGGCGGAGGAAGCGGTGAAGCGCGCGTGGCAGTGTGGAGAGTGCGGGGGCGATGTGCTGCGGTGTGGCGTTCACCGGCGAGGTGGGCGGCTTTTATAGCCGGAGCTCGGGCGGCGAGAGGCGCATGCCAGGCGACGCGTGGCGGGCGCCCGTGGCGCCGGGCGACGCGACGGTTCGCTACGCGGCATCAATGGGCAGGCTGACCGGCGCTGCATCTCGGCAGCGCGGGGCATCAATGCAGGCGACGGCACGACAGTGCGGCAGCTTTGGCATTGATTCCTGCGGGAACCGAGGCGATGAGGACGACGAAGCAGCGCGTCGCTGACAGGGCGGGCCCATCACATTCGCGCCAAAAACGCCCCGTCCGGCGCCCCAGGCGACCCCCAGCGCCCCGGGTTCGGGTTGGGTCCGCCGGCGCCAGTTTCGGCCCAATCCGGCGATTTTCGGCGTCCTGGGGGCGCGACTGGGCCATTTTTTCTACGCTGGCGCCGAAAAAGTGGCCTGGAGGGCATGTTTGGGGCGCGGCTGGAGATGCTCTTAGAAATTTGATGTGATATGTTATCTTAGCTTATAAAAAAGAACGGAATCGGTAAGTGCCGAACGTGTCATATTCTCTGCTCTTGCCCCGAACGTTATCGATGTTCACCGCGGTTACGAATCACATCGAACATGAAACAAGCCACATCATCATTTTCTTTTGTTCGGAATGTGTGACACCCCGAAACCGGTGCGCCAGGTGTCAGCCAGTTTTTCGTTGCCGTTGTCATGTCATCTGCTTGCGTGTTGCATCTTTGCCTCATCATCATGTGCATTGCATCATCATGTTTTCAAACTTGCATCCGGCGAACCCCCTCGTCCTTTCGGTTGTCCGTTCTGAGCCCACACACACTTGCATGCGCCCGCGGCACCTCCGAATATTTATTTTATGAGTGGCCGGAAATGTTCTCGGAATGGGATGAAACTTGGCGTGCGGTCTTATTATAGCATAGGTGGACCGCCTGTCAAATTTCGTCGCATTCGGAGTTCGTTTGATAGCCCAATGGATAAATATACGACACTATATCCGGTTAAATCGTCAGACGTTTTCGGTCTCCGAAAACCCCCGCGGGCCTCTCTCTCTCTTCTCTCCTCTCAGCCTGAAGCCCCTCTAACACAGCCCACTACCACCGTCTAGGCCCAGCCTACTCCCCTTCCGCTCCGGACCGTCAGATCGCGATCCGAGCATCCGGGACGGCCTCAAAACCCCTCCAAACCCTATCCCTAACCCCCCTTTCCTATTTAAGAACCTTCCCCGACCATCTCCCCTCCGTTTCCGGCCACCTCCTCGCCGGAGTCAACCGCCTCACCGACGGACACGTCCGGGTGGGCACGGACACGTCCGACCCCCCCACCCCCCGGGCCCGCACGTCAGCCTCTTCGCACCGGACAGTGTCCGCCCCTGAGGTCGTTTTCTTCTCTAAGTCCCTGTTTAGTGTAATTGGGTTGCATACTTTGAGTGCATGTAACTTTTTGTGTGATTGTCCAATTTGAGCATATAATATGTCAAAATGTTCGTTGTGGTATGCTCTTCATATTGTTGTATTGTGGCATGCTTGTTTGAGTTCATCTTGATGACCTAATCATCGTTGCAAAAGTGCTATATGTTTAAAACTGTTGAAAAACTATTGTTATATTAGCATGTTTGTGATGTGATAACTTTGTGCATGTTGGTCCAAATGGAGTGTGTGATATGTCAAATTGTTCATTGTGAAGTGCTCTACATGATGGTTGATGTAGCATACATGTTAGGTGCCATATTGCCATGTTTATCTCTGTTGCAAAAGTGCATGTGGCTGTTAAGTGCTGAAACTTGTTATGAGATGCTGATTTGTCTTGTTCATAGCTATTGGTGTGTTTGTCTTTTATGCCACATGTCAACATGTTTTAGAAGCACAATCATGCCTTCTTTGCTGTGGTGCAATCCACTTTCCATGATATGCCTTGAGGTGTTTGCAACAAGCTTGTAAAGTAGCCTAATCGCTGTTGTTATTTTTTGAGACTTGTTGAAAACTGCTAAGTCTGAAAACTGTTAAACCTGATGCCATGTTTGCTTGATGCCCCACTCAAATCCATGCTTGTTTTGGGTTGCCCAATGATCATGTCTTGTTGTCCATGTTATGCTCTATCCATCCCTGTCCTTCTTTGCATATATAGCATGCTGTAGCTTATTTATTTCCTGCTCTCAAGTTGCTATAAATGTACCTGTCAGACTGTTATCAGCATGATCAATTTGGTGAAGCTTGTTGTTATTGATCCATGCCTCCCATGAAGTTGTTCCAATGGAGTTGTTTGATGTATGCTATGTCTATTACATGTCCATGGTCTTTATATACTTAGTAGAGTTGATATGCTTGTTGTTTTGTGCCTCCGAAGGCAGCATCGTGATGATGTTTTTGCCTTCCCAGTCTTTGGCTAAGTCTGAGAAATCTGTAAACTTATTGAATCTTGCCATGCTTGTTTAATTGTGTTCCAGCAAGTTTTTGGGTGTGCTCTAAGTTCATGCTTGTTAAGTGTCATGTCTATTTCACATCCATGCCTTTTGTTATCATGTTTGGGTGCCGTAGCATATATATACCTTGCTCCAAAGTTGCTATGTTGCTGTTTTTGGACAGCTTGTTGTTATATCTTGTTTCATGTGTATGTGTTGAACCGTTGCTCCGTTTTGAGCGTGTCCTATATGAAACTTGTGTGTTTTTGCATGTAGAAGCATAATATCATGTTGTTTACATGTTTGGAGTGTGTTTGCTTGTTGTTTGGATGCATCTTGCATATTTGTCATGCTTGTCTTGTTTTGCTCATATCTTCTAGGCCGTAGCTCCGAATTAAATGAACTTGATATGTAACTTGACTAGAATTTCGAGTAGATCATCATGGTGCATGTTAACTTGCTGTTTAACAACTTGAACTTAATGTTTGTTCAGATCTGGACCAATTTCGACGTGCATATGAGGACTTACCAGAATGGTTATATGTGGTTTTCGGCCTCATCTAAAATTGTTTGTTTGTGTTGTTCTTGTGTGCTTCATCCCTTGTCATGAATTCCATCATATAGACTTGTCTTACATCATACTTGGTTGAGCATCTTGTCATGTTCTTGAGTGGTGTGTTTACCATGTTGTGTGCTTCTTCTCGCTAGTTCATTATACGTTGCGTTCGTGAGGATTCGTTCGACTTCACTTGGTTCGACTCCGTGGCTTCTTCTTCGTCTTCTTCATGGACTCGTTCTTCTTCCTTGCGGGATCTCAGGTAAGATGACCATCACCTTGGATACCTTTACTATCATTGACATGCTAGTTATCTTGATGCTATCGTTATATGTCGCGCTACCTATCTTTTATTATCAGCCCCTCTCCTTGTTGCCATGAAACCTCTAACCTTTGACACCTTCCCAGCAAAACCGTTGTTTGGCTATGTTACTTGCTCGCTCAGCCCCTCTTATAGTGTTGTTAGTTGTAGGTGAAGATGAAGATTGCTCCATGTTTGAACTTGATGTTTTGGGAATATCACAATATATCTACTATATATTAACACACCTATATACTTGGCAATGGGTGGAAGGCTTGGCCTTTTGCTCGGTGTTTTGTTCCACTCATGCCACCTTAGGAGCCGATAAACCGGCGTTATGTTCCTTGATTTTGCGTTCCTAACGCGGTTGGGTATATGGGGACCCCTTGACAGTTCGTCTTTGAATAAAACTCCTCCAGCAAGGCCCAACATTGGTTTTATTTGCAACATAATAAAAACTTAATTAATTAATTGCATAGGGAGTTAGCGCTACCCGAGGATTCTTCTACATACAGGGAGGGGCCAGTGCCGCTGGTGTTGGTCCCAAATAGAGCACTATGCGGGGCCGCCCCTTGGCAACTTGGGGTATCTGGCACCTGTACGCGTCGCTCATCTGGAAGTGGCCTGAGACAAGATACACGCTGCTACTATCAGGGTGTCGGCACGCCGGGAGGTCTTGCTGGACTTGTTTTACCATTGTCGAAATGTCTTGTGCACCGGGATTCCGAGCCTGATCGGATTGTCCCTAAGATAAGGGGTAATATTATTATTATGTCTGCTGATCGTGAGAGCTTGTGATGGGCTAAGTTGGGACACCCCTGCAGGTTTATGATCTTTCGAAAGCCGTGCCCACTGTTATGTGACAGATTGGAATTTGTCCGGTTGTAGAAAACTTGACAGAGGATCCGAAGTAAAATACACGAACCGCGTGAGTAACCGTGACCGTCTCTTTTCACTTTGAGAAGAGAACACGGTGGGGTTATGCTTGACTCGTAGGTAGTTCAGGATCTTTAGCCATCATTACTAGTTTGCGACCGTTTGCGTAGATGCTCATCTTATTCTTGTACTCGTAAGTTAGCCATCATACTTTTGCTTAGCCGCTACTGCAAACTCACCACTTAACCTCTCCATACCCATTAAGCTTTGCTAGTCTTGATACCCATGGTTATGGGATTGCTGAGTCCTCATGGCTCACAGATACTACAACAACAGTTGCAGGTGCAAGTTTCCGATGACTTGACGCGAGAGCGATGTCCTTTTGTTGGAGTTCTTTCTTCTTCTTCTTCGTCAGCCTTGGGTTAGGTTCCTGGTCGGCATCCTGGGATAGCATATGGATGTCGTTGTGTTTTTCATGTTTGCATCCGTAGTCGGATGCCTTGTATTGATGTTGTTGTATTCATGTGATTTGTATGTATTGTTGTATCCCCATGTATTTATGTAATGGTACGATGTAATGATATCCATCTTGCTAAGCGCTTGAGATGCGGTTGTGCCCCAATCATGCATGTGTCATGTGATCGGGATAGAATCGCATCTTGGGCCTGACAGAACGAGAACACCGCACTCTCTCCTCTCCACTGACCCATTCGCTCCCGCTTCCTCTCCCCGCACCCCCATGCATTTCGGCGGCGACCGTGAGACGAAGAGCTCTGCAGCCTTGCGGCGGCGACGGAGAGCGGCAGGTCATGCGGCAGCCGCGCGACTCCACCCGACGACCACCGCATCTGCCGCGCGTCGAGGAATCCCGCAGGTCCCGCAACCGCCTCGGCAGGCCCCTAGCAACGACTGCGGAAGTACGAGGAGCAGGCACCAACGGCGTCGGTTCAAGCACGAGCATGGCAGCGGCCTCGAGTGCGGCGTGAAGCACGACACCGTAGCGGCCTCGAGAGATTTGCGGAAGAGAATGGGTGGGAGAGATGCACTTCTCCGGCGCGCGCCAGCTTCTTCTCCGGTGTGTGCTCTGCCTCTTGCGGGGGCGCTTGCGCAATTGTCTCCGACTGGCGGTTCGACCTCCTCTTCGAAGCCAACGACGCACTGCGAGCCTGTGGTTCACGGGGCTAACCTCCACGTCAAGGAGTTGCTCTCCACGAGCTCCTGCGCCGTCCCGCCATGACTAGGAGGAGAAGCAACATTTGTGCTTGATGTTGGGAGTAGCAACGAAACTGCGCTCTCGGTGAGCCTGTGCGCTGCCATGCCAAGTATTCCTCAAAGTGGAGTTGGAGCGTGGGCTGTGCTTGATGATCGGGAGCAGAAGCGTGGCCACTGGACTGTCACCGGCTTCAGATTTTCCTCGGGTATAAGTTGATGCTTTTCTTCAGTTTTGCCATACAAAAAATGTTAGATGCTATCATCCTAGTTTTTGCCATGCTAAAAGAGTCTACCATGTAGAAAATTGCCATGCCAATCTTCAGATAAATACAAACAGAACAAACTCTTAGATAAATTTGCCATGCTATTTTACAGAACGCACGGACATTTTGCCACCTTGATACATAACTGAATTTTGGGGCAGTAAGTTCAGTTCTAATTTTTGAGTTATCACACTTTTTTGTACACAACTATAATCTTTTTGCCATGGCAAATTTTGGGTCCAAGGTCACATGGCAAATGTAGGGTTGGTCTTATCTAAAAACACGACAAATGTAAAACATGGCAAATTCTGAAATTTCTACACCATGTCAACCTTACTACAAGTACCATGGGAAACTGAATGTTGGAATGAAAGTTGCCATGGGCAGAATTTGCTATGAGTAGTTGCCATAGACAGAATCTCTACGAGTTTTTGACATGGCAAAATTCTATAGTAATTGCCATGGCAAAATTCTATAGTAGTTTCCATGGCCGTATTTACTATGAGTAGTTTGCGATGGACATAATTTGCTATGAGTACTTGCCATGGCAAATTTCTGGAGCAATTGCCACGAGAATTTCTAAAACTTTCTACAACATGGCAAGCTTGCCATCCTTCAAATAGTTTGCCACCATTTTTTTCAAATGTCTTTTTCTCTAACATTGCAAACTTACTACATGGTCCATGGAAAAAATTAGTTTATGGATCATGGCAAGTTTAATTCAAGTACCATGGCAAAATCCTTGTCTTATATATCTAAATAAATAACAATTTTCTTTAAAGCTTTGATGTGGCAAGATTAACTCAAGCCCCATGTTGAAATTACCATGTTTTTATACATCTCTAAAATTGCCATGACAAACGATCACTACAACATGGCAAATTCTAAAATCTTCTAAAATACGACAAACTTTCCAACCTTCAAATATTCTTGCCACGTTTTTCCTCAAATGTATATTTTTTCTCTACATGGGAAAAATAGTTTATGGACCATGTAAAAATTCTTTTGTCTTATCATCGGCAAATTATTTTTTTACATAAATAACATTTTTTTCTTTAAATTTTGACATGGCAAGTTTAACTCGAGTCAAATGTATGAATTGCCATGTTTTTTAGACATCTCTAAAATTGCATTGAAAATAATCACTAAAACTTGGCAAATGATGAAAGTTTTTCTACAACATGTTAAACTTGCCATCCTTCAAATAGTTGGCACTTTAAAAAAATGCCACAAAAAACAATCACTAAAACATGGCAAATTTTGCCATCCATCAAATAGTCGCCACTATTTTTCTTCAAATGTACATTATTTTTTATTTCTCTAACATGGAAAACTTACTACATGGACCACTGCAAAATTTGTTTATGGTCCATGGCAAGTTTAATTCAAGTACCATGGCAAAATCCTTTTGGCTTATCCTTGCCAAATTATTTTTTACATAAGTGACATTTTTTTCTTTAAAGATTTGACATGGAAAGTTTAACTCAAGTCCCAAATCTAAATTGCCATAGTTTTAGACATCCCTAAAATTGCTATGAAAAACGATCACTAAAACATGGCAAATTATGAAAGTTTTTATAAAACATGGCAAACTTGCCATCCTTCAAATAGTTGCCACCATTTTTCTTGAAAAGTATTTTTTAACACGGAAACTTGCTATAAGGGCTATGGCAAAATTAGTTTATGGACCATGGCAAGTTTAATTCGATTACCATTGTAGAATTCTTTTTGGCTTATCATTGTGAAATTATCATCTCTAAAATTTCCATGACAAACGATTACTTAAACATGGCAAATTTATTAAAGTACTATGACAATTTTTAATTTAGTACTTGAGCATGGCAATTTTTTAACTAATCATTGCAAATTTAATTAATCGATTAAGGCGAATGTAGTTTATGCATCATGGTCAATTTGGTAATTGGCCATGCAAAATTTAGTTTTATGTATCATCAGTGAATTTATCTTATTGCACATGGCCAAAATTTCTTCTCATGACAATACTCAGTTTTTTTAACCATGGAAAATTAGTTGAGTCTTTCTTTTTTAACATCGGTTTGTATGTATCATGCTGATTTTACAATCATTTTTTACCATCACGATTTTTTTTGCACCATTGTTTTCTCCACCGTGCCAAACTTATACATTTTTTCATAAATACGTATTTTAGGAACATGGCAAAATTTTCTTTTCTTTTCGCAACATTACAAGATTAGTATTCATGTCGCCATGGGAAAGTTTAGGTTATGTCATGGCAAATTCACTTTTTATACATCATGACATTTTTTTGTATGGACAGTGGCAAATTTTTGTGACCATGACAAATTATTTTTTGATTTTTCTAAAAATTTATTTAAAACAATGGCAAATTTATTTTTTCTAGCATGGCAAGTATATTTTCTGTTGGGCCATGGCAATTTTATATTATTTACATCAGCTATTTTTCTATGATTTTCTAGATTTTTGCGGCATCTTTATTTCTAAAGTTTTTTTATTAGTTTTTTAGGTTTATTTAGAGTGTTTTCTGGGTTTTTTTTCGTGTTTCGTATCTAAATGGGCATGTTTTTATGTCATCTGTGCAACATGCCCATGTTGTCGTCTTTGTTAGGCTTTTTCTGGCGTTCATGATTAGCGATATGTTTCTTGTAGGGATTGGGCTGAGAGGTCCCTGATACGTCTCCAATGTATCTATTATTTTTTATTGTTCCATGCTATTATATTATACTTCTAGGATGTTTTATGGGCTTTATTATACACTTTTATATTATTTTTGGGACTAACCTATTAACCCAGAGCCCAGTGCCAGTTTCTGTTTTTCTCCTATTTTAGGGTTTTACAGAAAAGGAATATCAAACGGAGTCCGATTGACGTGCCAATTTTTGAAGATTTTTTCTGGACTAAAAGAAGCCCCTGAAGTAAAAGAGTTGGGCCAGGAGAGCCACGGGCTGCCCACGAGGGTGGGGGCACGCCCTCCTATCTCGTGGACAGCCCAGAAGCCCCCTGACTTGTGCCCTACGCCAGAAAATCCTATATATAATGAAACCTCCGGAAAATAACCTAGATCGGGAGTTCTTGAGATGGCACGATCTTGATGTATCACGAGCTTTGCTATTATAGTTCGATCTTATGATGCTGCTCCCCCTCTACTCTCTTGTAATGGATTGAGTTTTCCCTTTGAAGTTATCTTATCGGATTGAGTCTTTAAGGATTTGAGAACACTTGATGTATTTCTTGCACGTGCTTATCTGTGGTGACAATGGGATATCATGTGATATACTTTATGTATGTTTTGGTGATCAACTTGCGGGTTCCGTGACCTTGGGAACCTATGCATAGGGGTTGGCACACGTTTTCGTCTTGACTTTCCGGTAGAAACTTTGGGGCACTCTTTGAAGTTCTATGTGTTGGTTGAATAGATGATTCTGAGATTGTGTGATGCATATCGTATAATCATGCCCACGGATACTTGAGGTGACAATGGAGTATCTAGGTGACATTAGGGTTTTGGTTGATTTGTGTCTTAAGGTGTTATTCTAGTACAAACTCTATGATAGATTGAAAGTTACTAGGACTCTTGAATAGATCGATCAGAAAGAATAACTTTTAGGTGGTTTCGTACCCTACCATAATCTCTTCATTTGTTCTCCGCTATTAGTGACTCTGTAGTGACTCTTTGTTGCATGTTGAGGGCTAGTAATATGATCCAATTATGTTATCCTTGTTGAGAGAACTTGCACTAGTGAAAGTATGAACCCTAGGCCTTGTCTACTATCATTGCAACACCATTTATGCTCATGTTTACCTTTAGTTACCTTGCTGTTTTTATATTTTCAGTTTACAAAAACCTATATCTACCATCCATATTGCACTTGTATCACCATCTCTTCGCCGAACTAGTGCGCCTATACAATTTACCATTGTATTGGGTGTGTTGGGGACAAAAGAGATTCTTTGTTATTTGGTTGCAGGGTTGTTTGAGAGACACCATCTTCATCCTACGCCTCCCACAGATTGATAAACCTTAGGTCATCCACTTGAGGGAAATTTGCTACTGTCCTACAAACCTCTGCACTTGGAGGCCCAACAACGTCTATAAGAAGAAGGTTGCGTAGTAGACATCAAGCTCTTTTCTGGCGCCGTTGCCGGGGAGGTGAGTGCTTGAAGGTATATCTTTAGATCTTGCAATCGAATCTTTTAGTTTCTTGTTTTATCACTAGTTTAGTTTATAAAAAAAACTACAAAAAATGGAATTAAGGTTTCCTCATATGCTTCATCTTTTTAATATCTTTCGTGAAAATGATGGGAATGAAAATTGTGCTCAAGTACTAGAAGAAGAATTACATATAATGCTTGGCATAAAATATGTGCATGATGAGCATGATTGCAATGTTGTTAGTATGAATTCTTTGAATACCCATGATGCTAATGATATGCAAAGCCACAAGCTTGGGGATGCTATGTTTGATGAATATGATATTTTTAGTCCCCCAAGTTTTGATGAGCAAATTTATTATGATGAAAGCATGCCTCCTATTTATGATGATTATATTTATGAAAGTGTATTTGGAGAGGTCATGACTTTATTTAGTGATGAATTCACTATTTCGGAAGAGGTTCCAATTGATTATGAGAACAACGTAGCTATCTATGATGATTATTGTGATGACTTGTATGCTATTAAGAATAATGATAACCATGAAACTTGTCATCATGATTTTAGTTTTCAATTGGATTATGCTTCACATGATAGTTATTTTGTTGAGTTTGCTCCCACTACTATGAATGAGAAGAATTTTGCTGATGTGGAGAGTAGTAAAATTTCTATGCAAGTAGATCATGAAAAGAATGCTTTATATGCTGGTTATATGGTTGAGTTCATGCATGATGCTACTGAAAATTATTATGAGAGAGGATCATATGCTTCTACATATTGCAATAATATCAAGTTTCCTCTCCATGTGCTCAAAGTTTTGAAGTTATGCTTGTTTTGCCTTCCTATGCTAGTTGATTATTGTTCCCATAAGTTGTTCGCTCACAAAATCCCTATGCATAGGAAGTGGGTTAGACTTAAATGTGTTAGTCACATTCTTCATGATGCTCCCTTTATGTTTCAATTCTTATCTTTTATGCGAGCATCATTGAAATCATCGTGCCTAGCTAGGGCGTTAAACGATAGCACTTGTTGGGAGGCAACCCAACATTATTTTAGTTTCTTTGTTTTTGCTTATGTTAGGAATAAATATTGCATCTAGCTTCTGTTTAGACGTGGTTTTGTGTTTTATTTAGTGTTTGTGCCAAGTAGAACCTTTGGGAAGACTTGTGTGAAGTTTATATGATCTTGCTGTGAGAAACAGAATCATTAGCGCTCGCTAGAATGGTCATCAGATTTTACTGGAGCGTGCTATTTAGTTGATTCTTTTTGCAGATGATTAATAGACAAATTCCTCACGTTTAAAAATTTAGTTTGCATTTTTTGGAGTTACAGAAGTATGCGAAACCTGGAGATTACTACAGACTGTTCTGTTTTTGACAGATTCCGTTTTTCGTGTGTTGTTTGCTTATTTCAATGCATCTATGAGTAATATTGGGAAGTATGAACCATAGAGAAGTTGGAATATAGTAGGTTTAACACCAATATAAACAAATAATGAATTCATTGCAGTACCTTTGAGTAGTGGTTTGCTTTCTTATACTAACGGAGCTCACGAGATTTTTTGTCTAAATTTTGTGTTGTGAAGTTTTCAAGTTCTGAGTATTGCTTTGATGGACTATGGAACAAAGAGTAGCAAGGGCCTAAGCTTGGGGATGCCCAAGGCACCCCAAGTAAAATTCGAGGACAACCAAAAGCCAAAGCTTGGGGATGCCCCGGGAAGGCATCCCCTCTTTCGTCTTCATCCAGCGGTAACTATACTCGGAGCTATATTTTTATTCACCACATGATATGTGTTTTGCTTGGAGCGTCAACTTATTTTAGTTTCTTTTGCTTGCTGTTTGAATAATATCCCAAGATGTGAAATTCTTAAATGTTAGAGAGTCTTCACATAGTTACATAATTATTCAACTACTCATTGATCTCCACTTATATCCTTCGGAGTAGTTTGTTATTGCTCTAGTGCTTCACTTATATTTTTTAGAGCACGGCGGTGGTTTTATTTTGAAGAAATATATGAACTCTCATGCTTCACTTATATCATTTTGAGAGTCTATTAAAACAGCATGTTAATGTGCTTAGGCTATAAAACTAGTCTTCACATGATAGACATCCAATATCAATGTAGTAAAAACTTTCACACTAAGTGCATTGAATATGATGAGAAGTTGGATGCTTGATAATTGTTTTGAGATATGAGGATAGTGATATTAGAGTCATGCTAGTGGAGTTATTATGAAACTAAGAAATACTTGTGTTAAGGTTAGTGATTCCCGTAGCATGCACGTATGGTGAACCGCTATGTGACGAAGTTAGAGCATGAGGTATTTGTAAAGTGTCAACCTTTGTGTGGAGGTCGGGGGCGCGCGATGGTTAACTCCTACCAACCTCCCCCCTAGGAGCATGCGTTGATTGCTTTGTTTTGATGACTCGTAGATTTTTGCAATAAGTATATGAGTTTTTATGACTAATGTTGAGTCCATGGATTATACGCACTCTCACCCTTCCACCATTGCTAGCCTCTCTTGTATCATGCAACTTTCGCCGATACCATACACCCACTATATATCCTTCCTCAAAACAGCCACCATATATATTCCTCAAAACAGCCACAATACCTACCTATCATGGCATTTCCATAGCCATTCCGAGATATATTGTTGATGTCTACACACGCTTCTACTCTTGTAGACTATGTTGGGCCTCCAAGCGCAGAGGTTTGTAGGACAGCAGCAATTTCCCTCAAGTGGATGACCTAAGGTTTATCGAACTCAGGGAAGTAGAGGTTAAAGATGGTCTCTCTCAAGCAACCCTGCAACTAAGATACAAGAAGTCTCTTGTGTCCCCAACACACCTAATACAACTAGGAGTTGTATAGGTGCACTAGTTCGGCGAAGAGATGGTAAAATATGGATGATAGGAGTGGCAAAGCAAAGTAATATAAATCTGTAATAAAAAGTGCAGCAAGCAAACAAGTGGTAAACATGAGCACAAATGGTATTGCAATGGTGGAAACAAGGCCTAGGGATCATACTTTCACTAGTGGCAACTCCCAACAACATTAACATAATCGAATCACATGATATTTCCCATAAAACATGCAAGGGGGACGCACTCGGAGGTCATTCCTTTGTGGTCAAGAGAGGACGAGAATTATGTAGGGCTACAAAAGCACACCTCAAAGTTCGTAGTTCTCAATCTATGGATTTCCCAATGTCACCGCGGCCATCCAAAGAGAGTACCACAATCACCACAACATATCTAAAGGATAGTCAAAGACAAGCACCAAGAGACTCTCAATCTTCAATCAACACACAAAAAAGGAAATCACTCATGAAAATATTCTTCTAATCCATGTCCAATAGACCGCTGTCACCTTGATCTCGGGAATTATACTAGATAAAGACAAGTGAGTACATCAATCCAATACATAGAGGAAGGGGAAATATCATGGGATCACCCTAGATTAACATAGCCTATGATCACAACGAAGATCACATCATGGGAGAGAGAGATAACCACATAGCTACACGTACAAGCCCTCAGCCCCGGAGGAGACTACTCACGCATGGACATGGTGAGGAGGAGGTTGATGATGGTGTTGATGGAGAGGTGCAGCCCCGCGAGGAGGAGATGGCCGGCGGCCCTAGGGGGCGGCGGCGGCGAGGAGGAGACGGCGGCGGCCCTAGGGGGCAGCGGCTCCTTGGCCCCCCTTCTTCCTTGTGGATGGTGCTGCAATGGTGCTGGTCCTCCCCTCCAAGACGGCGGCTTGGGAGGAGGAAAATTCGTGGCCCTTGGTGACCTAGGTTTCCTCTCTTTATATAGACTCTCGGATTCCCGTCATCAGATTTTGGGCCTCAGTAAAACGGGCTTTTCTCGGCCGTCTGGACTCCGATTTGGACGAATTTTATATCCAGAAGCATCCTCTCGAAATTCCCCACAACTTTCGCAACTAGACTTTTTCCGTTTGACGTCGTCTTCAGGCCGGAACGTGACCATCTTTAAAAAACGTTCTCAGACAGATTTCAGGAAAGTCAGAGTCTGATACGTCCAAAACGTATCTATAATTTCTGCTTGCTCCATGCCTCTTTTGGGTGATATTGCTATGATATTTATACACTTCCATACACTTTTGATCATATTTGGACTAACCTATTAACTTAGTGCACCCCAGTGCCAGTTTCTGTTTTCTGCTGTTTTTGTATTTCAGGTTTTCCCATTACGAGAACTGCCAGAAAAATACCGGAAAAATTATATAAAAAATCAGCATTCCAGAAGCTTCCCAGCTGCCAAAGTACAGCCGGAGGGGGGCCACCAGGGCTCCAGGCGCCCTGGTGGCGCGGGCCCCCCTGGCCGCGCCGGGGGGGGGGG
>LR738711.1:899848352-899870002 GCA_902687465.1 Secale cereale
GGGGGGCGCCTGGGCCCCCCGAGCCTCCGCTGATGCCCCCCTTTGGCATATATTTATATCGCGTCCCGAAACCCTCGAGACGGGAACCCTTTTTCGCGATCTCATCTCTGTTCCGCCGCCGCCGCCGCTTCCAAGATCGGGAGCACCAGGAGAACTCTTCCCGGCACCCTGCCGGAGGGGAGGATCACCACCGGGAGCTTTTCCACCACCATGGACGCCTCCCGGATGAGTTGTGAGTAGTCTCCCTTGGACCATGGGTCCATGACCAGTAGCTATGTGATGTTCTCCTCCCGTTCTTGTGCTTCACTAATTAGTCCTCGTGAGCTGCCCTACATGATCGAGGCACATATGTAATCCTTATGCTGTTGCTATGTTGAGTTTGCTGGGATCCGATGGATTGTGAGATTATGTTCAGATTGTGTTTGAGTAATATATTTGATCTACCTCTTTTATATTTATGTTCGTAAGTAATTCTTGCATGTTCCCCGTTGTTATTTATTGCTTTGGCCAAGTAGTAGGTAGTGACTCCAAGAGGGAACGTTATGCTTGATTGTGGGTTCATGCCCCTCGATGACTAGCTTGAGTGACAGAAACATGAGTCTAGGGGATGTGTTGTTGCCACAAGGGGGAAAACAACGGTGCGTGTGCCCGCGGGTGCAAGGATTGTTTACTTTACGCAAAGTTCTTTTAATGCAGTTGTTTGTTGCTTTGAGTTTACACTATGGATGGGACTCGCAACTTAATACCAGCGAGATGTTCTGGATAGATATCTCAAGGTGGATGATTAGTAGTAGATGCAGATGGATTTCGATCTACTTGCCTTGGCGTACCGCCCATGCTTTGAACCTCTACCTTTCTTGTAACATAGTTAGCATTGGTTTACGCACATAATTCTGTCAATTGCCCAGTTGTAATTCGTTTACCTCACATAGCTGTTTTATCGTCTTTTGGGAGAGAGACATCGGTAGTGAACATCATGGGACCCCGGTCCATATTACCATCATTGATCACATCCACTATTTACTTTACGCTTTTACTTACTATTGCAGCATTACCTATCACTATTATCACTTGCGTTTGATCCTTTGTAAACTATAAGGCCGGAGAGATTGACAACCTCTCTGTACTCGTTGGGAGAAAAGTTATTTGTATCTGTGTGCAGGTCCACGTTGATTGCTAATATATCTGGCGCCGTTAGCAGTTGACACCTTCTTATTGAAACTGGGAGTCATAGGGAAATCGATCCTTGGTATCTTTGCCAAGGGAAAACTTCCGCTACACTGCATCTCAAACCTTCCACTTGGGGTAACCAACGAGGGGCGAGAAGCCATCAAGCAAAGTTTTCTGGCGCCGTTGCCGGGGACTCCACTCTTCAGGATATGGGAGTTGCACGCTATCTCTTACCTTTGATTTTAGAATTGTTAGTTTACCTTTCAGTTTTGCTTTAGTATCTTTTATCGAAAATCACAAAAATAGTTATCTTGCTTGCTTGCTACTATGGGTTCCACCGAGAACACCAAGTTGTGTGACTTCACTAGTCACAACAACGATGACTTTATCTGCACACCTATCACTACACCTGCCACTTCAGCACCTTCATATGAAATTAAACCTGCTTTACTGAACCTAGTTATGAAAGATCAATTCTCCGGTGCTCGAGATGATGCTGCTTTACACTTAAACAATTTTGTTGAACTCTGTGATATGCAAAAGTACCAAGAAATAGATGGTAATATTGTTAAGCTTAAGCTTTTTCCTTTCTCCTTGAGAGGAGGAGCTAAAATTTGGTTTCAGTCTTTGCCTAGAAATAGCATAGATTCATGGGACAAGTGCAAAGATGCTTTTATTGGAAAGTACTATCCACCTGCTAAAATTATCCAACTAAGAAGTAACATAATGAATTTTAAACAATTGGATAATGAACACGTTGCCCAAGCTTGGGAACGTATAAAATCTCTTATCAAGAACTGCCCTACTCACGGTTTGACTACTTGGATGGTTATCCAAACTTTTTATGCAGGCTTGAACTTTACCTCGCGGAACTTGTTAGATTCAGCCGCGGGAGGAACCTTTATGTCCACTACACTTGGTGCTGCCACAAAGCTTCTCGATGAGATGATGACCAATTATTCCCAATGGCACACCGAACGCGCTCCAACAGGTAGGAAGGTAATCTCTGTCGAGGAGATTTCCTCCCTAAATGAAAAGGTTGACTTGATCATGTCTCTACTTTTGAAGCAATCTTCTGTTGATCCTCGTGGTGTTCCTTTAAATTCTTTGATTGCTCAAGAACAAGTAGATGTGAACTTTATCTCTAGAAACAATTTTAATAAAAATGCTTATAGGAGTAACTTTGGTAGCAATCCTAGACCGTTCCCCTCTAATTCTTATGGGAACAACAATGCTTATCCTATTACCAAGAACTCCACTACTGAACTAGAGATTATGCTTAAAGATTTCATCACTACCCAAAAAGCCTTTAATAAGAGTGTAGGAGAAAAACTAAACAAACTAGATGATCTCTCTTTGAAGGTAGACAATTTAGCCAATGAGGTAGAATTGCTTAAAATTAAAACTTCTCGTCTTGAGGAGAGGAAGGTCACTCCTATGAATGCTATTCAAGTGCAAATTAACGAAAATATTAGGATGTTGGCTAAACTAAAAGAGAGATGGGCTAGAGAAAGGGAGGAAGAAGATACAATTAAGAGCCTTCCTACCCACCATACTGTTGCTACTATCCAAGTTGTTGAGGATATCCAAACTCTTAGCACCCAATGCACTCCTGGTCCCAATGGACCTATTAATGGTGATGCTATGACTATAGAAACTACCAAACAAGTGAACCTAAAGGACACCACTACCACCTTACTTGATAGTAGTGACCTTGATTTTGATAATTGCACTCTTACCGAAGTTATTAATTTCCTTCACAAGATGTCTAGAGATCCCCGCACTAGCACGCTTAACCTTGCCTTCACAGAGCATATCACTAATGCTCTCATCAAAGCTAGGGAGGAGAAACTTAGAGTAGAAGCCTCCATACCTAGAAAGCTAGAAGATGGTTGGGATCCTATGATTAAAATTAAGTTGAATAACTTCTCTTGCTATGCTTTATGTGATGTTGGTGCTAGTACCTCTGTTATGCCCAAAAGAATATATGATATGCTTAAATTGAAACCTTTTGATTCTTGTTCTTTTGGTGTTCGTCTCGTTGATTCTTCCATAAAGAAACCTTTGGGGAGGATCGACGATGTTCTTATCATTGTCAATGACAATTACGTTCCCGTTGATTTTACTATTATGGACATTGAATGTGAACCTTCTTGTCCAATTATTTTGGGACGTCCTTTTCTACGCACCGTTGGTGCTATCATTGACATGAAAGAGGGGAATATAAAATTCCAGTTTCCTCTCAAGAAAGGGATGGAACACTTCCCTCGAAAGAAGATTAAGTTACCTTTTGAGTCCGTTACACGGGCTAGCTATTCTTTTACTCTTGATAAGACTTGATCTCTTCGCATTATGCCTAGCTTAAAGGCATAAAATAAAGCGCTTTTGGGAGGCAGCCCACATGAATAAAATTTTGCTTTTGTTGTGTCTTGATATTGTCACTACAGTAGCATCATCATTGTATCTTTACTTTTTAGTTTTGTGCCAAGTGTAGCCTCTGATTGCAAGAAAGTTCAAAAGTTGTGACGTGCTGTCCAGGAAACAGATTCTGTCATTGGATAGAAAAATTCGTATAAAATCACCAGATCATCTTTTTGGTCCGAATTTTTTTGACAGCGTGCTCTATACAATTGTCTTTCGTGCATCTGTCTTGAGTTTTTATATTAGAGTTGCAGAAGTGCCCCGAAAAAATCATTTACTACCTGCTGTTCTGTTTTTCACAGATTCTGTCCTGTTTTGTCTTTCCTTCATTTTGCAAACCTAGAGCTTGCTTTTTCTTTGCAAAAACGTTTTGGCAATCTTGAGAAACAGTAGATCTTCAAGAATATCCTTATTTCCAGCAAGGAACAATTATTTTATTAAGGGTACTAACCTCGCTAATCAAATTATGATGAGTTATGTATGAAGGGAGTTTTCAAGTGTGCGTGGGAAGATGATAAAAAGATTCAGGAGTGTCAAACGCTCAAGCTTGGGGATGCCCCCGTGCACCCCCAAGAAATATTCAAGGAGACTCAAGCGTCTAAGCTTGGGGATGCCCCCGTGCATCCCCTTCTCCATCAACATTATCAGTTCGTCTTTCGTTCCACTATATTTTTATCACTTCATGTGTTATGTGCTATGCTTGGAGCGTCTTGCTTTTAGTTTTCATTTTTAGTTTTCTTTAGCTTTTCATAACGAGTCGGAACTCACCTTTCTTTATGTGGGAGAGAAACACGCTCCACTTCTACCTAGAACATAACATAGAATTTTCATGTCTATCTTTGCTATGTGTGTTCTTTGTCTTTCAATAGCTACTATCATGCTTAGCTTTTAGTTTTCATGCTTATCTTTTTAAAGAGCTTTTGTTTAGTTGGTTGCTTGAACTCTCTTTAATTATCATGATTATCTTATTAAGAGAGTTTGCTTCCGTTGCATTGGTTGGTATGTCTATGATAAAGATGCTACGTGCATAATGGTGCTTAGTAGTTCATGTTTTCTTATGGTTAGTCTCAAATAGCTGGAGGGTTTCCAATGTGTTATTGGAGTACCAACATGATTTGTTTGCCTATGATGTGGTATGGTTTAGTATTATCTTCCTTCAAGAATTTATTTTGATTGACTTGGCGTATGCTCACGCATATTTAAGACTGTAAAGAAAGTCTGCAAGCCTTGATGATCTTTTATTTCTGAGTAGCGATATAACTACCATGCCTAATTCAATGTTGCTTTGTCGCTCTGCATCATTATGACCGTCATTGCTCTCTTAGTTGGTCGCTCCCAGTCTTTTGCTAACCTCCACCTGTACTAAGCGGACTGACTGCTTGTGCATCCAAATTCCTTTAAACCAGTTATGCCATATGAGTCCACCATACCTTCCTACATGGTATTTACCTGCCATCCCTAACGGAGACTTTCATGTACCATCTCGAAATTATTCAAAGAAAAAGAAAAAAATGCATTCCTATTTTGTGCCTCTATTTTAAGTCCATGAGGAAGTAGTAGTTAATTCATGATCTTTTTAAGTTGGACAAGCTTCACCCCGGGATTGCATGTATAATGTGCAAACCCATAACACGAGAAGGAACTGGCATTGAGTGCGCCCGGCTCAAAATTAATATAACAAATAAACCCTCCTTCACGCTTTGTTCATGAGAAATCAGAAAACTTTGGCAGTGATAAACAAAGGAGATTAAGAGGATGTGATCGTCCTCATTCGGGAGTCGTTCCTCGAAACTTGTCCCTCTCAAGAAGTGATTGAGTTATCTGCTAGCATTCATTGACGAAACATGCATGATCTAAGAAGAAAATAATAATTATTACCTCTGTTTTTAAAACCAAGAGCTCTGGTACATGCTTTGTCTTTGTTTCCGACTACGGGTTTTCAACCTTGCCAACAAAAGCCACAGTTCGAGAGTCTCCACCTTCTTTTAAAGCACCAACTACTGAGAGCATGATTGTCATTCTGAGTGTAATGTGCATTGTCCCAAAGTAGCATTGTATTTTGCATGATTATGATATCATTTATTTTGAAATCATTGTATCTAGTCATCACTTAAACCTTGGAGGTGCCCCTGCATTTATGTTTTGCTTCACTAAAGGGGGCAAGCGAGATATCACTTTATCATATTTGCACACCATGCTCATTACAAATCTATTTGATGTTTCAATACCATATTGTAAAACTTTCAGTTCTTTGTGATTTTCTCATTAGGCAACTTAATTACTACAGATTCATTGTCTCAGTAAGCTTTTGTCATATGACTATGAAAAATCCTTATATGGTTAATAGCATGTCACCATAGAAATTATTCTTGTTATCATTTACCTACTCGAGGACGAGCAGGAATTAAGCTTGGGGATGTTGATACGTCCAAAACGTATCTATAATTTCTGCTTGCTCCATGCCTCTTTGGGGTGATATTGCTATGACATTTATACACTTCCATACACTTTTGATCATATGTGGACTAACCTATTAACTTAGTGCACCCCAGTGCCAGTTTCTGTTTTCTGCTGTTTTTGTATTTCAGGTTCTCCCATTACGAGAACTGCCAGAAAAATCCCGGAAAAATTATATAAAAAATCAGCGTTCCAGAAGCTTCCCAGTTGCCAAAGTACAGCCGGAGGGGGGCCACCAGGGCTCCAGGCGCCCTGGTGGCGCGGGCCCCCCTGGCCGCGCCGGGGGGCGCCTGGGCCCCCCGAGCCTCCGCTGATGCCCCCCTTTGGCATATATTTATATCGCGTCCCGAAATCCTCGAGACGGGAACCCTTTTTCGCAATCTCATCTCTGTTCCGCCGCCGCCACCGCTTCCAAGATCGGGAGCACCAGGAGAACTCTTCCCGGCACCCTGCCGGAGGGGAGGATCACCACCGGGAGCTTCTCCACCACCATGGACGCCTCCCGGATGAGTTGTGAGTAGTCTCCCTTGGACCATGGGTCCATGACCAGTAGCTATGTGATGTTCTCCTCCCGTTCTTGTGCTTCACTAATTAGTCCTCGTGAGCTGCCCTACATGATCGAGGCACATATGTAATCCTTATGCTGTTGCTATGTTGAGTTTGCTGGGATCCGATGGATTGTGAGATTATGTTCAGATTGTGTTTGAGTAATATAGTTGATCTACCTCTTTTATATTTATGTTCGTAAGTAATTCTTGCATGTTCCCCGTTGTTATTTATTGCTTTGGCCAAGTAGTAGGTAGTGACTCCAAGAGGGAACGTTATGCTTGATTGTGGGTTCATGCCCCTCGATGACTAGCTTGAGTGACAGAAACATGAGTCTAGGGGATGTGTTGTTGCCACAAGGGGGAAAACAACGGTGCTTGTGCCCGTGGGTGCAAGGATTGTTTACTTTACGCAAAGTTCTTTTAATGCAGTTGTCTGTTGCTTTGAGTTTACACTATGGGTGGGACTCGCAACTTAATACCAGCGAGATGTTCTGGATAGATATCTCAAGGTGGATGATTAGTAGTAGATGCAGATGGATTTCGGTCTACTTGCCTTGGCGTACCGCCCATGCTTTGAACCTCTACCTTTCTTGTAACATAGTTAGCATTGGTTTGCGCACATAATTCTGTCAATTGCCCAGCTGTAATTCATTTACCTCACATAGCTGTTTTATCGTCTTTTGGGAGAGAGACATCACTAGTGAACATCATGGGACCCCGGTCCATATTACCATCATTGATCACATCCGCTATTTACTTTCCGCTTTTTACTTACTATTGCAGCAATACCTATCACTATTATCACTTGCGTTTGATCCTTTGTAAACGACAAGGCCGGAGGGATTGACAACCTCTCTGTACTCGTTGGGAGCAAAGTTATTTGTATCTGTGTGCAGGTCCACGTTGATTGCTAATATCTGGCGCCGTTAGCAGTTGACACCTTCTTGTTGAAACTGGGAGTCTCAGGGGAAATCGATCCTTGGTATCTTTGCCAAGGGAAAACTTCCGCTACACTGCATCTCAAACCTTCCACTTGGGGTAACCAACGAGGGGCGAGAAGCCATCAAGCAAAGTTTTCTGGCGCCGTTGCCGGGGACTCCACTCTTCAGGATAGGGGAGTTGCACGCTATCTTTTACCTTTGCTTTTTAGTTTTGTTAGTTTACCTTTCAGTTTTTGCTTTAGTATCTTTTATCGAAAATCACAAAAAATAGTTATCTTGCTTGCTTGCTGCTATGGGTTCCACCGAGAACACCAAGTTGTGTGACTTCACTAGTCATAACAACGATGACTTTATCTGCACACCTATCACTACACCTGCCACTTCAGCACCTTCGTATGAAATTAAACCTGCTTTACTGAACTTAGTCATGAAAGATCAATTCTCCGGTGCTGGAGATGATGCTGCTTTACACTTAAACAACTTTGTTGAACTTTGTGATATGCAAAAGTACCATGAATTTGCCCTTGGAGCTCTTCAATTCTTTCTTCAGACGCGGTGATGCTTTTCCACATCTCCTTCATCTCCTTCAGGAAGTAGTTCTTCAGCCCGTTGATGATGTCAAAGTTAGCTTCAACACCACGCTCGATCATCTTCTTGTACTCGAAGACTTCTTGCTCCACTTCTTCCAGCCTGGCCTGGATGCTCCCCTCCTAGATAGGTCCCTTCAGATCTTCTTGATGAAGGACACCGTCCTCCATCCGAACAACCTGAGGGTGCTTCTTCACCTCAGCGAGGTAAGGGTTGATGACGTTGACGACGAACTTGTCCTTGGGGGAACTTGGAGAAGCCATGGCACCTAGATTCAGCTGAAAGATTCCCTGGCAGAAACAGAACGAAAAGAAAACACATGCAATCGCAAGATACGTTGCCGGAACAATCCGGGCAAATATATAGCAAAAATTTATGCACAGAAAGGAAGGTAACAGGCTAAAGCGGGGTCGGAGACGGACCCCCTGGCGATACGTCCAAAACGTATCTATAATTTCTGCTTGCTCCATGCCTCTTTTGGGTGATATTGCTATGATATTTATATACTTCCATAGACTTTTGATCATATTTGGACTAACCTATTAACTCAGTGCACCCCAGTGCCAGTTTCTGTTTTCTGCTGTTTTTGTATTTCAGGTTTTCCCATTACGAGAACTGCCAGAAAAATCCCGGAAAATCATATAAAAAATCAGCGTTCCAGAAGCTTCCCGGCACCCGAAGTACAGCCGGAGGGGGGCCACCAGGGCTCCAGGCGCCCTGGTGGCGCGGCCCCCCTCCTGGCCGCGCCGGGGGGGCGCCTGGGCCCCCCAGGCCTCGTCTGATGCCCCCCTTTGGCATATATTTATATCGTGTCCCGAAACCCTCGAGACGGGAACCCTTTTTCGCGATCTCATCTCTGTTCCGCCGCCGCCGCGCTTCCAAGATCGGGAGCACCAGGAGAACTCTTCCCGGCACCCTGCCGGAGGGGAGGATCATCACCGGGAGCTTCTCCACCACCATGGACGCCTCCCGGATGAGTTGTGAGTAGTCTCCCTTGGACCATGGGTCCATGACCAGTAGCTATATGATGTTCTCCTCCTGTTCTTGTGCTTCACTAATTAGTCCTCGTGAGCTGCCCTACATGATCGAGGCACATATGTAATCCTTATGCTGTTGCTATGATGAGTTTGCTGGGATCCGATGGATTGTGAGATTATGTTCAGATTGTGTTTGAGTAATATATTTGATTCACCTCTTTTATATTTATGTTCGTAAGTAATTCTTGCATGTTCTCCGTTGTTATTTATTGCTTTGGCCAAGTGGTAGGTAGTGACTCCAAGAGGGAACGTTATGCTTGATTGTGGGTTCATGCCCCTCGATGACTAGCTTGAGTGACAGAAACATGAGTCTAGGGGATGTGCTGTTGCCACAAGGGGGAAAACAACGGTGCTTGTGCCCGCGGGTGCAAGGATTGTTTACTTTACGCAAAGTTCTTTTAATGCAGTTGTCTGTTGCTTTGAGTTTACACTATGGGTGGGACTCGCAACTTAATACCACCGAGATGTTCTGGATAGATATCTCAAGGTGGATGATTAGTAGTAGATGCAGATGGATTTCGGTCTACTTGCCTTGGCGTACCGCCCATGCTTTGAACCTCTACCTTTCTTGTAACATAGTTAGCATTGGTTTGCGCACATAATTCTGTCAATTGCCCAGCTGTAATTCGTTTACCTCACATAGCTGTTTTATCGTCTTTTGGGAGAGAGACATCACTAGTGAACATCATGGGACCCCGGTCCATATTACCATCATTGATCACATCCACTATTTACTTTACGCTTTTACTTACTATTGCAGCATTACCTATCACTATTATCACTTGCGTTTGATCCTTTGTAAACTACAAGGCCGGAGAGATTGACAACCTCTCTGTACTCGTTGGGAGCAAAGTTATTTGTATCTGTGTGCAGGTCCACGTTGATTGCTAATATATCTGGTGCCGTTAGCAGTTGACACCTTCTTGATGAAACTGGGAGTCTCAGGGAAATCGATCCTTGGTATCTTTGCCAAGGGAAAACTTCCGCTACACTGCATCTCAAACCTTCCACTTGGGGTAACCAACGAGGGGCGAGAAGCCATCAGAGTCCTACTCCAATACGACTCCTTTTGCGTTTTTGTCAATTTCCAAGTAATTCCTACACAATAAAGTGTAAAACAAGAACATTGTGCACTTTTGCAACCATTAGTAGGTTAGTCCAAATATGATCAAAAGTGTATGGAAGTGCATAAATATCATAGCAATACCACACAAAAGAGGCATGGAGCAAGCAGAAATTATAGATACGTTTTGGACGTATCAACATCCCCAAGCTTAATTCCCGCTCGTCCTCGAGTAGGTAAATGATAACAAGCATAATTTCTGTGGTGACATGCTATTAACCATATAAGAACTTTTCACAGTCACATGACAAATGCTTACTGAGATAATGAATCTGTAGTAATTAAGTTGCCTCATGAGAATATCACAAAGAACTGAATGTTTTACAATATGATACTCAAACACTCAATAGATTTGTAGTGAGCATGGTGTGCAAACATGACAAAATGATACCTCGCTTGCCCCCTTTAGTGAAGCAAAACATAAATGCAGGGGCGCCTCCAAGGTTTAAGTGACGACTAGATACAATGATTTCAGAATAAATGATATCATAATCATGCAAAAGACAATGGTACTTTGGGACAATGCACATTACACTCAGAATGACAATCATGCTCTCAATAGTTGGTGCTTTAAAGAAAGAAGGTGGAGACTCTCGAACCGTGGCTTTTGATGGCAAGGTTGAAAAACCGTGGTTGGAAACAAAAACTAAACATGTACCAGAGCTCTTGGTTTTTAAAAACAGAGGTAAAAATTATTTTTTAGAATATGCATATTTCGTCAACGAATGCTAGCAGCTAACTTAATTACTTCTCGAGCTGGACAAGTTTCGAGGAACGGCTCCCGCACGAGGACGATCACATCCTCTTAATCTCCTTTGTTTATCACTGCCAAAGTTTTCTGATTTCTCATGAACAAAGCGTGAAGGAGGGTTTGTTTGTTGTATATTTTTTAATGAGCCGGGCGTACTCTATGCCAGTTCCTTCTCGTATTAGGGGTTTGCACATTAGACATGCAATCCCGGGGTGAAGCTTGTCCAACTTAAAAAGATCATGAATTAACTACTACTTTCTCATGAGCTAAAACAGAGGCACAAAATAGAAATGCTTTTTTGAATAATTTCGAGATGGTACATGAAAGTCTTCGTTAGGAATGGCAGGTAAATACCATGTATAGGAAGGTATGGTGGACTCATATGGCATAACTGGTTTAAAGGATTTTGGATGCACAAGCAGTCAGTCCGCTTAGTACAGGCGAAGGTTAGCAAAAGACTGGGAGCGACCAACTAAGAGAGCAATGACGGTCATAATCATGCAGAGCGACAAAGCAACATTGAATCGGGCATGGAAGTTATATCGCTACTCAGAAATTAAAGATCATCAAGGCTTGATAGACTTTCTTTACAGTCTTAAATATGCGTGAGCATATGCCAAGTCAATCAAAATAAATTCTTGGAGGAAGATATCACTAAACCATACCACATCATAGGCAAACAAATCATGTTGGTACTTCAATAACACATTAAGAACCCCCCAGCTATTTGAGACTAACCATAAGAAAACATGAACTACTAAGCACCATTATGCACATAGCATTTTTATCATAGACATATCAACCAGTGCAACAGAAGCCAACTCTCTTAACAAGATAAGCATGATAACTAAAGAGAGTTCCAGCAACCAACTAAACAAAAGCTCTTTAAAAAGTAAAGCATGAAAACTAAGAGCTGAACATGACAGTAGCTATTGAAAGACAAAGAACACACACAGCAAAGATAGACATGAAAATTCTATGTTGTGTTCCAGGTTGAAGTGGAGCGTGTTTCTCTCCCACACAAAGAAAGATGGGTTCCAACTCGTTATGAACAGCAAGCAAAGCTAAAGAAAACTAAAAAGGAAACTAAAAGCAAGACGCTCCAAGCATAGCACATAACACATGAAGTGATAAAAATATAGTGGAACGAAAGACAAACTGATAATTGTTGATGGAGAAGGGGATGCACGGGGGCATCCCCAAGCTTAGACGCTTGAGTCTTCTTGAATATTTCTTGGGGGTGCACGGGGGCATCCCCAAGCTTGAGCGTTTGACACTTCTGAATCTTTTTATCATCTTCCCTCGCACACTTGAAAACTCCCTTCATACATAACTCATCATAATCTGATTAGCGAGGTTAGTACCCTTAATAAAATAATTTTTCCTTGCTGGAAATAAGGATATTCTTGAAGGTCTACTGTTTCTCAAGATTGCCAAAAGGTTTTTGCAAAGAAAAAGCTAGCTCAAGGTTTGCAAAACGAAGGAAAGGCAAAACAGGACAGAATCTGTGAAAGCAGACCAGCAGGTAGTAAATAATTTTTTCGGGGCACTTCTGCAACTCAAATCAAAAAACTCAGAACAGACGCCCGAAAGCCAATTGTATAGAGCACGCTGTCGAAAAAATTCAGACCAAAAAGATGATCTGGTGATTTTATACGAATTTTCTGTCCAAGGACAGAATCTGTTTCCTGGACAGCACGTCACAACTTTTGAACTTTCTTGCAATCGGAGGCTAAACTTGGCACAAAGCTGAAAAATAAAGATACAATGATGTTGCTACAGTAGTAACAAACATCAAGACCAGTAAAAACTGAAAGAACAAACGGAAAGCAAAGATAACAAGGGTTGTCTCCCTAGAGCTCTTTCTTTATAGCCATAAAGATAGGCTTAAAACTTTAATGATGCTTTCGTAGGAATAAGAGTTGAAGAACAAAAGAGAGCATCAAGAAGCAAATACCAAATACATTTAAGCCTAACATGCTTCCTATGCATAGGAATATTGCAATAGAATAATTCATTGAAGCACAAAGCAATAAGCAAAGGAAGACAAAACAAGTGCAGCTTCAAAACTTTCAACATAAAGAGAGGGAACTTAATATTATTGAAATATCTATAAGCATATGTTCCCTTCTCATAATAATTTTCAGTGGGATCACGAATAAACTCAACAATATAAGCATCACATAAAGCATTGTTACCATGATCCACATGCAAAAAGGTACTCTTACTCTCCACATAAGCATCTTTGGGGAGCCCATGGTTAGGACTTTTTAGCATTAACGTTTTCAGTCTCCCCCAAGCTTGAGCTACGCTCTCTCCGTCATGAGGATAGAAATTATAAACATAATTCCTATTCTCATGGACTTCATGAAGAGGATAAAACTTGGAGTAAAAGAGAGACTGGACCTCTTCCCAATCCAGCAGGTGAGAGTCATCTAGTAGCCTATACCATTCCAATGCTTTTCCTTTCAGGGACAAGGCAAATAATTTCCTCATGACTCCATCTCTTGTCAAACCTGAAATCTTAAACAACTCACAAAGTTCTGTAAGTTTCAACAAATGAATACTAGGATTGACTGTCCCATCATAACGATCACTCATAATTATTTCAATTATCTCAAGTGGTATTTTGAACGGGATACATTCAGTAGGTGGAGGAGACTTCTCTACCACGGGTGTGGTAAAGCGGCCTTCCCCAAACAGCGAACTAAGATTGCGGTTTTCCATAAACATAACTAGTGAAATAAAAACAAGAAACAAAAAGATTTAATTGCAAGATCTAAAGATATACCTTCAAGCACTCACCTCCCCGGCAACGGCGCCAGAAATAGCTTGATGTCTACACACACTTCTACTCTTGTAGACTATGTTGGGCCTCCAAGCACAGAAGTTTGAAGGACAGCATCAATTTCCCTCAAGTGGATGACCTAAGGTTTATCGAACTCAGGGAAGTAGAGGTTGAAGATGGTCTCTCTCAAGCAACCCTGCAACTAAGATACAAGAAGTCTCTTGTGTCCCCAACACACCTAATACAACTAGGAGTTGTATAGGTGCACTAGTTCGGCGAAGAGATGGTAAAATATGGATGATAGGAGTGGCAAAGCAAAGTAATATAAATCTGTAATAAAAAGTGCAGCAAGCAAACAAGTGGTAAACGTGAGCACAAATGGTATTGATGGTGGAAACAAGGCCTAGGGATCATACTTTCACTAGTGGCAACTCCCAACAACATTAACATAATCGAATCACATGATATTTCCCATAAAACATGCAAGGGGGACGCACTCGGAGGTCATTCCTTTGTGGTCAAGAGAGGACGAGAATTATGTAGTGCTACAAAAGCACACCTCAAAGTTCGTAGTTCTCAATCTATGGATTTCCCAATGTCACCGCGGCCATCCAAAGAGAGTACCACAGTCATCACAACATATCTAAAGGATAGTCAAAGACAAGCACCAAGAGACTCTCAATCTTCAATCAACACACAAAAAAGGAAATCACTCATGAAAATATTCTTCTAATCCATGTCCAATAGACCGCTGTCACCTTGGTCTCGGGAATTATACTAGATAAAGACAAGTGAGTACATCAATCCAATACATAGAGGAAGGGGAAATGTCATGGGATCACCCTAGATTAACATAGCCTATGATCACAACGAAGATCACATCATGGGAGAGAGAGATAACCACATAGCTACACGTACAAGCCCTCAGCCCGGAGGAGACTACTCACGCATGGACATGGTGAGGAGGAGGTTGATGATGGTGTTGATGGAGAGGTGCAGCCCTGCGAGGAGGAGATGGCCGACGGCCCTAGGGGGCGGCGGCGGCGAGGAGGAGACGACGACGGCCCTGGGGGCGGCGGCGGCCCTAGGGGGCGGCGGCGGCCCTAGGGGGCAGCGGCTCCTTGGCCCCCCTTCTTCCTTGTGGATGGTGCTGCAATAGTGCTGGTCCTCCCCTCCAAGACGGCGGCTTGGGAGGAGGAAAATTCGTGGCCCTTGGTGACCTAGGTTTCCTCTCTTTATATAGACTCTCGGATTCCCGTCATCATATTTTGGGCCTCAGTAAAACGGGCTTTTCTCGGCCGTCCGGACTCCGATTTGGACGAATTTTATATCCAGAAGCATCCTCTCGAAATTCCCCACAACTTTCGCAACTAGACTTTTCCCGTTTGACGTCGTCTTAGGGCCGGAACGTGACCATCTTTAAAAAACGTTCTCAGACAGATTTCAGGAAAGTCAGAGTCCTACTCCAATACGACTCCTTTTGCGTTTTTATCAATTTCCAAATAATTCCTACACAATAAAGTGTAAAACAAGAACATTGTGAACTTTTGCAACCATTAGTAGGTTAGTCCAAATATGATCAAAAGTGTATGGAAGTGCATAAATATAATAGCAATATCACACAAAAGAGGCATGGAGCAAGCAGAAATTATAGATACGTTTTGGACGTATCAATTGCCATGCAACTTTCCACCGTTCCGTTCATATGACACGCATCTTATTGTCATATTTCCATGCATGATCATGTAGTTGACATCGTATTTGTGGCAAAGCCACCATGCATAATTTTTCATACATGTCACTCTTGATTCATTGCACATCCCGGTACACCGCCGGAGGCATTCATGTAGAGTCATACTTTGTTCTAGTATCGAGTTGTAATATCGAGTTGTAAATCAATATAAGCGTGATGATCTTCATTATTAGAGCATTGTCCCGTGTGAGGAAACAAAAAAAAACAAAAAAAAGATAAATGCCAAATGAAAAAAGGAGATGGCCCAAAAAATAGAGAGGGGCTAAAAAAAAAAGAGGAAAGCCCCTCCAAAAAAATGAGAGAAAAGAGAGAAGGGACAATGCTACTATCTTTTTCCACACTTGTGCTTCAAAGTATCACCATGTTCTTCATGATAGAGAGTCTCATGTTTAGTCACTTTTATATACTAGTGGGAATTTTCATTATAGAACTTGGCTTGTATATTCCAATGGCGGGCTTCCTCAAATGCCCTAGGTCTTCGTGAGCAAGCAAGTTGGATGCACACCCACTAGTTTCTTTTGTTGAGCTTTCATACATTTTTAGCTCTAGTGCATCTGTTGCATGTCAATCCCTACTCACTCACATTGATATCTATTGATGGGCATCTCCATAGCCCGTTGATACGCCTAGTTGATGTGAGACTATCTCCTTCCTTTTTGTCTGCTCCACAACCACCTCTCTATTCCACCCATAGTGTTATGTCCATGGCTCACGCTCATGTATTGCGTGAAAGTTGAAAGGTTTGAAAGAATAGAGTATGAAAACAAGTGCTTGGCTGAAATCGGGGTTGTGCATGATATGAATATTTTATGTGATGAAGAGGGAGCATAGCCAGACTATATGATTTTGTAGGGATAACTTTCTTTAGACATAGTATTTTGAGAAGACATGATTGCTTTGTTAGTATGCTTGAAGTATTATTATTTCTTATGTCAATATAGACTTTTGTCTTGAATCTTTCAGATCTGAAAATTCATGCCACAATTAAGAGAATTACATTGAAAATTATGTTGGTTAGCATTCCACATCAAAAATTCTGTTTTTACCATTTACCTACTCGAGGATGAGCAGGAATTAAGCTTGGGGATGCTGATACGTCTCCAACGTATCTATAATTTTTGATTGTTCCATGCTATTATATTATCCTTCTAGGATGTTTTATGGGCTTTATTATACACTTTTATATTATTTTTGGGACTAACCTATTAACCCAGAGCCCAGTGCCAGTTTCTATTTTTCTCCTATTTTAAGGTTTTACAGAAAAGGAATATCAAACGGAGTCCAATTGACGTGCCAAATTTTGATGATTTTTTCTGGACCAAAATAAGCCCCCGAAGTAAAAGAGTTGGGCCAGGAGAGCTGCCCACGAGGGTGGGGGCGCGCCCTGGGCAGGGGGCGCGCCCTCCTATCTCGTGGACAGCCCAGAAGCCCCATTGACTTGTGCCCTACGCCCAAAAATCATATATATATTGAAACCTCCGAAAAATAACCTAGATTGGGAGTTCCGCCGCCGAAAGCCTCTGGTGCCACCAAAAACCAATCTAGACCCTGTTCCGGCACCCTGCCGGAGGGGGGAACCCTCACCGACGCTCTCCATGACGAGGAGGGAGTAGTCCACCCTCGGGGCTGAGGGTATGTACCAGTAGCTATGTATTTGATCTCTCTCTCTCTCTCTCTCTCTCTCTCTCGTGTTCTTGAGATGGCACGGTCTTGATGTATCGTGAACTTTGCTATTATAGTTGGACCTTATGATGCTTCTCCCCCCTCTACTCTCTTGTAATGGATTGAGTTTTCCCTTTGAAGTTATCTTATCGGACTGAGTCTTTAAGGATTTGAGAACACTTGATGTATGTCTTGCACGTGCTTATCTATGGTGACAATGGGATATCATGTGATCTACTTGATGTATGTTTTGGTGATCAACGTGCGGGTTCCGTGACCTTGGGAACCTATGCATAGTGGTTGGCACACGTTTTCGTCTTGACTTTCCGGTAGAAACTTTGGGGCACTCTTTGAAGTTCTATGTGTTGGTTGAATAGATGATTCTGAGATTGTGTGATGCATATCGTATAATCATGCCCACGGATACTTGAGGTGACAATGGAGTATCTAGGTGACATTAGGGTTTTGGTTGATTTGTGTCTTAAGGTGTTATTCTAGTACGAACTCTATGATAGATTGAACGTTACTACGGAATCTTGAATAGATTGATCAGAAAGAATAACTTTTAGGTGGTTTCGTACCCTACCATAATCTCTTCGTTTGTTCTCCGCTATTAGTGACTTTGGAGTGACTCTTTGTTGCATGTTGAGGGCTAGTAATATGATCCAATTATGTTATCCTTGTTGAGAGAACCTGCGCTAGTGAAAGTATGAACCCTAGGCCTTGTCTACTATCATTGCAACGCCGTTTATGCTCACGTTTACCTTTAGTTACCTTGCTGTTTTTATATTTTCAGTTTACAAAAACCTATATCTACCATCCATATTTGTCAGGCCCAAGATGCGATTCTATCCCGATCACGTGACACTTACGTGATTGGGGCACAACCGCATTTCGGGCGCTTAGCAAGATGGATATCATTACATCGTACCATTACATACATACATAGGGGATACAACAATACATACAAGTCACATGAATACAACATCATCAATACAAGGCACCCGACTACGGATGCAAACATGAAAAGCTCAACGACATCCATCTGCTATCGCAGGCTGCCGACCCAGAACCTAACCCAAGACTGAAGAAGAAGAAGAGGAAAGAACTCCAACACAACGATCATCGCTCTCACGTCAAGACATCGGAAACCTGCACCTGCAACTGTTGTTGTAGTATCTGTGAGCCACGAGGACTCAACAATCCCATAACCATGGGTAACAAGACTATCAAAGTTTAATAGGTAGGAAGAGGTAAAGTGGTGAGGTTGCAGCAGCGACTAAGCAATATATGGTGGCTAACTTACGAGTACAAGAATAAGATGAGCATCTACGCAAACGGTCGCAAACTAGTAGTGATCACTAAAGATCCTGAACTACCTAGGAGTCAAACATAACCCCGCCGTGTTCTCTTCTCAAAGTGAAAAGAGACAATCACGGTTACTCACACAGTTGTGTGTTTTACTTTGGATCCTCTGTCAAGTTTTCTACAACTGGACATTAACAAATTCCAATCTGCCACATAACCGCGGGCACGGCCTTCGAAAGATCATAACCCTGCAGGGGTGTCCCAACTTAGCCCATCACAAGCTCTCATGATCAGCAGAAGTAATAATAATATTATCATCCTTTATCTTAGGGAAGGCCCGATCAGACTCGGAATTCCCGGTGCACAAGACATTTCGACAATGGTAAAACAAGTCCAGCAAGACCTCCTGGCGAGCCGACACTCTGATAGTAGCCGCGCGTATCTCGTCTCAGGACACAACCGGATGGGCGATGCTACAGGTAAAACCAGCCCTCGAGTTTCCTCGAGGTGGCCCTGCAGGACCCCCGTTTGGGACCAACACCATCAGCACTGGCCTCCCCTGCTATGTAGAAAAATACTCGGGGACGCGACCCCCTATGCAATTTAAATAATTAATTAAGTTGTTATTATGAGGCAAATTAAAACCAATGTTGGGCCTTGATGGAGGAGTTCTATTCAAAGACGAAGTGTCAAGGGGTCCCCATATACCCAACCGTGTAAGGAACGCAAAATCAAGGAACATAATGCCGGTTTATCGGCGCCTAAGGTGGCATGAGTGGAACAAAACACCGAGCAAAAGGCCAAGCCTTCCACCCATGCCCAGTATATAGGTGTGTTAATAATAATAATAGATATTGTGATATTTCCAAAGCATCAAGTTCCAACATGGAACAATCTTCATCTTCACCTGCAACTAACAACGCTATAAGATGAGAAAGCGGGTAACATAGGCAAACAATGGTTTTGCTAGGAAGGTGTCAAAAGGTTAGAGGTTTCATGGCAACAAGGAGAGGGCTGACAATAATCATGGGTAGCGCGACATGTAACGATAGCATCGAGACAACTAAGCATGACAATGATAGTAAAGGTATCCAAGGTGATGGTCATCTTGCCTGAGATCCCGCAAGGAAGAAGAACGGATCCATGAAGAAGATGAAGAAGAAGCCTTGAAGACGAATCACGTGTAGACGGACGAATCCTGACGATCGCAACGGAACAAGCACTAACGAGAAGAAGCAAGCAATACGGTAAACACACAACACAAGAACAAGACAAGATGCTCTACCAAGTATGATGCAAGACAATTCTATATATGATGCAAAACATGGCAAGGTAGGAAGCACTCAAAAACAACATCACCCAACAAGTTTAAATGAGGTCGGAATCAACATATAACAAATCCGGTAAGTCCTCGTATGCATAATTTGAAATTAGTCCAGATCTGAACAAGCCTTAAGTTAAAGTTGCTAAACAGCAGGTTAACATGCACCATGATGATCTACACGAAATTCTAGTCAAGTTTCATATAAAGTTTGTTTAATTCGAAGCTACGGTCTAGAAGATATGAGCAAAACAAGTCAAACAAGTCAACGGTGCAAGATGCACCCAAACATCAAGCAAACACACTCCAAACAAGTAAATAACATGATATTATGATTCTACATGCAAAATCACACAAGTGTCATATAGGGCACACTCAAAACGGAGCAACGGGCTAAAAGATACGAGCAAAACAAGTTACAAGGCAAAGTTGAAGTTAACAGCCACATAGCAACTTCGGAGCAATGTAAATATAAGCTACAACACCCAAACATGATAACAAGAAGGATGGATGTGAAATAGACATTATTCTTAACAAGCATGAACTTAGAACACACCAAAAAGCTTGCTGGAACACAATTAACCAAGCATGGCAAGTTGCAATAAAATTATCCAGACTTAGCCAAAATCTGGGAAGGCAAAAACATCATCACGATGCTGCATTCGGAGGCACAAAACAACATGCATATCAACTCTTACAAGCATATAAAGAGCATGGACATGTAGTAGACATATCCTACAGCAAACAACTCCATTGGAGCAACTCCATAGGAGGCACGGATCAATAGCAACAAGCTACACAAAATTGATCATGCTGATAAAATCCCGACAGGTAAAATTTATAGCAACTTGAGAGCAAGAAATAAATAAGCTACAGCAGGTCATATATGCAAAACAAGGCATGAATGGATAGACAATAACATGGACAACAAGACATGATCATTGGCCACTCCAAAACAAGCATGGATTTGAGTGGGGCATCAAGCAAACATAGCAACAGGTCATAACAGATTCCAAACTTAGCAGTTTTTTCACTAAGTATAAAACAGTAACAACAACATGGCATGTTTACAAGCTTGTTTAAGTCACCTCAAGGCATATCATGGAAAGTTAAATGCACCACATCAAAGACCATATGATTGTGCTTCTAAAACATCTAGCCATGTGGCATGAAGACAAACACATCAATAGCAAAGAGCAATTGAAATCAGCATCTCATAACAAGTTTCAGGACTTAACAGCCACATGCACTTTTGCAACAGAGATTAACATGGCAATATGGACTCAAACAAGCATGCTACAACAACCATCATGTAGTACACTTCACAATGAACATTTTGACATATCATATGCTCCGTTTGGATAAACATGCACAAAGTTATCATATCTCAAACATGGCATCAAATTAACAAGTAACAGCAGTTTATAACAAGTAGCACTCTTGCAACAGAGATTAGAGCATCTAGATGAACTCAAACAAGCACGGCACAAGGGAACAAAGTGTAGAGCATAACACCACGATCATTTTGACATATCATACACTCAAATTGGATCTATGCACAAAAAGTTACGGCCACATTAACATGCAACAAAAATACTAATTTCTGGGACTTAGCCATATCACACAGTTTTAAAACGAGCGCATGATAGAAAATGTCGCCCGGGGCGAGGGATAGGGGGAGGCTCACCAAGGTGGGCTCGGCCCAGTTGGAGAGGTGGAGGAGGTAGCTGGGCCGACGGTGGTGGCTGGATCTGTGGCCCACGAGGCCGGCCTTGCGGGGGG
>LR738711.1:899879887-899901521 GCA_902687465.1 Secale cereale
GGCTAGGGTTGGATCTGCGAGAAAAATACGGGGGAGACACCTAATTATAGGTAGAGGGAGCTAGGAGTGTCCAAATGAGGAGCGGTTCGCGGCCACGCGATCGTGATTGAACGGCCAAGAGCATGGAGGAGTTAGAATGGGCTAGGTGGGCTGTGTGAAAGGGGTGCTGGCCAAAAGAGAAAAGGCTTCCGACGGTTAACACGGTTAACCGTTGGGCTATCAAACGAGCTCCGAATGCGATGAAATTTGGCAGACGGCCTGTCTACACTATAATAAGACCACACGCCAAGTTTTAGAATTTTGAAAATTATGAATTCTAAAGAAAAACATGTTCAAGAAATCATAAAATGATCATGGATTCAAAAACAAATATGTAATTAAAAAATATTCACGATTTTGAAATAAATGTTGGGAAAATAAAAAATGTTTGTGTATTCAAATAATTTTCGTAAAATTCAAAAATGTTCACAAAATTGAAAAATTGTTAATGAACTACATAAACTTTCATCAATAAGGAAAAAATTAGTTGATTCAAAAATGTTCTTCAAAACAAAAAATATTTCTGAATTTTAAAATTGTTCCCCAATTTTTTTGAAATATTCATCCATTCAAAAACAATATTCATGGGTTTCAGAAGAAAATCACAATTTTAAAAATAGTTCACAAATTTAGAAAATGTTTGTGAATTTATAAAAATCTTCATAAATTTGAAAAATATTCAGGATTTACAAAGGTCTTTAAAAATTCATAAAACGTTCATGATTTAAAAAATGAAAATAAAATATAATAAAAAATAAAACAAAAAAACTTGAAAAAGAAAAAGAAAACAAACATAAAAAGAAAATGGAAAAAGAGAGAAAATAATGAAATTGGAAAAGGTAGGGAAAAAACCAATTACACCGGAAATAGCTAATTGCTGACTTCTCATCCTTGATCCCTCTTGTATCCAGACAACTCATTAAATTTAACCACAAACAACCGTTGTCAAGGCCAATTCCTTTCTGATCTGTGTGATTTGGCACTGGTGTGTACCAATCTAGAGATATGGCACGAGAGGATCCGCGTGTTATTCCCATTCGCCTTCCCCCGGAGCACCAAGACCACACTACTACGTAGCTTGCTTTGGTGTTTACCTTGCTCTCCCATGTGTTCACTGGATCCCTCTATCTTCCGTTTCTATCTTTGCGACCATCTTAAGGAAACCTTGGAATTCAGTCGCAATCAACAAGATTCAGTTAACTAGTTTCAGTTAACACCCAGGTACCATGACATACATCAAATATTCAATTAACAACTAGGTGCAGTGATAGCAAAGATTCAGTTCAGTTAACAACTTTGTTCAGTGACAAACATCAAGATTCAGTTAACTGCATAAGTTCACAAAAAGATCCAGTTAACGACAAAATTTGCTAGAATTCCAGCAAATCCTTGTTTCCAACTCTGGAACCCTAGAATTCCGCCGACAAAATTTGCTACTAGATAGAGAGAGGCAGCTCACCTAGGCATGGACCGCCACCATTTGACAATGGCTCAACGAATTTTGCTCCGAACGTGGCGATGATGAAATACTCTATGATGGATGAATATGATGTGGCCGTACTCCCTCCGGTCCTTTTTACTTTGCACATTGGATTTGCCGAAAGTCAAACTTTGCTAAGTTTGACCAAGTTTATATTAGAAATTATTAGCATCTATAATATCTAATAAATATAATATGAAAATATATTTCGAGATGAATCTAATGATATTGGTGTTGTTATGTGAATGCCAATAATTTTTTAATATAAACTTGGTCAAAGTTGAATGAGATTGACTTCAGACAAACCTAATATGCAGAGTAAAAAGGACTGGAGGGAGTACAATCTTCCTACTTACCGCGGGCACCCTTGCCATGCTGGCCAGCCAAGGTGACTGGCTCTGTTCACACACCTTGCCCCCACCACTCCCTTGCCGATGGATCCAGATCCGCCACTGCCGCCATGCCCACGAGGGAGAGGAGAGTGATAGAGGACGAGGGATGTGAGTGAGGGCCGACCCAGTTGCTTCAGACGGACCCGTTAATGGTGCACCGTCACCGTTGTCGGCTCGCGAGTGATCGACCACGTCAAAACGCGCTCATAAAACGGTTAAGTGTTTTTGCCACTGTCATTTTTTCGGTGCGGTAAAGTGTCATGTTTTATAAAGTGGTGGTTTTCAGAGAGCCGTGACATGAAAGTGGTGGTTATGTGCATTTTACTCAGGAAAGCAAGGTAAGTTTTGCTTTATGTAAGGTTTTGGTAAGATTTAACTTGATTTGGGTATGGGTAGGGGAAGGCAAGGGGGTTTTGATTTAGCTAGGTTTTGGTAATATTTGATTTGATTGAGTTAATGCAGGATGTGGTAGAGGGGCGTGGGGAGGGGGGATGGAGGTGAAGGCAAACGTACATCGATCAACTCCCCTTGAATAGTAGATATTAATGGTAGTTCATTTTGTGCATCCATGAAGACCTTCACAACACACAGCTAGATGTACTTTGCATTATGAACTAGCCATACATTGTTGCCTCAATAAAGTTACAACTCAATGTCATCAACTATGATGTAACTTAATATGGGTGTATCCTCAATGTACCTGACCATCATGCCTTTGCAAGGGATATGGCCAACATAGCATAAGGGCCTAACAAGTTGACCTCCGGGCTCTAGTGACGCTCCGCAGCCCTCACGAATTCATACATGACATCTCCAAAATGTTGGACTAATATCGGCTCACATAAAGCTCTCAAGAGATTAACAAACTTGCTTGGGGTGCTGAGAGCATTGTTCATATCGGTTGTAGGGTCATGCACCTGCATCTCCATGATCGAAAAAGAGCCCTCTTCTTGGATGATCTCTCTCACCTCTTTACTAGAAGGTTCATACACTAGAACATAAAAAGAATCGAACTTTTTTTTTCTCGATCACACCCTATTAAGAATACCATAAAAACACGAGGTCAAATGTTTGCGCTCGATTGCAAAAGATAAAATGATGTATAATAATATATAAAGCAATATACCTCTGAGACCATGACACTTAAAATCTGAGATATAGTTCTCGAAAGATAAGAGAATTTGATGGCGGTTATATCAGAACGCCTCCCTACCAAGGAAACAACCATTCGACCTTTTGAGACCAATTCTTTGGCTCCAAGCTCCAGGAAATTTGTGAAATCTTTCCTAAACTGTTTTGCATAAGCCTCAAGCACTATACAGTGTCTTTGACGCCTAGCATCCTTGTCCACGTCGTATGCCGGGATGTGATTCTTGAATAAATCTTCAGGAGCCTGCATAGATGTTTTTTGGCTTACAACGTCGACTAGTAGTGTAATGGATTGATCGAGCAAGCAATATCAGACTCAAACCTTTGAGAGCCAATGCAAACTGTTCGAAGAGCAGACAAGATGCAAAGAGTCACTAGTATAGAGGCGCTCGTAAAATGACCCGGTGTGATACCAGTCACGACGACATGCTCGTTGCTTTGACGGAGCATGACTAGGCTCTTGACCAACGTGTTGAAGTCGTTGTTAGGGAGATCGTTGAGGAGCAAACACACTTCCGGTGGCGATCATCGGGCCTGAAAACACTGATCTTGGACCGCCTTGACGGCAATTGATACAAGTGTGAGCGCGTTTGGGCCAGTTGAGCATCCCATGTCCGCGATTACCATCTTACCGGGCACCAAGGTGCTAGTGCTACTGCATAATTCAGTGATGACCGCCTCAATTAGGGGTTTCATCCTCTTCTGCTCAGCTGTCTGCAGTTTACTTGCACTTGTTAAGAAAAATCGAAACTGAGGACATCCTTGGCACTGCATTGATTGATGCAAGCACCCATAACTAAGAAAATCTAGTCTATCTTTTTAGCTAAACAACATGCATATTAACTTTCTGGATTGTTCTTTCAAATACCAAATAGTATAATCCAAATTATGAACCGACGAAAAGAAATTCTAATTTTATATAAGTTGTTGCTGAGATAGTTTCGTGAAGCCAGTTGTTCCGTAGAACCATAACTTGCAAAACAATCAAGATATGAGAAGAAGGTACCTGAATACTAGAGTTGCGAGCATAGCTAGTTTCCCCTTGCCCTTGATTCATATGCAGCATCTGCTTCATCTGCTTGCAGGAGGCCATTGCTTGTGGTTGCGGGATTAGACGGACCTCACCTCCAGATTTTATACCTGCAATAACCAGATTAGCAAGGCAATGCTAAAAACGTGCTACTAGTGAGAAAGACCTACCGGGGCTATTCCACACATAAATCGAAAGGCATTTAGCACGTTTAGTCCACTGGCATTTCGTACGTTGTACTGTTGCATGCAGTGTTTGTTCATGGCAAGTGACAAACGCGTGCAACCAACCAATGCATGTTTTTTTTTAGAAAAGGGGCATTCCCCGGCCTCTGCATCAAACTGATGCATACGGCCATCTTATTAAAAATCGATGTCAAGGTCTCCAAGAATGCGAAATAAAAGTACAAAATGCTCAGACTGAGCTAGAAAAAACGTGAGTACACCACATTCGGATGCGTTAATGTAAACAGGACCTAGACTCCTAGCCTATTACATGACCGCCATCCAAACCGGCTGAAGATAGCCCGAGCTACCATCTCCCATCGGATAGACCCAGTAACCAAACGCTCCCTGGCATCCATCGGAGTGAGTAGCGACCACATACGGATCAAAGCAGTGGCCCTGTGAATAACCTGCAAAAAATGAACATTTGTTGATCTGTCAAAAACCAAATCATTCCTGCACTTCCATATAGCCCATAGTAATGCACAAACACCCACACGTATATGGCTCGCTGATTCTTTCGCGACTCCATTCAACCACGTCCCAAAAAGCGTGGTGATACTAGTTGGTGGAGTAATATTAAAGGCTATATGGACCGAACGCCATAAAACTTTAGCCATAGGACAATCGAGAAAGAGGTGTTTAATTGATTCATTTTTGTCGCAAAAGCTACATCGCAAAGACCCACCCCAGTTGCGTCTGGCTAGATTATCCTTAGTGAGAATTACTTGTTTATGAACAAACCACATAAACACTTTAATTCGTAGGGGCACTTTGACCTTCCAAATGTGAGCAGACCTAGGGATAGGCACCGAATTAATTAAATCTAAATACATCGATTTCACTGAAAACATCCCGTTCTTAGTCAGTTTCCAATGAATACGGTCTGCCTGTTGAGTCAACTGAACATCCATCAGTCTTCTCACTAAATGAAGCCAGGCTTCCCAACGGTGTCCAACCAGCGCCCTTCGGAATTGAATATTAAGAGGAGTTGACTGTAACACCGATGCAACGTAATCTTCTTTACGTTGAGCAATGTTGTAAAGAGAAGGATATTGAGTGGCTAGGGGCGTCTCTCCCAACCAAGTATCCTCCCAGAATCTTGTGGTGCCACCATTGCCAACCAAGAACTGAGTTCTATTGAAAAAGGCCGACTTTACTTTCATCAGTCCTTTCCAAAAGGGTGAATCAGTTGGTCTAGCTGTCACCTGAGCTAGTGTCTTGGTTGTAAGGTATTTGTTATGTAAAAGCTGGGCCCATGTAGCCTGAGTCTCAGATAGTAACTTAAATAGCCACTTGCTGAGTAAGCACCTATTTTTAACCTCCAAATTTTCAATTCCGAGACCTCCTTGATCCTTCGGTCTGCAAATAACATCCCATCTAGCCAACCTATATTTGCGCTTCACCTCATCACTCTGCCAAAAGAACCGCGACCGATAGAAATCGAGTCGTTTCCTCACCCCTACTGGGATCGAGAGAAAGGACAGAAGAAACATGGGCATACTCGTAAGTACCGAATTAATTAAAATCAATCGGCCCCCGTACGACAAAAGCTTGCCCTTCCAGCAGCCAAGTTTCTTCTCGAAACGGTCTTCTAGACTCTTCCACTCTTTATTAGAGAGTTTCCGATGGTGAATCGGAATGCCAAGGTATGTGAACGGTAACGACCCTACCCCGCATCCAAAAAGCTGCATGTAAGCTTCTTGTTCATCTTTGGCTCTTCCAAAGCAAAACAATTCACTCTTATGGAAGTTAATCTTTAACCCCGAGAGTTGCTCAAAAAGGCAAAGCACAAGTTTCATATTTCTCGCTTTAGCCAAGTCATGTTCCATGAAAAGAATCGTGTCATCCGCATACTGTAGGATAGAGAGTCCTCCATCCACTAGATGAGGAACGAGACCACCTACCTGCTCATTCTCCTTTGCTCTACCAATAAGGATTGTTAACATGTCTGCTACAATGTTAAACAAGATAGGAGACATCGGGTCCCCCTGTCTTAAACCCTTATGAGTCTGGAAGAAATGACCAATATCGTCATTGACTTTTATTCCGACACATCCTTGTTGAGTGAAGGAATCCACTTGTTTTCTCCAGGATGGATCGAATCCTTTCATCCTTAAATCTTGCTGAAGGAACGGCCACTTGACCTTATCATATGCCTTTTCAAAGTCCACCTTGAAAATTACCCCATCAAGTTTTTTCGTGTGGATTTCATGGAGAGTTTCATGCAGGACAACAACCCCTTCCAGGATATTTCTATCTGGCATGAAAGCCGACTGAGAAGGCTGCACCACACTATGCGCGATCTGCGTCAATCTATTTGTTCCCACTTTAGTGAACACCTTAAAACTGACGTTAAGAAGACAGATTGGTCGAAATTGCTCTATTCGATTTGCCTCTGCCTTCTTAGGAAGCAGCGTTATTGTACCAAAATTAAGGTGGAATAGTTGCAGATGTCCATCGAACAGATCATTGAACATCGCAAGTAGATCATCCTTAATTATATGCTAGCACCTTTTATAAAACTCTGCCGGAAAACCATCTGGGCCAGGAGCTTTATTATTCTTCATTTGCGAAATCGCATCTAACACCTCTTTCTCCGAGAACGGTGCAGATAAGATAGAATTCTCATCTGACGATAATTGAGGGACATCCTGAATTCGGTTCTCATCCAGAGACACGAAGCTATCATCCGGGGGCCCAAACAGCCTCTTATAATAGTCAGTGATGTAAAGTTTGAGGTTCTCCTGCCCTACAATCGTTCCCTCATCCTGCTCAAGCTGAAAGATTCTTTTCTTTCGATGCTTACCATTAGCTATCAAGTGAAAGAATTGTGTGTTGTCATCCCCTTGGATGACTTCACGCACCTTAGCTCGAAGTGCCCATTTCAATTCTTCCTCTCGCAGCAGTTCTTTCAACCTAGATTCGGCCATTCCCTTAGCCTCCAGTTCACCAGGCTCAAGGATAGACGACTCCGCCTTAACATCAAGAATTTGAATAAGGTTGATAAGCCTCTCCTTTTCAACCTTATACACACCACTGAGATGTTTAGCCCAACCTCGTAGAAACTGCCGTAAATGCCTAATCTTATTCTGCCACCTGTCAATAGCCGACCTACCGCCTTCACCCTTCGCCCATTCCCTGGCAACCAAGTCCAAGAAACCTTCTCGTTCAAACCACGCTAGCTCGAAGGAGAACGTATTCTTATTCCCCGTATATGTTGCCTCTCCGGAATCTACCAAGAGTGGAGTATGATCCGAAATAGCCCTCGACAAAGCCTGAACGGTGACCATAGGGAACTTCTGTTCCCACTCCACACTAGAGAGAACACGATCTAGCTTCTCATAAGTCGGGTTTGGTAGTGAATTGGCCCAGGTGAATTGTCTGCCCGAAAGCTCTATCTCCCGGAGATCCAAGCTCTCAATAATAGCATTAAACATAAATGACCATCTGCCGTCAAAGTTATCGTTATTCTTCTCCTCCCGCCTTCTAATAATATTGAAATCACCACCCACCAGAATTGGGAGCTGCTCGTCTCCACAAATCCGAACTAGGTCCGCCAAAAAGTCTGGTTTGAGCTCAGGTTGTGCAGCTCCGTATACTGCCACCAGAGCCCAGTGAAATCCATCTACCCTGGATCTCACTCGGAACTTTACGGCAAACTCCCCCAAGATCACGTTACGGACTTCTAAAGACTCTCTTCTTACCCCTAGTAAAATCCCACCGGACCTTCCTCTCGGGGGTAAGCAATGCCAGTCAAAAGCCACACCTCCAGAGAGAGTACCCAGAAACTGGGAGGTGAAGTTATCTCTACCAGTTTCGGAGAGGGCTATGAAGTCAAGCTTGTGTTCAACCGACGCCTCCGCCAAGAACCTACGTTTAGCCAAGTCTTTCAGACCTCTGCTATTCCAAAAAATGCCTCTCATTTTTCATCATGGAATTTCTTGGCGGTCCGAATCCGAACACTCCTCCGCACAGCCGACACAGGGTAAATCTTGCGGTTCCATTTCCGCTTGTGTCCCGATTGCTCCCCTGCCCGGTCCGTACAACTAGGTTCGGGTACTTGAGCAACCGCGGTATCAGCCTGGAGGCACTCCTCCAGGCCTTCTCCATTCCCCTCATCCTCCGACAGAGCACTAGCTGGATCAAGGTCCGCACAAAAACTATCCAGAGCCCTCACCCCTAGAGCATCAAAATCAGAGTTGTTTAAAGGCTTAACGGCTGCTAAGTTCGTAATAACCTCGATCGCCCGTTCTGCCTCACGATCAAACAAGTCGTTAACAGATTGAGCAACCTCTTTCCCATTCTCGCCCAACGAAACCCCCAATTGGTTTGCATTATTAATAACATCATCAGCAGAAAAATGCAAGATCGAATTGGAAATACAGACTGACATACCTGTCGAGTCCTCAATGTCCCGCAGCTTGGCCTGCCGCATGGCAAGGCCCATCTGCAAAGCATCCGCATCCGGCTGGTCCTGCAGGCGACTGCTGAGACGTCGGCCTTCAGTCACGGGATCCGCTATCCCTCCGAAGGCGACGATATCGGCGGTGGAGGGTCCACTCGGTGTAGGGCCTCCCGCCGAAGACCCAAGTAGACCCCCACCCACCAGACCACGAGAACCTGAGCCTCCTGCCGCAGGTGTCTCGGGGGCAGCCCCTTGCGCCAGCAGAGAGTACTCCTCTCGAGGCGCAAAATCTGCAGAAACATCCACACTCGGGCTAGATACAGTAGCTCCAGAGAACACGTCGTAAACCGGTAACATAACAATCGGAAACGGACCTCCAGGCTCAGAAGACGAATCCCGATCAGCACCAACCTCCAGGGTGCCCTCGCGACGCTGAACTGCGGGAGCTGGCGTGACTCGAGGGGACTCCCCCCTGATACCCTCCTCCCCAGGTAGATACGCATCCAGAAGTAACGGTGCCAGCGGTGGAAGTTCCATCTCCACCGGATCGTCCAACTCGGCTCTGTGGCCCCACAAACGACTGGGGGCCGAATCCGCCCCAAAGGACCCAAAACGTAGTGCAGACAGAGAGGTAGCTGGGGGTGCTTCCCCCTTCCCTCCGGAGCTCCCGGAGGACTGCTGAGACTGACCCGGTGTCGGCGCCTGGCCAGGCATAGCCGGCGCCCCTGCAGCCGACTCACTTGCCCCACGTGCCTCATCCCCATCAGTCATATCAGTGTCCACATTCCCATCAGTAGCCTGAGCTAGAACAGAACTCTCAAGCTCAATCTCGATCTCCAACTCGTACATCAGACCAGCATAGTACCATCTCACAAAAAAAGGAACCAACTCAATATCCAAAACGCTCACCAACAAGCGAGCAATGCCATTAGCTCGCGAGAAAGGCATGTCGACCTTCTCAGTTTTACCAATAAGCGAGCCAATACTCCAGGTAGTCCGAGCACTCAGAAGGGCCTTCGGGGGCACCCCAAGAAAACGAACCCAAATCTGTGGGAGGGCCTTCCCCTGAGGCTCCGGGTTCTTCCACGGAGCAAACTCAATGATACAGCTAGTACTTGCCGCCCGACACATACCATACTTAAGCGCGTGATTCAGATCATCAAGGGAGGGGAACTCCACCTTATATGATTGCCCCTCAAGCTTGACCAGCTTCCACTGAAAGTTACCTGGCATCAACTCACTGAGTGTATGCACAATCTGTGCCTCAGACAGTGTTCCATTCGTTACTTTGACAATCCCTGTGAGCGAGGCCTCCGTCACAACTGCCTCAGCCTCATCAGAAGGAGACTCGAAAAACATAAGCTCCGCAGAACAGACACCGTACACAGCCACTGCCGGCATGGGCCCCTGGAGCTCAGGGCACTCCCCTGAATCATGCATGGGCTTCTGACACGTGTCGCACATCACCGTAGTGCACTCAGCCGCGAAGTGACCTGCCACCCCGCACCGGCGACAGATCATCTTCTCCTTCTTGCGGAGCCATTTAGACAAACGATCCACGGTCGGCTTGTCTACAACCTTATCAGACTGCCCAGCATTCGGATCCGGAACTTCGACCGAAGCAAGAGCCCGAACCACCTCCACCGCCGCAGTGTTGAGCACCGGAGGAACCACCTCCACCGCAGCAATATTAAGCACAGAAGGCACATCCGGAACAGTCACGGCTTGCCTCGGCGGAGGAGGAGGATGACGCCTGCCTCCTCCTCTACCTCCGCGGAATCTCCCCCGGAAGCGTTGATTAGGACCCGAAGCACCCTCAACAAAGCCGCCTGGTGGTACGTAGAAACCACCTTGTTGCCCATTGCCACGACCAACACCACCATCGCCTTGCCACGCATAGCCTCGGCCACCACCGGTAGAAGACGAGCCCCGATGCTGCCCCTCGCCGTATGCGTCATAGCCATCATCGCCCCATCTTCTTCTGGGGGGGTTACGGATACCACCGCCATCCTCCTGGCCGAAACGTCCCCGGCCCGCCTCCACGGCGACAGAGGCCGCCGCTGCGCCGCGTCCAAGGGGCCGCTGGCCACCACCTCGCCCGACCCCCGTGCCTCCTCCCTGTTGGGGAGCCGTCGGCTGGGCCGGCGCGCCTCGAGTCACGGCTGCTGGTGCGGCTGCAGGAGCACCCGGCCTCCCTGGCGGGTGTCCAGCAGAGCCACGCCCTGCCATCGCAGGCGGGCGACGAGAGATGCAGCGAGAGAACCCAGGACAAGCACGAAGAGGACGAGCCCTAGCAGGCGTCGGCGGACTCAGAGGAGGAACCGATCGCTCGACCAAGACACCGTCGATACCGCCCAGAGATGTATCATCGCGCTCATTAAAAATACAGGCCGGAACTCCGACTCCGTACCGGTCTCTAACAGGCCCACAAAACTGATCTCCAGTGTATGTGGGCTGCAACCGGAAGCATCCCCTCCTGTCTGGCCCAACTGAGCCCAGGATGGATTTCAAACAAGCGACTCTCGTCGCTCGGATCTCAGGAGCACGGCAGGCCACCGGCGCCGCCGGCACCGCCGGCACCGCCGACCGCCGTCCGGCCTGCCAACCAATGCATGTGAAGCATGTGAAGCAGAGGAATCCTTCTGTAATCTTAAAAACTACTCCCTCCGTAAACTAATATAAAAGCGTTTAGATCACTACTTTAGTGATCTAAACGCTCTTATATTAGTTTACAGAGGGAGTACTTCTCCGTCCCAAAATACTTGTCATCAAAATGGACAAAAAAAATGTATCTAGAACTAAAGTACATCTAGATACATCCATTTTTATTCATTTTGATGACAAGTATTTCCGGACGGAGGGAGTACGTAGAAACGGTGAGAAAGAAAAAACCAAGAAAGAAACTAAACGGAAAAAAGAAAAGTTCCAGGTTATCGCGCATGCAGTTTTTTTGTTGCTGTTGAAATGTTTCGACTTATTATGGTGCAGTTTTCCTTTGCGGGGGAAAATTGTGCAGGTTGAACATGAATCTGAACTTGCAAGCGAACATTTCGCCCTTGATTTTTCGCACGTTTTCACTGCCATTACGCAGTAGACGGTAAGTTTTGTTGCAGCCTGTAGTGAACTCCTTTCTAAGTTTCTAAGTAGAACGAAAGCACAATGGATACAACTTTTCCTCCTCCTCCTCATCGCCATATGACCACGTACGCGCGTGCTTCCCCAACTAAACGTGTCAAGCGACCAGAAACAAACATACATACTGTTCACATAGCAGCAAGGAGAAGATATGCGAAGCGTCGTGCTGTTGCTGTTTGGCCGGCGATCCGAGCTCTGTCTGCACCGTGCTCCAGAGCGCCCCAAGCTGGCCGGTCACGAGACGCCAAGCGTCTCCGTGGGCAGGCGGGGCGCTGCTGTTGCTAGTCAATCGATCGGAATTAATACTATTGCTTCAGCTTCAGTCTCATTGCAGATCTTATTGTAAACAGACATGACACAAAAGGGATCGGATGTGCTTTAACAACATAGTGAATTTGACATACATTGTTCCCTTGAAACGGGCAACTGAATATGATCTCCCTCGACGAGCGATATGGCCAAGTGATCATCATGCCTTCTTGGTGAGCGACACGACAAGCTGAGCCCGCGGGTATCTGGCCACCTCGTCCTGCGAGCTTCCCTCCGAGCTCCAGCGCCGCTCCGCGGTCCTTACGAAATCATCCATCACTTCTCCGAAATGACGCACGACTATCGGCTCAAACACCGCCCTCTTCAGGAGCCTGTAAGGGATAAGATTTTGCAAGCAGAAACAACGAGTTAACGGAAATGGGTCGATCCATCGAGCAGTATCAAACTCGCACCTTTCAGAGCCAATTCAGGCTGTTGGACGAGCAGAAAAGATGCAAGGAGCCACTAGTGATTAATGAAGAGCCTCTCATAAAACGACCCGGCATGATCCTAGAAGTCAGAAGTCACAACGGTGGGCTTGTTGCTTTCACGGACCGTGACCAGGCTCTTCAACACCGTGTTGAAGTCATTGCCAGGTAGGTCTTTGAGGAGCCACAAAGTTCCTTTATAGCTCAGACTACATGGAACCTCTTATCCACAACCTTTCAACCTTGCTTTGAGATCCGCACTCTTCAACTAACTTACAACAAGAAAATTTCTTTTTTTTGTTTCTCTAAAATGAAACAACATATGAACTTCAAACTTTCCAGATCGAACAAATATTAGAACATCAATGTGTGAAAAAACTTTCAGATTTTTTGGTCTATTACAAATATACAAAATGAGATTTTGTTTGACTAAAAATATTATTTTAAATATTTAAAATGCATGAAAAAATCTGAAAGTTTTTTTCTCATATTGTAGTTAGAATGTATTGTTGTTCTGCCAAATTTGAAGTTTATATGTTGTGTCGTTTGAGAGAAACAAAAAAGACAAATATGTCTGCACGAATCGCGATGCAAAAATGAATGGCAAAGATAAGAGGTACCATGTAGCCTGAGTTACAGAAAAACTCTCACACATACTTCCGGTGGTGGCTGCTGTAACTGAAGGCAGTGGTTGTGGATGGCCTCGACGGCAATCGATACCAGTGCTAGCGCGTTTGGTCCAGAGGAGCAGCCCAAGTCTGCGATCAACAGTTTTTTTTCGGGGGACAAGGTGTTAGTGCTGCTGCATAACACAATGATGGCTGCTTCTATCAGGGGCTTCATCCTGTTCTGCAGAGCGTTCTGCGATAGAATTCTAACTCTTCGCAAAATCTTGTCTAATCTTTTAGCTAAATGGTATGCTTCTTAACTAGCAGGACCAATAATTCTATTCAGTCTCAGCAATAAAAGGCTATAATATGAACAAAGTCTTGATGACATAGTATTGAGAAAGCAAGCGTCAAAGAACAGGTTAGCATAGATCGATAAATTAATCAAGATATATAGGAGAAGGTACCTGAATACCGGAGTTGGGAGCATTCTATTGCCCGGCTCCTAGAGGAGGCGGAAACCCTAAACCCTAACTGCCTCTTGCCTTCGCCGCCGCCGCACCTAGCGCCAGGACGACGCCACGGCGCCGGCCGCCGCGCGCCAGCCCTCGGCCCCAGCCGTTGTTCCCCTACAACCTATGCCCGAGGCAGGGCAGGACCCTAGCTCCTATCACCTTGTTATCAGCTAGCTTGGTTTCGACCATGTCATCACCACCACCGATCCCGTCGCTGCCCCTCGCCACCACCTTCGCCAGTTCTCGCCACGGCCCCGCCGCCGGTCCTTCCATCGGCGGCGCTGGGCTCCACCGCCGGCGCATTGCCCGGCCAGTCGCCGCCTCCCTCCACGGGGCTGCCGCCATCAACCTCCCACGCGCCGCTTGTCTACTCACCGGAGGCGATGACCGGTGTCCTCAACGATCTAGTCGTCGCGGTCCAGGGCATCCGGCTCTTCCTGTCAGGACCATACGGGCCGCCACCACCTCAGCCGCCGGCCGTGCCCTCCGGACTGCCGGCCCTGCCCTGGTACTCAGGACCCGCGGCGATCGCCGGGGCCCCGCCGCCGCCCGCCCCCACGCCATCCTGGCCGCAGTGGGCCACACCTGCGCTCATGGCGCCTACAGCGCCGACCGCGCCCGCCCCAGCACCGTAGTGGCCACAATGGCCAGCGCAGGGTCCAGCCACACCTCCCATGTCATCCGCGCCGGCCCAGCCTCCACCGCCGCCCAGCTCCGGCCTGGGATAGTCCACGCCGGGCGGCCTGCCAATCCAGCAGGTCCGGTTTCCACCGTCATCGTCACCGATGCCGGCTTGGCTTACCGGGACATCGCCACCGCCAGTTTACACGGAGGCTAGATATCCACCGGAACCCACGCTGCCGCCGGGGGCCTCGGCCGGCTCCGGAGGGGCCTACGCCGGCCTTCCCACCGTTGATCGGGCACCGTCATCATCACTGCTCCGAACCACCGAGCCGGTCGGCCATGGCACGTCGACCCCGACACCGCCACGGTTCGCCAAGATCGATTTCGCCACTTTTGACGGTACGGAAGACCCGCTTAACTCGCTCAACCAGTGTGACCAGTTCTTCCGCGGCCAGCGCACGCTCGCGTCGGAGCGCACCTGGCTGGCATCCTACCACCTCCGCGGTGCCGCCCAGACGTGGTACTACGCCCTCGAGCAGGACGAGGGCGGCATGCCTCCGAGGGAGCGCTTCCGTGAGCTGTGCCTCCTCCGGTTTGGGCCGCCCGTCCGCGGGAGTCGCCTGGCCGAACTGGGCCGTCTACCATTCACTTCTACGGTGCAGGATTTCGCCGACCGCTTCCAGGCCCTGGCGTGTCATGCGACGGGCGTGACAGCTTTCCAGTGGGTCGAACTCTTTGTCGGCGGCCTTCCCGACCACATCCGCATGGACGTCGAGCTGAAGGGGCCCCAAGACCTACAGACGGCCATGTACTATGCTCGGGCCTTCGAGCATCGCGCCCAAGCCTTGCCACCGACGCCGGCGACACAAGAGGGTCGGCAAACCCCCCCATCCGCCCCCGACGGCACCTGCGCCTCCGACCGCCGCACCGGCGGCCACCTCTGCCGCGACACGGCCTTTTCGGCGTCTGTCTCAGGCGGAGCAGCTCGAGCACCGGCGCCTAGGGCTTTGCTTTAACTGTGATGCGCCCTACGCACCGGGTCATGTCTGCCCGCGCCTCTTCTACTTGGAGACAGCCGACGCTGCGGAGGAGGACACGCCCGACGATGGCCTCGCCGACACCGTAGCCGTGGAGCCCGCGCCTGCGGCCGCCCAAGTGACGGCCCTCGTCGTCTCGCTCCATGCGCTGGCCGGCATCCGCGACGAGCGGACGATGCTCTTACCAGTGACGATCCACCGGGAGCGACTGGTAGCCCTCCTGGATACGGGCTCCACGCATAACTTCCTGCCGGAGACCACCATGCGGCGCCTCGCGCTCCAGCCGACAGGCGGGGAGCAACTTTGGTCACCGTGGCTAACGGCGACCGCCTCCGCTGCCATGCGCTCGCACGGGACGTGCCCATCACCATCGGCGATGAGCAGTTCACCATCACGTGCGCCGACATCGACTTGGGCTGCTTCGACTTCATCCTCGGCGTCGACTTTCTGCGGACTCTCGGGCCCATACTTTGGGACTTCGACGACCTGACGATGACCTTCTGGCATCTCGGCCGCCGCATCCAGTGGGAGGGCATCGGAGGCAAGCCAGCGCCACCCCGGCTATAGCTGGCCGCGGCCATTGTCGAGGCCGAGCATCCTCTCTTGGATCACCTCCTGCAGCAGCACCGCGACCTCTTCGAGGATCCGCAGGGCCTTCCACCGGCCCGAGTCTACGACCATCGTATTCACCTTCAGCCAGGCTCGCCACCGGTGGCAGTTCGGCCCTACCAGTACCCTCAGCTGCCGAAGGACGAGCTGGAGCGGTAGTGCACGCTCATGCTCGCCGCGGGCATCATCCGGATCTCCACATCACCGTTCACCGCGCCGGTCCTCCTCATCCGCAAGTCGGACGGCACGTGGCGCTTCTGCATCGACTACCGTGGCCTTAATGCTTTGACACTGAAGGACAAGTTTCCTATCCCGATGGTGATGAGCTCCTGGATGAACTGCATGGGGCGCGCTTCTTCACCAAGCTTGATCTTCGGTCGGGGTACCACCAGGTGCGCATGCACCCAGACGACATCGCCAAGACGGCGTTTCGGACTCATCACGGCCACTTCGAGTTCTTGGTGATGCCCTTTGGCCTCGCCAACGCCCCGGCGACCTTCCAGGCTCTCATGAACAACATCCTCCGGCCCTACTTACGTCGGTTTGTGCTCGTTTTCTTTGATGACATTCTTATCTTCAGCGCTTCTTGGGCAGAGCACCTCCAGCACGTCGCCATCATCTTCAACGAGCTTCGGACGCACCACCTTCATCTGAAGCGCTCGAAGTGCTCGTTCGGGACGACTTCCGTCGCTTACCTCGGCCACGTCATCTCGGCCGAGGGGGTGGCCATGGACGCTGACAAGGTGGCGGCCGTCGCCGCCTGGCCGATTCCGCAGTCGCCACGGGCTCTTCGCGGCTTTCTGGGCCATGCAGGGTACTACCAGAAATTTATCCGGGAGTTCGGCCTCATCGCGGCCCCGCTCACGCGCCTACTCCATCGCGACGCCTTTCTTTGGGATGAGGAGGCCACCACAACATTCTAGGCCCTCAAGGGGGCCCTCACGACGGCCCCATCCTGCAGATGCCTGATTTCGACCAGCCATTCACCGTCGACGGCGACGCCTCTGGTGTGGGGTTCGGTGCGGTCCTCCATCAGGGCGATGGACCCCTCGCTTTCTTCAGTCGACCCTTTGTTGCCCGCCATCTTAAGCTGGTGGCCTATGAGCGGGAGCTCATTGGCTTGGTGCAGGCGGTGCGTCACTGGCGACCCTATCTTTGGGGTCGGTCTTTCCGGATCCGCATGGACCACTACAGCCTCAAGTTTATGTTGGATCGGAGGCTCTCGACCGTGCCGCAGCACCAGTGGATCAATAAGCTCTTTGGTTTTGACTTCACCGTTGAGTACCGTCCGGGCCGCCTTAACACCGTCGTCGACGCCATGTCTCGACGTGAAACCGACACCATCGACGGTGCTTCTAAGGGGGGCGGTGTTCTGCATCCGCTCAGGGCCCTCCTTCGCCCTCTTCACCGACATCCGGTGGGCGACTGCGTCTGCGCCAGATGCACTCCGCCTTCAGCAGCAGCTGGCTGCGGGGGAGTTGGATGACCCATGGCGCATCACCGACGGCTTGCTTCTCCATGGGCGCCGGGTCTTTGTTCCCGAGCACGACGATCTCCGTCATCAGGTGCTGCTGCTCGCCCACTCGGCGGGCCATGAGGGTGTGCAGAAGACGCTCCAGCGTCTCCGCAACGACTTCTACATTCCCGGTGATCGTGCCCTGGTCCGTGACTGGGTGCGGTCTTGTGAGACGTGCCAACGCAACAAGGCGGAGACTCTGAGACCGGCTGGCTCGCTTCAGCCTTTGGAGGTGCCATCGCAGGTCTGGGCGGACATTTCCATGGACTTCATCGAAGGACTGCCTAAGGTGGGCGGCAAGTCCGTCATTCTCACAGTGGTCGATCGCTTCTCCAAGTATGCTCACTTCATCGCGCTCGGGCATCCCTACACGGCAGCCTCCGTCGCTCGGGCCTTCTTCGACGGTATTGTCCGTCTCCACGGGTTTCCCTCTTCGATCGTCGGTGATCGGGACCCCGTGTTCACGGGGCACGTATGGCGCGACCTCTTCCGGCTGGCGGGAGTTAAGCTCCGCCTGAGCACGGCCTTCCATCCTCAGACGGACGGCCAATCCGAGGTTGTTAACAAGGTGATTGCTATGTACTTACGCTGTGTCACAGGTGATCGTCCTCGTGCATGGGTGGACTGGCTCTCGTGGGCGGAGTACTACTACAACACCTCTTATCACTCCGCCCTCCGTGCCGCGCCTTTTGAGGTGGTCTATGGCCGGCTGCCCCCACCGATTCTTCCGGTTGATTCGGCTTTGGCGAGGACCGACGGTGCTCTTATGCGGGACCGTGACGAGATGTTGGCCGAGGTCCGACAATGTCTCCTTCAGGCCCAGCAGTTGGCCAAACACTACTATGATGGCAGCCATCGTGAGGCGGAGTACGCAGTGGGTGATTGGGTGTCACTACCAGAATCGCCCCCTATGCCGACGGCCAGGGCCGTCGGCATAGCCCCGAGTCCCGTCGGGACAGACCTTTGCCGACGGCCCCCGTAGGCATAGGTCCGTCGGCAACATATACGTCGGCATAGCCAGGTTGGCCGTCGGCATAGAAAAGCCGTCGGCATATATGCTATGCCCACGGCGGCCGTACATCAATGCCGACGGCAAGGTCCGTCGGCAAAGTCCACGCCTAACGGCGCCCAGGGCCGTTAAGTTTGCCCAACGTCTGGTCGCCACGTGGCACAGGGCTATGCCGACGGCCTGCCGTCGGCATAGGGGTGCCACGTGGCGACCAATCGCTGCTCGTGGACCAGGGCTATGCCGACGGCAGCCGTCGGCATAGGGTTGCCACGTGGCGACCAGCCGCTGCTCGTGGACCAGGGCTATGCCGACGGCGGCCGTCGGCATAGGCGTGCCACGTGGCGGCCTGCCGTTGCTCGTAGACCAGGCCTATGCCGACGGCCTGGCCGTCGGCATAGTTTGAAATATAAGCCGACGGCGATGTCGTCGGCTTACTCATTCATACGCAGCTCCCAGTAGCTGACACGTGGCAGCTATGCCGACGGCCAGGCCGTCGGCTTAGTATAAAATCTGTGCCGACGGCAAGGCCGTCGGCATAGACGCCACGTGTCAGCTACTGGGAGCTCACAGCAGCCCTATGCCGACGGCCTAGCCGTCGGCATAGTTTTCTTTTGCTTTTTTTTCTGTTTGGTTTCAAATGAATTCAATTCAAACAACAGCACATATCAACACATATATATGATAGAATAGACATATAAAACAGAATAGACATATAAACAACAGCACATATCAACGGGATATCATCCGGCACCATCACAACAATATATGCATAATTAAGCATCATCACACACAAATCTCTAAATGATCATCATCACAACCAACATAAACATAAGCATATAGATAAGCACACAAGTCATCTAGGAGTATCATCGAGCACCACGGAGGTCGTCACCGCCAAGACCGCCGAAGCCCAGGTCGTCACTGCTAGCAGCAGAGCTACCGCCAAGACCGCCGAAGCCTCCACCTCCGCCTCCGCCTCCGCCTCCGTGGATCGGAGTGGTCGGGCTCCGTGTCTCCGGAGTGCTGTGAAGACCACCGCCAACGGTAGATCCACCTGTTCCCTGGATGTTGAAAAGACATATTAACAGGATATATGACTGTGTTGAAAGGCATGACATGCTTTGGATGAATAGATTGGGGATGAACTAACCGGCGAGGGGCCAGCGGTCTGTGCCACAAACTCCTCAAAGGTCAGCAGCACTGGTTGCGCTGGAGAGCATTGTGCTGGCTGCAACTGAGGACACCTGCCGGCCGCCATTTCCTGAAAAGCCTGCTGCATCTGGAGATCCCTCTGCACTTGGTGTTCATAAAGCCTCTTATGCCACGCCATGGTCTCCTGGCGTGTGTACTCCAGGTAGGCCTACGGTATGCCATGATGGAACTCATGAAACTAATAAATGCGGAAAATAAAATGAGCAATGAAGATAAGAGGGAAAATACTTACAGATTGTTGCTCCTAGAAGAGGGACTGTGCACTGGTCACTGGCTGGCTCATGCGCTGGCTCAGGCTCGGGTCGATCCGACGAAGCTGTGTGTAGGAGATACTAGGAGTGATCACAGCATCGAGAACCGCCTCCCGACCGTGCTCCTTGGGCCCCATGCTCACCACCGCCCTTTCATCCAGAGGCGCCGCAATGGGGTCAGGTGTGTCAGGATGCAACTTCAGATAGGCTTCAGAGTAGGCTTGCATGTTACCCGCGGTCTTCTTGCCGTAGTACTTGTGCTCGCCAGGCTTGGGGTCCTTCCGCGTATGGGCGATCTCCCACGCCTGCATGTCTGACAGCGGCCGCTTCAGTTTCTCCTCCTGCACCACCAAACAGAGGTTAGTCATACATAAGAAACTGATGGTAAATAGAAGAAGAAGAATGTTTAATGGGGTTAGTCATACATTAACTGCCTTGTGGAGATAGTGGTTTCGGTTTCCCTGAGCATGTACTCCCTCCGTCCCTCGGTTAGCCTTATTTTTGGTTCTCATAGCCGCCCAGGCTCCAGCCTCATCACACCAAAGATCAACCAATGCCGCCCAGGACTCGTCTTTTCCATAACACCAATTTGGACACACCTACATAATAAAAGCATAATGGCATATAGGTGTGTCCAAATTGGTGTTATGGAAGCATAAAGCATAAAGCATAATAAAAGCATAATGGCATAATGGCATAATGAAAGCATAATGAAAAATCATAATGAAAAGCATAATGGCATAATGGAAGCATAATGGCATAATGAAAAATCATAATGGCATAATAAAAGCATAATGGCATAATGGAAGCATAAAGCATAATAAAAGCATAATGGCATAATGGCATAATGAAAGCATAATGAAAAATCTTTTATACTTACCGCCAAGAACTCGGGCTTCTCCAAGGTAATGCCCATCCTCCGCGCATCTTCCTTGGTCATCTTCACACCAAGAACGTCGTGGTAGTATGTGGAGATGGCCACATAGCGCACCTCGTACTGCAGCTGGCGGGCCTTCTTCTTGCATTGGCGCAGCACGATCTGGTCCGCTCTAGCCCTATGCTCCGGAAGAACTCGATAGAATTTCTACAAACATGCATGAAACAAGAATGGAAGAAGCCATGAGTTAAATCATTCATGAAACTAGAATGGACTTGTGCTTCTGAAGAGAACTCACCCAGAAAGTAGTGATCACGGCCTTGGCATGGGTGTCATGGTCCGCGTGGTGGGCCGCTTCCCAGTGGTCCCAGCTCATGGCCAAAACCCGACGATCCGGCTGCCTGACTGGATCCGGACAGTACAACCCCGGCCAGTGTAACTTCAGTAAGACAGTGATGAGGCCGTTGGGAATACGGACCCCTTTAGAATATATCCAGTTGCTGCAAAAGAATGAATTATTAGCATGTGACAAGCAAAATAAATAACAACCGGAATAAGCATGTGACAAGCAAAATAATGAAATTATTACAAAGTGGCGCTTACTCTTTTCCCGTGGGCTCAATGAGCCACTTCTGCTCCTCAGTAGCAGGAACCTGCTTTGGTAGCTTTGCGTTACCACGCAGCCACCCCTTGTTGTCAACCCCGTTCCCGTCACCACCATCATCCCCGCCACCACCCTCCTCCTCGCCTGCCTCCCCCTCCTCCTCCTCCTCCTCCTCCTC
>LR738711.1:899918411-899935019 GCA_902687465.1 Secale cereale
GGTTTAACTGCTGGTGGACGGCAACGTCAAGGACGCCGGCCTGCTCTGAGCCGCGGCTTAGGAGGTGAACCGTTGGGCAATAAGCCGCGGTGATGCATCGAACGTGTCGGGCCCGTGTATGGGCGGGGGTCGGATGAGTTGGACGCGGCGGGTCCGCGGCGGGTCGAGTGTGTGCGTGCGTGTGGAATGCACGGCAGCACGGGCGTGTCCGTGGTCTAGTACACCGTAGGTGTGTGTGTTGTCTGTTGGCGAGCCGTGCGGCCCAATCGGGCGCGATCCGTTGGCGCTCACCGCGAGTCGCGCGCCTCCGAGCACGGTCAGAGCGAGGAGAGCACGGGCACGATCGGGGGGCGAGTGGAGGCGTGGGTGCGTGCCCGGTGCGCTGGCTCGGGGTATAAGACCGCGCGGTGGCGTTGTAACAGGATGACAAGGTCGAGTTCGTGCTCGAGGGAAAGGAAGAGGGCGTTCGTGCGCCAGAAATCTCATGTGTCCACTGTCTCCTCCGATCCTCTTCTTCCTCCTTCTGTCGTTCGAGGGCAGAGAGTGAGCGAGGTGCAACGAGGGAGAGGGGTAGAGCTAGGGTTTAGGGTTCGGCAACAACAATTTCCTATACCACCGGAGAACTACAATATGAAAATCAACTACATTATCAGACAAGGGGAAAATACAAACAACTGGCAACGGTAATGAAAATATTGTTTCAGCAGGTATTTATGTTTTTCGTCTCCCAAAAATATGATTGAATTTTATATTCAATTTTCACAAACATGTCATGCCATGTCAGAGAGATATACAAAGCTAAGAAGTCATACAATGCCTTGGTAGGCCATACAACGAGCTGTATTTTGGCACAAAGCTTGCGAGCTGAGCTGCAGGCTCCAGTGCTTCTCTTCGGCCCTTACAAATTCACCCATGACCATGTTCCCTAAAAATTGTGCATACGCTATACATCACAATGTTTAATCCTTCAAAGCACACCATGGGCGTAGTTTACATAATCAGGTGGACACACATTCGGCCTCAAAGAAAGCATCAGTTTCACTATCATCAAATGTGATGTACCTTTAGGTACCTGATAATCATGCCTTTGCGAGGGATACGACCAGCATAGCATAAGGGCATTTGGCGCGCTCCTCTTGCAAGCTTCCCTCTAGGATATACCGCCGTTCCACGGTCTTCACGAATTCATCCATGACATATCCAAAATGTTGGACTATTACCGGCTCAAACAAAGATCTCAGAAATCCAGCGAATATGCCTGGGGTGCTGATAGTCTTGTTTATATCGGTTCTAGGGTCATGCTCCCGCATCTCCCTGATTGAAAAGGAGCCCTCTTCTTGGATGATCTCTCTCAGCTCTTCGAGCGAAGGTTCATGCATTAGCCCATAGAAAGAATCAAACTTTTCTTTGTCGATCACACCCTGTTAATATAACCATAAGATCATGAGGTCAAATACAATGTTCGCATCTTCGATCGCAAAAGATGCATGCTAGAAAAGAAAGTACAGAAATGTACCTCTGAGACCATGACACATAGAATCTGAGCTACAATTTCTGGAAGGAAAGGGAATTTCGTGGCAATTATATCAGAACGCCTCCCTAACAGCGAAATAATCATTCGGCCTCCTGAGACCAACTCTTTGGCTCTCAGCTCCAGAAAAAGTGTGAAATCTTTCCTGTACTGTTTTGCATAAGCCTCAAGCACTATAGGAAGTCTTTCACGCCTAGAATGCTCATCAATGTCATATGCTGGGATGAGATTCCTTTTTAGATCTTCTGGAGCCTGCAAAGATAAGGTTTTGCTTACAGTTGGTGAGTAATGTAACAGGATCGATCCATCAAAGTAGCATCAGACTCGCACCTTTGACAGCCAATGCAAGCTATTGGACGAGCAAACAAGATGCACAGATTCACTAGTGAAGAGCCGCTCGTAAAATGACCCTGGTGTGATACCGGTCACAACAACAGGATCGTTGCTTTGACGTAGCGTGACTAAGCTCTTCACCACCGTGTTGAAGTCATTCTCAGGAAGATCGTTGAGGAGCACAGACACTTCTGGTGATGGTTGCTGGAACCGAAGACAATGAGCGTGGATCGCCTCGACAGCAATCGATACCAGTGCAAGCGCGTTGGGACCAGTGGAGCAGCCCAAGTCCGCGATCACCATCTTCCCAGGCTGCAAGGTGCCGGTGTTGCTGCATAATTCAGCGATGACCGCGTCAATCAGGGATTTCATCTTGTTCTGCTCAGCCTTCTGCAGTTGACATGTACTTATTCAGAAAATCCAAATCTATTTCAATTCTTGTTCTTATTTTGCATAATCCGGTTAGTTTAAATGCCAGTAGTCACTACAACACGGCTGTTGAAAGAAGGCGTTTTGGCCAGGGCGTATTTCTAAACGCCTCAAAATCGTGTTTAAGGAGGCGTTTCAGGGGAATTGTCTTAAATCATCTCTATCTTAAAGCGTTCTACAAAATCGCTTCGGATTGTATGCATCTTTGGTCACGTTTTTCAAAAAAGCCTGAAGTCGGAAGAGATTTTGAAGCGATTCTCATAAACGCCTCTTAATCCATTGTGGCGTTTCTCAGAAATCGCCTCCAATCGTGGCGCTGCGCTCAGAGGGTCGGTCGGCGCAGCAGGATGGTCGGTCTGCAAGCTGGCCGTATTTGCGGCTGGTGCAGTGAACAGGCGGCCGAACCTGCGACACAACTTTCAGTCAGCTTGCATCAGACTCTTGCCTCCAGCCTACTAGGTGTCGCCGTTTAATACCAAAGTTGGTGGCAGAGGCCGAACACGCGACCAGGCTGTTCTTGCCTTCGTGTTGTGCGGATAGGACGTATACAGATCATGGGACGTGCCCATGTATATCTGTCTATCTGTATAGCTAATAATATACTCATGTGGTTGCTAGTGTGCTACAACAGCCGTTCCTGTGTTCGAGTCTTGTGCATAGTTTTCCTTTTTAAAACGTGAACCAATGGAAAGTCAACAAGGAATAAAACACCTAACCTTTAGGCAAGGCATGCTAAAGGCCCAATAACCAACTAGGCTAATAACACTTTGTGATTTATTAATGATTTACATCCAATATTATGTGTATTCATTTGATGTGAAGTTTTTTTTTTAATTTGCTTTAAAATATTCCGGTTTTTTGTCGCAAATGAACCAATGGACCGGCGGTCCAACCACTAAAACCCTGAACCAGAAGCATCACCGGTTCAGTTTTTAAACTACGGTCTTGTGACATTCTGTCTTGTAGTCCCATACTGCTTAGGGCTTAAGCAACAAGAGTCCGATGTACTTAAAAGGAGGAAACGTGGTTACTGATTCAGAAATCACAACTAGTACCAGCTAATGGGTTTAAGGCTTAGGTTAATTTGCCATGTAAAACACGGAAGGTGCGTTTTAAGAAAACGCCGCATAAATTGTCAAGAGGAGTTTTTGTATCTTTTGGTGGCGATTTAGATGGCATTGTAATATCAACCGTGTTGTGGTGAATATAAGATACATAATTATGAACAAATTCTTGGTGAAACAATCTTTGGAAGCCAAGTTTCAGGAGAACGTAGAGACAACACTACCAAATTAATCAATAGAGGAGAAAATACCTGAATACTAGAGTTGTTAGCATAGCTAGTTTCCCCTTGTCCTTGATTCATGATCGGCGCCGTCTGTTTGGAGGCCATGGGTTTCCAAGCAGCAGGCCCAACCTCCAAAGACCTTGAACCTGAGAAAACGAGGTTAGGAAGGAGATGGTGATGATGCCCTTCAGTTTGGAGTACCTTTTATATGCTGCCCGGGCTGCTTATTGGGTGGACCCATAGGGGCTGCTAACAGGAAGGTTGAATGAAAGAGTGAGTCAAATTAACATCATGACTTTGCCTGCACAGTGGAAGTTCTACTCTTCTTTTAATATGCTCAATCAACTGGGGATGACTTATTGGGGGCGATTATTAAGGTAAATGTGTTTATCAATTGTTATCTGTCACTACAATTGGGGGCAGTTATAAGGTAAGGTTGAAGGGTCAAATTCAGATAAGAATAACGGCGTGTACAGAGACACCAGAGGAGGGGGGTAGGCGGCATTTCGTCGAACTGGTGGCGGGCGGTGCGAGTCCAGCTCCTCTTGTTAGCAATCAGGCGACTCTAGTAGAGGTAGACTGGCTTCTTCGCCTCCAGCGACGGCGCATGTAGTAGTCGAGGCAGACGACTGCGCCGCCACCTTCTTTGACCACCTGCACGCAGCCAGTACTAGTCAAAATCCAGTCAGGATACGCGGCATATACGGCGAGTTGACCAAGCAGAACCAGCGGGAAGATTGGGGCGACGTCGACGCCCTGCGCTATGACGACGGGGAGGCGCTTGAGCGCGTCGGCGTGGTAGATGTGAGTCGAGGAGCGCCGGGATGGCGGCGCCGTCGTCGTCGTAGAGGCGTGCGTCCGCCCCACCACCCACGAAGCCGCCGCGCCTCTCGCCTGCAACCCGAACATCCCCGACTCTCTCCGGCCGCTGCCGCGTGGCTGGTAGGCGGCGCGGGTCTCGCCGGCCGTCGTGTCTCGCCCGGCAGACCGACGGAGAAGCTCGCACGGGACGGGAGGTCCGTGTCCAGTTCGCAAGCTGGACCGGCATTTCCATTTCCTTCTTTCTGGGCCGCGCTATCTAGGCCTGGCTTGCTGTGGGCCAACACCCACCCGTTGTTTTTTTTTTGTTTTTGAGGTGTAACACCCACCCGTTGGTGTGTGTATCCGGGACGCCGCTGTACACAGTACAGTACACTACCTCTGCCTGTATAGAACGAGCTCTCTGTTTGATTTCAAAGAGAATCAAAATGCCGGACGAGCAATATATGGCCGTGGCTACTCCAAACATCAATTCACCCATAATTTCTACAGTAGCTAGCTGCATTTGGAACATTTTTTGAAATTCACCCATAATGTCAGGACTAGGATAACATAGTTCAATAGTACACCCTCGTTACTAAGATACGAAAAAGGGTTCCCCGCTTTATATTATAAAAGCAACAACCAACCGATACAACCAGCTCGTTGGGGCCGCAACACAAACAAGCCCAAAAGAAAAAACGAGAGAAAGAAAAAGAAACAAATGCCGACGCCGGCAGCTCAACTAAGCGAAGATGGCCGATTTCCGCCGCACCCTCTAGAGAAGTACCATCGCACGCCTAGCACTTTGAAGTCTCGCGTACCAAGCAACACCTTCAGGAAGGAATGCGACGGCGACGCCACTGCTGCCCGGACAGGTCCTAGGGTTTCCCCCGGTACGCGGTTGGTAGATGGGAGGGGTATCACCGACGCCCCTCAAGAAGGTCCGGCAATGCCCACGGGTGCAGCCATGCCGGTAGTGGACGACCCGCCAGGGATTTCTCCCGTCCCGAAACCAACACCAACATACACAATCAAGAGTGCACTGCCCTACATGCCGCCCACCAACCTGTGCCATCACGGATACCGCACCAACTTCACCGTCTCACTGAGGCCACCAACACGAGGCCTGGAGGGAGGACGAGGGGACACCGGGCTCGGGGGCAACCACAACGCAGCCGATAGGAGAGGACAACCTCCACTGCGCCGCGGAGCCGATCGGACGTAGCGACAGGGACTTACCAGGCCTCCACAGGCCCGACCGAACCCCAACGGATCTGGACAATCCCTACAGCCACGCTGCAACACGCCGGCCGCCGAAGCCATCACCACCTGCAGCCACAGCCGTCTCGCCACCACCACCAGGGAGCCGCGACACAGAGCCCCGAACCGCCGGCCCGCCCCAGCCCAGATCTGGGCCGAGCGGGCGCCGCAGGCCAGCCGCACGCAACGCAGCCCCGCAGCCAACGACCATGCCGTCGTGTCAGAAGCGCTCGAGCCCCCGCGGACCCCGCCGTCGAGCCACACCGCCGTCCGCCGAGCAGCACTGCCGCCGAGAGGAGGGAGCCCCGGCTCCATCTCCTAGCGAGCGGGGAAGGGACGTCCGCCGCCGCCGGCACCAAGCGGGCTACATCGGTGGCCTCTGCTGGCGGCGGCGAAGGGAAGGGACGAGGAGAGGATGATGAGACGAGGCGGTATGGTGGAGGCGCTCCGCCGCCTCGGGGGGCGACGGGAGCGCTACAGGGGAGGGAGGAGGGGAAGGGAGGAGTAGGGGGACGGGGCGAGGGCTAGCGGCCGAGGGCTCCGGCAGCGGCGGCGGGGGAGCCGGCGGCGGCGTCGGATGAACCCTAGGAGGTCAGGGACGGGAGCAGAGGGAGCCTTCAGCTATATAAGATACAAGATTGATGGAATTGCATCTACACCCTCGTTACTTGAAATGCACATCTAGTACATGTAAATTGTAGATTTGGAGAGCTAGAAATATAGGGCCTTTTGTGCATGAAAAGTACTAAAACACATAGGACATAACCCAAAATACCATAGACTTTTCAATGGCTTTGAAATTCTTGCTGTCAGAATAAGCACAAGGATATTCTTGGCGCCTCCTGCGTAAACGAGTCAGCGGAAGAATTTTATCATAGCAGATTACAGTTGTACCATATGTGACTCCCTTTCTCTAGAAACAAGGGACCGTCTCTCCTTGAATTCCCGTGTCCATTTTCCTTTGCTTGCCGAGACTACATTTGTGCTGGCAGGACTTACCATTCATCCAGCATTCACAACATTAGTAACTTAATTCTTCAAGGGTATGTGATCTCAGGCGCAAAATTGCCATGCCCTTCTTCATGGAAATTGTGATGCTTGTCTCTTGGGCAATCTAGACCACAAGAAATGACTACATCTTCAAGGGTATGCACTCTAATCTTTACATACGCGGGAGAAAATTGAAGGAGGAGATTAAATGGCTTATCCATTGAGCTAAAACGAAGGCTTATACTTTTTCGCGAGTACGCAAAAGTATCATTTGATTGATAGGAGAAATAGGGATCACCAAGTACAGGAGGCATCACACAAGCATGAACATGCATGAGAGTCGGCGTGGGTGTGAGTGCCAACACACAAAGAACAAGCAGGTGTGTGTCACTTGCTGCCTGAGAAGGTGGAGAGTGACCTTTGCGAGACATAATCATTAACCAATGATTTCAGAGTGATCGAGGTCATTCGCGAGAGGTCCTATACAATGCTTGTGGCACCGCAAACGCCAACTGGTGGTCATACGCGTGAGCTATGGGTCGACCCAGCTATACCTTGCGTGCTTGCCCAGCTTGCTCACCTGGTTCGATCGGTTAACTAGTTGACCATTAACCAACCGTCTGGTAAACCATCATTGATTAACTGTTGATCTCAGAAACAATTCATGAATTTGAAAAGGTTTTTGTAAGTTTGAAAAAAATCATGAATTTGAAAAAGTTTGTGGCTTAAAAATTGTTCACAAATTTAAAATTGTGAATTTTTAAAAAGTGACTCAAAAATATTAAAGAATATTTTTGGATTTTTAAAAAGTTTACAAAATCAGAAAACAATTTGTGAATTTGAAAAATGTTCATGAACTCTAAAGTTCGTCTATTTGCAAAAAGTTTGCGGCTACAAAAAACATTCTGAAAAATAGAAAAAGTTCACAATGTCAGAAAAATTGCGCATTTAAAAAAAAGATCGTGGCTTCAAGAAAATATTCATGAATTTAGAAAAAGTACATAAATTTGGAAAACAATAAAAAAACGAATATAAAACAGGAGACCAGAACAAAACCTGGCCCGAGAAACGTGAATGAAATAAAGAAAAGGAATGGTCTAGGACACATCTAAATGTGCCCTAATTATTGCGTATCTAAATGACAGATCAAACTAAAAATAAAAGAAAAAAAACAAAGCAAAATGCCAACACAGATCTTCATGTAAAATCAATGATATTGGAATTAGATGCGTAATATTTAAAACACATTTAGATGTGCTTTAACAAAATTGTAAAGAAAAAACCAGCTGGAAGCTTGGAAGAAGCTTCCGAGAACGGGAATCGAGGTCTGTTCCAAAAGCTCGGGAATCGGAAAGAAAATCGAAGGTCGGTTAAGCCAGGGCAGTGCACACCCCGTTTTCTTTTCGTTTGCAGAAATCCTATTCGTCATCTGCGGTTCCGCGACCTATACATCAAAACCCTAAACTAAGGACGTCCCCTTCACACACGGCGCCTCAGATCCCACCTCGACCGGCCATGGCGGATGACGGCGACCGCATCTCTGACCTCCCTGACGACCTGCTGCGGCGCATCCTCTACTTCGCGCCTGTCAAGGAGGCCGCGTCCACCAGCGCGCTCGCGCGCCGGTGGCGCTCGCTGTGGCTCTCGTCGGGGGCCGTCAACCTCGACACGCGCTCCTACCACGTCCACGACGATAGTTTGTACGGCAAGCGAGCTGCCTTCGTGCGCGACGCCCACGCGGCTCTCGGTGCCCGCGGCCGCCATTGCCCCCTCAGGAAGCTCACCCTCCACGTGGAAGGCCACCACTGCGACATCATCCAGGTATTCCTGTGCATCGGCGACGGCGGCTTGAGGGACGACATTATGGAACCCGTGCTCACGCATCCGGCGGCCCGATCCGTGGAGGAGCTCTGCGTCGACGCTTACGTCGGTCGCCACCCGTACGAAGATCGGAGCGAGAGGGGATATTACGACCTCAGCCTCGCCTCCCTGCCGTCCACGAATCTCCGCCGGCTGCGCATCTCCAGCTGCACAAGCCTCGGGGTGCCTCCGGTCAGCGCCCCCGTCGCGTTCCCGCGGCTGGAGGAGCTGCGGCTGCACTTTTGCAACGACGTGCCGCTGCAGGATCTCCAGAGCGTCGTGGACTCCGCGCCGCACCTCACCGTCCTGGAGCTCCAATCCGTATGCCTCTCGTCACTCCAGATTGATGTTCCTGCAGGTGATGCAGCCAGACACGAGGGCTCGCCGCCGCCGGCAAAACTCCGGTGCCCGGCCATCACGGCCCTCCTGGTGTCGGACTGCACCTGGACGAACCGGACCGGCGTAGAGCTGGACGCGCCGATGTTGCGATGCTTCAGATACAACGGGAATTTCTGCGAGCCGTTCGCGCTAAAACCACAAGAAGCCGCAAACCTCACGCGAGTGGACTTAGACTTCTCCACTCACATGTATTACTACATAGAGAACAACACATGCGCCTGCTTCTGGCAATGTGCCGCGAGCTTCAGCAATGCCAGGGTCTTGAAGCTGAGAACCAACCAGCTCGAGCACCTCAGGCCGGGCGGCGAGACGAACGGGCCCGAGCTGAATAAGGTACTGTTCCGCGACCTCAAGCGCCTCGAGCTGGAGGTGGAGTACAAGCCAGGACGGAGCAAGGCCACCGGAGAGGCCATCGCGTACCTCCTCCACTGCTGCCCCGTGATTCGGGAACTCCGGCTCAACCTCAGCTTGAGCACGGCGTCAGAGATCAAGTCCTACCGAGACGAAGGCTACCATTTTCAAGACGTCTTCGCGGAAAAAGACGAGCTGGATTTTGACAAGTCTGTAAATCACTTCTTGCGCCGCAGATTCAAGAACCCGACTATGCCGTACGAGGTGCCTGATTATATCCATGGCTTGACTGGACAGTCGTTCACCTGCCTGCAGAGTAGCCTGAGGTGTGTGATCTTGCGATTCCGGATGGACGAGTCCAACCGTTTTGGTGTGCGGTTGGCCAAATTCTTGGCGGAGAACACCATGTTTCTTGAAGAGATGCATATCGACGACGGCAACCAGAAAATATGGGAGCACATCAATCACGTGGTTGGCAGATCGGTTGCTGGTTCAGCCTCGGGCGTTGCCGTCTTGCCCCTTGAAGGACGAAACTGAAAGTCTCTAACTTCATCATTGTTGGGAATATGAGAATTGTTGTGCTCATTGTTCACTCTCGTCAGTCTTTCAGTGATGATGCTTGTCCTGATGTAAGAAACGATATTATGTATCAGAAAGATTGGTGATCCATAGATCCAGAGTTCTAGAGTCTATGACATTCTGACTGCCCCTTGGCTTGAAGTTTTCATTGCAATTTCTTGCAAACAAAGCATTTCTTCTTTCCGGCAACCGCAAAATTTTAGGAACATGTGAACGACTTGTTCAGTTTTAGGCTTTTAATTAGCTCCACGCAGGCTATTTCTTATCTATTTTTTGAAACGAGGCAAAAGATTTGTCATTTTCATTGATTATGATATGAAGGAGAGAATTGCATGGTTAATTGATGAAAAACCAGGCTAAAACCGATACAACCCAACCCACATGACATGGGCACCATCGGCCAACCTGGCCACCGACATGGGACAAACCACGACGGCCCATGCCACTGAAAGACCACACGCGCAAGCAACCGACAGCTCCGACTTCGACAACAAGCCTCACAAGGGAAATATGCAGGACTTGCGCCAACCGTACCCACCACAAACGATCACCGAGCTCCTGTCATCGTCACTACCTGGACCCGCTCCACCGCAGCTCCGACTTCAAAGCAACCAAGCAACCCACGGAAGAGCACCCCCGACACGCCGGGAAGAACCGACTACCTAAGTCCACGCCGCGACCCGAGCTCCAGTCGACGCCATCATCGTTGCCAAAAAGAAACCAGTGCCCCGCCTCAGCAAACACGCAGCGAAGATGCCGCAATCCACCAGACTCCCAGTCGTAGCCGGCTCCGTGACGATGCCCCCAAGGAGGAGAAAGACGCGAAGACGCCTCCATCACCCGGTCGAGCGGATCTCGGGTTTCCCTCCCGAGCCAAAGTCGTGGGGAGGAGAAGCACAGCTCCACGACGACGCTTCCAAGAAAGATCACGGCACCTGCGGGCGCTGCCGCCGCTGGCTCCGATGAAGATCAGAGCAAAGATTTCTCCCGGAGATGTGTCTACCACCAACCACCGCCCACCAACCACCACCTGCTGAGGCCGACCTCATTCTGGCCACGGGATCCCATGATCCACCGTGACCAGAGACGCACCACCCCCTGGCCGAAGCCTCCGTCCGCCACCGCAGCACCACCATGACCACCACCACCGCAGCAACTTCGCAGCATCCAGATCGAAGCATGAGCTTGCACCAGATCCAATCGGAGCCACACGAGCGAGAGTAGAGCAGACGAGCTCCCTCCGCGGCACATCGTGCACTCCAGAGCAGCGCATCCGCCACGCCCAGCCGCCGGTCGCCGCGCCCGGCCGTCGATCTGCGCCCCACGCACACTTCCGGAGCCGAGCCACCGCCGCGCGCACGCGTGCCGGCCACGCCCAGGCCAAGCCAGGAGCCCGGTCCAAGGCCGCCGCCCCGGCTTTCCAGCGTCCGCGAGACGCAGCCGGTCCAAGCCGGATCCACCGTGACCAGATCCACCGTGACCAGAGACGCACCACCCCCTGGCCGAAGCCGCCGTCCGCCACCGCAGCACCACCGTGACCACCACCCCCGCAGCAACTTCGCAGCATCCACATCGAAGCATGAGCTCGCACCAGATCCAATCGGAGCCACACGAGCGAGAGTATAACAGACGAGCTCCCTTCGCAGCACACCGTGCACTCCAGAGCAGCGCATCCGCCACGCCCAGCCGCCGGTCGCCGCGCCCGGCCGTCGATCTGCGCCCGGCGCACACTTCCGGAGCCGAACCACCGCCGCGCGCACGCGCGCCGGCCATGCCAGGAGCCCGGTCCAAGGCCGCCGCCCCAGCTTGCCAGCGTTCGCGAGACGCAGCCGCCGTCGGGGAGCCAGATCCGATCCCCGAAGGACGGGCAGCAGCAAGTGCCACGCGCGCCGCCACCAACGCCCCCATGTCTACGAAGCCGCAGCGCACGGACGTGTTGGGGAACGTAGCAGAATTCAAAAAAATTCCTACGCTTCACCAAGATCAATCTAAGGAGTCATCTAGCAACGAGCATAAAGGAGTGCATCTACATACCCTTTGTAGATCGCGAGTGGAAGCGTTCAAGAGAACGTGGATGATGGAGTCGTACTCGTCGTGATCCCTATCACCGATGATCCCAGCGCCGAACGGACAGCACCTCCGCATTCAACACACGTACGGTGCAGCGACGTCTCCTTGATACGTCCAAAACGTATCTATAATTTCTGCTTGCTCCATGCCTCTTTTGGGTGATATTGCTATGATATTTATACACTTCCATACACTTTTGATCATATTTGGACTAACCTATTAACTCAGTGCACCCCAGTGCCAGTTTCTGTTTTCTGCTGTTTTTGTATTTCAGGTTTTCCCATTACGAGAACTGCCAGAAAAATCCCGGAAAAATTATATAAAAATCAGCGTTCCAGAAGCTTCCCGGCTGCCAAAATACAGCCGGAGGGGGGCCACCAGGGCTCCAGGCGCCCTGGTGGCGCGGCCCCCCTCCTGGCCGCGCCGGAGGGGCGCCTGGGCCCCCCAGGCCTCCGCTGATGCCCCCCTTTGGGATATATTTATATCGTGTCCCGAAACCCTCGAGACGGGAACCCTTTTTCGCGATCTCATCTCTGTTCCGCCGCCGACGCGCTTCCAAGATCGGGAGCGCCAGGAGAACTCTTCCCGGCACCCTGCCGGAGGGGAGGATCACCACCGGAAGCTTCTCCACCACCATGGACGCCTCCCGGATGAGTTGTGAGTAGTCTCCCTTGGACCATGGGTCCATGACCAGTAGCTATGTGATGTTCTCCTCCCGTTCTTGTGCTTCACTAATTAGTCCTCGTGAGCTGCCCTACATGATCGAGGCACATATGTAATCCTTATGCTGTTGCTATGATGAGTTTGCTGGGATCCGATGGATTGTGAGATTATGTTCAGATTGTGTTTGAGTAATATATTTGATCTACCTCTTTTATATTTATGTTCGTAAGTAATTCTTGCATGTTCTCCGTTGTTATTTATTGCTTTGGCCAAGTAGTAGGTAGTGACTCCAAGAGGGAACGTTATGCTTGATTGTGGGTTCATGCCCCTCGATGACTAGCTTGAGTGACAGAAACATGAGTCTAGGGGATGTGTTGTTGCCACAAGGGGGAAAACAACGGTGCTTGTGCCCGCGGGTGCAAGGATTGTTTACTTTACGCAAAGTTCTTTTAATGCAGTTGTATGTTGCTTTGAGTTTACACTATGGGTGGGACTCGCAACTTAATACCAGCGAGATGTTCTGGATAGATATCTCAAGGTGGATGATTAGTAGTAGATGCTGATGGATTTCGGTCTACTTGCCTTGGCGTACCGCCCATGCTTTGAACCTCTACCTTTCTTGTAACATAGTTAGCATTGGTTTGCGCACATAATTCTGTCAATTGCCCAGCTATAATTCGTTTACCTCACATAGCTGTTTTATCGTCTTTTGGGAGAGAGACATCACTAGTGAACATCATGGGACCCCGGTCCATATTACCATCATTGATCACATCCGCTATTTACTTTCCGTTTTTACTTACTATTGCAGCATTACCTATCAGTATTATCACTTGCGTTTGATCCTTTGTAAACTACAAGGCCGGAGAGATTGACAACCTCTCTGTACTCGTTGGGAGCAAAGTTATTTGTATCTGTGTGCAGGTCCACGTTGATTGCTAATATCTGGCGCCGTTAGCAGTTGACACCTTCTAGTTGAAACTGGGAGTCTCAGGGAAATCGATCCTTGGTATCTTTGCCAAGGGAAAACTTCCGCTACACTGCATCTCAAACCTTCCACTTGGGGTAACCAACGAGGGGCGAGAAGCCATCACTCCTCCTTCTTGATCCAGCAAGGGAGGAGGAGAGGTTGATGGAGATCCAGCAGCACGACGGCGTGGTGGTGGATGCAACGGAAAAACTGCAGGGCTTCGCCAAGGACCTGCGGGAGGAGGGAGATGTGTAACGGGGGGGAGAGAGGCGCTAGGGGCTGGAATGCGGCTGCCCTCTCTCCCCCCACTATATGTAGGGGCCAGGGGGGCGGCGGCCAGAGGGGGAGCCTTGCCCCCCAAGGCAAGGGGGGCGCCCCCACCCCTAGGGTTTCCAACCCTAGGCGCAGGGGGGAGGCCCAAGGGAGTGCGCCAGACCACTATGGGCTGGTCCCCCTCCCCCTACGGCCCATGGGGCCCTCCGGGATGGGTGGCCCCACCCGGTGGACCCCCGGGACCCTTTCGGTGGTCCCGGTACACTACCGGTGACCCCCGGAACTCTCCCGATGGCCGAAACTGGACTTCCTATATATAATTCTTTACCTCCGGACCATTCCGGAACTCCTCGTGACGTCCGGGATCTCATCCGGGACTCCGAACAACATTCGGGTTACCGTGTGCATATATCTCTACAACCCTAGCATCACCGAACCTTAAGTGTGTAGACCCTACGGGTTCGGGAGACACGTAGACATGACCGAGACGACTCTCCGGTCAATAACCAACAGCGGGATCTGGATACCCATGTTGGTTCCCACGTGTTTCTCAATGATCTCATCGGATGAACCACGATGTCAAGGATTCACTTAATCCCGTATGCAATTCCCTTTGTCTATCGGTATAGCACTTGCCCGAGATTCGATCATCGGTATACCGATACCTTGTTCAATCTCGTCATGGCAAGTCTCTTTACTCGTTCCGTAATCCATCATCCCGTGACTAACTCCTTAGTTACATTGAGCTCATTATGATGATGTCTTACCGAGTGGGCCCAGAGATACCTCTCCGTCATAGGGAGTGACAAATCCCAGTCTCGGTTCGTGCCAACTCAACAGACACTTTCGGAGATACCCGTTGCGTACCTTTATAGCCATCCAGTTACGTTGTGACGTTTGGCACACCCAAAGTATTCCTACGGTATCCGGGAGTTGCACAACCTCATGGTCTAAGGAAAAGATACTTGACATTGGAAAAGCTTTAGCATTACGAACTACACGATCTTGTGCTAGGCTTAGGATTGGGTCTTGTCCATCACATCATTCTCCTAATGATGTGATCCCGTTATCAATGACATCCAATGTCCATGGCCAGGAAACCGTGACCATCTGTTGATCAACGAGCCAGTAACTAGAGGCTTACCAGGGACACGTTGTGGTCTATGTATTCACACATGTATCAATGTTTCCGTATAATACAATTCAAGCATGAATAACAGACAATTATCATGAACAAGAAAATATAATAATAACCATTTTAGTATTGCCTCTAGGGCATATTTCCAACAGGACGCCCTAGACGCGAGAGGCGTAACGCCACGCCGGCCACCGCACTCCGCCCGACGCTGCGCCGCCAAGAGCTCCCCTGCTCGAGGGAGGCACCGCCCGCCGCAGAGAAAAAAGGAGCCCCGCCGCCGCCTGCTCCACGCGAGCTTTGCCCGCCGGAGGCGCCGGTGACGGCGAGGGGGAGGAAGGGGTGGGGTGGCCGGAGGCCTTGGCGATTTGGTCGCCGCCCGTGTCGCCCCTGGGGAGGGAGCGACGCGAGGGCTTCTTCGTTCTCTCACTCCTGGCTATGCTATGTTCTATGCGCACTTCTTGTTATTAGTGAATACATTTCCAAAGTACATATTGTACTTGTGTGCTTTTTTTAGCATCAGTACAGACGCAAGCGCTCATATACACGCGCATAGACTCACCCCTATGAACGCACACACGCGGAAATCCTGAAATAAATCCAGGAATAATGCCTGCGAGCACCAGGATTTGAACCCTGGCGGGTTGGGGATACCACTGTTCATCTAACCATCTCAACCACAGATTGGTTCGTTATCGTACTTGTGTGCTGATAGACTGTTCTTGTGGTACGGTATTGTACATATAAGAAACAACAATTAAGACGTGCACAAGCTCAAAGTAAACAAAGAGCATGATATCATCACATGGTGAGGTGTGCTTGGTGAATTCTTGCCAACTTTCCCCCTCTCTGAATAATGTTTCTTTTTCTAACTTGGCTCAATTGTTCAGTAATTGTAACACGGTCAGAGGGGCAACATATCATGGTAAAAGAAAAGACAGCTTAAGAACTGCAATGAAATAGCTAGCCAAATCAATCAAACTACTTAATAAAATTAAAAAAAAAGGTTATTTCACTTTCTACTCTAGTTTATTTTATAATAACACATGCTTGGCAGTGTTAGATTATGAAGTGCCGAGGATATTTCAGAGATATTAACTACCCAACAACGTCCTTGCGTCGCACCGGCGTTTTTGCTAGAACCGGCGCTCATGTTTGCTGGAACCACGCAAACATGTGGTGTTGCAACCGTCCGTGAATGTGCTAGGCGATGCCGCAAAACTGGCAGAAACAAAAGCTGGAACCGGCGTTCAAGTTTATTGGAAAACAACAAACACGGTCGCAGCAATCCCCGGCGGCCTCCCTGCACAAGCACCACCGCCCTAGGGGACGCTGCAAAATGTTGCAGTCGACAACAATAAAAGCTGGATCCGTGATTTTTATGGGTTGTGCTTTTGCTGCGTGGCGTGGGGATTATTTTTGCTACAACCGACATTTGGTTTTTGCTGGAACCGGTACCTGCTGATGTGAGATACGACAGAGGGCACGAGGTGCTGCAGACCGGGACCCACCGTCGTCGGGGACGACGCGCGGCCTTGCCGATGTGACCGATGACGCCATGAACGGCGGGCTTTTTGTTTCCTATGACAAGCTGTGGCGGGGGACGGTGCTACATGGGGTCAAATCCAATGGGGAAGGGGAGCAGACGGAGAAAAGGAAGAAGATGACGGAGGGGG
>LR738711.1:899935049-899980691 GCA_902687465.1 Secale cereale
GGGGGGGGGGGGGGGGGGTCAAATTGAACGGTTGTTCGCGGCTAAATCGGGCGGCTGGGGGCCGACCGGGTAGCACCTAGCAGCGACATTCCTTTAGGCCTGGTACTTGTGTGCTAAAATATGTTTTTTTTGCCCAATTCTGTTTTGTTTGAGGATTGTGTCGCGTTAGGTTTTTTGAGGGGGTTCACTCTGTGGGTTTCCCATAGCAAATGCCGCTTGACCGTTAGCATCGCCTAGGAAAAGTTTCATTTGATCTGGGGTCTCCCTGGGCAAAAGGAGATAGTTATCGGTTTTGCTATTTCTCAGGTATCTGAAATATCTCTAGCGCCAGCTACCTTTTTTCTTTCCGTCTAGCACCGAAACCTTACCGGAGAAGAGAACCCCACTATCTATCTTAGGCTGAATTCATTGCCCCATTATCTATCTTAGGGTGGGGTGGGGCCGTGGGGGTGTAGGGGATTGCCAGAAGTCTTCCCTGGCACGGCGGGGCATAGAGGATTGGTCGCGGAGGCGGCCATCAGCGTTGTTGGGGAGAGTTTGAGGGGAGGGCGGGGCGTCGAGGCAGTGCGCGGTAGCGCTCGCCGGCCACGGGTGGTGGAAGTCGGCGGGGCAGGATGGAGACATCGTGAGAAGGAAGAAGGGAGGAAGGCAGTGAATAGTTCCTAGATCCATTCTAGGCTGTTGGATGATGATCTGATGGTCCATATTAGAAGTGACTAATCCACTTGTTTTTTTCTCAATTAACTGACAAATAGAGGCTCCCATAGTAATCCGGGTCCTAAAACAAAACAAAATAAACTTGGAAAGGAAGGCAACGTGTGTTAACGTTAGTAGTACTCCTACAAATATTAGACGCTTCACCGGCCCCTGATCGATCTGGGATTCTTTTGCAAGGGTTCCGGCCGGCCGCGATGGGCGACGGCCAGATAGGTGGTGGGCGCGTCGACCGCCTTAGCAAGCTCGACGACGGCGTCCTTGGCAACATCCTCTCCTTCCTCCCCGCCAAGGAGGCCGCAGGAGCGACCGCGCTCTCCACCCGGTGGCGCGACGTCTTCGCCAGCGTCCACACCGTCTCTCTGGAGCAGTCGGAAGGCGCCGTCTCCTTCGCCAACCGCGTCAGCGCCGCGCTCTTCGCCCGACACCGCCGCCATGGCACCGCCACCCCGATCCGCTCCCTCCGCGTGGCCTTCCGCGACTACGATAACGGGATGAACGACCTCGACTCCATAGTTGACCAGTGGATCTCGTACGCCATGCAGGAGAGTGGACCAGAGCTCCACCTCGACCTGCGCCTCCGTGCCCACGAAATCTGCGGTCGCGGCTACTCTCTCCGCAGCAGCGCGGCCAAGGACAACCAGGCCGGCATTCAAGATGACGAGCGTGCCAGCAGCAGCCGCTCCGCTTGCAGTTCCGACGATGAAAACCGCGAGGCCGAGTCGCTCCTTCATGCCCTGGCGGGCATCACCCTCGACGTCATCTCCGACGACGAGGTGGAGACGCCCCCTCCTCCCAAAACCAAAAGACCATGGCAACGGCAGCAGAAGGACAAGCTGTACACCGTTCCACGATATGTCTTCTCCTGCGCCGCGCTGCGCACTCTGTGCCTCGGGTCGTGCAAGCTCAACCCGCCGGCCGGTGGCACCAACCTGCCGTCCCTCAAGGCGCTGGTCCTGTCCCATGTTGCGGATTCGGGCAGGAAGATTCAGCGGCTCATCTCCAGCTGCCCGCTCCTCGCCGACCTGACGCTCGAGGCCTGCGCCAGAGTGACAGAGCTCTCCGTCCTCGACAAGCAACTCCAGAGGCTGGCCCTGCGGTGCTGCCACCGTCTGGCGAGCGTCATCATAGATGCGTCTGAGCTGCGCGCCTTCGAGTACAGGGGCGCCGTGCCAGCGCAGACATCGTTTCTGACCATGCACCACGGCCCGCGAAGCCTCTCATCATGCAGGGTCGATTTATGCGGCGGGGAGCTGACGTCGGAGGAGGATCTCACCCGCCTCGGCGAATTCCTCCGCCACTTTGAAACAGCGAAGCATTTGCACCTGACGTCCGCCCGCCTGGGATCCGGCATCGACAACGACGCCTTTGCCACACGGTTCCCGACGTTCATGAAGCTTCGCCACCTCGAGCTGACGGGCTCCCTGCCGCACGACGACGATACTCACGGCAATGCGGTCGTCGCCGCGGTGGCAAGGATCCTGGGGCACGCCCCCAACCTGGAGGTGCTCACGCTATTCTTCAAGGCGCCGCCTCGCGAGAAGCCAGAGTGCTACGACCTCTACAAGGAGGAGGAGTTTCTGAACGCGCACCATCTCAAGTACGACCGCGGCACCATCTTACTGGAGACGCCGCCTAACAAACTGCTCGTCCCCTGCCTGAAGGAGATCAACCTGGTGAACTATCAGGGCGGTGGCGCGCAGCGGAAGCTGGCCAAGTTCCTACTCGGGAACGTCGCCCGGTTGGAGGCGCTATACTGTGGATTTGCCGAGGGGCCGCTCTGGATACAGACCAAGCTCATGGATGAGATGAGAGGCTGGGTCATGGACAAGATTGAGCCAGACGACATGATGTTCATGTGACCGATCATGCATTGATGCTACTCCCTCCGTTCCTAAATATAAGTTCTTTTAGAGATTGCACTATAAAGACTACAATCGGATGTATATAGATGCCTTTTAGAGTATAGATTCACTCGTACTGCTCAGTATGTACTCCCTCCGTCCGAAAATACTTGTCATCAAAATGAATAAAAGGGGATGTATCTAGATGTATTTTAATTCTAAATACATCTCTTTTCATACATTTTGCTCGAGCACCTTGGGAGCATTGCCCAACCAAGTCAGTTCAGCCAACAGCGCATTGATCCCTATGCAAGACTCCACGAGCCACCTCATTGCGCCGCCGCAGCATCCCATCCACGAGCTACGAGCCACCCCGGCCGCCGCCAACTCACCGGCCTCACGCGCCTGCTCCTCTTTTGCTTGCTGCTCCTCACCGGCCGCCGTCATTTCTCATTTTCCCTCGCTTCTTTTTAGGGGAGAAGAATTCATCGCTTTTTTTAGGGAAAAGCCAACTTTATTACTCAAATTCCACAGATTGTGGGATACAACGTTGGTCATGAGGCTGGCCAAGCCACACATGATGCCCAGGAAGTAACGATAAAGAAAACTTAGCTAACTTGTGAGCTTCAACATTTTGAGCTCGACTCTCAAAGATGAAATTACACAAAAGTGGTGAAGATCTCAGCTTTATTTCTCTAATTATAGCTCCATAAGTGCCCTGGCTATCCATAGCAATATCGTCAATGACTTGTTTGCAGTCTGAGGCCACCACACATCGTTGCACATTAAGATCTTCAGCTAGAGCGATTGCCTCGCGACATGCTAAAGCCTCCAATGTCGCTGGATCGCAAACTCCGGCAATGACAAGCGCTGAACTCCCTAGATAGACACCTTGGCTATCTCTGCATATAGCTGCCGTTGTACCTCCTCTCTGAGATCTGACTGCAGCCCAAATCCTCATCTACTAACGCCCATATGCATCTGGATACCGTGCACTCCAGGAGGGAATGACGCCATGAGTCTGGAGCTCCACAGAGGCCGCAATTGCTAGTCGTTGACATATGCCGATGAGCCCTCACATCCTCCGTCGGTAGTGACTGTTTGGACAAACGCCACAGAAACATGCGTAAGAAACATGCGTACTTTTGCTGGGACTGCAGTTTTCCAGAGAGACTTCCAAGAAGCTTCATCAACGTGGTTGCTGCATGATGCTGCCAGCCACGCTTCTCGCCGCTGCTTCGTAGATACAAGCATGTTATAAGCCGACCGGACTGTGAATTGTCCCGTTCTCTCGTGCGTCCAGCTCCAAAAGTCCTGCATAGGAGCCGTACATGGCGGGATACCCATGATGATTTTAGCATCAAAAGGCAAGAAAGTAGCTTCCACCACGGGTCTCTTCCGTGAAGCATTAGTTGCATCGATTAGGAGAAGTGCATGGATGAACCCGGGTACATATGAACCCACTTTGAAAAACACATTTTGCCATGTCAAAAAATTCTGAAAAAAGTTGCGTGCAGACATCTCCATATTCTATGTGCGTGCAGAAAATTTCATAGAAAAACAACTTTTTTTGCAGCCTGTGCAAAAAAAACAAATTTTTGTGTCGTAAAACGCTATTTAGAAGCAGTAAAATTTGTCTTTTTTACTGAGACAAAACAAAAATACTTTTTCACACAAAACTTTGTACTGTGGACATACCTTTGCCAACATGTATACATAAATTTTTGTTTACAATTTTTGAACATTACAAAATGCGTCAAAAGTACATTTTTCAAAAGTGGGTGCAGATGCCCATGGGTTCAGATCGTCCGCTCTCCATCGATTAGTTCAGATACTGTGTTGGGGGGGTTACTTACGCGTCAGCCGTATGGTCTCATCATCTCTGACCGGCCAAGAATTCATCGCTATAGTTGCCGTCGAGATCAAGGTTTTGGTTACCGGTCGAAATTTCAAGATTTCTCATGGTTACCGCACATTTTCGTGCCCCTTGATAAATCCTCATACCGAGCAAAAAATACCATTTTTTTGAAAATTTTGAATTTAAACAATTCATTTGAAGTAAAGTGTGTAGGATCTAATTAATGCCATGAGAGTTGATTCTAACATGTTCGTAGCAACCTAGTTCCTGTTTTGACAGGTCTCTGGTTCGAATGTTCATTCATTCATTTATTTGAATTCAAAATTCAACTATAAAATTCGTTCGAAATATTCTCGGTATTTTCCGGTAACCGTGGTAACCACGTTTATCCGTCCCCCTCGGTAAAATTGCCTCATTCGGTAACCAAAACCTTGGTCGAGATGGCCCGTGGTATTCAGTTGTAAACGAGTGCGGGCCAAGCCCAACCCGCTTGGATAAGAATGAGAAGAGGCGGCCTAAGCCCAGCCCGAATGCATCTGTGTTATCTTCGGGCAAGACCCAACTCCGCTGCCGCTGCTGTCAATACTCACTACCACTCCTCTTGCTCTGCTCCTGGAACGGATCGAGAGCTCATCGCCGACGACCATGGCGGAGCCCGCAGGAGCAGGAGCGTCGCCTCTCCTCCCAGGCTTGCCGGACGAGATCTCCGTCTGGGAGATCCTCGTCCGCCTGCCGCCCAAATGCATCCTCCGCTGCCGCGGCGTCTGCCCCGCGTGGCGCCGCGCCACCTCCGTCCGCGACTTCCTCCTCGCCCACCACTCCCGCCAGCCCGCCCTCCCCCTCCTCTACAACTACAGCTTCGTCGGCGACGACATCGAGTCCCTGAGCATCATCCCCTTCGACCACCGGGCAGGGGTCGCCGCCGCCGACCAGCTCCAGGCCATCGCTCGGCTTGCACTCGACTCCTCCCGTCTAGATGCCTGCTTCCTTCTCGATGCCTGCTGCGACGGCCTCCTCGTCCTTTCTGTCTGCTACCCGCCTAAGCTCTCCATCTGCAACCCGGCAACTCGTCAGTACGCTCCCCTCCCGCAGCTTGATGGCTTCATGCTCCTCGGGATGTACCCTCACCCCCCTACCGGCGAGTACCGACTACTGCTATACCTCATCTCCACAGATCTGACACCGGAAGCCCAAGGTGGCGTCATCTCCACAGATCTGACACCGAAAGCCCAAGGTGGCGGCTCCTACGTCTTCACATTAGGCTCTGGCCAGCCGTCGAGGTACATAGGGTACCCTGAGCCTGAATGGACAATTGTGAGCGGACAATTGTAATTTAAAACATGGAACTCAAACCCCTCACGGTGATCCCGCTATATCTCTCTCTACCTCTCTCTTTATCACTCTCCCTCATTATTTGTGTGTTTTATAGGCGCCAACATTGATGTGTTCAAGCTCACCTAAAAGAAAACAACAATAATGAACGGGGCATTTTGAAATGAAAACTTCCTAGTCAAAACCCTCATGGCGTTTTTGTATTGCTGTATCATCGTAATGACATGAGAACCTTCATTTTCCATGGCACAAACCATGCATAGTCGTATGAATGCATTCTTTTTAATTGGACTAGGAACCTTTTTCCCGTACGATGAACGTTGGCAAGCTTCGGACTAGCACCTTGATTACTTTTTCTACCATCGCCTTATCGATGTATAGTCATAATGATGAGAGAATCTTCATTTTCAATTTCACAAACCCTTTGGACCGGTCACCTTTCTCTTCCGTGAACGTTCTACCTATCGGAGTAGAATCTCGGTTCATCTCGTGATCTCTCTCTTTCTCTCTCTCTATCTATCTCTCTCTCTCTCCCTCTCTCTATCACTCACTCACTCATCCTTTTTTTCTCTATAGGCGCCGACACTTGTCGTGGTTAAGGTCACTTAAGAGGGAAAACCATAATGAACGAACAATCTCTACTCCTAATGGAGCAGTTGGTAGTCTCCGCCGGTCAATTTTCGTCCCACCTCCCCTGGTTTTTTTTGGTACCGCCTCCCACCTCCTCCTACCAAACGAACCCCGCTTCCACCAGCTGGTCCGTCGAGAAAAACCACATGCGCACGTTGTGAAACACTACGGTTCATCGATTTAAACCCGTCAAATAACAAAAACTATGATGGTTAACCTACGAAATGACGAAAATTGACCCAGCCGTAACCATCGCACGCCCCCATCTCCATCATTCGTCCCTAAAACTTTCCATCTGGTGGACGTGTCTTCCGTCGCCGTCTCTCTCTTTCGCCTATCAAACCCTTCGCCGCCGCTCGAACCCGTCTAATCCGCTCTACCCTCCCAGGTTGGCCACGTTTATCCGCCCCCCTCGGTAAAATTGCCTCATTCGGTAACCAAAACCTTGGTCGAGATGGCCCGTGGTATTCAGTTGTAAACGAGTGCGGGCCAAGCCCAGCCCGCTTGGATAAGAATGAGAAGAGGCGGCCTAAGCCCAGCCCGAATGCATCTGTGTTATCTTCGGGCAAGACCCAACTCCGCTGCCGCTGCTGTCAAAACTCACTACCACTCCTCTTGCTCTGCTCCTGGAACGGATCGAGAGCTCATCGCCGGCGACCATGGCGGAGCCCGCAGGAGCAGGAGCGTTGCCTCTCCTCCCAGGCTTGCCGGACGAGATCTCCGTCTGGGAGATCCTCGTCCGCTTGCCGCCCAAATGCATCCTCCGCTGCCGCGCCGTCTACCCCGCGTGGTGATGGGCCTCGAACCCCTCGTTGGTTACCCCAAGTGGAAGGTGTAAGATGCAGTAAGTAGAAGTGTTTTCCCTTAGCAAAGATGCCAAGGATCGAATCCCCAGAGACTCCTAGGTTCAACAGGTAGGTGTCAACTGCTAACGGCGCAATTAGCAATCAACGTGGACCTGCACACAGATACAAATAACTTTGCTCCCAACGAGTACAGAGAGGTTGTCAATCTCTCCGACCTTGTAGTTCACAAAGGGTTAAAAGCAATATGATAGTAGTGATAGATAGTGTTTTGCAATAGTAAATAAAATAGCGAAAATTAAATAGTGGATGTGATCAATGATGGTAATATGGACCGGAGTCTCATGATGTTCACTAGTGATGTCTCTCTCCCAAAAGACGATAAAACAGCTATGCGAGGTAACAAATTACAGCTGGGAAATTGACAGGACCACGAACGCAAACCAATGCTGACTACATTGCAAGAAAGGTTGAGGTTCAAAGCATGGGTGGTACGCCAAAGTAAGTAGACCGAAATCCATCAATATCTACTACTAATCATCCACCTTGAGATATCTATCCAGAACATCTCGCTGGTATTAAGTTGCGAGTCCCACTCATAGTGTAAACTCAATGCAACAGACAACTGCATTAAAAGAACTTTGCGTAAAGTAAACAATCCTTGCACCCGCGGGCACAAGCACCATTGTTTTCCCCCTTGTGGCAACAACACATCCCCTAGACTCATGTTTCTGTCACTCAAGCTAGTCATCGAGGGGCATGAACCCACAATCGAGCATAACGTTCTCTCTTGGAGTCACTACCTATTACTCGGCCAAAGCAATAAATAACAACGGAGAACATGCAAGAATTACTTATGAACTAAAATATAAAAGAGGTGAATCAAATATATTACTGAAGATCAATCTGAACATAATCTCATAATCCATCGGATCCCAGCAAACTCAACATAGCAACAACATAAGGATTACATAGGTGCCTCGATCATGTAGGGCAGCTCACGAGGACTAATTAGTGAAGCACAAGAACGGGAGGAGAACATCACATAGCTACTGGTCATGGACTCATGGTCCAAGGGAGACTACTCACGAGTCATCCGGGAGGCGTCCATGGTGGTGGAGAAGCTCCCGGTGGTGATCCTCCCCTCCGGCAGGGTGCCGGGAAGAGTTCTCCTGGTGCTCCCGATCTTGGAAGCGGCGGCGGCGGCGGAACAGAGATGGGATCGTGAAAAAAAGTCCTGTTCTGAGGGTTACGGGGAACCCTTTAAATATATGCCAAAGTAGGGCACCGGGGGACTCTCGGGGTGCCGAGGCGCCCCCCCGGCGCGGCCCAGGGGGGGCGCGCCCACAGGGCGCCTGGAGCCCCTGTGGCCCTCCCAGGTTGCCCTTCGGACGCAGTGTTGTTTCCGGTTCGCTGATTTTTTATATAATTTTTTTGGATTTTTCTGGGCAGTTCTCGAAACGTGAAAACCTGAAATACAAAAACAGCCGAAAACAGAAATTGGCACTGGGGTGCATTGGATTAGTAAGTTAGTCCAAATATGATCAAAAGTGTATGGAAGTGTATGAATATCATAGCAATATCACCCAAAAGTGGCATGGAGCAAGCAGAAATTATAGATACGTTTTGGACGTATCAACATCCCCAAGCTTAATTCCTGCTCGTCCTCGAGTAGGTAAATGATAACAAGAATAATTTCTGTGGTGACATGCTATTAACCATATAGGACTTTCTCATAGTCATATGACAAAAGCTTACTGAGACAATGATTCTAAAGTAACTAAGTTGTCTCAAGAGAAAATCACAAATGACTGAAAGTTTTACAACATGAAACTGAAACATCAAAAAGATTTGCAATGAACATGATGTGCAAATATGACAAAGTGATATCTAGCTTGCCCCCTTTAGTGATGCAAAACATAAGTGCAGGGGCACCTTCAAGGTTTAAGTGATGACTAGATACAATCATTTTAGAATAAACGATATCACAATCATGCAAAAGACAATGCTACTTTGGGACAATGCACATTACACTCAGAATGACAATCATGCTCTCAGTAGTTGATGCTTGAAGTGCTAGAGCTTTTTATTTTGAAACATGGAAGCAATTGTGTCAACGGTAGTAGTACTTTATATGTGTCATGCATAAAACATCTTATAAGTTGCAAGCCTCATGCATCGAATACCAATAGTGCTCGCTCCTTGTCCTAATTAGCTCGGATCCCCATGGGTTATCATTGCATTGCATATGTTTTAACCAAGTGTCACAAAGGGGTACCTCTATGCCACCTGTACAAAGGTCCAAGGAGATAGATCGCATTTGATTTCTCGTTTTTGATAGATCTCAACTTGAGGACATCCATACCGGGACAACATAGAAAATAGATGATGGACTCCTCTTTAATGCATAAGCATATTCTCATGAGAGATTGAGGATTAAGGTCCAAGCTAAAACTTCCACCATGATGCATGGCTTTGGTTGGCGGCCCAATGTTCTTCTCTAACAATATGCATATTAATTCAACCCACGGCAAATCACCCTTACTTCAGACAAGACGAACATGCATAGCAACTCACATGATATTCAACAAAAGTATGACAGTTGATGGCGTCCCCAGAAACATGGTTACCGCTCAGCAAGCAACTCATAAGAAATAAGATACATAGGCAACATATTCTTTACCATAATAGTTTTTAGGCTACTTTCCCATGAGCTATGTATTGCATGGTTAATTTGCTTAGTGCAGGTGTAGGTTAGCAAAAGACTGGGAGCGACCAACTAAGAGAGCAATGACGGTCATAATCATGCAGAGCGACAAAGCAATATTGAATCAGGCATGGTAGTTATATCGCTACTCAGAAACAAAAGATCATCAAGGCTTGACAGACTTTCTTTACAGTCTTGAATATGCGTGAGCATACGCCAAGTCAATCAAAATAAATTCTCAAAGGAAGATATTACTAAACCATACCACATCATAAGCAAACAAACCAAGTTGGTACTCCAATGACACATTGGGAACCTCCCAGCTATTCGAGATTAACCATAAGAAAACCTGAACTACTAAGCACCATCATGCAAGTAGCATCTTTATCATAGACACATTAACCCATGCAACGGAAGCAAACTCTCTTAATAAGGTGAGCATGGTAATTAAAGAGAGTTCAAGCAACCAACTAAATAAAAGCTTCTTGAAAAGATAAGCATGAATACTAAGAGCGAAGCACGATAGTAGCTATTTAAAGACAAAGAACACACACAGCATAGATAGACATGAAAATTCTATGTAATGTTCTAGGTAGAGGTGGAGCGTGTTTCTCTCCCACATAAAGGAATGCTGAGTTCCGACTCGTTATGAAAAACTAAAAAGAAAACTAAAAGCAAGACGCTCCAAGCATAGCACATAACACATGAAGTGATAAAAATATAGCGGAACGAAAGACGAACTGATAATGTTGATGGAGAAGGGGATGCACGGGGGGCATCCCCAAGCATAGACGCTTGAGTATCCTTGAATATTTCTTGGGGGTTCACGGGGGCATCCCCAAGCTTGAGCGTTTGACACTCCTGAATCTTTTTATCATCTTCCCTCGCACACTTGAAAACTCCCTTCATACACAACTCATCATAATCTGATTAGCGAGGTTAGTACCCTTAATAAAATAATTATACCTTGCTGGAAATAAGGATATTCTTGAATTTCTACTGTTTCTCAAGATTGCCAAAAGGTTTTTGCAAAGAAAAAGCAAGTTCTCAATTTGCAAAGTGAAGGTAAGGCAAAACAGGACAGAATCTGTGAAAAACAGAACAGCAGGCAGTAATTGACCTGTTCGGGATACTTCTGCAACTCAAATCAAAAAACTCAGAACTGACGCACGAAAGACAATTATATAGAGAATGCTGTCAAAAAAATTCAGACCAAAAAGATTATCTGGTGATTTTATACGAATTTTTCTATCCAAGGACAGAATCTGTTTCCTGGACAGCACCTCACAACTTTTGAACTTTCTAGCAATCAGAGGCTATACTTGGCACAAATATGAAAAGCAAAGATACAATGATGATGCTACAGCAGTAAACAACATCAAGACACAACAAAAGCAAAAAAAAATATTCATGTGGGCTGCCTCCCAAAAGCGCTTTCTTTTATGCCTTTAAGCTAGGCATAATGCATAGAGGAATCAATAATCATCATAATAATCGGAGTTATAAATTGGTTCAAATGATTCCTCAACGAGTTCATTCTTGTTCCTTCTAGGAAAGGGGTACACACCTTTTGCCTTCCCGCGTAAGCGGATTTGTCCCTTACCTATATCAATGAAGCCTTTAACTGCTCGTTGGAAGTCCCTTCCAAGCACTATATTTTCTTGGTTTGGCTCCATGATGAAGAAATCAATCATTGCAATCCCTTTAAGGAATTTAACCGGTACGTCTTTTATTCTTCCCTGGATTTCAGAAATATCTCCATTAGTGTGTTCATGATAAGATGGTAATCTATCCATGTTGAATTTTAAAGAATCATGAACAATTTTTGGCATAGTGGAAACCATAGATCCAATATCACAATAAGCAAGGAAGTCTTGATTAGAGATGCTAATCCTAACAAGAGGTTCCCATTCATTATCTATTTCCAAAATATCTCTCTTATTGGGTTTGGGTTTCTCTACCTTCGTTAAGTCTAGAGCATCCATTCTTTTCTCAATAGTAGCAAGTCTATCTATGATAGTATCAAAGTTATGATCATAAACAAAGTAACTAGATAGACCATGTATAATCTCAAGAGCTCTAGCTTCATCACATTCTAAGAAATCTCCCTCAGCTATAATGTCAAGGGAGTGTTTACACCATTTAAAAAGACCATGGTAAAAATTCCTAAGCACAATTTTTATAGGTATCCAAGGCATAATTCTCCTATGTGCATCAGAAATTCTGTCTCATGCCTTCTTCATATTTTCTCCATCCCTTTGATGGAAATCTAGAACTTCTGATTCCCTCAAAGCACCAAATCCTAACATGTTTAACTAAACAGATAGGACTACTAACAGGAAGGTCAATAAATTTTTTGTGATTTTTGATAAAAGGAACTAAAGCAAATAATGATAGGTAAACTAACAAGACTAAAAAGCAAAGGTAAAACATAGCATGCAACTCCCCTATCCTGAAGAGTGGAGTCCCCGGCAACGGCGCCAGAAAATACTCCTTGATGGGCCTCGAACCCCTCGTTGGTTACCCCAAGTGGAAGGTGTAAGATGCAGTAAGTAGAAGTGTTTTCCCTTAGCAAAGATGCCAAGGATCGAATCCCCAGAGACTCCTGGGTTCAACAGGTAGGTGTCAACTGCTAACGGCGCAATTAGCAATCAACGTGGACCTGCACACAGATACAAATAACTTTGCTCCCAACGAGTACAGAGAGGTTGTCAATCTCTCCGGCCTTGTAGTTCACAAAGGGTTAAAAGCAATATGATAGTAGTGATAGATAGTGTTTTGCAATAGTAAATAAAATAGCGAAAAGTAAATAGTGGATGTGATCAATGATGGTAATATGGACCGGAGTCTCATGATGTTCACTAGTGATGTCTCTCTCCCAAAAGACGATAAAACAGCTATGCGAGGTAACAAATTACAGCTGGGCAAATGACAGGACCACGAACGCAAACCAATGCTGACTACATTGCAAGAAAGGTTGAGGTTCAAAGCATGGGCGGTACGCCAAAGTAAGTAGACCGAAATCCATCAATATCTACTACTAATCATCCACCTTGAGATATCTATCCAGAACATCTCGCTGGTATTAAGTTGTGAGTCCCACCCATAGTGTAAACTCAATGCAACAGACAACTGCATTAAAAGAACTTTGCGTAAAGTAAACAATCCTTGCACCCGCGGGCACAAGCACCGTTGTTTTCCCCCTTGTGGCAACAGCACATCCCCTAGACTCATGTTTCTGTCACTCAAGCTAGTCATCGAGGGGCATGAACCCACAATCGAGCATAACGTTCCCTCTTGGAGTCACTACCTATTACTCGGCCAAAGCAATAAATAACAACGGAGAACATGCAAGAATTACTTATGAACTAAAATATAAAAGAGGTGAATCGAATATATTACTCAAGATCAATCTGAACATAATCTCATAATCCATCGGATCCCAGCAAACTCAACATAGCAACAGCATAAGGATTACATAGGTGCCTCGATCATGTAGGGCAGCTCACGAGGACTAATTAGTGAAGCACAAGAACGGGAGGAGAACATCACATAGCTACTGGTCATGGACTCATGGTCCAAGGGAGACTACTCACTAATCATCCACCTTGAGATATCTATCCAGAACATCTCGCTGGTATTAAGTTGCGAGTCCCACCCATAGTGTAAACTCAATGCAACAGACAACTGCATTAAAAGAACTTTGCGTAAAGTAAACAATCCTTGCACCCGCGGGCACAAGCACCGTTGTTTTCCCCCTTGTGGCAACAGCACATCCCCTAGACTCATGTTTCTGTCACTCAAGCTAGTCATCGAGGGGCATGAACCCACAATCGAGCATGACGTTCCCTCTTGGAGTCACTACCTACTACTTGGCCAAAGCAATAAATAACAACGGAGAACATGCAAGAATTACTTATGAACTAAAATATAAAAGAGGTGAATCAAATATATTACTCAAGATCAATCTGAACATAATCTCATAATCCATCGGATCCCAGCAAACTCAACATAGCAACAGCATAAGGATTACATAGGTGCCTCGATCATGTAGGGCAGCTCACGAGGACTAATTAGTGAAGCACAAGAACGGGAGGAGAACATCACATAGCTACTAGTCATCCACCTTGAGATATCTATCCAGAACATCTCGCTGGTATTAAGTTGCGAGTCCCACCCATAGTGTAAACTCAATGCAACAGACAACTGCATTAAAAGAACTTTGCGTAAAGTAAACAATCCTTGCACCCGCGGGCACAAGCACCGTTGTTTTCCCCCTTGTGGCAACAGCACATCCCCTAGACTCATGTTTCTGTCACTCAAGCTAGTCATCGAGGGGCATGAACCCACAATCGAGCATAACGTTCTCTCTTGGAGTCACTACCTATTACTCGGCCAAAGCAATAAATAACAACGGAGAACATGCAAGAATTACTTATGAACTAAAATATAAAAGAGGTGAATCAAATATATTACTCAAGATCAATCTGAACATAATCTCATAATCCATCGGATCCCAGCAAACTCAACATAGCAACAACATAAGGATTACATAGGTGCCTCGATCATGTAGGGCAGCTCACGAGGACTAATTAGTGAAGCACAAGAACGGGAGGAGAACATCACATAGCTACTGGTCATGGACTCATGGTCCAAGGGAGACTACTCACGAGTCATCCGGGAGGCGTCCATGGTGGTGGAGAAGCTCCCGGTGGTGATCCTCCCCTCCGGCAGGGTGCCGGGAAGAGTTCTCCTGGTGCTCCCGATCTTGGAAGCGGCGGCGGCGGCGGAACAGAGATGGGATCGTGAAAAGAAGTCCTGTTCTGAGGGTTACGGGGAACCCTTTAAATATATGCCAAAGTAGGGCACCGGGGGACTCTCGGGGGGCCGAGGCACCCCCCCGGCGTGGCCCGGGGGGGGGCGCCCACAGGGCGCCTGGAGCCCCTGTGCCCCCCCTCCCAGGTTGCCCTTCGGACGCAGTGTTGTTTCCGGTTCGCTGATTTTTTATATAATTTTTCTGGATTTTTCTGGGCAGTTCTCGAAACGTGAAAACCTGAAATACAAAAACAGCCGAAAACAGAAACTGGCACTGGGGTGCACTGGATTAGTAAGTTAGTCCAAATATGATCAAAAGTGTATGGAAGTGTATGAATATCATAGCAATATCACCCAAAAGTGGCATGGAGCAAGCAGAAATTATAGATACGTTTTGGACGTATCACGTGGCGCTGCGCCACCTCCGTCCGCGACTTCCTCCTCGCCCACCACTCCCGCCAGCCCGCCCTCCCTCTCCTCAACAACTATAGCTTCGTCGGTGACAACATCGAGTCCCTGAGCATCATCCCCTTCGACCACCGGGCAGGGGTCGCCGCCGCCGACCAGCTCCAGGCCATCGCTCGGCTTGCACACGACTCCTCCCGTCTAGATGCCTGCTTCCTTCTCGATGCCTGCTGCGACGGCCTCCTCGTCCTTTCTGTCTGCTACCCGCCTAAGCTCTCCATCTGCAACCCGGCAACTCGTCAGTACGCTCCCCTCCCGCAGCTTGATGGCTTCATGCTCCTCGGGATGTACCCTCACCCCCCTACCGGCGAGTACCGACTACTGCTATACCTCATCTCCACAGATCTGACACCGGAAGCCCAAGGTGGCGTCATCTCCACAGATCTGACACCGGAAGCCCAAGGTGGCGGCTCCTACGTCTTCACATTAGGCTCTGGCCAGCCGTCGAGGTACATAGGGTACCCTGAGCCTGAATGGACAATTGTGAGCGGACAATTGTAATTTAAAACATGGAACTCAAACCCCTCACGGTGATCCCGCTATATCTCTCTCTACCTCTCTCTTTATCACTCTCCCTCATTATTTGTGTGTTTTATAGGCGCCAACATTGATGTGTTCAAGCTCACCTAAAAGAAAACAACAATAATGAACGGGGCATTTTGAAATGAAAACTTCCTAGTCAAAACCCTCATGGCGTTTCTGTATTGTTGTATCATCGTAATGACACGAGAACCTTCATTTTCCATGGCACAAACCATGCATAGTTGTATGAATGCATTCTTTTTAATTGGACTAGGAACCTTTTTCCCGTACGATTAACGTTGGCAAGCTTCGGACTAGCACCTTGATCACTTTTTCTACCATCGCCTTATCGATGTATAGTCATAATGATGAGAGAATCTTCATTTTCAATTTCACAAACCCTTTGGACCGGTCACCTTTCTCTTCCATGAACGTTCTACCTATCGGAGTAGAATCTCGGTTCATCTCGTGATCTCTCTCTTTCTCTCTCTCTATCTATCTCTCTCTCTCTCTCTCCCTCTCTCTATCACTCACTCACTCATCCTTTTTTTCTCTATAGGCGCCGACACTTGTCGTGGTTAAGGTCACTTAAGATGGAAAACCATAATGAACGAACAATCTCTACTCCTAATGGAGCAGTTGGTAGTCTCCGCCGGTCAATTTTCGTCCCACCTCCCCTGGTTTTTTTGGTACCGCCTCCCACCTCCTCCTACCAAACGAACCCTGCTTCCACCAGCTGGTCCGTCGAGAAAAACCACATGCGCACGTTGTGAAACACTACGGTTCATCGATTTAAACCCGTCAAATAACAAAAACTATGATGGTTAACCTACGAAATGACGAAAATTGACCCAGCCGTAACCATCGCACGCCCCCATCTCCATCATTCGTCCCTAAAACTTTCCGTCTGGTGGATGTGTCTTCCGTCGCCGTCTCTCTCTTTCTCCTGTCAAACCCTTCGCCGCCGCTCGAACCCGTCTAATCCGCTCTACCCTCCCAGGTTGGCCAACGCTGCCGATCATCGGATCTGCGGCCGATCACGTGGAGTGCCCAATATCAGGATCTACCCATCACAGATTGGCCAACGCCGCTGATCATCGGATCTGCGGCCGATCCCGTGGAGTGCCCAAGATCAGGATCGGCGCTACCCTCACAGGTTGGCCAACGCCGCTGATCATCGGATCTGAGGCCGATCCCGTGGAGTGCCCAAGATAATAATCGGCTCTACCCTCCGTCTAGGTATTGGGCGACATATTACAATTTATGTGTGTTAATCCTTATACAAATCCCTATACAAACCCTTATTACAATAGTACAAGTCTATTTATAACCTGCAATGGAAAAATACGGGATCCTGCTGCGTAAAATGTTTTTGTACCTGAGAAAATACACGTAACTGACTCATTTGATGTGGCTTTACCTGATCTTGGTTATTTTGTCAGGTGCAGCAACATATCAATCAAGAGGTAGGAAGGACGTAATTGTAAGTTTCCTCTTCACGTGACTGGCACCTGGTTAACAAACAAACGTCATCAAGAGTGCAGCTCACAACAACAATTCTTATATGTATTATAGGTATTTACAACAATTCTGGAAACTCCACATACTCATACGCAGATAGTTCCATTGCAGGTGGTGTCATCAGAAGCAGCAATTGTCATCAAAAGGTAGGACGTACAGTATTGCAAGTTCCGTCTGCACATGATCGACCCCTTGGTTGATATACAAACAGAAGAGATCCAAGTTTGCAGGTGGCGAGATCCAAGTTTGCAGCTCACAACATATCACGGCCAAGATAAATATTAAAGGTAGTTAGGACACTTATATAAGAGATAAATATTAAAGGAGCATCCTTAATGCTATAAAGACAAACTGATATGCTAGAAAGACAAACTGATACTCAAGTTCACCATCATTTGTAGTTTGCAGGTGGTGCCATCAGAAGCATTATGGTGGCAACAGTTTCTGATTTTGCAACTCATAACAACATCACAACCAAGATGTATGAAGGAACTGAATCCCAGATTGCATACAAATAGCAGCAGCATAAAATAGTATTAAGAAACTGAGTGCTTTTTCAATTTGGAAGCAGGCCAAGCAATTTATGAAAGTTTACAATTAGCAAAGTTTGTGCTATTTCATTCATCACTTCAGGCAAAGGTCATTTAAGGATGGGTAATTCAAAAAGCAAGGCAGTTCTACAGCAACCAGATCAGGACGTTACTACGGGTATTCTGAGTTTATATCATAAAGTTATTCACATGTGTACTGTGCATTTGTGATATTTGTAGTCTTTACTGATCATGATTTGCAGGCCTTACAAACCAGAGAACTGTTGAAGTTAATACTACTGGTATGCTGCATTGCTATAATAAAGTGCTACACATGCGTTTTGTGCATTTCTGATATTCACATGTTTTTCAGGCCTTACAAGCGGAACAATTGTTGAAAACGTGGATGCAAGCAACATACCCCTAGCTCTAAATGAATATGCTCTGGTTGCAGGTATAATGCTTTAGTGAACATTCTTGCGAATGATGCCATATACATATATTCATCCTTGTTACGACTCTACAGATGGATCAATATCGTCAACGGTTGTAAAGCATAATGATGCTTCGTTCACTACTCGGAGTATACTGACGGATGAATATGGTGGCACAAGTGTAGAGGACAGCAACATTTTTGGTACTGGCTCTCCTCAATTCATTAGCCTTTTATTACAATTATGGGTGTTCAGCATCATGTCCAACATACCGCATTTTTTATTGATAATCTATAGGATGTGAGCCTTCTAAGATTGAGATAGATGGAAAGACAAATCTAACAGGTATTCCCATGCATGCCAAATCCACCATCCATACTTACGTGTTCGGTATGGCCTTTGTGGTTTTTACTTTTGACATCATATAGATGACATAACTTGCATAGATTGCGCTGGCAATGCAAAGGAGCAGTTAAACTCACAAAGGTGTGCATCTTATTGGAAGAAAAAGAATCATGACAATGTGTTGTTGCAAGAGGTTCATCAGCCCTCCTTGTCGAATTCTGGTAAGTAGTTTACCGTGACTATGCTGACTAATCATTGCTGCATACAAGTTTTTAAGCTGTAAATGTAACCTTACTACATGCTTGGGTTTTTTTTATTCATTTACTAACGTACTTTTGATTCATCTTATAGACCATAGAGAACTTAACAATGCGTGGAGGCGGGAATCTTATCGCATTAGCAATTCGAAAGGTTTGAAAAAACAACAAGATGATTGCCACATTGTTCAACGTCGTACGCTAGGTGATATCACGAATGTTCGTCAACCTTCACATGTGATCCCAGGTCGATCAAGTACTCATATTATATCAAAACGCTATGTCATCGTCCCCTTATTATATCAATTAGGAATACTGACCATGCTTTTTGAATGCATATGACTTGAATGAGGCCAAAGAGAATCCGCAAAGAACGAAAGAAGATCGCAAAAGAGACCACAGAAACGCCCTCAGGAGAGCTTCTTATCTGCGAAAAAAATGGTGGTCTCCAAGAAGAGGAACTTTGGGCCCTTAATTTATCAGGTAAGAATTAAAATGTACTAAGCATTATATTTAATACCTTCAATTCATGTCTTAACCAGCAATTTTTGAGTATGTTTTATTCACCATGTTTAACCAGACAACCCAACTAGCACCGACTATACAACATTAACGCATAATGATTTAGCACAATCTGCTACAACTACGGTCGCTTCTGATCTGGTTGATGACAATTATCTACAAGGTAATCAACTTGTGCGTAGTGTGTCATCAATTCTGGTCAGTTTGAGTTTTACTATCTATATTTAAATGATGTCCTGGATGACACCAGACGTTGACGATAATGTACTTGAAGAAACAAATCAAATAACCGAGGAACAATGCAAGAGAGATCATAGGAATGCACTTAGGAGAGCTTCTTATCGGAGGAAAAAGGATCAGATGAAAGCAGATGAAAATCTGCAGCCACTGTCAACATCAGGTAAACATGGTTATTATTAATGCACGTAACTTATCGTGTCATACCAACTGCTTCCTTACTTTCGGTTCCTTACATTCAATTTTACCTATAGATTACTGTGATCTCAAACCAACATCCTCCTGCTGATTTATATTAGGAGTAGAGATTGATGCACGAAGCATACCGTCAAATGATGGTTCTTAATGCACATGATTTATATTTTAGTAGCAAAAGAATGTTCTAATGTTCTTTTGTCACTAAAACAGAATGTGTTAATAATGTTTTCACAGTAATTTGCATTAAGCCAGCGCTGATAGCCCTATCTATACAGACTTATTGCGTGATGATGGAACATTACCCCCTTCATCATTAGACGCGACTGGTGTTACCCTTGACAACGAGCAAGCTAAGAGGGCACAGAGAAACTCACGGAGTCGAGCATGTTATCAAAAGAAAATTTATGATCTAACGGTTGATGATAGAGAGAATCTGAATGAAAAGGTACGAGGGAAGCGGGTGCATGATGGCTTCTCGCCCCTCGTTGGTTACCCCAAGTGGAAGGTTTGAGATGCAGTGTAGCGGAAGTTTTCCCTTGGCAAAGATACCAAGGATCGATTTCCCCTGAGACTCCCAGTTTCAACAAGAAGGCGTTAACTGCTAACGGCGCCAGATATTAGCAATCAACGTGGACCTGCACACAGATACAAATAACTTTGCTCCCAACGAGTACAGAGAGGTTGTCAATCCCTCCGGCCTTGTCGTTTACAAAGGATCAAACGCAAGTGATAATAGTGATAGGTAATGCTGCAAATAGTAAGTAAAAGCTGAAAGTAAATAGCGGATGTGATCAGTGATGGTAATATGGACCGGGGTCCCATGATGTTCACTAGTGATGTCTCTCTCCCAAAAGACGATAAAACAACTATGTGAGGTAAACGAATTACAGCTGGGCAATTGACAGAATTATGTGCGCAAACCAATGCTAACTATGTTACAAGAAAGGTAGAGGTTCAAAGCATGGGCGGTACGCCAAGGCAAGTAGACCGAAATCCATCTGCATCTACTACTAATCATCCACCTTGAGATATCTATCCAGAACATCTCGCTGGTATTAAGTTGCGAGTCCCACCCATAGTGTAAACTCAAAGCAACAGACAACTGCATTAAAAGAACTTTGCGTAAAGTAAACAATCCTTGCACCCGTGGGCACAAGCACCGTTGTTTTCCCCCTTGTGGCAACAGCACATCCCCTAGACTCATGTTTCTGTCACTCAAGCTAGTCATCGAGGGGCATGAACCCACAATCAAGCATAACGTTCCCTCTTGGAGTCACTACCTACTACTTGGCCAAAGCAATAAATAGCAACGGAGAACATGCAAGAATTACTTACGAACATAAATATAAAAGAGGTGAATCAAATATATTACTCAAACACAATCTGAACATAATCTCACAATCCATCGGATCCCAGCAAACTCATCATAGCAACAGCATAAGGATTACATATGTGCCTCGATCATGTAGGGCAGCTCACGAGGTCTAATTAGTGAAGCACAAGAACGGGAGGAGAACATCACATAGGTACTGGTCATGGACCCATGGTCCAAGGGAGACTACTCACAACTCATCCGGGAGGCGTCCATGGTGGTGGAGAAGCTCCCGGTGGTGATCCTCTCCTCCGGCAGGGTGCCGGGAAGAGTTCTCCTGGTGCTCCCGATCTTGGAAGCGCGGCGGCGGCGGAACAGAGATGAGATCGCGAAAAAGGGTTCCTGTCTCGAGGGTTTCGAGACGCGTGTTAAATATATGCCAAAGGGGGGCATCAGCGGAGGCCTGGGGGGCCCAGGCGCCCCCCCGGCGCGGCCAGGAGGGGGGCCGCGCCACCAGGGCGCCTGGAGCCCTGGTGGCCCCCCCCCCCTCCGGCCCTACTTCGGCTACCGAGAAGCTTCTGGAACGCTGATTTTTTATATAAATTTTCCTGGATTTTTCTGGCAGTTTTCGTAATGGGAAAACCTGAAATACAAAAACAACAGAAAACAGAAACTGGCACTGGGGTGCACTGAGTTAATAGGTTAGTCCAAATATGATCAAAAGTGTATGGAAGTGTATAAATATCATAGCAATATCACCCAAAAGAGGCATGGAGCAAGCAGAAATTATAGATACTTTTTGGACGTATCAACATCCCCAAGCTTAATTCCTACTCGTCCTCGAGTAGGTAAATGATAACAAGATTAATTTCTGTGGTGACATGCTATTAACCATATAGGACTTTTCATAGTCATATGACAAAAGCTTACTGAGACAATGAATCTGTAGTAATTAAGTTGCCTCATGAGAGAATCACAAAGAACTGAAAGTTTTACAATATGATACTGAAACATCAAATAGATTTGTAATGAGCATGGTGTGCAAATATGATAAAGTGATATCTCGCTTGCCCCCTTTAGTGAAGCAAAACATAAATGCAGGGGCACCTCCAAGGTTTAAGTGATGACTAGATACAATGATTTCAGAATAAACGATATCACAATCATGCAAAAGACAATGCTACTTTGGGACAATGCACATTACACTCAGAATGACAATCATGCTCTTAATAGTTGGTGCTTTAAAAGAAGGTGGAGACTCTCGAACCGTGGCTTTTGTTGGCAAGGTTGAAAACCCGTAGTCGGAAACAAAGACAAAACATGTACCAGAGCTCTTGGTTTTAAAAACAGAGGTAATAATATATTTTTTTAGATTATGCATGTTCCGTCAACGAATGCTAGCAGACAACTCAATCACTTCTTGAGATGGACAAGTTTCGAGGAACGGCTCCCGAATGAGGACGATCACATCCTCTTAATCTCCTTTGTTTATCACTGCCAAAGTTTTCTGATTTCTCATGAACAAAGCGTGAAGGAGGGTTTGTTTGTTATATTATTTTTGAGCCGGGCGCACTCTTTGCCAGTTCCTTCTCGTATTATGGGTTTGCACATTAGACATGCAATCCCGGGGTGAAGCTTGTCCAACTTAAAAAGATCATGAATTAACTACTACTTCCTCATGAACTAAAACAGAGGCACAAAACAGAAATGCATTTTTTTGAATAATTTCGAGATGGTACATGAAAGTCTTTGTTAGGAATGGCAGGTAAATACCATGTATAGGAAGGTATGGTGGACTCATATGGCATAACTGGTTTAAAGGATTTTGGATGCACAAGCAGTCAGTCCGCTTAGTACAGGTGGAGGTTAGCAAAAGACTGGGAGCGACCAACTAAAAGAGCAATGACGGTCATAATCATGCAGAGCGACAAAGCAACATTGAATCAGGCATGGAAGTTATATCGCTACTCAGAAACAAAAGATCATCAAGGCTTGACAGACTTTCTTTACAGTCTTAAATATGCGTGAGCATACGCCAAGTTAATCAAAATAAATTCTCGAAGGAAGATATTACTGAACCATACCACATCATGGGCAAAAAAATCATGTTGGTACTCCAATAACACATTGGGAACCCCCCAGCTATTTGAGACTAACCATAAGAAAACATGAACTACTAAGCACCATTATGCACGTAGCATTTTTATCATAGACATATCAACCAATGCAACAGAAGCAAACTCTCTTAATAAGATAAGCATGATAACTAAAGAGAGTTCAAGCAACCAACTAAACAAAAGCTCTTTAAAAAGATAAGCATGAATACTAAGAGCTGAACTGTGACGACCCCGACTTAATCGTGCACTAATCATACACGCAAATGCACACGATCAAGCCTAAGGACTCACGTGAAGGAATCACAGCACAACTCTAAAACATAATTAAATACATACAAGTCATATATTACAAGCCAAGGCCTCGAGGGCTCGAATACATAACAAGATGTCTCACACATAGTCAGCGGAAGCGTTAGGTATCTGGGTACAGATACAACACAGCAGAAGATAGGCCTTTTTACAAAGGCGGGGCAAAATAAAAGCTACGATCGAAAAGGCGCAGGCCTCCTGCCTGGGACCTCCGATCCTACTCCTGGTCGTCGTCCGCCGGCTCCTCGCAGTAGTACTCGCCGGCCGGGTAGTAGTAGTAGCCAGCCTCGGGCTGGTAGTAGTAGTCGTCCACAGGGACTGCGGGCACCATGGCTCCGTCGTCTGGTTTATCAAGTGGGTAGGACAAAAAGGAAGCAAAGCAACCGTGAGTACTCATCCAAAGTACTCAGCAAGTCTTACATCAGATCTATACTAGCAATGCAATATTTTCAAAGGAGGCTTTATGTGGGTGGACTAGACTGCAGAAAGCCAGAGTAGAGAGGGGAAAAGCCTAGTCCTAACGAAGACTAGCATCTTCAGCGTCTTGCAGCAATTAGAAGGGAGTAGAATAGCTCATCATAATAATATATAGTGTTTGCAGCAATATCATCTCCATATCACATATCTCAAGTCACCAGTTCTAGTTGTACCGAAGTGGATACAACTCCGAGTGTCCGTTACCGTAGGACAGGCTATCGATAGATTGTTTCTTCCCTGCAGGGGTGCACCAAGTTACCCACCACGCTCGCTTAACTCCGGCCGGACACACCATCAGGTCGTGCCCGCCCTCGGCTAAACCATACGCCGCAACCCGACCGGATACCGCCAGAGAGGATCGAGCACGCCGGACTAATCCTATGCCCCCGGGGGTCGGGGCCATCGCCCCGGACACTCCGCACGTTGCGAAGCCGTTCGGTAGCAGACCTAGCAACCCCTTATACAAGCGCAGTTGCATCCTAAGTCCAATCCGAACAGCCCGCTCAATCGCTGACGTCGTGACGACTCCGGCTGATGTATACGAAGCAGAGCACCCACTCACACCCACGTGGTGGTTAGTGCTATCGGACCCGGAGGCCCCTCGGATCAAATATCCAAATCGCTTAGTGTATTGGGAGCGCGCGGTAACGAGCGTTGCCACCACACCGGTGACCACGACGTCCCGTCTCGAAGACTTGTGACAAGGACCTTACGGACCGGCCACGCTTCGTAGTTATCTCGCGGGTACCCTCTCTGGTCACCCGACTCCACAGCTCACGCCTCAAAGGCACTCGCGGGTACCCCTCTGGGTCAACCCGCCTCCATCCAACATGAGTAGTAATAACTTCAAAGTGTCATCAGACGCACGATACCTCTGGCCGCACGCCTTTGTTCCTGGCGACGTCCGGCCTCGGGGATCGATACGTCTTTAAACACGGTACAGTGAACCAGGGCATCCGTGTGGTTTTCATGCCGATGAGGAATCCGAGGATTCACCCTCGTTGGACTCCGAAACGACAAGTCCCGATAAGGTGGTACCGGAGGAATCACCCTCGGCGGTATTCACCATAGCGGATGCACGACAAAAGCTAAGTCGGAAGTGGGAAGAGGAATCACCCTCGGTAACCCACCACGAGCTAGCTATAATACAGGGACAACATCAGAAGTGAGTTCGGAGGTATCACCCTCGTCACCCGATGTTAACTCTGCGGAGTCGAGCATATTAGGGGAGGTGTGCGGTGCTGTGAAGAAGGTCAGGGGAAGGGGGCACGATCGGTTGATCGAGGCAAGGGTACTATGCGAGGCAACTACGAGAGTGCGGGTCCAAGCAGTGCTACCCAACCTATACTAAGCAGTTTATGAATATATGCAGGTATCAACAATTTAGCAAAGACAGGCTATGCAATAGTAATAGGAGCAACAGCAGTAGCAGCAATTCTAATGCAAGAATAAGAGAGAATAGACATAGGCGATATCGGAAATGCTCAAGGGGGGGGGTTGCTTGCCTGGTTGCTCGGTGGCAAAAGCAAGATCGTCGGAGGGAGAACCAATCACCGGGACAGCGTCGGTCTCGGGATCTGTGTCAGCGCCGGACTCTACCGAGAGAGAAGAGGGGGAAGAAACAGATAAATACACAAGCATATGCAACACAGAGCGTGCTAGGCTAACGTGCAGTGCAGGGTTGCCTAAAAACAAGTCTAGGTTAAGTTAGGTATTTTTAAGAAATTGTTTGGATTTATTTTATTAAAGTTGAGCACTATTCATATATCGAAAACAGGTCAAAAGTTCCATGTTCATCTAGCTAGGGGCATCTGACGGGAATACGGAGGGCGTATCTAGATTCGTATCGAAATTCTGAACAATTTTCATATATAAATTATTTTCATCGGAGTTACGGTTTAAAAGATATGATTTTTCAAAGTTTATTTGAATTTCTGGAATTATTTAAATAACAGAAAAGGTTTTATTGCATCATGCTGACGTCAGCACTGCATCAGCAGTCAACAGCCGCACTGGTCAGGTCAAACCTGACCAGTGGGTCCCACCTGTCATAGACAGTGGTCATAACAGGGTTTATTTTAACTAAACAATGATTAATTAGCGGCTGGGCCCCACATGTCAGTGTCTGGGAGCTTAACTAATTAAGTTTTAATTATTAAAATGTTTTAATTAGCTAATTATGCGGTGGGGCCCGCGTGTCAGCGACTGGGGCTGCCCAGTCAGCACGTTGACTGGTCAACCCAGTCAACGGGGGCCCGCGGGGCCACTGGCAGCGACCCTGGGGGTGGCCCCAGGTCAGCCACGCCGGCCGGCCACCGGAGAAAGCTCCGGCGACCAGTTCCGCGGCGGTTTCACGCCGGAGACGGTCGGAAAAGCGCTACGGGGGTCCATTCGACCCGCGCGTAGGCTCGTTCGATCGAGCAGTGAGCCGCGCATCCAACGCCGGTGGTCTCCGGGCCGGAGATGGCCGGAATCCTCGCCGGCGTTGAGCCGTGGCGGAGGAGTAGTCGGGTGCTCGTCGGGGAAAACGCTGCGGTGAGCTAAACGAGCCGCGCGAGGCTTCAACCGCACCTACACGATCTAGCGGAGCTAACGGACATGCGCCCTCGACCTGCTTGTCACCGGAGACTCGCCGGCGGCGAGCTCCGCGGCGCTACGTTCGGACGAAAAAATGGCGCGGCCTCTGCGGCTATATAGGGAGGAGAAGGAGGAGCAGAAGGGTCGAGGGGAGCTCACTGAGGGTGTAGCCGATGTGCGCCTGCTCGGAGCAGGCGTGCGGTGGCCGGAGATGACAGAGACTCGCCGGAGGCCGAGAGGAAGGGGGCGGAGGAGAGCGACGTCAGTGGTGCCTCCCGGCTCCACCTGCGGGCTCCATTCGACGTAGTCGAGGTCGGCGCAGCTCCTCGGCACGGTGGTGGAACGAGACGGCGACGGTGGACGCGGCAACGACGAAGACGCGGCGGCGGATCCGCTCGGTGGCGATGGAACCGAGCGAGAGAGAGGGGAAGAGAGCGAGGGAGAGAGGGGAGGATGGAGGAGGCGACCAGGGGGAACGGCCCGGGGCCGCTCTTATCCCCTCGCCCACCTGCTCCGCAGCGGTGGCGAGCGGCGAGCGGCGGTGGCGCGCGCGGCCATGGCGCAGTCGACACGGGGAAGGGGGCAGGTGAGGTGGGCTGGGCCTGGTGCTGTGCACTTGGGCCCAAGTGCACAGTGCCAGGCTTGTCCCCTTTTTTTTCTCTTCTTTCTTTTCTGTTTTCCTTTAACTTTTAAAACAGAGAGAGAAATGAAATGATAGGGCCTCCAAAAGACTTTTGAAAAAGGTGTAATTTGACCCAAATGATAGGTTGCAATATTACCCCTCACCAAAAATTGGTTTGAGCATATTTGAATCATTTTTGAAATTTACAAAAATGAAGAGGCATTTAATGTGCTGTTTTGGGCACTGTTTAATGCCCTAGCCCTCATTTGAAGTTGCTGTTGATGCTATTTCCAACAACAGCATTTGTTGTGGAATATTTGCAATGAGTTGAACATTTTTCTCAAATTTTTGGAACAACTTCATTTTGCATTTGAATTTGAATGGAATTTTCAGGGGCAAATTTGAGTTGACTTGTTTAACCACTGTGATTAATATTGTAAATGACCATGACATGGCATGATCAGCAGTTGATCACAGTGATCATTACAAGGGGGTGTTACAAATTCTCCTCCTCTAAAAGAAATTCTCGTCCCGAGAATTTAGGAGGTAGAAGTAAAGAGGTCGGGGTATTCCGCCCGAAGATTTTCCTCGCGTTCCCAAGTGGCTTCTTCTTCAGTATGATTTGACCACTGCACTTTCAGGAACTTGGTTGTCTTCTGGCGGGTCCGACGTTCAGTTTGATCGAGGATGCGGATCGGATGCTCCTTATAAGACAGATCATCTTGAAGCTCGAGCATCTCGTGATCCACAGCACGATGCGGGGACTCCTTGAAGGATCGACGAAGTTGCGACACATGGAACACATCGTGGATATGCGAGAATTGCGGAGGCAATTGCAATTTGTAAGCCACGAATCCACGTCTAGCAACCACAGGAAAGGGGCCAATGTAGCGTGGAGCTAACTTGCCCTTGATACCGAAACGGTGCGTGCCCTTCATAGGGGTGACTCGAAGATAAACTTGATCACCGGGATGATAAGTCAGACCCCATCGCTTGCGATCATAGTTGCTCTTCTGTCGGTCTTGAGCCGCCTTGAGATTTTCACGCACGATACGGACTTGCTCTTCGGCGTGTTGAATAATGTCCGGACCAATAACTTGTCGTTCCCCAGTTTCTGACCAGTTCAGAGGGGTTCGACACTTACGTCCGTACAGAACTTCAAAGGGAGCCATCTTCAAGCTTGCTTGATAGCTGTTGTTATACGAGAACTCGGCATATGGAAGAGATTCTTCCCATTTCTTTCCGAATGATATAACACAAGCTCGCAGCATATCTTCAAGCACTTGATTGACTCGTTCAACTTGACCTTTGGACTGGGGGTGATAAGCTGAACTCCAGTGGATATGAGTTCCCAAAGCTTCTTGAAAACTTTCCCAGAACTTGGAAGTGAACAGGGAGCCACGGTCCGAACTGATCTCCTTCGGAATTCCGTGGAGGGATACAATTCGGGAGATATACAGCTCTGCTAACTGGCTAGCAATGATAGTCTCCTTGACTGGCAGGAAGTGCGCAACCTTTGAGAGTTGGTCGATGACGACAAGAATGGCATCGTTACCCTTCTGGGACTTAGGAAATCCAGTAATGAAATCCATCTGCACCTTATCCCATTTCCACAGCGGAATAGGAAGAGGTTGCAGGAGTCCAGCAGGCTTCTGATGCTCTGCCTTCACGCGACGACAGACATCGCATTCAGCAACATGACGAGCAATATCCCGCTTCATATTAGGCCACCAGTACCTTTGGCGGAGATCACGATACATCTTAGTACTACCAGGATGAATAGACAGCGGTGTATCATGAGCCTCCTTCATGACCTTATCAGTCATTAGGTCGAAACGAGTTACCACAATGCGGCCTCGGAAATATAAGGTTCCATCTTCGGATATTGAGAAATCCCTGTATTTCGGAAGATGCAGTTCCTGTTTAATAACATCAACGAAAGCATCTTTGGTTTGCGCTACCTTGACAGCCTTCTCAAGATCCGGCTGTATCACAAGGTCATTGAGCGAACCATGTGGAATGATATGCAGATTCAGCTTGCGTAATTCCTCATAAAGACGAGGTTGAGCTCGCTTAACCTTGAGGTTGGTGCTGTATGACTTGCGACTCAAGGCATCGGCCATCACATTAGCCTTGCCAGGGGTATAAGAAATACCACAGTCATATTCAGAAATAGTTTCCAACCATCGCTGTTGGCGGAGATTAAGATCCGGCTGAGTGAATAAATACTTCAAACTTTGATGATCAGTATAAATCTCACACCGGTTACCGAGAAGGTAATGTCGCCATAACTTCAATGCAAAGATCACTGCAGCAAGTTCAAGATCATGCACTGGGTAATTCTCTTCATGCGGACGTAATTGACGCGATGCATAAGCAACTACTCTTCGCTCTTGCATTAGGACACAGCCTAATCCTTGACGAGAGGCGTCACAATATATCACGAAGTCCTTGCGAGAGTCTGGAGGAGCAAGCACTGGAGCAGAAACGAGCTTGTCCTTAAGAGCTTGAAAGCTTTCCTGGCATTTATCTGTCCACTCAAACTTAACGCCTTTGTGAAGCAGATTAGTCAGGGGCTTGGCAATCTTGGAAAAGTTCTCGACGAAGCGACGACAATAGCTTGCAAGGCCGAGAAAACTTCTCACTTGCTTGACATTCTTCGGAGGAGTCCAGTCAAGAATAGCCTGAACCCGTTCCGGATTAACGGCAATGCCATCCTTGGAAATCACATGTCCAAGGTAGGTCACTTCGGAAAGCCAGAACTCGCATTTGGAAAACTTAGCATAAAGCTGATGTTCTCGCAGCTTCTCCAGAACAAGGCGAAGATGTTCGGCGTGTTCTTCCTTGTTCTTTGAGAATACCAGAATATCATCTAGATATACCACGACGAACTTGTCGAGGTAATCCATGAATATATAATTCATCAGGCGGGAGAAGGTAGCTGGAGCATTAGTCAGTCCAAAAGACATGACAGTATACTCATACGAGCCATAGCGAGTAACAAATGCAGTCTTAGGAATATCCTCTTCGCGAACACGGATCTGGTGATAACCCAACCTCAAATCGAGTTTAGAAAACACCGATGATCCAGCCAGTTGATCATATAAGTCATTGATCCGAGGAAGTGGATATTTGTTCTGGATGGTTGCCTGGTTGATAGGTCGGTAATCTTGTACCAGCCTATTCGTACCATCTTTCTTCTTGACGAAAAGAGACGGTGCTCCCCAGGCAGAGGAACTAGGACGGATGAAGCCCTTCTTGAGAGACTTGTCGATCTCCTCCTTAAGCTCGAGGAGATGATGCGGTGGCATCTTGTAAGGACGCTTCGCAATAGGAGTAGTACCCGGCTTCAGGTCAATAACAAATTCGACGGCTCGAGCAGGGGGTATTCCTGGAAGTTCTTCTGGGAAGACATCCGGGAAATCACGTACCACTGGTATGTTCTCGAGCCCGTCAAGTGGTGAAGCATTCAATGCATTTAAGGCATAGATTTGAGCTTCGGCATTATGGGATACACGAGCGCGGCAATTCACGAGTTGATTCGAGGGGTGCCGAAGACGTACAGTCTTGGTGGCACAATCAATTAGGGCCTCGTGAGCCTCCAACCAATCCATTCCTAGGATAAGGTCGATGCCGCAGGATTTCAGGACAATGGGGTGTGCCTGAAACTTCCTTTCTTCTATCTCCACTACCACATCCGGACAGAATGATGTGGAGTTGCACTGACCCGCGGAGGTTTGAACGGATACCGTTTGATATAGTTCATTTTGTTTAAAGCCATGTTTAATTGCAAATGGTGCTGATATGAATGAATCAGATGCACCGGTATCAAATAAAACATTAGCAAATACTGAGTTGACAAGAAGTGTACCCATCACTGTGGCTGGCTGCTCTGGGTCTTCACTCAGATTGACGTGGTGCAGCTGACCACCACGAGCATTCGAAGGCCTGACATTATTGTTGCGCTGCGGCGGAATTCCACGTCCACTGCCACGGCCAGCAGAGGGAAGAGCCAGCTGACCCTGAGCCTGCGGACAGTCTCTGGCACGGTGACCCGGACGGCCACACTTGAAGCAGAGTCCACTTTCTGGACGAATTGCAGGTGCTCGAGGTGCTGGGACAGCAGGCCTGTACTGCATTGGCGGTGGAGGAGGCAGACGAGGTGCAGCATATGAAGGCCTGTACACTGGAGCGTTGGGACGATACATGCTCTGAGGAATCCATATGCGGCGCTTCTGAGAAGACGAGCCCGAAGATGAGCCCGACTCGCGAGAGCGCTTAAGAGCATCCTTGTGCAGCTTGAGTCCAGTTTCAACCTGAATGGCCTTGTTCACCAGAGTGGCGAAGTCCGGAAAGTCCAGTGCCACTAGAGCAAGCAGAATATCATGATGAAGTCCGCGCCTGAACTTCTCTTGGCGTCTAGCGTCAGTAGCGATATCTTCCTCAGCATAGCGGGACAGTTCCAGGAACTCCCGCTGATAGGCATCAACTGACTTGTTGCCCTGAATTAGGTTGCGAAACTCCGTACGCTTGCGGTCGATAACACCCTCAGGGATGTACCGAGCGCGGAAGGCAGTCTTGAAGTCTGCCCAGGTGATGACAGTTCCAGTAGGCACTGTGTTCCGGTGAGTGTCCCACCACTGGGCCGCCGGACCCTTTAGGAAATAAGTCGCAAACTTGACATGGTTGTCAGGGGACACGGCGGCAGAATCCAGCTCAAAGAAGATGTCACGCAGCCAGTCATCGGCATCCAAGGGGTTGGCGGCACTGCGAAATACCGTTGGATTGAGCCGCAGAAATTCTTGCAGAGTGATAGCGGCTGGCTGAGGCTGAGCATTGGCGTTGGCCTGAGGCATCTGGTTGAGCATACCCTGCAGCACCTGACGCTGCATGTCAAGGGTCTGCATTACGGCAGCCATATATTCTGGCGGCGGAGGCGGAGGTGGAGGTGGAGGTGGATCACCGTTACCAGCCATCCTGATAATTCCAACAGGGGTGGTTTAGAGACAAGGATACACGTTGCATGAATTCAACAATGAAGTAAATATGCACGACATAAGGGAAGTGCAATAAATACAACATCATACACATCATGACATACGGGTTCGTACATAGCGTCGGTTACAAACGGGCAGCACAACGGCGCAAAAGCAGAAACTAGACATAGTAGGCGGCGCGCAGACCGCGGTAAGGAAGTACACAACGGGACATAGCAAAGGCTACATCAACGTCGGAGAAGGGAACTGAAACGGGGTAGCTGCAAGTGTGGACGGCGGATCTCGACCGCAGAAGGTTCCTGAGCTCCATGTGCACTCTGATGCAGAACCCGGTATCGATCGGGAAGCAGCGGTCCACGAACTGGCGTGTGACCTCCAACCGCAGGCCACTCGACACCTGGAGGTGTGTTGATCCTGCGCGGGCAAAGGATAGACTGAGGAAGTGTCCCTGCTTGGACAGCCGGTACCAACTGTGTCAACGTCTGGTAGAGAACTGTCCGAGTGATGGACAACTCAACCGCCAGGGCCCGAGCAGTACGATCCAGCGCCTGAGTGTGCTGAATCAGAACCTGCGGGTCATAACGTCGACTCTCGTACGGGGCACAGACAGCTGAGTAGTATCCAGTCTCATCTCCAGCAGGCGCATACGGAATGTACCGAAACTCAGAGGCATCCAAGCTATCTCTGTGCTCTCCTCGGAGGCGTGCGACAGCAGCGTAGGCAGCATCATGGACTGCCATCGCAACCGTCACGCCACTACCGTGAAAGCGGTACAGCTCGGTGTCTGAGTCGTCCTGCCGGTCGTAGATACGAACAACAGCATAATACTGCTCCTGGTTGAACTCGCGATACTCCTCGTAGACCATGTACTCGGGGTACCAGCGGTAGCCCAGTCTGGTCATGAGAGCGACTAGAATGGCCGGAAACCCAGGGGCATCTCGAGCCCAGGTGCGAAGCACAAGCTGAGTCTCCGGGCGAGGTGGAAACAGAGGATTCATCTGAAAGAAGAAGAATCAGACTTGTCAAGTTAATTATCATCGGAACTTGATAAGAAAGGTTAAACAAACAAATGGAAAGGAATGATTATCGGACTATTCAGACCGATGACAAGAAATCGCACTGATATCCAGCTCTCCGGGTAGATGTGAGAACGAGAACCTAATAGAGTTAGTAAAACTTAACCCGAATAGACGAGAGATTCAGAGTCCCAGAGTATAGACGAGGAATAAAAGATACTATACCACCCAATTGGCGACGTGGGGCCATAAGCCACACAGCCAAGTTAGTAAAACGTTTTTGGACCTCTAGACTCGACTTCGGCCAAGGAGTTGGAAAGGGGGTTCCTACAGGCAGTCGGCTCTGATACCAACCTGTGACGACCCCGACTTAATCGTGCACTAATCATACACGCAAATGCACACGATCAAGCCTAAGGACTCACGTGAAGGAATCACAGCACAACTCTAAAACATAATTAAATACATACAAGTCATATATTACAAGCCAAGGCCTCGAGGGCTCGAATACATAACAAGATGTCTCACACATAGTCAGCGGAAGCGTTAGGTATCTGGGTACAGATACAACACAGCAGAAGATAGGCCTTTTTACAAAGGCGGGGCAAAATAAAAGCTACGATCGAAAAGGCGCAGGCCTCCTGCCTGGGACCTCCGATCCTACTCCTGGTCGTCGTCCGCCGGCTCCTCGCAGTAGTACTCGCCGGCCGGGTAGTAGTAGTAGCCAGCCTCGGGCTGGTAGTAGTAGTCGTCCACAGGGACTGCGGGCACCATGGCTCCGTCGTCTGGTTTATCAAGTGGGTAGGACAAAAAGGAAGCAAAGCAACCGTGAGTACTCATCCAAAGTACTCAGCAAGTCTTACATCAGATCTATACTAGCAATGCAATATTTTCAAAGGAGGCTTTATGTGGGTGGACTAGACTGCAGAAAGCCAGAGTAGAGAGGGGAAAAGCCTAGTCCTAACGAAGACTAGCATCTTCAGCGTCTTGCAGCAATTAGAAGGGAGTAGAATAGCTCATCATAATAATATATAGTGTTTGCAGCAATATCATCTCCATATCACATATCTCAAGTCACCAGTTCTAGTTGTACCGAAGTGGATACAACTCCGAGTGTCCGTTACCGTAGGACAGGCTATCGATAGATTGTTTCTTCCCTGCAGGGGTGCACCAAGTTACCCACCACGCTCGCTTAACTCCGGCCGGACACACCATCAGGTCGTGCCCGCCCTCGGCTAAACCATACGCCGCAACCCGACCGGATACCGCCAGAGAGGATCGAGCACGCCGGACTAATCCTATGCCCCCGGGGGTCGGGGCCATCGCCCCGGACGCTCCGCACGTTGCGAAGCCGTTCGGTAGCAGACCTAGCAACCCCTTATACAAGCGCAGTTGCATCCTAAGTCCAATCCGAACAGCCCGCTCAATCGCTGACGTCGTGACGACTCCGGCTGATGTATACGACGCAGAGCACCCACTCACACCCACGTGGTAGTTAGTGCTATCGGACCCGGAGGCCCCTCGGATCAAATATCCAAATCGCTTAGTGTATTGGGAGCGCGCGGTAACGAGCGTTGCCACCACACCGGTGACCACGACGTCCCGTCTCGAAGACTTGTGACAAGGACCTTACGGACCGGCCACGCTTCGTAGTTATCTCGCGGGTACCCTCTCTGGTCACCCGACTCCACAGCTCACGCCTCAAAGGCACTCGCGGGTACCCCTCTGGGTCAACCCGCCTCCATCCAACATGAGTAGTAATAACTTCAAAGTGTCATCAGACGCACGATACCTCTGGCCGCACGCCTTTGTTCCTGGCGACGTCCGGCCTCGGGGATCGATACGTCTTTAAACACGGTACAGTGAACCAGGGCATCCGTGTGGTTTTCATGCCGATGAGGAATCCGAGGATTCACCCTCGTTGGACTCCGAAACGACAAGTCCCGATAAGGTGGTACCGGAGGAATCACCCTCGGCGGTATTCACCATAGCGGATGCACGACAAAAGCTAAGTCGGAAGTGGGAAGAGGAATCACCCTCGGTAACCCACCACGAGCTAGCTATAATACAGGGACAACATCAGAAGTGAGTTCGGAGGTATCACCCTCGTCACCCGATGTTAACTCTGCGGAGTCGAGCATATTAGGGGAGGTGTGCGGTGCTGTGAAGAAGGTCAGGGGAAGGGGGCTCGATCGGTTGATCGAGGCAAGGGTACTATGCGAGGCAACTACGAGAGTGCGGGTCCAAGCAGTGCTACCCAACCTATACTAAGCAGTTTATGAATATATGCAGGTATCAACAATTTAGCAAAGACAGGCTATGCAATAGTAATAGGAGCAACAGCAGTAGCAGCAATTCTAATGCAAGAATAAGAGAGAATAGACATAGGCGATATCGGAAATGCTCAAGGGGGGGGTTGCTTGCCTGGTTGCTCGGTGGCAAAAGCAAGATCGTCGGAGGGAGAACCAATCACCGGGACAGCGTCGGTCTCGGGATCTGTGTCAGCGCCGGACTCTACCGAGAGAGAAGAGGGGGAAGAAACAGATAAATACACAAGCATATGCAACACAGAGCGTGCTAGGCTAACGTGCAGTGCAGGGTTGCCTAAAAACAAGTCTAGGTTAAGTTAGGTATTTTTAAGAAATTGTTTGGATTTATTTTATTAAAGTTGAGCACTATTCATATATCGAAAACAGGTCAAAAGTTCCATGTTCATCTAGCTAGGGGCATCTGACGGGAATACGGAGGGCGTATCTAGATTCGTATCGAAATTCTGAACAATTTTCATATATAAATTATTTTCATCGGAGTTACGGTTTAAAAGATATGATTTTTCAAAGTTTATTTGAATTTCTGGAATTATTTAAATAACAGAAAAGGTTTTATTGCATCATGCTGACGTCAGCACTGCATCAGCAGTCAACAGCCGCACTGGTCAGGTCAAACCTGACCAGTGGGTCCCACCTGTCATAGACAGTGGTCATAACAGGGTTTATTTTAACTAAACAATGATTAATTAGCGGCTGGGCCCCACATGTCAGTGTCTGGGAGCTTAACTAATTAAGTTTTAATTATTAAAATGTTTTAATTAGCTAATTATGCGGTGGGGCCCGCGTGTCAGCGACTGGGGCTGCCCAGTCAGCACGTTGACTGGTCAACCCAGTCAACGGGGGCCCGCGGGGCCACTGGCAGCGACCCTGGGGGTGGCCCCAGGTCAGCCACGCCGGCCGGCCACCGGAGAAAGCTCCGGCGACCAGTTCCGCGGCGGTTTCACGCCGGAGACGGTCGGAAAAGCGCTACGGGGGTCCATTCGACCCGCGCGTAGGCTCGTTCGATCGAGCAGTGAGCCGCGCATCCAACGCCGGTGGTCTCCGGGCCGGAGATGGCCGGAATCCTCGCCGGCGTTGAGCCGTGGCGGAGGAGTAGTCGGGTGCTCGTCGGGGAAAACGCTGCGGTGAGCTAAACGAGCCGCGCGAGGCTTCAACCGCACCTACACGATCTAGCGGAGCTAACGGACATGCGCCCTCGACCTGCTTGTCACCGGAGACTCGCCGGCGGCGAGCTCCGCGGCGCTACGTTCGGACGAAAAAATGGCGCGGCCTCTACGGCTATATAGGGAGGAGAAGGAGGAGCAGAAGGGTCGAGGGGAGCTCACTGAGGGTGTAGCCGATGTGCGCCTGCTCGGAGCAGGCGTGCGGTGGCCGGAGATGACGGAGACTCGCCGGAGGCCGAGAGGAAGGGGGCGGAGGAGAGCGACGTCAGTGGTGCCTCCCGGCTCCACCTGCGGGCTCCATTCGACGTAGTCGAGGTCGGCGCAGCTCCTCGGCACGGTGGTGGAACGAGACGGCGACGGTGGACGCGGCAACGACGAAGACGCGGCGGCGGATCCGCTCGGTGGCGATGGAACCGAGCGAGAGAGAGGGGAAGAGAGCGAGGGAGAGAGGGGAGGATGGAGGAGGCGACCAGGGGGAACGGCCCGGGGCCGCTCTTATCCCCTCGCCCACCTGCTCCGCAGCGGTGGCGAGCGGCGAGCGGCGGTGGCGCGCGCGGCCATGGCGCAGTCGACACGGGGAAGGGGGCAGGTGAGGTGGGCTGGGCCTGGTGCTGTGCACTTGGGCCCAAGTGCACAGTGCCAGGCTTGTCCCCTTTTTTTTCTCTTCTTTCTTTTCTGTTTTCCTTTAACTTTTAAAACAGAGAGAGAAATGAAATGATAGGGCCTCTAAAAGACTTTTGAAAAAGGTGTAATTTGACCCAAATGATAGGTTGCAATATTACCCCTCACCAAAAATTGGTTTGAGCATATTTGAATCATTTTTGAAATTTACAAAAATGAAGAGGCATTTAATGTGCTGTTTTGGGCACTGTTTAATGCCCTAGCCCTCATTTGAAGTTGATGTTGATGCTATTTCCAACAACAGCATTTGTTGTGGAATATTTGCAATGAGTTGAACATTTTTCTCAAATTTTTGGAACAACTTCATTTTGCATTTGAATTTGAATGGAATTTTCAGGGGCAAATTTGAGTTGACTTGTTTAACCACTGTGATTAATATTGTAAATGACCATGACATGGCATGATCAGCAGTTGATCACAGTGATCATTACAAGGGGGTGTTACATGAACATGACAGTAGCTATTGAAAGACAAAGAACACACACAGCAAAGATAGACATGAAAATTCTTTATGGGCCTCGAACCCCTCGTTGGTTACCCCAAGTGGAAGGTGTAAGATGCAGTATTGTAGAAGTGTTTTCCCTTAGCAAAGATGCCAAGGATCGAATCCCCAGAGACTCCTAGGTTCAACAAGTAGGTGTCAACTGCTACGACGCCAGATAGTAGCAATCAACGTGGACCTGCACACAGATACAAATAACTTTGCTCCCAATGAGTACAGAGAGGTTGTCAATGCCTCCGGCCTTGTAGTTCACAAAGGATTAAAAGCAATGATAGTAGTGATAGATAATGTTTTGCAATAGTAATTAATAACGAAAAGTAAAAAGTGGATGTGATCAATGATGGTAATATGGACCAGAGTCTCATGATGTTCACTAGTGATGTCTCTCTCCCAAAAGACGATAAAACAGCTATGTGAGGTAAACAAATTACAGCTGGGCAATTGACAGGACCACGAACGCAAACCAATGCTGACTACATTGCAAGAAAGGTTGAGGTTCAAAGCATGGGCGGTACGCCAAAGTAAGTAGACCGAAATCCATCAATGCCTACTACTAATCATCCACCTTGAGATATCTATCCAGAACATCTCGCTGGTATTAAGTTGCGAGTCCCACCCATAGTGTAAACTCAAAGCAACTGACAACTGCATTAAAAGAACTTTGCGTAAATTAAACAATCCTTGCACCCGCGGGCACAAGCACCGCTGTTTTCCCCCTTGTGGCAACAGCACATCCCCTAGACTCATGTTTCTGTCACTCAAGCTAGTCATCGAGGGGCATGAACCCACAATCAAGCATAACGTTCCCTCTTGGAGTCACTATGTATTACTCGGCCAAAGCAATAAATAACAACGGAGAACATGCAAGAATTACTTATGAACATAAATATAAAAGAGGTGAATCAAATATATTACTCAAGATCAATCTGAACATAATCTCATAATCCATCGGATCCCAGCAAACTCAACATAGCAACGGCATAAGGATTACATATGTGCCTCGATCATGTAGGGCAGCTCACGAGGACTTATTAGTGAAGCACAAGAACGGGAGGAGAACATCACATAGCTACTGGTCATGGACTCATGGTCCAAGGGAGACTACTCACGAGTCATCCGGGAGGCGTCCATGGTGGTGGAGAAGCTCCCGGTGGTGATCCTCCCCTCCGGCAGGGTGCCGGGAAGAGTTCTCCTGGTGCTCCCGATCTTGGAAGCGGCGGCGGCGGCGGAACAGAGATGGGATCGTGAAAAAAGTTCCTGTTCTGAGGGTTTCGGAGGACGCTTTAAATATATGCCAAAGGGGGGCATCGGGGGAGCTTCGGGGGGCCCAGGCGCCCCCTGGCGCGGCCCAGGGGGGGGCGCCGCCAGGGCGCCTGGAGCCCTGGTGCCCCCCCCCCGGCTGTCCTTCGGACGCAGGGTTGTTTCCGGAACGCTGATTTTTTATATAATTTTTCTGGATTTTTCCTGGCAGTTCTCGTAACGTGAAAACCTGAAATACAAAAACAGCCGAAAACAGAAACTGGCACTGGGGTGCACTGGATTAGTAAGTTAGTCCAAATATGATCAAAAGTGTATGGAAGTGTATGAATATCATAGCAATATCACCCAAAAGTGGCATGGAGCAAGCAGAAATTATAGATACGTTTTGGACGTATCAACATCCCCAAGCTTAATTCCTGCTCGTCCTCGAGTAGGTAAATGATAACAAGAATAATTTCTGTGGTGACATGCTATTAACCATATAGGACTTTTCATAGTCATATGACAAAAGCTTACTGAGACAATGAATCTGTAGTAATTAAGTTGCCTCATGAGAAAATCACAAATGACTGAAAGTTTTAACAACATGAAACTGAAACATCAAAAAGATTTGCAATGAACATGATGTGCAAATATGATAAAGTAATATCTAGCTTGCCCCCTTTAGTGATGCAAAACATAAATGCAGGGGCACCTTCAAGGTTTAAGTGATGACTAGATACAATGATTTCAAAATAAACGATATCACAATCATGCAAAAGACAATGCTACTTTGGGTCAATGCACATTATACTCAGAATGACAATCATGCTCTCAGTAGTTGGTGCTTTAAAAATAAGGTGGAGACTCATAAAAGTAAAAGAAAGGTTATGTGCTAGAGTTTTTTATTTTAAAAACATGGAAGCAATTTTGTCAACGGTAGTAGTACTTCATATGTGTCATGCATAAGACATCCTATAAGTTGCAAGCCTCATGCATCGTATACCAATAGTGCTCGCACCTTGTCCTATTTAGCTCGGATCTCCATGGGTTATCATTGCATTACATATGTTTCAACCAAGTGTCACAAAGGGGTACCTCTATGCCACCTGTACAAAGGTCCAAGGAGATAAATCGCATTTGATTTCTCGTTTTTTGATAGATCTCAACTTGAGGACATCCATACCGGGACAACATAGAAAATAGATGATGGACTCCTCTTTAATGCATAAGCATGTTCTCATAAGAGATTGAGGATCAACGTCCAAGCTAAAACTTCCACCATGATACATGGCTTTGGTTGGCGGCCCAATGTTTTTCATTAACAATATGCATATTCATACAACCCACGGCAAATCACCCTTACTTCAGACAAGACGAACATGCATAGCAACTCACATGATATTCAACAAAAGTGTGACAGTTGATGGCGTCTCCAGAAACATGGTTACCGCTCAGCAAGCAACTTATAAGAAATAAGATACATAAGCAACATATTCTTTACCACAATAGTTTTTAAGCTACTTTCCCATGAGCTATGTATTGCAAAGTTAGTCTGCTTAGTACAGGTGGAGGTTAGCAAAAGGACTGGGAGCGACCAACTAAGAGAGCAATGACAGTCATAATCATGCAGAGCGACAAAGCAACATTGAATCAGGCATGGTAGTTATATCGCTACTCAGAAATAAAAGATCATCAAGGCTTGACAGACTTTCTTTACAGTCTTAAATATGTGTGAGCATATGCCAAGTCAATCAAAATAAATTCTCGAAGGAAGATATTACTAAACCATACCACATTATAGGCAAACAAATCAAGTTGGTACTCCAATAACACATTGGGAACCCCCCAGCTATTTGAGATTAACCATAAGAAAACCTGAACTACTAAGCACCATTATGCAAGTAGCATCTTTATCATAGACACATTAACCAATGCAACGGAAGCAAACTCTCTTAATAAGGTGAGCATGATAATTAAAGAGAGTTCAAGCAACCAACTAAACAAAAGCTCTTTGAAAAGATAAGCATGAATACTAACAGCAGAGCATGATAGTAGCTATTAAAAGACAAAGAACACACACAGCAAAGATAGACATGAAAATTCTATGTTATGTTCTAGGTAGAAGTGGAGCGTGTTTCTCTCCCACATAAAGAATGCTGAGTTCCTACTCATTATGAAAAACTAAAAAGAAAACTAAAAGCAAGACGCTCCAAGCATAGCACATAACACATGAAGTGATAAAAATATAGTGGAACGAAAGACGAACTGATAATGTTGATGGAGAAGGGGATGCATGGGGGCATCCCCAAGCTTAGACGCTTGAGTCTCCTTGAATATTTCTTGGGGGTGCACGGGGGCATCCCCAAGCTTGAGCGCTTGACACTCCTGAATCTTTTTTATCATCTTGCCTCGCACACTTGAAAACTCCCTTCATACATAACTCATCATAATCTGATTAGCGAGGTTAGTACCCTTAATAAAATAATTATACCTTGCTGGAAATAAAGATATTCTTGAAGTTATACTGTTTCTCAAGATTGCCAAAAGGTTTTTGCAAAAAAAAAACAAGTTCTTGATTTGCAAAGTGAAGGAAAGGCAAAACAGGACAGAATCTGTGAAAAACAGAACAGCAGGTAGTAATTGATCTGTTCGGGATACTTCTGCAACTCAAATCAAAAAACTCAGAACATACGCACGAAAGACAATTATACAGAGAACGCTGTCGAAAAAATTCAGACCAAAAAGATGATCTGGTGATTTTATACGAATTTTTCTATCCAAGGACAGAATCTGTTTCCTGGACAGCACCTCACAACTTTTGAACTTTCTAGCAATCAGAGGCTATACTTGGCACAAATATGAAAAGCAAAGAGACAATGATGATGCTACAGCAGTAAACAATATCAAGACACAACAAAAGCAAAAAAGTTATTCATGTGGGCTGCCTCCCAAAAGCGCTTTCTTTTATGCCTTTAAGCTAGGCATAATGCATAGAGATCAAGTTTTATGTGGAGTAAAAGAATAGCTAGCCCATACAACGGACTCAAATGGTAACTTGATATTCTTTCGAGGGAAGTGTTCCATCCCTTTCTTGAGAGAAAACTGAAATTTTATATTACCCTCTTTCATGTCAATGATAGCACCAACGGTGCGTAAAAAGGGACGTCCCAAAATAATTGGACATGAAGGATCACATTCAATATCCATAATAGTGAAATCAACGGGAACATAATTATCATTGACAACAATAAGAACATCGTCGATCCTCCCCAAAGGTTTCTTTATGGAAGAATCAACGAGACGAACACCAAAAGGACAAGAATCATAAGATTTCAATTTAAGCATATCATATATTCTTTTGGGCATAACAGAGGTACTAGCACCAACATCACATAATGCATAACAAGAGAAGTCATTCAATTTAATTTTTATCATAGGATCCCAACCATCTTCTAGCTTTCTAGGTATGGAGGCTTCTACTCTAAGTTTCTCCTCCCTAGCTTTGATGAGAGCATTAGTGATATGCTCTGTGAAGGCAAGGTTAAGCGTGCTAGTGCGGGGATCTCTAGACATCTCTTGTGAAGGAAATCAATAACTTCGGTAAGAGTGCAATTATCAAAATCAAGGTCACGAGCATCAAGTAAAGTGGTAGTGGTGTCCTTAAGGTTCACTTGTTTGGTAGCTTCTATAGTCATAGCATCACCATTAATAGGTCCAATGGGACCAGGAGTACATTGGGTGCTAAGAGTGTGAACATCCTCAACAACTTGGATAGTAGCAACAGTGTGGTGGGTAGGAAGGCTCTTAATTCTATCCTCTTCCTCCCTTTCTCTAGCCCATCTTTCTTTAAGTTTAGCCATCATCCTAATGTTTTCATTGATTTGCACTTGAATAGCATTGATAGGAGTGACTTCCCTCTCCTCAAGAGGAGAAGTTTTAATTTTTAGCAATTTTACCTCATTGGCTAAGTGGTCTACCTTAAAAGAAAGATCATCTAGTTTATGTAGTTTTTCTTCTACACTCTTATTAAAGGCTTTTTGGGTAGTGATGAAATCTCTAAGCATAGTCTCTAGTTCAGTAGTGAAGTTCTTGGTGATAGGATAAGCATTGTTGTTCCCATAAGAGTTAGAGGGGAACGGTCTAGGATTGTTACCAAAATTACTCCTATAAGCATTGTTGTTAAAATTGTTTCTAGAGATAAAATTCACATCTACTTGTTCTTGAGCAATCAAAGAATTTAAAGGAACATCACGGGGATCAACAGTAGATTGCTTCGAAAGTAGAGACATGATTAAGTCAACTTTTTCATTAAGGGAGGAAATCTCCTCGACAGAGTTTACCTTCCTACCTGTTGGAGCGCGTTCGGTGTGCCATTGGGAATAGTTGGTCATCATCTCGTCGAGAAGCTTTGTGGCAGCACCAAGTGTAGTTGACATAAAACTTCCTCCCGCGGCCGAATCTAACAAGTTCCGCGAGGTAAAGTTCAAGCCTGCATAAAAAGTTTGGATAACCATCCAAGTAGTCAAACCGTGAGTAGGGCAGTTCTTGATAAGAGATTTCATACGTTCCCAAGCTTGGGCAACGTGTTCATTATCCAATTGTTTAAAATTCATTATGTTACTTCTAAGTTGGATAATTTTAGCAGGTGGATAATATTTTCCAATAAAAGCATCTTTGCACTTGTCCCATGAATCTATGCTGTTTCTAGGTAAAGACTGTAACCAAATTTTAGCTCCTCCTCTCAAGGAGAAAGGAAAAAGCTTAAGCTTCACAATATTACCATCTATTTCGTGGTACTTTTGCATATCACAAAGTTCAACAAAGTTGTTTAAGTGTAAAGCAGCATCATCTCCAGCACCGGAGAATTGATCTTTCATAACTAAGTTCAGTAAAGTAGGTTTAATTTCATATGAAGGTGCTGAAGTGGCAGGTGTAGTGATAGGTGTGCTGATAAAGTCATCGTTGTTGTGACTAGTGAAGTCACACAACTTGGTGTTCTCGGTGGAACCCATAGTAGCAAGCAAGCAAGATAACTATTTTTGTGATTTTCGATAAAAAGGTACTAAAGCAAAAAAAACTGAAAGGTAAACTAACAAGACTAAAAAGCAAAGGTAAAAGATAGCATGCAACTCCCCTATCCTGAAGAGTGGAGTCCCCGGCAACGGCGCCAGAAAATACTCCTTGATGGGCCTCGAACCCCTCGTTGGTTACCCCAAGTGGAAGGTGTAAGATGCAGCATTGTAGAAGTGTTTTCCCTTAGCAAAGATGCCAAGGATCGAATCCCCAGAGACTCCTAGGTTCAACAAGTAGGTGTCAACTGCTACGGCGCCAGATAGTAGCAATCAACGTGGACCTGCACACAGATACAAATAACTTTGCTCCCAACGAGTACAGAGAGGTTGTCAATCCCTCCGGCCTTGTAGTTCACAAAGGATTAAAAGCAATGATAGTAGTGATAGATAATGTTTTGCAATAGTAAGTAATAACGCAAAGTAAATAGTGGATGTGATCAATGATGGTAATATGGACCGGAGTCTCATGATGTTCACTAGTGATGTCTCTCTCCCAAAAGACGATAAAACAGCTATGTGAGGTAAACAAATTACAGCTGGGCAATTGACAGGACCACGAACGCAAACCAATGCTGACTACATTGCAAGAAAGGTTGAGGTTCAAAGCATGGGCGGTACGCCAAAGTAAGTAGACCGAAATCCATCAATGCCTACTACTAATCATCCACCTTGAGATATCTATCCAGAACATCTCGCTGGTATTAAGTTGCGAGTCCCACCCATAGTGTAAACTCAAAGCAACAGACAACTGCATTAAAAGAACTTTGCGTAAAGTAAACAATCCTTGCACCCGCGGGCACAAGCACCGTTGTTTTCCCCCTTGTGGCAACAACACATCCCCTAGACTCATGTTTCTGTCACTCAAGCTAGTCATCGAGGGGCATGAACCCACAATCAAGCATAACGTTCCCTCTTGGAGTCACTACGTATTACTCGGCCAAAGCAATAAATAACAACGGAGAACATGCAAGAATTACTTATGAACATAAATATAAAAGAGGTGAATCAAATATATTACTCAAGATCAATCTGAACATAATCTCATAATCCATCGAATCCCAGCAAACTCAACATAGCAACGGCATAAGGATTACATATGTGCCTCGATCATGTAGGGCAGCTCACGAGGACTAATTAGTGAAGCACAAGAATGGGAGGAGAACATCACATAGCTACTGGTCATGGACTCATGGTCCAAGGGAGACTACTCACGAGTCATCCGGGAGGCGTCCATGGTGGTGGAGAAGCTCCCGGTGGTGATCCTCCCCTCCGGCAGGGTGCCGGGAAGAGTTCTCCTGGTGCTCCCGATCTTGGAAGCGGCGGCGGCGGCGGAACAGAGATGGGATCGCGAAAAAAGTTCCTGTTTTGAGGGTTTCGGAGGACGCTTTAAATATATGCCAAAGGGGGGCATCGGGGGAGCTTCGGGGGGCCCAGGCGCCCCCCCGGCGCGGCCCAGGGGGGGCGCGCCGCCAGGGCGCCTGGAGCCCTGGT
>LR738711.1:899980720-900013378 GCA_902687465.1 Secale cereale
TGTCCTTCGGACGCACGGTTGTTTCCGGAACGCTGATTTTTTATATAATTTTTCTGGATTTTTCCTGGCAGTTCTCGTAACGTGAAAACCTGAAATACAAAAACAGCCGAAAACAGAAACTGGCACTAGGGTGCACTGGATTAGTAAGTTAGTCCAAATATGATCAAAAGTGTATGGAAGTGTATGAATATCATAGCAATATCACCCAAAAGTGGCATGGAGCAAGCAGAAATTATAGATACGTTTTGGACGTATCAATTCTATGTTATGTTCTAGGTAGAAGTTGGAGCGTGTTTCTCTCCCACACAAAGAAAGCTGAGTTCCGACTCGTTATGAAAAGCTAAAGAAAACTAAAAAGGAAACTAAAAGCAAGACGCTCCAAGCATAGCACATAACACATGAAGTGATAAAAATATAGTGGAACGAAAGACGAACTGATAATGTTGATGGAGAAGGGGATGTACGGGGGCATCCCCAAGCTTAGACGCTTGAGTCATCTTGAATATTTCTTGGGGGTGCATGGGGGCATCCCCAAGCTTGAGCGTTTGACACTCCTGAATCTTTTTATCATCTTCCCTCGCACACTTGAAAACTCCCTTCATACATAACTCATCATAATCTGATTAGCGAGGTTAGTACCCATAATAAAATAATTGTTCCTTGCTGGAAATAAGTATATCCTTGAAGGTCTACTGTTTCTCAAGATTGCCAAAAGGTTTTTGCAAAGAAAAAGCAAGCTCAAGGTTTGCAAAATGAAGGAAAGGCAAAACAGGACAGAATCTGTGAAAAACAGAACAGCAGGTAGTAAATGATTTTTTCGGGGCACTTCTGCAACTCTAATAAAAAAACTCAGAACAGACGCCCGAAAGACAATCGTATAGAGCACGCTGTCGAAAAAATTCAGACCAAAAAGATGATCTGGTGATTTTATACGAATTTTTCTATCCAAGGACAGAATCTGTTTCCTGGACAGCACGTCACAACTTTTGAACTTTCTTGCAATCAGAGGCTACACTTGGCACAAAGTTGAAAAGCAAAGATACAATGATGTTGCTACAGTAGTAACAAACATCAAGACCACTAAAACTGAAAGAACAAACTGAAAGCAAAGATAACAAGGGTTGTCTCCCTAGAGCTCTTTCTTTATAGCCATAAAGATAGGCTTAAGACTTTAATGATGCTCTCGTAGGAATAAGAGTTGAAGAACAAAAGAGGGCATCAAGAAGCAAACACCAAACACATTTAAGCCTAACATGCTTCCTATGCATAGGAATATTGCAATACAATAATTCATTGAAGCACAAAGCAATAATCATAGGAAGACAAAACAAGTGCAGCTTCAAAACCTTCAACATAAAGAGAGGGAACTTGATATTATTGAAATATCTATAAGCATATGTTCCCTTCTCATAATAATTTTCAGTGGGATCACGAATAAACTCAACGATATAAGCATCACATAAAGCAATGTTACCATGATCCACATGCAAAAAGGTATCATTACTCTTCATATAAGCAAAATCTTTCTTATTAGGAATAGTGAGAGTAAAGCAATCATAACCATCATGGTAATCATTGTATTTAGGAGGCATATCATAATCATAATAAATTTTATCCTCAATAGTAGGTGGACTGAAAACATCATATTCATCATTGTAATCATATATAGGAAGCAAAGTATTATCAAAGTAAATTTTCTCTTCAAAAGTTGGGGGACTAAAAATATCATGTTCATCAAACGTGTCATCCCCAAGCTTAGAGCTTTCCATGTCATTAGCAATATTGATATTCAAAGAAAACATACTAATAACATCGCCACCATCATGATTGTTATGCAAATAATAAAGTTCCATAGGTTTTTTAATTTTCTCTTCAAACACATCATGTCCCAAAGCAAGGTAGAGCTTATAAAGCTCTCTCATATTTTTGTTGTTTTCCATTAAGAAAAACTAGTGAAAAGACATAAAGAAAACTGAAAGGTAAACTAACAAGACTAAAAAGCAAAGATAAAAGATAGCGTGCAACTCCCCTATCTTGAAGAGTGGAGTCCCCGGCAACGGTGCCAGAAAACTTTGCTTGATGGCTTCTCGCCCCTCGTTGGTTACCCCAAGTGGAAGGTTTGAGATGCAGTGTAGCGGAAGTTTTCACTGTTGGAAATATGCCCTAGAGGCAATAATAAATTGGTTATTATTATATTTCCTTGTTCATGATAATTGTTTATTATCCATGCTAGAATTTTATTGATAGGAAACTCAGATACATGTATGGATACATAGACAAACACCATGTCCCTAGTAAGCCTCTAGATGACTAGCTCGTTGATCAATAGATGGTTACGGTTTCCTGACCATGGACATTGGATGTCGTTGATAACGGGATCACATCATTAGGAGAATGATGTGATGGACAAGACCCAATCCTAAGCCTAGCACAGATCGTGTAGTTCGTATGCTAAAGCTTTTCTATATGTCAAGTATATTTTCCTTAGACCATGAGATTGTGCAACTCCCGGATACCGTAGGAATGCTTTGGGTGTACCAAACGTCACAATGTAACTGGGTGGCTATAAAGGTGCACTACAGGTATCTCCGAAAGTGTCTGTTGGGTTGGCACGAATCGAGACTGGGATTTGTCACTCCGTATGACGGAGAGGTATCTCTGGGCCCACTCGGTAGGACATCATCATAATGTGCACAATATGTGATCAAGGAGTTGATCACGGGATGATGTGTTACGGAACGAGTAAAGAGACTTGCCGGTAACGAGATTGAGCAAGGTATCGGTATACCGACGATCGAACCTCGGGCAAGTGCTATACCGATAGACAAAGGGAATCGTATACGGGATTGATTGAATCCTTGACATCGTGGTTCATCCGATGAGATCATCGTGGAACATGTGGGAGCCAACATGGGTATCCAGATCCCGCTGTTGGTTATTGGCCGGAGAGTTGTCTCGGTCATGTCTACATGGTTCCCGAACCCATAGGGTCTACACACTTAAGGTTCGATGACGCTAGGGTTATAGGGAAAGTATGTACGCGGTTACCGAATGTTGTTCGGAGTCCCGGATGAGATCCCGGACGTCACGAGGAGTTCCGGAATGGTCCGGAGGTAAAGATTCATATATGGGAAATCCTGTTTTGGTCACCGGAAAAGTTTCGGGCGATATCGGTAACGTACCGGGACCACCGGGAGGGTCCCGGGGGTCCACCAGGTGGGGCCACCAGCCCCAGAAGGCTGCGTGGACCAAGTGTGGGAGGGGACCAGCCCCAGGTGGGCTGGTGCGCCCCCCACCAAGGTCCAAGGCGCATGGAGAGTGGGAGGGGGGGCAAACCCTAGGTCCAGATGGGCCTTCAGGCCCACCCTAGGGCGCCCCCTCTCTCTCCCCCCTTGGCCGCACCCTAGATGGGTTTGGGGGCTGCCGCCACCCCTAGGGAGGGAACCCTAGATGGGGGCGCAGCCCCTCCCCTTCCCCTATATATAGTGGGGGTTTTGGGGCTGCTAGACACATGAGAACGTCTCTCTCTTGGCGCAGCCCTACCCCTCTCCCTCCTCGTCTCTTGCAGCGCTTGGCGAATCCCTGCTGGAGTCCCGCGCTCCTCCACCACCACCACGCCGTCGTGCTGCTGTTGGATGGAGTCTTCCCCAACCTCTCCCTCTCTCCTTGCTGGATCAAGGCGTGGGAGACGTCACCGGGCTGCACGTGTGTTGAACGCGGAGGCGCCGTTGTTCGGCGCTTAGATCGGAATCAACCGCGATCTGAATCGCAGCGAGTACGACTCCTTCATCCGCGTTCTTGCAACGCTTCCGCATCGCGATCTACAAGGGTATGTAGATCAACTCTCCTTTATGCTCTTTGCTAGATTACTCCATAGATAGATCTTGGTGACGCGTAGGAAAATTTTTGATTTTCTGCTACGATCCCCTACAGTGGTATCAGAGCTAGGTCTATGCGTAGTATCTTGCACGAGTAGAACACAAAGTAGTTGTGGGCGTAGATCATGTCAATTTACTTGCCGTTACTAGTCTTATCTTGATTCGGCGGCATCGTGGGATGAAGCGGCCCGGACCGACCTTACACGTACTCTTACGTGAGACAGGTTCCACCGACTGACATGCACTAGTTGCATAAGGTGGCTAGCGGGTGTCTGTCTCTCCTACTTTAGTCGGATCGGATTCGATGAAAAGGGTCCTTATGAAGGGTAAATAGAAATTGGCATATCACGTTGTGGTTTTGACGTAGGTAAGAAACGTTCTTGCTAGAAACCTATAGCAGCCACGTAAAAACTTGCAACAACAATTAGAGGACGTCTAACTTGTTCTTGCAGCATGTGCCGTGTGATGTGATATGGCCAAAAGGATGTGATGAATGATATATATGTGATGTATGAGATTGATCATGTTCTTGTAATAGGAATGACGACTTGCATGTCGATGAGAATGACAACCGGCAGGAGCCATAGGAGTTGTCTTATTTATTGTATGACCTGCGTGTCACTGTATAACGCCATGTAATTACTTTACTTTATTGCTAAACGTTAGCCATAGTAGTAGAAGTAATGTTTGGCGAGACGACTTCATGGAGACACGATGATGGAGATCATGATGATGGAGATCATGGTGTCATGCCGGTGACAATGATGATCATGGAGCCCCGAAGATGAAGATCAAAAGGAGCAAAATGATATTCGCCATATCATGTCACTATTTGATTGCATGTGATGTTTATCATGTTTTACATCTTATTTGCTTAGATCGACGGTAGTGAATAAGATGATCTCTCACTAAATTTCAAGAATTGTGTTCCCCTTAACTGTGCACCGTTGCTAAGGTTCGTTGTTCCGAAGCACCACGTGATGATCGGGTGTGATAGGTTCTAACGTTCGCATACAACGGGTGTAAGACAGATTTACACACGCGATACACTTAGGGTTGACTTGACGAGCCTAGCATGTACAGACATGGCCTCGGAACACGGAAGACCGAAAGGTCGAACATGAGTCGTATAGAAGATACGATCAACATGAAGATGTTCACCGTTGATGACTAGTCCGTCTCACGTGATGATCGGACACGGCCTAGTCGATTCGGATCATGTATCACTTAGATGACTAGAGAGATGTCTATCTGAGTGGGAGTTCATTAGATGAACTTCATTGTCATGAACAATAGTCTAAGTTGTCTTCGCAAATTATGCTGTAGACCAATAACTGCGTTGTAGCTCCCTGTTTAATACGATCCTAGAGAAAGACTAAGTTGAAAGATATTGTAAGCAAGGATGCGGACTCGGTCCGTAGTCCGAGGAGTGTCCTCACTGCTGCACAGAAAGCTTACGTCTTTGATGCACCGCTCGATGTGCAAACCCCTACAACGTTGTCTGTGGATGTTGTGAACACCTGAAAGACACGTCCTGATGACTACTTGATAGTTTAGTGCACCATACTTTACGGCTTAGAATCGGGATTCCAATGACGTTTTGAACGCCATGGAACATATGAGATGTTCTAAGAGCTGAAATTTGGATTTCAGGCTCATGCCCGTGTTGAGAGGTATGATACCTCTAACAAGTTCCTTTGCCAGAAAGATGGAGGAGAATAGCTCAACTAGTGAGCGTGTGCTCAGAATGTCTGGGTGCTAAAATCACTTGAACCAAGTGGGAGTTAATCTTCCAGATGAGATAGTGGTTGACGGAATTCTCTAGACACTATCACCAAGCTACTAGAACTTCGTGATGAACTATGACATGCAAAGGATGGAGATGATCCCGGTGCTGTTAGCGGTTCTTAGTACCGCAAAAGTAGAAATCAAGAAGGAGCATCAAGTGTTGATGGTTTAACAAGACCACTGGTTTCAAAAGGGGTAAGGGCTAGAAGGGAAACTTCATAAATGGCAAACCTGTTGTCGCTCTGATGAAGGAACCCATGGTTAAACCCAAACCTCGAAGACTAAGTGCTTCTATTGTACGGGGAACGGTCACATGATAGCGGAACTACCCCAAATACATGGTAGATATGATAGCTGGAAACTTCAACAAAGTATATTGTTATTGATGTGTACCTTACTAGTACTCCTTGTAGCACCTGGGTATTAGATACCGGTTCAGTTGCTATTATTAGTGACTTGAAGCAAAAGCTACAGACTGAACGGAGACTAGCTAAGGGCGAGGTGACGATGTGTGTTGGAAGTGTTTCCAAGGTTGATAAGATCACCATCGCACACTTACTCTATTTTCGAGATTAGTGTTGAACCTAGATAAATGTTATCGGGTGTCTACGTTGAGCATGAATATGATTAGATCATGTTCATTGCAATACGGTTATTCATTTAAGTCAGAGAATAATGGTTATTCTATTTACATGAATAATACCTTTATGGTCATGCACCCAATGGTTTGTTGAATCTCGATCATAGTAATACACATGATGATAATATTAATGCCAAAAGATGTAGAGTTAATAATGATAGTACCACTTTCTTGTGGCACTGCCGCTTAGGTCATTTTGGCATAAAATGCATGACAAAACTCCATACTGATGGATGTTTGGAGTCACTTGATTTTGAATCGCTTGACACATGCGAGCCATGCCTCATGGGCAGGGTGACTGAGATCCCGTTTTCAGGTACAATGAAACGGGCAAGTGACTTGTTGGAAATCATACATGCTGATGTATGTGATCCAATGAGAATTAAGGCGTGTGGTGGATATCGTTATTTTCTCATCTTCACTGACGATTTGAGTAGATATGGTATGTTTACTTAATGAAGCAAAAATCTGAAACGTTTGAAAGGTTCAAACAATTTCAGAGTGAAGATTAAGAATCATCATAACAAGAAAATCATGTTCCTACGATCTGATCAAGGGGATATTTTCTGAATTATGAGTTTGGCAATCACTTAACACATTGTGGAATTGTTTCGCAGTTGAAGCCCCCTGGAACACCACAGCGTAATGGTGTGTCCGGACATCGTAATCAAACCTTATGAGATATGGTGCGATCTATGATGTATCTTACCGATCTACCGCTATTATTTTGAGGTTATGCATTAGAGACAGCTGCATTCACTTTATATATGGCACCATCTAAGTCCGTTGAGACGACGTCGTATGGTTTGGCAAGAAACCAAAGTTGTCGTTTTCTTAATGTTTGGGGCTGCGATGCTTATGGTTTCAGCCGGGAAAAGCTCGAACCCAAAGCGGACAAATACATCTTCATAGAATACCCAAAGGTAACATTTGGGTATACCTTCTATCTCAGATCCAAGGACAAAAATGTTTGTCACTAAGAACGGGTCCTTTCTCGAGAAAGAGTTTCTCTCGAAAGAATTGAGTGGGAGGAAGATAGAACTTGATAAGGTTTTCGAACCCTCACTTCAACCGGAGAGTAGTGCAACACAGAAAGATGTTTCTGTGGAACCTACGACAGTTGAAGAGGAAACTAATGATAGTGATCATGAAGCTCCAGATCAAGTTGCTATCGAACCTCGTAGGTCGACAAGGATATGTACTACTCCTGAGTGGTACGGTGATCCTGTCTTAGAGGTCATGTTGTTGGACAACGATGAACCTACGAACTATGGAGAAGCGATGGTGGGCCCATATTCCGACAGATGGTTAGAAGCCGAGAAATCCGAGATAGGATCCATGTATCAAAACAAAGTATGGACTTTGGTGGACTTGCCCGATGACTGGCAAACCATTGACATAAATGGATCTTTAGGAAGAAGACGGACATGGACGGTAATGTCACCATCTATGAAGCTCGACTTGTGGCGAAGAGTTTTCCACTAGTTCAAGGAATTGACTACGATGAGATTTTCTCACCCGTAGCAATGCTTAAGTCCGTCGGAATCATGTTAGCATTAGCTGCATTTATGAAATCTGGCAGATGGATGACAAAACAAGTATCCTTACCAGTTTTTGTAAGGAAAGGTTGTATGTGATACAATCAGAAAGGTTTTTTCGATCCTAAGGATGCTAAAAGATATGCTAGCTCCAGCGATCCTTCTATGGACTAGAGCAAGCATCTCGGAGTCGGAATATACACTTTGATGGAGTGATCAAAGTTTTTGGGTATACAAAGTTTGTTAGAAACTTGTATTTGCAATAAAGTGAGTGGGAGCACTACAACATTTCTGATAAGTATATGCGAATGACATATGGTTGATCCGAAATGATGTTGAATTTCTGGAAAGCGTAAAGGGTTGTTTGAAAGGAGTTTTTTCAAAGGAAGACCTGGATAAAGCTGCTTACATAATTGGGCATCAAGATCTATAGAGATAGATCAAGACGCCTGATGATACTTTCAAAAGGAACACACACCTTTGACATGATTTTGAAGGAGTTCAAAATAGGTCAGTTAAAGAAGGAACTCTTACCTGAGTTATAAGGTGTGAAGTTGAGTAAGACTCAAAGCTTGACCACGGCAGAAGAAAGAGGAAGGACGAAGGTCGTCCCCTATGCTTTTGTCATAGGCTCTATACGGTATGCCATGCTAAGTACCGCACCTGATGTGTGCCTTGCCACATGTCTGGCAAGAGGGTACAAAGGTGATCCAGGAGTGGATCACTAGATAGTGGTCAAAATTATCCTTAGAGGAATAAGGAAATGTTTCTCGGTTATGGAGGTGATAAAGAGTTCGACGTAAACAGTTACGTCGATGCAAGCTTAGCACCTATCCGGGTAACTCTAAGTAGGAGATACCGGATACGTATAATGGAGCAACAGTTTGGAACAGCTCCAAGTGGAACGTGGTAGCAGCATCTACGATATGACATAAAGTTTTGCGAAGTACATAGGGATCTGAATGTTACAGACCCGTTGACTACAAACTCTCTCACGAGCATAACATGATCAAACCCAGAACTCATTGAGTGTTAATCACATATTGATGTGAACTAGATTACTGACTCTAGTGAACTCTTTGGATGTTAGTCACATGGCGATGTGACCTATGAGTGTTAATCACATGGCGATGTGAACTAGATTATTGACTCTAGTGCAAGTGGGAGACTGTTGGAAATATGCCCTAGAGGCAATAATAAATTGGTTATTATTATATTTCCTTGTTCATGATAATTGTTTATTATCCATGCTAGAATTGTATTGATAGGAAACTCAGATACATGTATGGATACATAGACAAACACCATGTCCCTAGTAAGCCTCTAGATGACTAGCTCGTTGATCAATAGATGGTTACGGTTTCCTGACCATGGACATTGGATGTCGTTGATAACGGGATCACATCATTAGGAGAATGATGTGATGGACAAGACCCAATCCTAAGCCTAGCACAGATCGTGTAGTTCGTATGCTAAAGCTTTTCTATATGTCAAGTATATTTTCCTTAGACCATGAGATTGTGCAACTCCCGGATACCGTAGGAATGCTTTGGGTGTACCAAACGTCACAACGTAACTGGGTGGCTATAAAGGTGCACTACAGGTATCTCCGAAAGTGTCTGTTGGGTTGGCACGAATCGAGACTGGGATTTGTCACTCCGTATGACGGAGAGGTATCTCTGGGCCCACTCGGTAGGACATCATCATAATGTGCACAATATGTGATCAAGGAGTTGATCACGGGATGATGTGTTACGGAACGAGTAAAGAGACTTGCCGGTAACGAGATTGAGCAAGGTATCGGTATACCGACGATCAAACCTCGGGCAAGTGCTATACCGATAGACAAAGGGAATCGTATACGGGATTGATTGAATCCTTGACATCGTGGTTCATCCGATGAGATCATCGTGGAACATGTGGGAGCCAACATGGGTATCCAGATCCCGCTGTTGGTTATTGGCCGGAGAGTTGTCTCGGTCATGTCTACATGGTTCCCGAACCCGTAGGGTCTACACACTTAAGGTTCGATGACGCTAGGGTTATAGGGAAAGTATGTACGCGGTTACCGAATGTTGTTCGGAGTCCCGGATGAGATCCCGGACGTCACGAGGAGTTCCGGAATGGTCCGGAGGTAAAGATTCATATATGGGAAGTCCTGTTTTGGTCACCGGAAAAGTTTCGGGCGATATCGGTAACGTACCGGGACCACCGGGAGGGTCCCGGGGGTCCACCAGGTGGGGCCACCAGCCCCAGAAGGCTGCGTGGACCAAGTGTGGGAGGGGACCAGCCCCAGGTGGGCTGGTGCGCCCCCCCCCACCAAGGTCCAAGGCGCATGGAGAGTGGGAGGGGGGGCAAACCCTAGGTCCAGATGGGCCTTAAGGCCCACCCTAGGGCGCCCCCTCTCTCTCCCCCCCTTGGCCGCACCCTAGATGGCTTTGGGGGCTGCCGCCACCCCTAGGGAGGGAACCCTAGATGGGGGCGCAGCCCCTCCCCTTCCCCTATATATAGTGGGGGTTTTGGGGCTGCTAGACACATGAGAACGTCTCTCTCTTGGCGCAGCCCTACCCCTCTCCCTCCTCGTCTCTTGCAGCGCTTGGCGAAGCCCTGCTGGAGTCCCGCGCTCCTCCACCACCACCACGCCGTCGTGCTGCTGTTGGATGGAGTCTTCCCCAACCTCTCCCTCTCTCCTTGCTGGATCAAGGCGTGGGAGACGTCACCGGGCTGCACGTGTGTTGAACGCGGAGGCGCCGTTGTTCGGCGCTTAGATCGGAATCAACCGCGATCTGAATCGCAGCGAGTACGACTCCTTCATCCGCGTTCTTGCAACGCTTCCGCATCGCGATCTACAAGGGTATGTAGATCAACTCTCCTTTATGCTCTTTGCTAGATTACTCCATAGATAGATCTTGGTGACGCGTAGGAAAATTTTTGACTTTCTGCTACGATCCCCTACATTCACTTGGCAAAGATACCAAGGATTGATTTCCCCTGAGACTCCCAGTTTCAACAAGAAGGTGTTAACTGCTAACGGCGCCAGATATTAGCAATCAACGTGGACCTGCACACAGATACAAATAACTTTGCTCCCAACGAGTACAGAGAGGTTGTCAATCCCTCCGGCCTTGTCGTTTACAAAGGATCAAACGCAAGTGATAATAGTGATAGGTAATGCTGCAAATAGTAAGTAAAAGCTGAAAGTAAATAGCGGATGTGATCAGTGATGGTAATATGGACCGGGGTCCCATGATGTTCACTAGTGATGTCTCTCCCCCAAAAGACGATAAAACAGCTATGTGAGGTAAACGAATTACAGCTAGGCAATTGACAGAATTATGTGCGCAAACCAATGCTAACTATGTTACAAGAAAGGTAGAGGTTCAAAGCATGGGCGGTACGCCAAGGCAAGTAGACCGAAATCCATCTGCATCTACTACTAATCATCCACCTTGAGATATCTATCTAGAACATCTCGCTAGTATTAAGTTGCGAGTCCCACCCATAGTGTAAACTCAAAGCAACAGACAACTGCATTAAAAGAACTTTGCGTAAAGTAAACAATCCTTGCACCCGCGGGCACAAGCACCGTTGTTTTCCCCCTTGTGGCAACAACACATCCCCTAGACTCATGTTTCTGTCACTCAAGCTAGTCATCGAGGGGCATGAACCCACAATCAAGCATAACGTTCCCTCTTGGAGTCACTACCTACTACTTGGACAAAGCAATAAATAGCAACGGAGAACATGCAAGAATTACTTACGAACATAAATATAAAAGAGGTGAATCAAATATATTACTCAAACACAATCTGAACATAATCTCACAATCCATCGGATCCCAGCAAACTCATCATAGCAACAGCATAAGGATTACATATGTGCCTCGATCATGTAGGGCAGCTCACGAGGTCTAATTAGTGAAGCACAAGAACGGGAGGAGAACATCACATAGCTACTGGTCATGGACCCATGGTCCAAGGGAGACTACTCACAACTCATACGGGAGGCGTCCATGGTGGTGGAGAAGCTCCCGGTGGTGATCCTCTCCTCCGGCAGGGTGCCGGGAAGAGTTCTCCTGGTGCTCCCGATCTTGGAAGCGCGGCGGCGGCGGAACAGAGATGAGATCGCGAAAAAGGGTTCCCGTCTCGAGGGTTTTGGGATGCGTGTTAAATATATGCCAAAGTGGGGCATCAGCGGAGGCTTGGGGGGCCCAGGCGCCCCCCCCCCGGCGCGGCCAGGAGGGGGGTCGCGCCACTAGGGCGCCTGGAGCCCTGGTGGCCCCCCCTCCGGCCCTACTTCGGCTACCGGGAAGCTTCTAGAACGCTGATTTTTTATATAATTTTTCCGGGATTTTTCTGGCAGTTTTCGTAATGGGAAAACCTGAAATACAAAAACAGCAGAAAACAGAAACTGGCACTGGGGTGCACTGAGTTAATAGGTTAGTCCAAATATGATCAAAAGTGTATGGAAGTGTATAAATATCATAGCAATATCACCCAAAAGAGGCATGGAGCAAGCAGAAATTATAGATACGTTTTGGACGTATCAGTGCAACGCCGCAAAAGCATGACTGTCATTGAGAAAGGGCAGACAAGTGCTGAAAGGAAGGCCAGTTATGCTAGGAGGAAAAACACCCCTTGCAAAGAATCACTCGCTCTCCCATGTCCATACCTAACAAACTCAACCTCTGAATGTCGCCCGATACCCCTCTCTTTGTCCGCCGAAGATGATTCATCGGATGGCGATCCTCCGCCCGTCATGCCGAATAACTGTGCTGGCACCAATGGTAATGTAATTCTTTTGTATGTTCTTATGCGGCTTTCTTTGAACCATTGTTATGACAAGTTGGTGTCTGTTGTCACATTCAAGACAACTATAACGCAGATGACTACGATATGTCCCGAGACCCAGTCATGGGCTATGAGCCGACACCGGATGCTCAGCTGGATGAGGAGTACTACATGTTTTTGAACCAAGGTATGGCTGACTCGGAACTTGTAATTATATTTAATTATGAATATTATTTTGAACATTATGTTTCAACAAATGCCTGTAGGATCCGATAATGACACATTTGCGGATGACGAGGAAACGAGCATGTCTAATCCGGTACCTAGCTATGATGATCCATTAGACTATGTCTACACAAACATCCCAGACACCACTCACATACTAAAGCTCGACGCAAACTGCCAACACTGCAAAGCCAAAAAGTTTGTGTCTGAGACTGACGGGTTCTGCTGTCGCAATGGATAGATAGAACTTAAACAACCGGAACCAGTCCCAGAGCTGATGAGGCTATGGTCCAGCATGGATGCAGATTCTAGACATTTTCGTGAGAACATACGGTTCTTCAACGGTCATTTTGCCTTCACAACCCTTGGCGTCAGCCTTGATGAGAACTACACAAACATGAAGTCTGGGGTGTACACATTCCGGGCACACGGCACCATCTACCACAATGTGCATTCGTTCGGTCCCAGCTCCCATCCCGAACATCTGCAGTTGTACTTCTATGATGACGACTCAACCATAACTCATCGTAATGCGGCCACCAAGCAATTAGACCAGTATGTCGTCAAGAAGTTGGTAGACATACTAAAAAAAACCCGTACTCACAGCAGTTTAGGAGTTTGGGTGCACACAAGGACAATCTTGATGATTATAGGATAGACCTATACACCGATAAGAGGCTTGACCAAAGAAAATATAATAAACCTTTGTCATCTGAGGTCGCTGCAATTTGGGTTGAGGGCAGCGACCTAGCAAAAAGGTTTGACCGGAGGATGACACTTTGTGGTAACAACAACGAAAGGCATAGTATACGGGTGACATCCGGAGCATATGACCCGTTGTCTTATCCCCTGTTCTATCCAAGGGGGGGAACTAGGTTGGCATCCGAAGCTACGTAAAAATTAGCTGTCATTTTGCTTGATTCGGATCTAAATAAGCTAAAAGGAAAACCCATATACCATCAACCTGACGATGAAGAAATTTTAGCTAATTCCGATCTCGAGTGTTTGGACAGTCCACCTGACGTAGTCAAAGAAAAACGTCCTGCTCCAACCACCATCATTCCCACAGACCAACGTGTATTACTTGCTGGCTTATGCAACTACATCATGTCGGTGGATGATGTCGGGTGTTTAGAGTAAGTACCATTTATCAAAATTTAATGTGTGCGTGTATTTTATTATTATTCTTACCATCCAATTATTAGGAAGGAATGGGTCCGGAGCTCGACGCCCGATCCAATGGTTTTAAGTCTTAGGAAACTTCGGTCCATACTTAACATGGAGCAGGCTATGGACAGTGATTGCTTCAACATGGCCGTGCGTATACTGGTATGTGATGAGGGGGTGTTGTTCACGGACCCTCCTATACACTACATGGATCTAAGATTTTGTGTAAGTTATCGTAGCTCAGCATTGTATGTGGCATTAGTATTAACAAGCTGAATCAATATTATTTTTAATTAGTCGATGATGCTAGGGTCAACAAGAGGTCAAAGGTTTTGCGAGAAGGAAACTATCCAGACGTTGGCAACATTATTTAATAGCTGTCCTGGGATGGACAACAACATATCATCATGCAACATGGTAAGTAATGTATTTTGTCTACTGTTATCATTGTTTATTAATGTTTCTAATAGGCCCGCCTGTAGATTTATCTTCCCTATGCATCCATCGGACGATACATCTTATACGTGATTGACAAGGAGGCACTTCAGATATGTATTATGGACCCTATTGAAACATCACAATCGTCAGAGGTTACAAATTTGAGGCATGCACTCAAATTATAATCTTTTGCAAGGGATTTCAAAGAAGCACTCGAAATAAAGCTGCCTGGTTGGAATTCCGATATTTCTAAATGGCAACGTTTATTTCCGAATGGTATTCCAACGAGTATAGACGGGTAATGAATTAATAATAAAATAATTTTTTGTTTTTGTTAACACTATATTCTATTCATTATTAAATTAAACTATTGCAGGAATCTGTCTGGCTATTTTATTTTTTATTTTATGCTCTGGTGGAACGGGATAGAATTGGTGAAGCCGGTTTGCGCGGTCAGTATTCTCCGTTACATGTTTTAAGACCTTCGGTGTGAATTTTGCATACTAACTACATATATTGTTTTTACAGGATGGGTATGAGCTAAGGAAGCAGTTTTTATTATACTTGCTCAAACACCGGGGGAATGAAGCTAAAGACAACTTTTCTGATATTGTTAAAGAATGTCTTAAGCGCATCACCTAGATATTGATAATTTTGTAATAGATGTTTAGATGGAAGATTGATCAGTTTGTTATATGGACATGTCGTTAATCTTTCTTTTTGTCACCAAACTTCATTACATGAATGGATTTCTATTATTCAGAATTGTGTTATATTGTTTATGCATATAACCCTTGCAAATTTTTTCAAGGGCCCGTGGCAACGCACGGGCATTCTACTAGTGTAACTGAAAACATGCATTTTCACACCCCTCTTGTTGTTTTGGTATCGATGTATCGTCGTAATGAATCGGGAACCTTCAATATATATTACATAAATAGTACAGGCTCGTATGAGTGAACTTCTTTTAACTTGACCGGCCCCTTTCCCTTCCATGAACGTTGTAACCATGGGAGTAGCACCCTGATTCATCTGATGTTCCTTCTCTGTCTCTCTCTCTATCTATCTATATCTCTCTCTCTCTCTCTTTCTTTCTTACTCTCTCTCCCTATCTCTCTCTCTCTCTCAATCTCCCTCATTTTTTGTGTGCTTATAGGCAAGAGCTATTGACATTTTTAACCTCACTTAAGAGGAAAACAACAATAATGAGCATGCAAATTTAATTGGAAACATACAAGACACACCCCTCATAGTGTATTTTTATTGCCTTATGTTTGTAATGACAAGGGAACCTTCAATTTCCATTGCGGGAACCATGCACACTCGTATGAGTGCACTCTTTTAAATTGGATCAAGCACCTTTTTCTGAATGGGCATGCAGACTGTGGTCACTGCAACCACAGACTCCGGGTTGAATGAGTTGATGACTTTAACAACCTCCCTATTGTCTGTATCAAGCAGGTATATCCATGGGCAAAAATCGAAAGTGATTATTGCGTATGCAAAGTTCTCTCCAACGCCCTCGATAACAGCTCACACGAAAAAAGCACCCACACAGCATACATCATGTACAGTACTTCGTCTATGACCAGAGCCCGGGGGTTTTCACGAGGAATGCAAGGACTGTCATGCATGATACGGAAAGACACATTGACGAACCATTGGTCCTCCAAGAGTGTGCAGACGCGAAGACAAAAAGCACCGGGGTGGATGTACAGACCATGCATCATGTGCCTGGGGTAGCCGTCGAAGAATGCCTTCACGCCGTCGATGACGACGAAGCACGCACAATAGATGCTGGGGCTTCTTGGAAGAAGTCGTCGGAAGGTAGAAGGTGGCGAGTTGTGGTAATTGGCTCAAGGATCAAGCGCTTGGCGTACCATCTCGGCGCCACCTTCTCCCTCACGAGAACCTCGCCGTAGCCGGAGAAGAGCACGGTGTCGAGGCTGAAGTCGCCGGCGAATGCAGCCTCCACCTCCCAGGCATGCGCACGGAGGGGCAAGCCCATGCCGCGCATGGGGGTAAACTCGACATACCTCATGTCGTGTCCCCACACGCCATACTCGGCGATGATGCCGAGAAGAGAAGGCGAGCGGTCCGCCATGAACTTGAGTAGCATCTCCTCCCTTAGAGCAGCGCTCGCCCACGCCTTAGAGACCACACCACAACGAAGAATGCTTTTCACACTTTCTACCCTAACAAGAACATCTTCTAGCAAATAGTGTAGGCCTAAAACTTGAGACATGGAGTCCTCAAAGCCGCCGTTGGTGATGGAAGGTAGAAAGTGGGAAGTTGCTCGGCTGCCGCTATGAACCTGGGACATGGGGACGGTGGACATTGTCTCAGCTGCTTTTTTGGTCTGGAAGTGTATGCTCAAGGAAGAAGAAGAAGCGCACACCTAGCTCCGCACCCAGGGTGAACTTCTACAGTAGTTTTGGTAGGCGCAGGAAAGTAAGCCGAGCTGGATTAAGAGGCTGTTTGGATTGTGGCCAACAGTTACCATACCAAATTTTTGGCGTTGACTGCTGCCATGGGCAAGTGTTTGGATCAAAGCCCAAGTTCTGGAGCCACGCCAATATTTTGGTCGTAGTTGCCGATTCCTACGGGCTGGTGCATCCGAGTGCTGGCGAAACTGGGGCGGGCGAATCCTTCGCCAAATTTTTGGCGAGCCCCTGATTTGGCGGGGCTGACCTGGGCGTAAACCAAACAGCCCCTAAATCGCCATCTAGGTGGTTTGGCACCGACAGGTCGAGTATGTACATAATAGGGCTGCAGCCTGCGATGAACCAACTGGAGGCAAGCTCCATCATTTTTCCTGCAGCGAGCGGGTCGTAATCCTTTTACTGGAAAGTTGACCCACTACTTTTCATAGTACCGGTGTCGAACATGGGTGCATACACGGAGAGGCTTCGTTAGAACCAACGGAAACTAACGAACGATCATACGAGATCCCGCCGCCCCCGACGGACACAGCCGTGAGCCGCGTGCACACACGCATTGTGTGCGTGCATGGGTGCTGCTGCCACGCCTGCCGCCGACGTGCCAACGTTTTTCAGACCGAAATAATGATGGAAAAATGAGTTGCAAAACATTTTTTTTCTCCAGCTGACACACCAGCCATCGGAAGGCTGCTGCCCAAACCAATAAAAAGACGTCTCGCAGCACACCGCCCACTCGCAAGCCCCCCTCCATGTTTCCTGGAGCTACAGAACAAAAGCAGGACCTGCGCCTCGGGCAGGATGTTCCTTTTCTGCACGCCGTTCGATGCAATGTACCGTCATGGGGGTGGTTCGCGAATCCACAGCTCGTTGCCCTGCCCTTTCTTGCGCGATGGGCCTGGGCCATATGCTAGGGAAAGGTTCGAACCTTTAGAAACCGGTTTCACCATGGATTCCTGGAACAGCGTGGGCCGAAGGCCGCTGGTCCAAGCCTGCTGCGCTGCTGGCTTGGCAGCCTACCTCTGCCATGTTGCAGCCCGCCTGGTCCACTTTCTCTATAAGAGGAAAAATGCATCAAATGAAAAATGCAATGAAAATGCAAATGAGAAAAGAGGAGGGACCAGATCCCCACGTGAATGAACGCTTGTGATTGCAGCCGCGCCAGCGAAACTTTATATCTTTGCTTTTTTCTATATATATATATATATATATATATATATATATATATATATATATATATTCTTGTGATATGTGTGTTATATATATAGAGGGAGGTCATGTCAAAATTTTAGATGAAAATGCTGTCGAAATTTTGATTATATCCCTATCAACATAACTATATATCACCACATGTATTTGAGCCGTATGCTAATAAAGCTAGCAATCAGAGCAACGAGTAGCTTACAACTAATGGAGTAGCCAACATGTACAGCAAGAACTTCTCCACCCAGACAGTACTGCAACGAGCAGCTAAGTCTGGATGGGGGACGCGCTGCATAGGTACGCGATAAATGGGGAAGGAGGAACGGCAAGGTGGTGGTGCGGGAAAGGAGGCACGGCGAGATGGCGGCTCGCCGGCGAGCTGGCACAGCGAGGCGGCGGCGCAGGGAGCAGGACGAGGCGGCGCCGTGCTTTCTTCTATAATCACCTCTATGACTAGGAAATAAGTTGAGGGCAAATTCGTCCTAATATATATGACGTGAGTGCCTGAACGTGCAAAAGAAGGAAAAAAAACTATTTGTGGTATTTTGTCCAGCTACTAGTCAAAGGTGTGGTATATAATTCAATAAAAAGAAAGGTGTGGTATAGGGTCAAAGTTCCGGGAAACGTGTGCCATTTCCTCAAATTGCCCCCGTAGTATTCAGTTGTAAGCGATTGTGGGCCAAGCCCAGCCCGGTTGAATAAGAATGAGAAGAGGCGGCCTAAGCCCAGCCCGAATGCCTCTGTTATTTTTGGGAAAGACCTAGCTCCGCCGCCGTCACTACCACTCCTTCCTCCTTGCTCTGCTCCCGGAACGGATCGAGAGCTCCCCACCGGCGACCATGGCGGAGCCCGCAGGAGCAGGAGCAGGAGCAGGAGCGTCGCCTCTCCTCCCAGGCCTGCCCGACGAGATCTCCGTCTGGGAGATCCTCGTCCGCCTGCCGCCCAAATGCATCCTCCGCTGCCGCGCCGTCTGCCCCGCGTGGCGCCGCGCCACCTCCGCCCGCGACTTCCTCCTCGCCCACCACGCCCGCCAGCCCGCTCCCCCCCTCCTCTACGGCTACAATTTCGTCGGCGACGACATCGAGTCCCTGAGCATCGTCCCCTTCGACCACCGGGCAGGGGTCGCCGCCGCCGACCAGCTCCAGGCCATCGCTCGGCTCGCACACGACTCCTCCCGTCTAGATGCCTGCTTCCTTCTCGATGCCTGCTGCGACGGCCTCCTCGTCCTTTCTGTCTGCTACCCGCCTAAGCTCTCCATCTGCAACCCGGCAACTCGTCAGTACGCTCCCCTCCCGCAGCTTGATGGCTTCATGCTCCTCGGGATGTACCCTCACCCCCCTACCGGCGAGTACCGACTACTGCTATACCTCATCTCCATAGATCTGACACCGGAAGCCCAAGCTGGCGTCATCTCCACAGATCTGACACCGGAAGCCCAAGGTGGCGGCTTCTACGTCTTCACATTAGGCTCTGGCCAGCCGCCGAGGTACATAGGGTACCCTGAGGCAAAGGAAGTGAGACACTCCCCCGTGCCTATCCTGTTCCGTAGTAACCTGCATTGGTCCATACGCAATCTGATGATGGCATTTAACACCACCTCTGAGTCTTTCCGCCGGATGCGCTCTCCGGTTGGTCCTGGCTACTCTCACCTGATTGAGATGGGTGACATGCTTGGCATCTCCAATCTTAATGATGCAGCAACAAGTGTTGATATCTGGGTGATGCCGGACTACGAAGGTGAGGTCTGGACCTTCAAATACCGGGTTGAATTGCCAGTCGCAGAGATCAGGGTGCAATTTGGAGATTCTGTCGATTATTGGGATGTGGTGGCCGTGCCTTGGGATGGCGATGTGCTCCTACTAGTCAAATTTGGCGACTGTCTGCTTCAGGTTGACATTCATGGCAAGTTGGTTGCCAGTTTCCATCTCAGAGGCCTTGGTCCTACAAATCTTCGGATCAAGCCAACTCTTGTTCAACATGCCTTCTTTCCGACACTAGAGGGTTATGTTGTGAACTCTTCGCCTTTCGTCTGACAGAGTCAGTTGGTGGTTCTAAACAGCCCAACTTTCAGTATCCTTATGCGCTGCAATGTGTATGCCTTGGGTCCACTATGAGCCAGTTAGTTTCGTTTTGATGTATGCAAACTATGATCAAGAAGTCATGACCCTTTCATGGTTTCATGAAATCTGTACTTGTGTGAATATCCTTTTGGGCTGAAGTGGCTGCTGTGCGTGTTGATGCTAAGTTTACAAGTCTCTGCTTATTTAACTGCAGAATCAACTCTTCCTTTGATAGAGGTCTTCTTTTTTACTGATTACCAGGTGCTCTTCGTAATATTAAATATTTAGAAAATGTATATTTGATTTCTGTTTCTGTGTTTTGTTTTAGCTGACGACGAAATGAGGCATGCGCCGGCTAGTTTCTTTGATGGTTATTTATCAAGAAGCTCTGACTGTTTCATGGCCGCATGAAGTTTATTTTTGTTTGAATATTCTTTTTGGGCAAGTCGCTAGCATGCTGATTCTAAAAATTATGAAGTCTTTTTGGCCAGCTATTGAAATAGTTGCCAATTGATCTGACCGTGTCTCTGTTTTCCTTTGAAGTGAAGGATTGAGTTGGTATTTTAATCGAGATTTTCTTCTTTCTTAAAGATCATACAGTGGTTTCGTAATGCTAAATATTCAGCCAATTTACACTGGTTTCCTGTTCCCAAGTTTCGTTGTAGCTGATGATGAAACAGCCTAGCTGCTAGCATCCTCATGAGCTGCAATATCAAGTTTCAGCCTGCGGGCTTCTATGTTGATGCATATAAAGTTGTGATCAACAATCTCTTGTAAGAAGTTTTTCACTGTCCTCAAGCAATCTTCAAGAGTAAAAGTTAGCGCTGAATCATTTTATCAAGTACAATTTTGTCTGAGTCTATATTTTTGTCCGAGTAAATGTTCAGACTACGTTGAGAACCATCAATGCCTTTATCTCTGTCCAAGTTCCGTTGCTATTCGAGTCAAGCAAACTCTTATTCAGCATACCTTCTTTCCGGCACTAGAGGTTTATGTTGTGAACTCTTTGTCTTTCATCTGATAGATGTTATGTCAGGTTGTGATTTCTAAACGGCTCAGCTGTAATAATTATGAATTCAGCCCACTATGAACCAGCTAGTTTCATTTTGATGCATAGACAGACAAGTTATGATCAAGAAGCTCTGAATGTTTCATGGCTGCGTTATATTACTCCGAATATCCATTCAGGCTGAAGTGTCAGCCATGAGTGTTGATGCTAAAATTACGTCTCTGTTTATTTAACCGAAGAATCAACTTTTCCTTTTATTGAGCTGTTCTTTTTTATAGATTACCTGGTGCTCTTCTTAATAATAAATATTTAGATAATGTACATTTGATTTTTGTTTCTATGTTTTGTTAACTGACGATGGTATGAGGCAGATTATCATCCTTTTTGACTAGCACTAGCAAGCTGCACCTGAACTTTACAATAGCTGGGAGCACTAGTTTTATTGGAAGATTTTCGTTCTTGTTCATGATTCCATTGCATCTAGTTAGGTGTTAAAACACACCGTTGTAATTCTGCCTTTGGGCTGCATGGTTTGGAATTGTATTTTTCATGTCACTTTAGGTGCTTCCATTTCAAGGAATCAATGCTTCATGTGTTGTTCAGTAATAACGTAAGCTCTAGAAATGAAATTGTACTGATAAGCAGAAGAAAGGTTATAATGGGTAGGATCAGATCCCAGATTCTGTAACTGCCAGCCATGTTAAATAAAAATCTTTGACCGGCACGTAGTTTCTTTTTGATGTATACAGGTTATGATCAAGAAACTCTGACTGTTTCATGTTTGCATGAAATTTTTACTTGTTGAATTATAAGAAAAATGCTAATTTAACCAACAATACTTATGTGAATATCCTTTTGGGCTGAAGTGCTATGCTGGGTCTAACCTTATGAAGTTGTTTTGGCCAGCTTTTGGAATAGTTGCCAATTGATCCGTCCCGTGTCTCTTTTTCCCTTTGAACTGAAGAATTGACTTGTTTTTTTAATCGAAATTTTCTTATTTCTTAAAGATCATCCAGTGGTTTCTTCATACTAAATATTTAGCAGATACACACTGGTTTCATGTTTCTAAGTTCTGTTGTAGCTGATGATGAAACGGCCTAGCTTTTAGTACCATCATGAGATGCAATATCAAAGTTCCGGCCCGCGGGCTTCTCTGCTGATGCATATAAAGTTGTGATCAGGAAGCTCTTGTAAGAAGTCTCGGTTTAAACAGGAAATTTGGCTGCTGATACCGGTATATTGCAATATATGTTATGTTTGATTTTTCAACTTACACTGGTCCTGTTTTTTCAATTGCATGTCACTCCCAAAGAAAAATGTTGCAATGATGCTGGTGCCGGGAAGAATGCTTGTCAAATCATTTGGTTTCAAGGGATCACTATCATAGTTGCTTTTATCTCATAATATCCCGGGTATCGTGCGCGATTCACGGATATGACCAAAAAAATGGAGTTCATAATTGCTTGTTTGCTGATCTGTGCTTGTTTGGACCCCAAAAACTCCTTTGTCGTGCTTGTTTGGAGTTCATAATTGATTTGCAGCTATGGATTCATTCATCACCGAAAGAAATATGTGCATATGTACACACACCGGAAAGCTTATTAGCAATGATTTGTTACTTTTATTTTTTCTTCTTCAGACATGGTCTGGATAGATAGAAACTCGACGTCGCTACTACTCCCTCCGTCCCAAAATAAGTGTGTCAACTTTATACTAACTTTAGTATAATTTTGTATTAAGCTTGAGACACTTATTTTGAGACAGCGGGAGTACTTTACAAATGAAAAGAGCAAACACACTTGATTGATCATCCCATGAAGGATCCGACTAAATTAAAAGAATTCAGAGGAAAAAACTATCAAACACACTTGATTGATCATCCCATGAAGGATCCGACTAAATTAAAAGAATTCAGAGGAAAAAACTATCTGCTACCATCAACAATAACAAAAAACACTATCTGCTTCCTGTTCTGGGCCACCTACACAGATTTTTTTCCTTTTTTTTTAGAGCTACCTTTTTTTTTGAGACGTTTTGAGAGCTAACTTAGTTCACAGAAATAGAGAGATATGCAAGTTTTTTTTTGGTCCCAAAAAAAAAGGGAAGAGAGGGGCAAGTGTGAAGTGTCAGAGAGAAAGAAAAGGAACGAACAGAGACAGCCCAGCCCGTTTAAGCGATGGGCTCGGCCCAGTTTAAATGCATTCCTGTTGGTTGGCCCCCTCTCTCTCCGCCGCCGTCACTGACTCCGCCGCTCCTCTTGCTCCTCTCCGGCGAGGAATCGCTTCGCTCGTCCCGCCGGCGACCATGGCGGAGGCCGCTATTCCAGGAGGAGCTACGCCTCTCCTCCGCGGACTCCCGGACGAGATCTCCATCTGGGAGATCCTCGTCCGCCTGCCCCCCAAATGCATCATCCGCTGCCGCGCCGTCTGCCCGGCGTGGCGCCGCGCCACCTCCGCCCGCGACTTCCTCCTCGCCCACGAAGCCCGACAGCCTGCCCTCCCCCTCCTCTCCGGCGGCAACTTTGTGGGCGACGGCATCGAGTCGCTGGACCTCGTCCCCTTCGACCACCGGCCAGGGGTCGCCGCCCCCGACCGGCTCCGGCCCGTCGCGCGGATTGCGCGCGCCTCCTCCCGGCCGGATGCCTGCTTCCGCCTCGAGGCCTGCTGCGACGGCCTCCTCGCCATGTGCATGTACTCCGGCCACTTCGTCGTCTGCAACCCGGCAACTCGTGAGTATGCCGCGCTCCCGCTGCCTTCCGGCCTCCTCCTCTTGACGATGTACCCGCATAGCCCAACCGGCGAGTACCGTCTATTGCTGTACTGGGATCGAACGTTGAACCCTGGAGAATTTCCACCTGACTCGCCAGATGGCTGCTACATCTTCGCATTAGGCTCTGCCCAGCCATTGTTGCGGCACATAGAGGGCACAGATGTGGAGGACCTAATATACCCCCCACCCTTCCTGTTCCGCGGTAGCCTGCATTGGAACATACAGCAGTATGAGACCGAAACCAACGTGGTAATGGTATTCGACACGGCGACCGAGTCGCTCCATGAGATGCGCGCCCCCGTTGTTCCTTGGTTCGCTACCCTGTTTGAGATGGATGGGATGCTCGGCATGTCCAGCTTCAATGATGCAACGTCAACCATTGATATCTGGATGGCGCAGGACTACGAAAGCGAGGTCTGGGCCTTGAAATACCGGGTTGAATTGCCGGTTGCGGAGTTCAGGGCGCAGTTTGGAAAGTTTGCCGAGTATTCGAATGTGGTGTTCGCTTCTTGCAGTGGTGATGCGCTGGTGCTGGTCAAATTTGGTGAGCGGCTACTTCAAATTAATATGGATGGCAAGTTAGTGTCCAGTTTCCATTGCAAAGATCTCGCTGATACTCGACTTTGGCTCAAACAAACTTTAGTTTCACATACCTTCTTTGGTGATGTCGGGAGCTCTTCGCCTTTCATCTGATCTAATAGCTTCTGAGTTGCGGGGTGCTTCTGAACGGCCTAAACTGCCAGTATCCTCATGAGCTGCAATATCAAGTTTGACCCGCAGGCTTCTCTGTTGATGCATATCAAGTTGTGATCAAGAAGCTCCCCCTGTTATGGGGTTGCATGAAATCTATGCTTGTTTCGATGCCAAAAGTACCAAGTCATTCATGTGTGTTGAAAGATGTGTGTGAACTAGTCTACCTCATTTCTCTATTTTCTTGAACTGGAGAATTGTATTACAATCTACCTGCCTCATGTGTCTATTTCTTGAACTGAAAATTTGACTTTGCCTTTCTATCTATGTCCCGTTTTATTCGGAGAGATTGATTATCTAGTGCTATTCTCAATGCTGAATACTCATATTTAGCAAAATCTACATGTTACCTGTTTAGGAGTTTTATCCATGCCAGTATGCCACTCAGCAATTGCCATCTGCTTATATTTGATGTAAATTGCTAAGGTACCTTTCATTTTTGTACACGTATTTCCACTCTTTATGATATGATTTCATTCCCCATGACCAACAGTGTCAGTGTGTAATACAGTGAATAGATCAGATAAACACGCAGGAGTTCCATGTTGAACTTCCCGTTCATAGCTTCTTCACAGTTAAAGTGAAGTACTCCCTCTGTAAACTTTTATAAGAGCATTTAGATCACTAAAGTAGTGATCTAAACGCTCTTATATTTCTTTACAGAGGGAGTATTTAGTAAATCTTACATGAGCATTGTACCTGTGGCCTCCTGTGGGTAGTTCGAAGTGGCTGACTGCTATGATTTCTGTGTATAGTTTGACAAATTTATCATGGAAATTCCAGTTGTACCTTCCTGTCTGTATGGCATCACATAATTTACTTTAAAATCTTTGTAATTTAAAGATGGTTGAGTTTTCTGCTCCAAAGCTGTTGTAATTCCACTGTATTTTTGGTGAGTTGGCTTACAAATTTGGCAAACTTCAAGGCTTGCTACAAATGACCTGATCACTAACTGCAAGGAATGGCCAAGGTCACTGTAATAGTATGCAGGCTTATTTATGCAAGAAGAAGAAAAGCTCAAGCCTGATATTCTTTCTCATAAGAGGAAGCACTTCTTGAGGAATGCTTCATCTGCCATACTGAGGTTTATATTTATCTGAAGTGTTAGCCATGCTGAGGTTGATTCGAATTATTTCCATTTCTTGTACAGAAGATTAAACTTTCTGCATAAAATGTGTTCCTTTCTTCAGTATCAGAGTCTGGCATAGTTATGTGGTACCACTTGGTTAATTCTGCAGTGACATATGCATGCTTAATTTTTTTTCATTTGATCTGATCGTTCGACCCCAGTTGTCTTTTACACGTACATCAGGATCACTCATTCCCTGTTTTGCTTCCAGTTTTTGCATTCTTCTGCATCTTTTTTTTAGATCATCATTCTTCAGTTTAAGAGTCACCCGCTACCATATGTTATTTGATTGTGATGTTACCAAGCTAATTTGGCAAGATTCGATTTATGAATCTATTGCTAGAATTTGGACCAGTAATAAGAAAAATGCTTTCCTTTGGTCGACCTGGAAGATGAGAAATGATATAACCACCTTCGCTAAAATGTTGGCGGCTGTGAATATGATTAGATCTGCTTTCCTTTTGGTCCACCTCAAAGCTGATAAATGATACTCCCTCTGTCCCATAATACAAGATGTTATTACAACTCATATGCTTATATTGGTTGTAATGTAACCACATCTTATATTATGGGACGGCGGGTGTATAATCTTTGCTTGCAGGACTGGTTTATCAGGTACTCTGGCAGAGGCTGCTACATTTCCTAAAATGTTGGCGAGCAGTGTTTGCTGCTCCAGGAAGGCAAAGCTCTGGTGACAAACCAGCTTGGCTTAAACTATAGAACGGCGTCCTTGATGGCCCCGGGACACAAGAAATCACGGAGCTGTGGCCGTCGCTGCAGTTTCTATTCTGGCGCGTTTTCAGTTTTGCTGATGTGATGCTGGCTGTAAGAATAATAACTCTTGACTACTAAATGTTGAGGTTTTGAGATGCGGCCTATTTAAAAGGTCTGTAATGGTCTTAAGTCTTAACTGTTGTGATACTTTTTTCATTTCGTTTGAAATGGAACAGGGTGAAGAGCCTTTTGATTTTTGTAAATCTCGACCCTTGCTGGAACAATTGTCGGGCATCTTAGATTTATAAGAATGTACATTCAAGATCTTTTCAGTTACACTGGATTTACTTTCTTTATTTGGATGGCGATTGTGTTGCTGCTGTGGTAAAAAGAATGAGCTGTGACCGAAAAACGAAGTTGCTGGTTCTATCTGAAAAAATCAGCAGGCCATGTTATCTGATGTACCTTATTACTATAAATTTATAATGGAGACAAACTAAATCCAGTTGTTACCGAATATGTGTGGTTGCAAGATAACTGGCCATTTGTTACTGCATCTAGTTGCAGTCAATCGCTCAGTTCCTCAAATTTAGGCTACTTATCTGCACGACCCTTGTGAAGTGCTTGGTTAAATTTGACCTAATCTATATCCAGTCTACAAGTTCACCATCTGGATTACCAATAAATTCCAGTGTGCTTGCGACATGAAACTGGTAAAATAGTGAATTGGCTTCTAAGGATTGTTCTCGAAAGGTCTCGTTGGTCGTCTTGAACTTAGTTGTGGGCCTGGGGTGCATAGTTGCAGTTCTACCAGAGCTAAGCATTGTCGATGTAGCACCGCATCGAAACAGCGGCTGTGCATACAGTAATTCAAAACCACCACAATTTTGGGCAGTCTCCACAAGACCCAACCAGACGCAATAGATGCGTGAACATTTTTCTTCATTTTATTTTTGAGACAACCTGGCGAAGTTTTTATTAACTCGTCCATGTAGACATTGTGACGAGTTAATAAAAGCTTCGTGAGATTGTCTCAAATTTTTTGTTGAAGAAAACTGAGTCTCTTATAACATATAAGAATTTACAGTCCAAAATTAGTCCTGCGGTAACATACACATGCTCGGGTTTTTTCATTTGATCTGATAATTCAGTCCCACTTGTCTTTTACAGTTACACCAGGATCAAAATTGTAGCATCATACATAACTGCAATCCTGAGGCTAAGAATTTACAGCTTATAATCTTCTAAACCAACTGCAACTTGCTAGCATGATTCCTGAGGTTTCCATCACAGGGCCTCCCCAACCTGATCCTCCGATCTCCGGGCACATGTATATCCATGTTGGCAGGAGAAACAGCTGGTAATGCTAAAACTATTGCTACACAAGAGCTCAACCGAAGCACCATTTCGTCTTCAGAGAACAAATCGAACAACGAGTCCCACGATGGTATCAGCAGTTCGAGCCGAGGCGAGGAAGAATTTATATGCCCACGGTGAGAGCAGAGAACTAGAATTCAAGATCTGTTCAGTTACACTGGATTTACTTTCGTTATTTGGATAACCATTGTGTTGCTGCTGTGGTAAAAAGAATGAGCTGACAAAAAAAAAACGAAGTTGCTGGTTCTATCTGAAAAATTACCAGGCCCTGTTTTCTGCTGTACTTTATGATGATGGCAAACTAAATCCAGTTGTTACTGAATGTATTATGTGTGTTTGCAAGATAACTGGCCATTTGTTACTGTTGTTGCAGTCAATCGCTCAGCTTCTCAGATTTAGGCTACTGATCAGCAGCCACTTGTGTCCTGCATGACCCTTTTGGAGTTCCTGGTTACATTTGACCCCATCTATATTCAGTCTACAAGTTCAACATCTAGATTGAATTTGACCCTGAACGATCACTAGTGTGTTTGCGCCACGAAACTGGTGGTCGAAAGGTCTCGTTGGTCATCTTGAACTTAGTTGTGTGCCTTGGGTGCATAGTTGCAGTTCTACCAGAGGAAACAGCGGGTGTGCCGTGTGCATACAGTAATTCAAAACCACCACAATTTTGGGCAGTCTCCACAAGACATACATACCAGACGCAATAGATGCATGAAGAAAACTGAATTGTACATAACATAGAAGAATTTACAGCCCAAAATTAGTCCTGCAGTAACACCACATGCTCGGTTTTTTTTCATTTGATCTGCTAGTTCTTTCCCACTTGTCTTTTGCAGTTACAGCTGGATCAATATTGTAACATCATACATAACTGCAACCCTAAGTCTAAGAATTTACAGCCCAATCTTCTAAACCAACTGCAACTTGCTACCATCACTAATCCCTCTATGATTTCTGAGGTTTCAATCACAGGGCCTCCCCAACCGATCCTCCGGGAACATGTATATGAGTATATCCATGTCGGCAGGAGAAACAGCTGGTAATGCTAAACTATTGCTACACAAGAGCTCAACTGAAGCAGTATTTCGTCTTCAGGGTACAAATCGAACAACAAGTCCCACAATGGTATCAGCAGTTCGAGCCGAGGCGAGGAAGAATTTATATGCCCACGGTGAGAGCAGAGAACTAGCAGCTGTGCATGTAAAGTACCTGCACCGACCTGGTCAGTCTGGTCTATCTTCCAAGTTCCAGCAAATTTCAAACATCTATGCAGCAAAAAATATGTAATCATCTGACTCATTTAGAAATAGCAACTGCATACTGTGTCACAAGTTATTATGTGCAACTGTGCTACAGATTGTGTTAGATCATTCTGGATATCCTCAGAGATCAAACAATGAGCAACACCTGTATCCTCAGAAAAAAAAATATGGTTTATATGTTATCTCAAAGTAAAGCCTTGTCAGGAAAAAACAACTGAAACTACAAAACACATCTAGAAACAGCAGCCACAAATTGTGTCAGCAACTTTTTTATAAGCAAAGCACATCTTAAGTTCTTAGTAGCCATGGTGAGCTGCCAAAGCACATCTTCAGTTCATGACGGCAATCGTGCTACAAATCGCGACCATTCTGCAGTAATGCAACAACGAACAAGTTAAAAAAGGAAGGAGTACAAGGCGTGAATCATAGACGCCTGGGAACATTACAAAAAATAGATGAACATTCATCAGTCCGGCTGCAGCATACAGTAGTTCCAGACCCCCGGTAAGCAAATTATGCCTGTTTCTTGCCTAGAACAAAGATATTGCAGAATTAACAAAACTTATGGAGAACGACAGGATACAGCATATATTCAAGGATTCAGTTGCAGTACTAAATTCAGAAAAGATGAAACACAAGATAGCATCAAACTTAAGAACCACATTATCTGCTGCAGAAATTAAGAACCACATTGTACAACACAAGATAGCATCAAACTGAAGAACCACATTATCTACTGCAAAAATTAAGAACCACATTGTGCAACACAGGATAGCATCAAACTTAGCAACCACATTATCTACTGCAGAAATTAAGAACCACATTGTGCAACACAGGATAGCATCAAATCGAACTTAAGAATCACATTGTGCAACACAGGATAGCATCAAACTTAACAACCACATTATCTACTGCAGTAATTAAGAACCACATTGTGCAACACAGGATAGCATCAAATCAAACTTAAGAATCACATTGCGCAACACAAGATAGCATCAACTCAAACTTAAGAATCACATTGCTCCCAAAATTGAGCCATGATATATTGTCATGGAGTATACGCTGTAGAGTATAATGGCCAGGGTATGATTTTAGCAAAGAATAACCATAATAGCAGTAAAGGTAATGACTAGTTTAGCTAGAACGACTTAATCAAAGCGGTTGGTGAGATCTCAGCCGTTGAGAGGAGTCACTATCAGATTCAGCCCTTGGGTAACTGAAGAAGTAGAGAGGAGATGAACATCTTCAGAGATGGGCGTTGCATGCAAGAACTCTGTTAAGCGCACTGGCCTCCATGGCCGGATCCTAGCAGAAACGGTGCCGCTGCCGTCATTGAGCAGGGCCAGGGACCGGTGAGCTCTTCCCAGCTAAAGTTCAACTCTGGGTCCGCACCAATGTGCGCCCAGACGTCGTCCTCGGCCGGCAGATTTGGTGCAGGAATTGGTGGAGGAGGGGGCGCCGGAAACAGGAGCTGCCGCTTGACGGCGGATGATTCGTCCGCGGGGGACTTCCTCTTGCGCGCGGACGCCGAGTTCTTGGAGGCGGACTTGAGGAAGCGCGGGCTCTGGTAGACCCTGCAGAGGCAAAGAACCGGCCTCGGCTGGCCGCCGTCGTCGTCGTGCTGATCGACGCTGAACTCCGTCATGAGCCACTCCGGCGGCTTCTTGTCTTCCTTGGGATTGGGCGTGTACGTGAACCTCTCGAGGCGCCCGACGGCGCGGCCCTCGGCGTCGGCGACGTCATTCCCTCGCTCTTGCTTCCATGTGCCCTTGCCTCCTCCGACGATCCGGCACTTGCGGTTGTCCTGGGCGCTCCTGGGCTTCACGAGGCTGAAGAAGTACCAGTTCTTGCTCTCGCCCTGAGCCCTCGCCGGGCCCGGCAGGCGGCCGGCGACGAGGGAAGCCGGATCTGTGGCGTACACGTCTGCCTCGTGGAAGAACTGCTTGGCGGCGTCCGGGAGGGGCTGGCCGGAGATTCTTGGGCGGAGGTAGAAGGAGACGAGCTCGGTGTCGGTCGGGCAGAAGGCGAAGCCGGGCGCGGGCTGAGGAGGCCGCGACGCGATGGGCGGAGGCGAGGTGGGTGGCGTGCTAGCGAGCAGGAGGGAGGCGGCGGCGACGCCATGGGCTAGGGTTTGCGGCGGGAGCGGCGAGGGGCAGGGGGAGAGGAGGCGGCGGCCGGTTCCCTCCCATTCGAGCCACGGGCTCGGGAAGGAGGCGGGCTCGCCCTCGCCTGAGTAGAAGGAGGAAGAGCCTGGCGGCGGCGGGGACGCCATCGCCATGGGCGGGCTAGGGTTTGAGGCGTGGAGGAGGGGGGCGCGCCGGAGGCAGGGAGAGACGTCGGCGGCGGGTCCCGGTCTTAAAGGACGCGCGAGCTGTGTTGTGTTCGGACTCCAGAGTCCCGGCTTCAGGCTCGATCGATCGCGCGTTTGCTGGCTGTCACGCGCGCCGCCTCTCGTGACGCGTGGCCCTCCCCCAAACCCGACCCAGCCCAACCCAACCCAATCGGCGGTAGCAAAGATTTGACTTTTGAAGCTAGTACGGAAGGCCCAGGTTCACGTACGCGTCCAGTTATTTTTTAAGTTACGTATCAATATGCGTCTAGTATTGCTAGTAATATTAGGGCACGGCCAATGACATAGGCATGGTGATGCCCCGAATGCTATGTAGGATCGGATGTCGGAAAAAGTATGATTCGGACGGGCAAGCGGGATCCTCTGCAAAAGACAGGTGTTTGGGAAAGAAAAGGTGTAGCCCGGTGTAAAAAGCTGAAAAGTTAAAGTGAAGAGAGCAACTAATTAACGAGCGCTCCTTCGGGAGCCTTGCAGCGATCAGCGCGCTCTCAGTCATTCGTCATGTGTCGCGCTCTGGGCGCTCCCTTCAATTTTTTTTCTGCACGCGTTTTCGGCTTTTAAAACATTTTTTCCCCGGGTTTTTTTTTTACGTTTTGATTTTCCATCGGTCTACCTTAACTTTTCGATAAAAAAAAAATTTGGTACTTTTTTTTTGCGAAAAAACTCGTTTTTTTCGCGAGAGTCACGGTTTTGCTTCCGTGAGAGGCACGGTTGTGCTTTCGCGAGCGTAATGGACGTGCCTCTCAGAAAGGAAAAAAAATGCGTTTTCTATTTTTTTCCCTTTCACGAGAGCCATGGTTTTGCTTCTGCGAGAGGCACGGTTGTGCTTTCGCGAGAGTCACGGCAGTGCCTCTCGTAAAGGAAAAAAAAACGCGTTTTATATATTTTTTTCATTTCGTGAGAGTCACGGTTTTGCTTCCGCGAGAGGCACGGTTGTGCTTTCGCGAGAGTCACGGCCGTGCCTCTCGGAAACAGAAAAAAACACGTTTTCTGTTTTTTTTTTAATTTCGCGAGAGTCACGGTTTTGCTTTCGCGGGAGGCACGGTTGTGCTTTCGCGAGAGTCACGGTCGTGTCTCTCGGAAAGGAAAAAAAATGTGTTTTCTGTTTTTTTTCCTTTCGCGAGAGTCAT
>LR738711.1:900013758-900138084 GCA_902687465.1 Secale cereale
TCACAAGGTCATGGTTTTGCTTCCGCGAGAGGCACGGTTGTGCTTTCGCGAGAGTCACGGCCGTGCCTCTCTGAAAGGGAAAAAACGCGTTTTCTGTTTTTTTTTCATTTCACGAGAGTCACGGTTTTGCTTCCGCGAGAGGCACGGTTGTGCTTTCGCGAGAGTCATGGCCGTGCCTCTCGGAAACGAAAAAACACATTTTTTGTTTTCTTTTTCTTTCGCGAGAGTCACGGTTTTGCTTCCGCGGGAGGCACGGTTGTGCTTTCGTGGGAGTCACGACCGTGCCTCCTCGGAAACGAAAAAAAACGCGTTTTCTCTTCTTTTTCTCTTCCGCGTGAGTCATGGTTTTGCCTTTGCCAGAGGCACGGTTGTGATTTTGCGAGAGGCACGAACGTGCCTTTTTCGGAAAGGGAAAAAATCAGTGCGCCCGGTTCGGTTTTTTTTCTGAAAAAAAGTTCGTCAAAACCTATCAACATGGGATCTAATTTTGAAAATCTCGACGCAAGGAATTCAATAGTGAAAACGGTTCGAGATTTGGACGCACGGTTTAAGAGATAAAACGTTTTGAATAAACGGATCTACGAAAAAAGGAAAAAAAAACTTCCAGGTTGCGACAAGTGGCGCACATGCAGCGCGCCACTTGTCGCAACCTGGTGTTTGGAATGATCTTTACAACGAGTACTCCTCAATTAGTGATTTCGTAAAGTAAAGGGTAGAGATGCATGTGTACTTAAGTCTATAATTTCTATTCCTTGATGAGGCCCAATAGTAGTAACTTGCGTTGGGAGAAAAAAAAATCAATTTAGTTGTCTTACACTATTTTTTCTCGTGGGGCATATGTATACATATGTCACCAATGTTCATGCCCTTATGCTTGAGCCGTTTTTCTCCTAAGAAAAGAAAAGAGTAATTTGCTCATGTGAATCATAATTGTGTATTGATAGGTTTTAAGGTACAATCTCGAGATCCCCACTCAATTTCTTTGACATGAGGCGGAGCTACAAAAAATGTCATGCTATTTGACCATGGTGGTGGGCTGTCGGACACTGAGCTCCTCCGCTCACTGCTTTTATCGAGGAACTACCGAACGAATGCTTCAGTGAGGTTGTTGCATTCCTGCTCTCCATGTACGCAGCCCAACGAGCCTTGCTGAAGCTCCGCCAATGTTCATAGGGGTAAGGGTACGTGCATGCAGTCATAAAGATGCGTGTATATACGTGTTCGTAAGTGTCTACGTCTGTATTGTGTTTCTAAAAAAAACTTATGCAACTCTTGGCTGCTCCTAGGCCTCGCTGCTCCTACCGCCACTAACCGCATTTGGAACACCCGGTCGACCTCAACATCAACAATTGGCCCACCAATGCCCTTGCCATCTTCTAAAAAAATTGGGACTCTTGTAATGCCCACGTTTTCCGCAATGAGCATCTCTCTGCGTTCGATACTACTACCTCCTTTCCGGTTTATAAGGCTTGCGCGTATATCTAGGTTGACAAATGAACCAACGTAATACAAGTTATTTGTCACAAAAAATATATCATTAGAATCTTCAGATCTTCTACTTTCTAATGGTCTAATTTTTAGACTATACAACTCATTTTATATTGGTCAAGTTATAGACCTAGGGATACGCGCATGCCTTATAAACCGGAAAGGAGGTAGTATTAGAAACATTATTTCAGACTATTCTCTTTGGGTTTTTCAGGTTTAGGGACCGTGTTAGTTTAGAGGCCGCTATGTATTGGCGCCTCTATCTCATCTCGTTGTGTAAACTTATGTAACACTGCCTACATGCTCCTTGAGTGATGCATTCATGAGGGGATCCTCCCACACCAAGTGATTGTTCAATAAAAAAAAGATGGCCGCCGCCTCCAAACTACTAAGATTTTCTGCCTCCCGCCGGCGCCGGTGCCGGTCCGTTCTGTCTCCGGTGGCCTTAGGGCCATGGAGGCGGAGTGGATCTCAGCCCTTGCCGGCGGGAGGGCTCCGTTTTTAGATTTTTTTTTGAGCTTTGTTAAGGTTTGTGTCCTGCTCAGGAAGGCGAGACGGCGGCGGCTTTCTGGAGATGGAATAAGGTCTCCCCGCCTAGCCCCCGTTCCGGTGATGCGTCTAGCATCATCGGTGGGCGTGTGGAGGTGTGTCTCCGGCGAATCTGTCTTTGGTGGATTTGCTCGGATCTGTTCGTCGTTCGTCTCTGTTCGTGTGTCTTCAGGTTGGATACTTTTAATCTACACTCTTCATCTGCGGCGGTTGCTGTTTTGGTGCGTTGGTTCTATGGGGCCTTAGCACGACGACTTCCCGACTGTCTACTACAACAACGTTTGCCCGGCTCCAGCGAGGGAGGGGCGATGACAGCGGCGCGCCTTCGGCTCGATTCAGTGCTTGTAGTCGTCGCTAGGTGGTCTACGGATCTGGATGTAATTTTATTATTTCTAGTGTTCGTTGTACTATCATGATTGAAGATGAATAGATTGGAAGTTTTTCCTGCAAAAAAAAAGATGGCCGAGCGTGCAGGCCGCGGTGAAAAGAGTTATTGTTCAACATATAATACACATTGTCTACCGTGATGGCGAAGGAAATATGCCCTAGAGGCAATAATAAAGATATTATTTGTATTTCCGTATATCATGATAAATGTCTTTTATTCATGCTATAATTGTATAAACCGGAAACTTAATACATGTGTGAATACATAGACAAAACAGTTTGTCCCTAGTATGCCTCTACTAGACTAGCTCATTGATCAAAGATGGTTATGTTTCCTAGACATAGACATGAGTTGTCATTTGATCAACGAGATCACATAATTAGGAGAATGATGTGATGGACATGACCCATCCGTTAGCTTAGCACTATGATCGTTTAGTTTTACTGCTATTGCTTTCTTCATGACTTATACATGTTCCTATGACTATGAGTTATGCAACTCCCGTATACCGGAGGAACACATTGTGTGCTATCAAACATCACAACGTAACTGGGTGATTATAAAGATGCTCTACAAGTGTCTCCGAAAGTGTTCGCGGTGTTGGCATAGATCAAGAATATGATTTGTCACTCCGAGTGTCGGGGATGTATCTCTGGGCCCTCTCGGTAATACACATCATAATAAGCCTTGCAAGCAAATGACTAATGAGTTAGTCACGAGATGATGTATTACGGAACGAGTAAAGAGACTTGCCGGTAACGAGATTGAACTAGGTATTGAGATACCGACGATCGAATCTCGGGCAAGTAACATACCGATGTCAAAGGGAACATCGTATGTTGTTATGCGGTTCGACCGATAAAGATCTTCGTAGAATATGTAGGAGCCAATATGGGCATCGAGGTGCCGCTATTGGTTATTGACCGGAGAGATGTCTCGGTCATGTCTACATAAGTCTCGAACCCGTAGGGTCCGCACGCTTAAACGTATGTTGACGATATAGTATTTGATGAGTTATGTATGTTGGTGACCGAATGTTATTCAGAGTCCCGGATGTGATCACGGACATGACGAGGAACTCCGGAATGGTCAGGAGATAAAGATTAATATATGAGATAATAGTGTTTGACCTCAGGAAGGGTTCCGGAATTCAACGGAAAGGGGTTCCGGATGTTTCCCGAAATGTTTGGGTACGAGAACACTTTATTTGGGCCAAAGGGGAAAGGCCACAAGGTTTTTGGAAAGTGCAAAAGGAAGTTTTGCGGAGTCCAGGGGCCAGACGCCAGGGTCCCTGGCGTTTGGGTCCAGACGCCGGGAACCCTCGTCTGGCCCTGGAGTCCGAGAAGGACTCTTGCCTTTCGGGTGAAACCGACTTTGTGGAGGCTTTTACTCCAAGTTTCGACCCCAAGGCTCAACATATAAATAGAGGGGTAGGGCTAGCACCCAAGACACATCAAGACACACCAAGCCGTGTGCCGACAACCCCGACCCTCTAGTTTATCCTCCATCTAGTTTCTGTAGTGCTTGGCGAAGCTCTGCAGAGATTGTTCTTCATCAACAACCGTCACCACGCCGTCGTGCTGCGGGAACTCATCTACTACTTTGCATGTCTTGCTGGATCAAGAAGGCGAGGACGTCATCGAGCTGAACGTGTGCTGAACGCGGAGGTGCCGTACGTTCGGTACTAGATCGGGACGGATCGTGAAGGTGTACGACTACATCAACGCGTTGATAAACGCTTCCGCTTTCGGTCTACGAGGGTACGTAGACACACTCTCCCCTCTCGTTGCTATGCATCTGGTAGATAGATCTTGCGTGATCGTAGGAAATTTTTAAAATACTACGTTCCCAAACAGATGGTACATGTTATGTCATTCAAGCCATCCTGATGTGAGAGTGCCACGAGGATTAGAATTCTTCCATACTATCGTGAACATATTGTATACTGTTTGGCCAAACAAAACAAAAACTCATGATAGACCAATGAATTGAAAAAAGAAGTAGCCGTAAGTAATATGTTAGAACAATAGTGAGGGTGACCATTTAAAATCTTAGTAATATGTATCAAGGGCACTGCATTTTGATCATAAGAGATGTAGTTGACCTTCAAATTTTTAACTAGTCGATTAGTTGATTAATGTGTGTTTGGAAATAGCACTGATCTATCTTGGATGATGGAGAGACCACGCTAAGGAGTTGATATTTGTGTTTGTTTCATGATGTTGTATCTGAGGGAGTTAGGGTGAACTGCAAAGATAAGAAGAAAGCATAACTTGGGGGTAATGCGCATGTGTAAGGAGAGCATCAAGTGAAGGAAGGTTGTGGGACATCTTGAGAGTGAAGGAAGGGTGTGGGGCATCTTGAGTTGGAGGAATAGGCAATATATAGTTGCTCAATTAATTGGTGTGTTAAAAGAAGTAACCCCTTAGTTGCTCGATTAGTTGTTCGTTTGTTGTTGTTTGCGTTGGGTGCCTCTTCCTATGTTCGTCTGCGAACGATTGATAGTCATGTCTCCATTTTGCCGGTGGTGTCGAGCCGATTCTCAGTACATGTTGGGACGCTGTCCCGTGGATTTGGTTTCTTCCCCTAGATCACATCATCCATGATGGGTGATATATTAACTAACATCAATGAGGAAGTTTCCTCTACAAATCCTTGGAAATGCCATTTTCTTGTTGGTCATGCCCATGTTCAAAGTTCTGACTTTGTAATTGTTTTTTGTGGGAGCGCTGATGCTATAATCTCGTGGGTGACTTTTTGTCCGTCGTCTTCAGAGATTATACTTGGGCGCATCATTCAAGAACTGATTATAATAAGTCAACGGCGTCAACTTATTATACTAGATTATAACATGAGAGTTAAATACAAACCCCAGATCTTAAGGCAATGATTAGATTTTTTTCGTAATTATTCTTAGTATTTGTGGATGCATGCTAAGGCTTTAATCCCATGTATATGTGAGCCAATGTCTTTACTGTTGGGGAACGTAGTATTTCAAAATTTTCCTACGATCACGCAAGATCTATCTAGGAGAAGCATAGCAACGAGCGGGGAGAGTGTGTCTATGTACCCTCGTAGATCGAAAGCTGAAGCGTCTAGTGACGCGGTTGATGTAGTCGAACGTCTTCGCGATCCAACCGATCCAAGCACCGAACGTACGGCACCTTCGCGTTCAGCACACGTTCAGATCGATGACGTCCCACGAACTCTTGATCCAGTTGAGCGTCGCAGGAGAGTTTTGTCAGCACGACGGCATGGTGACGGTGATGATGAAGTTACCGGCGTACGGCTTCGCCTAAGCACTGCAACGATATGACCGAGGTGTGTAACTATGGAGGGGGGCACCGCACACGGCTTGCAAATCAACTTGTATGTTCATGGGGTGCCCCCTGGCCACGTATATAAAGGATGGAGGGAGGAGGAGGCCGGCCCTCATAGGGCGCGTCAAAGTGTGGAGTCCTACTAGTGTTGGGGAACGTAGTATTTTAAAATTTTCCTACGATCACGCAAGATCTATCTACCAGATGCATAGCAACGAGAGGGAAGAGTGTGTCTACGTACCCTCGTAGACCGGAAGCGGAAGCGTCAAGTGACGCGGTTGATGTAGTCGAACTTCTTCGCGATTCAACCGATCAAGCACCGAACGTACGGCACCTCCGCGTTCAGCACACGTTCAGCTTGATGACGTCCCACGAGCTCTTGATCCAGTTGAGCTTCACGGGAGAGTTTCGTCAGCACGACGGTGTGGTGACGGATATGATGTATTCACCGGCGCAGGGCTTCGCCTAAGCACCGCGACGGTATGACCGAGGTGTGTTTCTGTGGAGGGGGGCACCGCACACGGCTGGAACAATTCAACTTGTGTGTCTTTGGGTGCCCCCCTGCCCCCGTATATAAAGGAGCAAGGGAGGAGGGCCGGTCGGCCTCCTATGGTGCGGCTAGGGCAATCCTACTAGGAATAGGATTGCAATCCTATTCCTAGTAGGAGTCCACCAAGAAGGAAGAGAGGGAAAGGAAAAGAGGGAGAGGTGGCGCCCCCCCCAATCCTAGTCCAACTAGGATCCCTAGGTGGGGCGCCGGCCAGCCTCTATGGGCTGCCTCTCTCCTTTCCTCAAGGCCCACTATGGACCATCCCCCCTCATAGGGGGTTCCGGTAACCCTCTCCGGCAATCCAGTTAAATCCAAAACTTTTCCGGAACACTTCCGGTGTCCGAATATAGTCGTCCAATATATCATTCTTTATGTCTCGGACATTCCGAGACTCCTCGTCATGTCCGTGATCTCATCCGGGACTCCGAACTACCATCGGTACATCAAAACTCAGAAACTCATAATACCGATCGTCATCAAACGTTAAGCGTGCGGACCCTACGGGTTCGAGAACTATGTAGACATGACTGAGACTCATCTCCGGTCAATAACCAATAGCGGAACCTGGATGCTCATATTGGTTCCTACATATTCTACGAAGATCTTTATCGGTCAAACCGCATAACAACATACGTTGTTCCTTTTGTCATCGGTATGTTACTTGCCTGAGATTCGATCGTCGGTATCTCTATACCTAGTTCAATCTCGTTACCGGCAAGTCTCTTTACTCGTTCCGTAACACATCATCTCGTGACTAACTCATTAGTCTTTTGCTTGCAAGGCTTATTATGATGTGTGTTACCGAGAGGGCCCAGAGATACCTCTCCGACACTCGGAGTGACAAATCCTAATCTTGATCTATGCCAACACCACGAATACTTTCGGAGACACCTGTAGAGCATCTTTATGATCACCCAGTTACGTTGTGACGTTTGATAGCACACAAGGTGATCCTACGGTATTCGGGAGTTGCATAATCTCATAGTCATAGGAACATGTATAAGTCATGAAGAAAGCAATAGCAGTAAAATTAAACGATCATAGTGCTATGCTAACGGATGGGTCTTGTCCATCACATCATTCTCCTAATGATGTGATCCCGTTGATCAAATGACAACTCATGTCTATGGTTAGGAAACATAACCATCTTTGATCAATGAGCTAGTCTAGTAGAGGCATACTAGGGACACTCTGTTTTGTCTATGTATTCACACATGTACTAAGTTTCCGGTTAATACAATTCTAGCACGAATAATAAACATTTATCATGATATAAGGAAATATAAATAACAACTTTATTATTGCCTCTAGGGCATATTTCCTTCAGTCTCCCACTTGCACTAGAGTCAATAATCTAGCTCACATCGCCATGTGATTTAATACCGATAGTTCACATCGTTATGTGAATAACACCCATAGTTCACATCACCATGTGACCAACACCCAAAGGGTTTACTAGAGTCAATAATCTAGTTCACATCGCTATGTGATTAATACCCAAGAGTAATAAGGTGTGATCATGTTTTGCTTGTGAGAGAAGTTTAGTCAACGGGTCTGTCATATTCAGATCCGTATGTATTTCGCAAATTTCTATGTCTACAATGCTCTGCATGGAGCTACTCTAGCTAATTGCTCCCACTTTCAATACGCATCCAGATTGATACTTAGAGTCATCTGGATTTAGTATCAAAGCTTGCATCGGCGTAACCCTTTACGACGAACTCTTTATCACCTCCATAATCGAGAAACATTTCCTTAGTCATCCAATTACTAAGGATAATTTTGACCGCTGTACAGTGATCTACTCCTGGATCACTATTGTACCTCCCTGTCAAACTCATGGCAAGGTACACAACGTGTTTTATACACAGCATGGCATACTTTATAGAACCTATGGCTGAGGCATAGGGAATGACTTTCATTCTCTCTATATTTTGTCGTGGTCTGGCTTTGAGTCTTACTCAACTTCACACCTTACAAGTCAGGCAAGAACTCCTTCTTTGACTGATCCATTTTGAACTACTTCAAAATCTTATCAAGGTATGTACTCATCGAAAGTCTTATCAAGCGTCTTGATCTATCTCTATAGATCTTGATGCCCAATATGTAAGCAGCTTCACCAAGGTCTTTCTTTGAAAAACTCCTTTCAAACACTCCTTTATGATTTCCAGAAAATTCTACATCATTTCCGATCGACAATATGTCATTCACATATACTTATCAGAAAGGTTGTAGTGCTCCCACTCACTTCTTGTAAATACAGGCTTCACCGCAAGTCTGTATAAATCTATATGCTTTGATCAACTTATCAAAGCGTATATTCCAACTCCGAGATGCTTGCACCAGTCCATAGATGGATCGCTGGAGCTTGCACATTTTGTTAGCACCTTTAGGATTGACAAAACCTTCTGGTTGCATCATATACAAGTCTTCTTTAATAAATCCATTAAAGAATGCAGTTTTGTTATCCATTTGCCAGATTTCATAAAATGCGGTAATTACTAACATGATTCGGACAGACTTAAGCATCGCTACGGGTGAGAAAGTCTCATCGTAGTCAACTCCTTGAACTTGTCGAAACCCTTTCGCAACAAGTCGAGCTTTGTAAACAATAACATTACCGTTTGCGTCGGTCTTCCTCTTGAAGATCCATTTATTTTCGATGGCTTGCCGATCATCGGGCAAGTCAACCAAAGTCCATACTTTGTTCTAATACATGGATCCCATCTCAGATTTCATGGTCTCAAGCCATTTTGCGGAATCTGGGCTCATCATCGCTTCCTCATAGTTCGTAGGTTCATCATGGTCTAGTAACATGACTTCCAGAACTGGGTTGCCGTACCACTCTGGTGCGGAACGAACTCTGGTCGATCTACGAAGTTCAGCAGAAACTTGATCTGAAGTTTCATGATCATCATCATTAGCTTCCTCACTAATTGGTGTAGGAATCACTGGAACGAGTTTCTGTGATGTACTACCTTTCCAATTCGGGAGAAGGTACAATTACCTCATCAAGTTCTACTTTCCTCCCACTCACTTCTTTCGAGAGAAACTCCTTCTCTAGAAAGGATCCACTCTTAGCAACAAAGACCTTGCCTTAGGATCTGTGATAGAAGGTGTACCCAACAGTTTCTTTTTGGGTATCCTATGAAGATTTACTTCTCCGATTTGGGTTCGAACTTATCATGTTGAAACTTTTTCACATAAGCATCGCAGTGCCAAACTTAAAGAAATGACAGCTTAGGTTTCTCGTCAAACCACAGTTCATACGGTGTCATCTCCACGGATTTAGATGGTGCCCTATTTAACGTGAATGTAGCTGTCTCTAATGCATAACCCCAAAAACGATAGTAGTAGATCGGTAAGAGACATCATCAATCGCACCATATCTAATAAAGTACGGTTATGATGTTCGGACACACCATTACACTATGGTGTTCCAGATGGCGTGAGTAGTGAAACTATTTCACATTGTTTTTACTGAAGGCCAAACTCGCTAACTCAAATACTTTACCTTTACGATCATATCGTAGAAACTCTTATTTTCTTGTTACGATGATTCTCCACTTCACTCTAAAATTCTTTGAACTTTTCAAATGTTTCAGACTTGTGCTTCATTAAGTAGATATACCCATATCTGCTCAAATCATCAGTGAAGGTCAGAAAATAACGATACCTGCCGCGAGCTTCAACACTCATTGGTCCACATACATCTGTATGTATGATCTCCAACAAATCTGTTGCTCACTCCACAGTTCCGGAGAACGGAGTTTTAGTCATCTTGCCCATGAGGCATGGTTCGCAAGCACCAAGTGATTCATAATCAAGTGATTCCAAAAGTCCATCACTATGGAGTTTCTTCATGCGTTTTACACCAATATGACCTAAACGGCAGTGCCACAAATAAGTTGCACTATCATTATTATCCTTTCATCTTTTGGCTTCAATATTATGAATATGTGTATCACCACGATCGAGATCCAACAAACCATTTTCATTGGGTGTATGACCATAGAAGGTTTTATTCATGCAAACAGAACAACAATTATTTTCTAACTTACATGAATAACCGTATTGCAATAAACATGATCAAATCATATTCATGCTCAACACCAAATAACACTTATTTAGGTTCAACACTAATCCCGAAAGTATAGGGAGTGTGCGATGATGATCATATCAATCTTGGAACTACTTCCAATACTCATCGTCACTTCATCCTTTAACTAGTTTCTGTTCATTATGCAACTCCCATTTCGAGTTACTACTCTTTAGCAACTGAACCAATATCAAATACCGAGGGGTTGCTATGAACACACATCAATAATCTGTATATCAAATATACCTTTGTTCACTTTGCCATCCTTCTTATCCGCCAAATATCTAGGGCAGTTCCACTTCTAGTGACCATTTCCTTTGCAGTAGAAGCACTTGTTTCAGGCTTGATTTTAGCTTTGGGTTTCTTCACGGGAGTGACAACTTGCTTGTCATTCTTCTTGAAGTTCCCCTTCTATCCCTTTGCCCTTTACTTGAAACAAGTGGTCTGGTTAACCATCAACACTTGATGCTCTTTCTTGATTTCTACCTTCGCCGATTTCAGCATCGTGAAGAGCTCGGGAATTACTTTCGTCATCCCTTGCATATTATAGTTCATCACAAAGTTCTACTAACTTGGTGATAGTGTCTAGAGAACTTTGTCAATTACTATCTTATCTGGAAGATTAACTCCCACTTGATTCAAGCAATTGTACTACCCAGACAATCTGAGCACATGCTCACTGGTTGAGCTATTCTCCTCCATCTTGTAGGCAAAGTACTGTCAGAGGTCTTATACCTCTCGACACGGGCATGAGTATGAAATACTAATTTCAACTCTTGGAACATCTCATATGCTCCGTGGCGTTTCAAAACATTTTTGAAGTCCCGGTTATAAGCCATAAAGCATGGTGCACTAAACTATCAAGTAGTCATCATATCGAGCTTTTGTCAAAACGTTCATAACGTCTACATCTGCTCCTGCAATAGGTCTGTCACCTAGCGGTGTATCAAGGACATAATTCTTCTGTGCATCAATGAGGATAATCCTCAGATCACGGAACAATTCCGCATCATTGCTACTAACATCTTTCAACTTGGTTTTCTCTAGGAACATATGAAAAATAAATGGGGAGCAACATCGCGAGCTATTGATCTACAACACAGATATGCTAATACTACCAGGACTAAGTTCATGATAAATTAAAGTTCAATTAATCATATTACTTAAGAACTCCCACTTAGATAGACATCCCTCCGGTCATCTAAATGATCACGTGATCTAAATCAACTAAACCATGTCCGATCATCACGTGAGATGGAGTAGTTTCAATGGTGAACATCTTATGTTGATCATATCTACTATATGATTCACGCTCGACCTTTCGGTCTCCAGTGTTCCGAGGCCATATCTGCATATGCTAGGCTCGTCAAGTTTAACCCGAGTATTCTGCGTGTGCAAAACTGGCTTACACCCGTTGTATTTGAACGTAGAGCTTATCACACCCGATCATCATGTGGTGTCTCGGCACGACGAACTTTCGCAACGGTGCATACTCAGGGAGAACACTTATACCTTGAAATTTAGTAAGGGATCATCTTATAATGCTACCGTCGATCTAAGCAAAATAAGAAGCATAATAAGATAAACATCACATGCAATCAAAATATGTGACATGATATGGCCATCATCATCTTGTGCTTTTGATCTCCATCTCCAAAGCACCGTCATGATCACCTTCGTCACCGGCGCGACACCTTGATCTCTTATCGTAGCATCGTTGTCGTCTCGCCAACTATTGCTTCTACGACTATCGCTACCGCTTAGTGATAAAGTAAAGCAATTACATGGCGATTGCATTTCATACAATAAAGCGACAACCATATGGCTCCTGCCAGTTGCCGATAACTTTACAAAACATGATCATCTCATACAAAACCGTATAACTCATCATGTCTTGATCATATCACATCACAACATGCCCTGCAAAAACAAGTTAGACGTCCTCTACTTTGTTGTTGCAAGTTTTACGTGGCTGCTACGGGCTTAGCAAGAACCGTTCTTACCTACGCATACAAAACCACAACGATGTTTCGTCAAGTATGTGCTGTTTTAACCTTCACAAGGACCGGGCGTAGCCACACTTGATTCAGCTAAAGTGAGAGAGACAGACACCCGCCAGTCACCTTTAAGCAACGAGTGCTCGTAACGGTGAAACCAGTCTCGCGTAAGCGTACGCGTAATGTCGGTCCGGGCCGCTTCATCTCACAATACCGCCGAAGCAAAGTATGACATGCTGGTAAGCAGTATGACTAGTATCGCCCACAACTCATTGTGTTCTACTCGTGCATATCATCTACGCATAGACCTGGCTCTGATACCACTGTTGGGGAACGTAGTATTTTAAAATTTTCCTACGATCACGCAAGATCTATCTACCAGATGCATAGCAACGAGAGGGAAGAGTATGTCTACGTACCCTCGTAGACCGGAAGCGGAAGCGTCAAGTGACGCGGTTGATGTAGTCGAACTTCTTCGCGATTCAACCGATCAAGCACCGAACGTACGGCACCTCCGCGTTCAGCACACGTTCAGCTTGATGACGTCCCACGAGCTCTTGATCCAGTTGAGCTTCACGGGAGAGTTTCGTCAGCACGACGGTGTGGTGACGGATATGATGTATTCACCGGCGCAGGGCTTCGCCTAAGCACCGCGACGGTATGACCGAGGTGTGTTTCTGTGGAGGGGGGCACCGCACACGGCTGGAACAATTCAACTTGTGTGTCTTTGGGTGCCCCCTGCCCCCGTATATAAAGGAGCAAGGGGGGAGGCCGGCCGGCCCTTGTTTGGTGCGGCTAGGGTTGCAATCCTACTAGGAATAGGATTGCAATCCTATTCCTAGTAGGAATCACCAAAAGAAGGAAGAGAGGGAAAGGAAAAAGGAGAGGTGGCGCCCCCCCAATCCTAGTCCAACTAGGAACCCTAGGTGGGGCGCCGGCCAGCCCTATGGGCTGCCTCTCTCTTTCCCTTAAGGCCCACTATGGACCACCCCCCCTCGTAGGGGGTTCCGGTAACCCCCTCCGGCAATCCCGTTAAATCCGAAACTTTTCCGGAACACTTCCGGTGTCCGAATATAGTCGTCCAATATATCAATCTTTATGTCTCGGACATTCCGAGACTCCTCGTCATGTCCGTGATCTCATCCGGGACTCCGAACTACCTTCGGTACATCAAAACTCATAAACTCATAATACCGATCGTCATCAAACGTTAAGCGTGCGGACCCTACGGGTTCGAGAACTATGTAGACATGACCGAGACTCATCTCCGATCAATAACCAATAGCGGAACCTGGATGTTCATATTGGCTCCTACATATTCTACGAAGATCTTTTATCGGTCAAACCGCATAACAACATACGTTGTTCCTTTTGTCATCGGTATGTTACTTGCCCGAGATTCGATCGTCGGTATCTCTATACCTAGTTCAATCTCGTTACCGGCAAGTCTCTTTACTCGTTCCGTAACACATCATCTCGTGACTAACTCATTAGTCTTTTGCTTGCAAGGCTTATTATGATGTGTGTTACCGAGAGGGCCCAGAGATACCTCTCCGACACTCGGAGTGACAAATCCTAATCTTGATCTATGCCAACACCACGAATACTTTCAGAGACACCTGTAGAGCATCTTTATGATCACCCAGTTACGTTGTGACGTTTGATAGCACACAAGGTGATCCTACGGTATTCGGGAGTTGCATAATCTCATAGTCATAGGAACATGTATAAGTCATGAAGAAAGCAATAGCAGTAAAACTAAACGATCATAGTGCTATGCTAACGGATGGGTCTTGTCCATCACATCATTCTCCTAATGATGTGATCCCGTTGATCAAATGACAACTCATGTCTATGGTTAGGAAACATAACCATCTTTGATCAATGAGCTAGTCTAGTAGAGGCATACTAGGGACACTCTGTTTTGTCTATGTATTCACACATGTACTAAGTTTCCGGTTAATACAATTCTAGCATGAATAATAAACATTTATCATGATATAAGGAAATATAAATAACAACTTTATTATTGCCTCTAGGGCATATTTCCTTCAACTAGGACTCCCTAGTCCGAGTAGGATTCCACCTCCCACATGGAATAGGAAAAGGGGAAGGGAGAAGGAGAAGGAAGGAAGGGTGCGCCCCCTTTCCCTAGTCCAATTCGGACCAGTCCATGGGGAAGGGGCTTGGCACCCTTGAGGCCTTTATCTCCTTTCCCGTATGGCCCATTAAGGCCCAATACGAATTCCCATAACTCTCCGGTACTCCGAAAAATATCCGAATCACTCGGAACCTTTCCGATGTCCGAATATAGCCTTCCAATATATCGATCTTTACGTCTCGACCATTTCAAGGCTATTCTTCATGTCCGTGATCTCATTCGGGACTCCGAACAAACGTCGGTCATCAAATCACCTAACTCAGAATACAAATCGTCATCGAACGTTAAGCGTGCGGATCCTACGGGTTCGAGAACTTTGTAGACATGACCGAGACACATCTCCGGTCAATAACCAATAGCGGAACCTGGATTCTCATATTGGATCCTACATATTCTACGAAGATCTTTATCGGTCAAACCGCATAACAACATATGTTGTTCCCTTTATCATCGGTATGTTATTTGCCCGAGATTCGATCGTCGGTATCATCATACGTAGTTCAATCTCGTAACCGACAAGTCTCTTTACTCGTTCCGTAATGCATCATCCCGCAACTAACTCATTAGTCACATTGTTTGCAAGGCTTATAGTGATGTGCATTACCGAGAGGGCCCAGAGATACCTCTCCGACAATCGGAGTGACAAATCCTAATCTCGATCTATGCCAACTCAACAAACACCATCGGAGACACCTGTAGAGCATCTTTATAATCACCCAGTTACGTTGTGATGTTTGATAGCACACAAAGTGTTCCTCCGGTATTCGGGAGTTGCATAATCTCATAGTCACAGGAACATGTATAAGTCATGAAGAAAGCAATAGCAACATACTAAACGATCAAGTGCTAAGCTTACGGAATGGGTCAAGTCAATCACATCATTCTAATGATGTGACCCCGTTCATCAAATGACAACTCATGTCTATGGCTAGGAAATTTAACCATCTTTGATTAACGAGCTAGTCAAGTAGAGGCATACTAGTGACACTCTATTTGTCTATGTATTCACACATGTACTAAGTTTCCGGTTAATACAATTCTAGCATGAATAATAAACATTTATCATGATATAAGGAAATAAATAAATTTTATTATTGCCTCTAGGGCATATTTCCTTCAGTCTCCCACTTGCACTAGAGTCAATAATCTAGTCCACATCACCATGTGATTTAACACCAATAGTTCACATCCTCATGTGATTTAAAACTTTATAGTTCACATCGCCATGTGACCAATACCCAAAAGGTTTACTAGAGTCAATAATCTAGTTCACATCGCCATGTGATTAACACCCAAAGAGTACTAAGGTGTGATCATGTTTTGCTTGTGAGAGAGGTTTAGTCAATGGGTGTGCCACATTCAGATCCGTATGTATTTTGCAAATTTCTATGTCTACAATGCTCTGCATGGAGCTACTCTAGCTAAATGCTCCCATTTTCAATATGTATCCAGATCGAGACTCAGAGTCATCCAGATCGGTGTCAAAGCTTGCATTGATGTAACTCTTTACAACGAACTCTTTATCACCTCCATAACCGAGAAATATTTCCTTAATCCTCTAAGGATAATTTTGACCGCTGTCCAGTGATCTACTCCTAGATCAAAATTATACTCCCTTGCCAAACTCAGGGCATGGCATACAATAGGTCTGGTATACAGCATGGCATACTTTATAGAACCTATGGCTGAGGCATAGGGAATGACTTTCATTCTCTCTCTATCTTTTACTGTGGTCGGGCTTTGAGTCTTACTCAACTTCACACCTTGCAACACAGGAACGAACTCTTTCTTTGACTGTTCCATTTTGAACTACTACAAAAACTTGTCAAGGTATGTACTCATTGAAAAAACTTATCAAGCGTCTTGATCAATCTCTATAGATCTTGATGCTCAATATGTAAGCAGCTTCACCGAGGTCTTTCTTTAAAAAACTCCTTTCAAACACTCCTTTAAGCTTTCTAGAAAATTCTACATCATTTCTGATCGACAATATGTCATTCACATATACTTATCAGAAACGCTGTAGTGCTCCCACTCACTTTCTTGTAAATACAGGCTTCACCACAAGTTTGTATAAAATTATATGCTTTGATCAACTTATCAAAGCGTATATTCCAACTCCGAGATGCTTGCACCAGTCAATAGATGGATTGCTGGAGTTTGCACATTTTTAGCACCTTTAGGATTGACAAAACCTTCTGGTTGCATCATATACAACTCTTCTTTAATAAATCCATTAAAGAACGCAATTTTGTTATCCATTCGCCATATTTCATAAAATGCGGCAATTGCGAACATGATTCAGACAGACTTAAGCATCGCTATGAGTGAGAAAATCGCATCGTAGTCAACACCTTGAACTTGTCGAAAACCTTTCGCAACAAGTCGAGCTTTGTAGAAAGTAACATTACCATCGGCGCCAATCTTCCTCTTAAAGATCCATTTATTTTCAATGGCTTGCCGATCATCGGGCAAGTCAACCAAAGTCCACACTTTGTTCTCATACATGGATCCCATCTCAGATTTCATGGCCTCAAGCCATTTTGCGGAATCTAGGCTCATCATCGCTTCCTCATAGTTCGTAGGTTCATCATGGTCTAGTAACATGACTTCCAGAACCGGGTTACCGTACCACTCTGGCGCGGAACGCACTCTGGTTGACCTACGAGGTTCATTAGTAATTTGATCTGAAGTTTCATGATCATCATCATTAGCTTCCTCACTGATTGGTGTAGGAATCACTAGACCTAGTTTCTGTGATGTACTACTTTCCAATTTGGGGGAAGGTACAATTACCTCATTAAGTTCCACTTTCCTCTCACTCACTTCTTTCGAGAGAAACTCTTTCTCTAGAAAGTATCCATTTTTAGCAACGAATATCTTGCCTTTGGATGTATGATAGAAGGTGTACCCAACAGTTTCCTTTGGGTATCCTATGAAGACACATTTCTCCGATTTGGGTTCGAGTTTATCAGGTTGAAACTTTTTCACATAAGCATCGCTGCCCCAAACTTTAAGAAACGACAGCTTAGGTTTCTTGCCAAACCACAGTTCATACGGTGTCGTCTCAACGGATTTAGATGGTGCCCTATTTAACGTGAATGCAACTATCTCTAATGCATAACCCTAAAACGATAGTGGTAAATCGGTAAGAGACATCATAGATCGCACCATATCTAATAAAGTGCGGTTATGACGTTCGGACAAACCATTACGCTGTGGTGTTCTAGGTGGCGTGAGTTGTGAAACTATTTCACATTGTTTTAAATGAAGACCAAACTCGTAACTCAAATATTTGTCTCCGCTATCAGATCGTAGAAACTTTATTTTCTTGTTACGATGATTCTCTACTTCACTCTGAAATTTCTTTGAACTTTTCAAATGTTTTAGACTTGTGCTTCATCTAGTAGATATACCCATATCTGCTCAAATCATCTGTGAAGGTCAGGAAATAACGATACCTGCCGCGAGCCTCAACACTCAGTGGTCCGCATACATCAGTATGTATGATTTTCAACAAGTCAGTTGCTCGCTCCATTGTTCTGGAGAACATAGTTTTAGTCATCTTGCCCATGAGGCATGGTTCGCAAGCACCAAGTGATTCATAATCAAGTGATTCCAAAAGCCCATCAGCATGGAGTTTCTTCATGCACTTTACACCAATATGAACTAAATGGCAGTGCCACAAATAAATTGCATTATCATTATCAACTTTGCATCTTTTGGCTTCAATATTATGAATATGTGTATTACTACGATCGAGATCCAACAAACTATTTTCATTGGGTGTATGACCATCGAAGGTTTTATTCATGTAAATAGAACTACACTTTTTCAATGACTTTAAATGAATAACCTGTCAGGCCCAAGATGCGATTCTATCCCGATCACGTGACACTTACGTGATTGGGGCACAACCGCATTTCGGGCGCTTAGCAAGATGGATATCATTACATCGTACCATTACATACATACAGGGGGATTCAACAATACATACAAATCTCATGAATACACCAACATCAATACAAGGTATCCGACTACGGATACAAACATGTAAAGCACAATGACATCCATCTGCTATCCCAGGCTGCCGACCTGGAACCTAACCCAAGACTGAAGAAGAAGAACTCCAACAAAAGAACAACGCTCTCACGTCAAGACATCGGAAACCTGCACCTGCAACTGTTGTTGTAGTATCTGTGAGCCACGAGGACTCAGCAATCCCATAACCATGGGTAACAAGACTATCAAAGCTTAATAGGTAGGAAGAGGTAAAGTGGTGAGGTTGCAGTAGCGGCTAAGAAATATGTGGTGGCTAACTTACGAGTACAAGAATAAGATGAGCATCTACGCAAACGGTCGCAACTAGTAATGATCGCTAAAGATCCTGAACTACCTACGAGTCAAACATAACCCCACCGTGTTCTCTTCTCAAAGTGAAAAGAGACAGTCACGGTTACTCACACAGTTGTGTGTTTTACTTCGGATCCTCTGTCAAGTTTTCTACAACCAGGCATTAACAAATTCCAATCTGCCACATAACCGCGGGCACGGCTTTCGAAAGATCATAACCCTGCAGGGGTGTCCCAACTTAGCCCATCACAAGCTCTCACGATCAGCTGAAGTGGTAAATATAATATTATCACCCCTTATCTTAGGGAAATCCGATCAGGCTCGGCATCCCGGTGCACAAGACATTTCGACAATGGTAAAACAAGTCCAGCAAGACCTCCCGGCGTGCCGACACCCTGATAGTAGCCGCGCGTATCTCGTCTCAGGCCACAACCGGATAGGTGAGCCTACGGGAGACAATCCTCGAGTTTCCCCATGGTGGCCCCGCAGTCTCCCCGTTTGGGACCAACACCATCAGCACTGGCCCCCCTGCTATGTAGAAAGGATACCCAGGGACGCGACCCCCTATGCAAATTTAATTAATTAATTAAGTTGTTATTATGAGGCAAATTAAAACCAATGTTGGGCCATGCTGGAGGAGTTTTATTCAAAGACGAAGTGTCAAGGGGTCCCCATATACCCAACCGTGTAAGGAACGCAAAATAAAGGAACATAATGCCGGTTTATCGGCGCCTAAGGTGGCAGGAGTGGAACAAAACACCGAGCAAAAGGCCAAGCCTTCCACCCATGCCCAGTATATAGGTGTGTTAATAATAATAATAGATATTGTGATATTCCAACAACAAGTTCCCACCTGGAACGATCTTCATCTGCACCTGCAACTAACAACGCTATAAGAGGGGCTGAGCAAGCGGGTAACATAGCCAAACAATGGTTTTGCTAGGAAGGTTTCAAAGGTTAGAGGTTTCATGGCAACAAGGAGAGGGGCTGACAAAAAAGATGGGTAGCGCGACATATAACTATAGCATCGATACACTAAGCATGGCAATGATAGTAAGGGTATCCAAGGGGTATGATCATCTTGCCTGAGACCCCGCAAGGAAGAAGAACGGATCCGTGAAGAAGACAAAGAAGAAGTCTTGAAGACGAACCACGAGAAGACGAACGAATCCTCACGAACGCAACGGAACAAGCACTAACGAGAAGAAGCAAGCAACACGGTAAACACACCACACGAGACATGACAATAAGCTCAACCAAGTATGATGCGAGACAGTTCTATATAGGATGCACCACAAGTCTATACAGGAAGCAAAACATGGCAAGGTAGAAAGCACAGAAAAAACAACACAAGTCTATACATGATGCAATACATGGCAAGGTATGATGCAAGACAAGTCTACACAGGAAGCAATACATGGCAAGGTAGGAAGCACAGAAAAACAACACAAGTCTATATATGATGCAATACATGGCAAGGTATGATGCATGACAAGTCTATACAGGAAGCAATACATGGCAAGGTATGATGCACTGCAGATGCACTTAGGATGCATTACATGACAACATAGGAAGCACACCAGAACAACACAAGAACAAGACAATATGCTCAAGCAAGTAGGAAGCAAGTAATATCTATATAGGATGCAAAACATGACAAAGTAGGAAGCACAGAGAACAACATAACAACAACAAGTTTAAATGAGGCCGGAACTACTTAAGACAAATCAGGTAAGTCCTCATATGCATGGTTTGAAATTAGTCCAGATCAGAACAAACCTTAAGTTAAAGTTGTTAAACAGCAAGTTAACATGCACCATGATGACCTACACGAAATTCTAGTCTAGTTTCATATAAAGTTTGTTTAATTCGGAGCTACGGCCTAGAAGATATGAGCAAAACAAGTCAAACATGGCAACGGTGCAAGAAGCACCCAAACATCAAGCAAACTCACTCCAAGCATGAAAACAATATGATATTATGATTCTACATGCAAAATCACACAAGTTTCATATAAGGCACACCCAAAACGGAGCAACGGTCTAAAAGATACACATGAAACAAGATATAACAACAAGCTGAAGTTAACAGCCACATAGCAACTTTGGAGCAAGAAATATATACTCTACAACACTCAAACATGGTGACAAGAAGCATGGATAGACATATCCTACAGCAAACAACTCCATTGGAGCATCTCCATAGGAGGCATGGATCAATAGCAACAAGCTACAACATTTTGATCATGACATTAAAAACCTGACAGTAATATTTTATAGCAACTTGAGAGCAAGAAATAAATAAGCTACATCAGGTCAAATGAGCAAGTAAGGGCATGAATGGATAGACAACAACATATACAATAAGTAATGATCAATGGCCACCCCAAAACTAAGATGGATTTTCCTAGGGCATCAAGCAAACATAGCATCGGGATGTGACAGATTCCAGACTTAGTGAAATTTCACTAAGTGTTAAAACAGTAGCATTATCATGGCATGTTTACAAGCATGTTTAAGTCAACACAAGGCATAACATGGCAAAAGGTTTGCACCACAGCAAAGAACACATCATGGAGATTCTAAAACATCTAGGCATGTGACATGGGGACAAACACATCAATAGCAACGAGCTCCTCAACTAGGCATCTCGTAACAAGTTACAAAACCTAACAGCCACATGCACTTTTGCAACAGAGATAAACATGGCAATATGAACTCTAACGTCCATGCTATAGCAACCAACATGTAGTACACTTCACAAGGAACATTTTGACATATCATTTGCATCATTTGGATATACATGCACCAAGTTATCATATCTCAAACATGGCAGCAAAATAACAAGTAGCAGCAGTTTATAACAAGTAGCACCCTTGCAACAGATATTAGAGCATCTAGATGAACTCAAATGAGCATGGCACAATGGAACAAAGTGTAGAGCATATCACCACGATCATTTTGACATATTAAACACTCAATTTGGATAAGCACACAAAAAGTTATTAGCTCCACAATAATGCATCAGACAACAGTTTAAAAGGGACTTGGCCAAAAATTACACTAAGGAAAAAAAACAGTGGGCGTCGAATAGTTATTCAATGCACGGGCGGAGAATAGAGGGTAGGCCGGGGCTCACCTAGCGGGCTCGGCCCGAGGTGGAGAGGGGCTGGCTGGGCCGGCTCGGTGGAGGAGGCCCACTCGGGCCGGTGGCTGGCGCTGGGCCTCGGCTGGAGGAGCGAAGGGAATCGGCCATGGAGCTGGGGCACTGGGCCGAGCGGATCGACCGGGCAGGCCGGCGCGCTGGCCAGGCAGAAGCACAGCGCTGCCGCGGACGAAGCACAGCGGCCGGCGAGCCGAGGCGAGGCCGAGAATGGATCGAGGGGCCCTTGATCCGGAGCTTCCCGGCCGGATCCGGCGAAGTCGAGGCCGGCGACGGCGATCCAAGGTGGCAAGGTCTGGCCATGGAGCTCCTCTGCAAACAGAGAAGAGGGAGAGAAAAACATGAGAGAGAGGGAGCCAGCAGGAGGAAGGAGAAGGCCGCGGGGAATTGGCCTGTCCGGGGGCGGCGGACTCCGATGGGGTCGCCGGCGAGACGCGAGGTCCGGCGAGCGGAGGTGGAGCAACGGGGGCGAGCAGGAGGTCGGGGTCGAGGGACGGATGGCGGCGCGGTGCGGGCGCCTCGGGCCCAGATCGGCCCGGAGCGGGCCACGGTCGGGCCCTGCGGGCTGCGGCGGCTGGAGGGGAGGCTAGGGACGCGTGGCACGCCCCCGTTGGCTGGAGGCGGCGGTGGCGCTGACGTGTCGCCTCGGGATTGGCCCGGGCGACGTGGAAGGTGGGGATGGACATGTCCAGGCAGAGTGGACATGTCCGGCTGCGCGGGGGAGGAGCAATGTTAGGGTTTGATCTGCGCAAAAATGGAGAGGGAGGCATATATTTATAGCTAGAGGGAGCTAGGAGTGTCCAAATGAGGAGCCGTTCGCGGCCACGCGATCGTGATCGAACGGCCAAGAGCATGGAGGGGTTAGAATGGGCTAGGTGGGCTGTGTGAAAGGGGTGCTGGGCCAAAAGAGAAGAGGCTTCCGGCGGTTAACACGGTTAACCGTTGGGCTATCAAACGAACTCCGAATGCGATGAAATTTGGCGGGCGGCCTGTCTACATTATAATAAGACCACACGCCAAGTTTCAACCCATTCCGAGAACATTTTCTGGCCACTCATAAAATAAATATTCGGAGGCACCGCAGGCGCGTGCAAGTGTGTCTGGGCTCAGAACGGACAACGGAAAGGACGCGGGGACTCGGGCGGATGCAAGTTTTGAAAACATGCTAATGCAACACACATGATGACATGGCAAGATGCAACACACAAGCAGATGACATGGCACTGACAACGAATAACTGGCTGACACCTAGCGCACCGGTCTCGGGGTGTCACAACACTCCCCTACTAACAAGAGATCTCGTCCCGAGATCTTAGGAACGAGACGGAAGTGAAAAGGAAGAACAAAGTTCTTCGAGGACAAAAGAGTGAAAACAAAGAACATTGAGAGGTTGAACAATTTGAAGGAAAGGATACAACGGAGATGAACGAAGTTGCAAAGACTTCGTTAGACAAGAGGAAGAAGGAATACGAGAGCCACGGAGGTTGAAAGGCACGAAACAAGAGCTGACGGAACAAGAATGAATTCGAAACCACTCCGGTTAATAGGAGATAGAAAGGAATCTCCACGAAGGAATTCGGGCAGCACTCCAGCTGAAAATGGAATAATTAGCACACCGGTTGAACAATGGAATGGAACAAGAACTTGAGAATATGGAATAAAACATGACGAAATGAACAAGACAATGCCTCCGGAATAATTGAAATGAAGGAATTAAAAGAATGGAGAAGAAGATGAAAACTCTCACCACATATGAATTGAAAGAGCATCTTCAAGGAAGACTCGAACGGATTTGTTGAGAAATCAACAACAAAAGAATGAGCTTGAAGTTGACTTATGAAAAACATCTCAAAGCTTGAGGTGAATTACCGCCGCAACGAAAAAAAATGGATTAGCTGAGAATGAAGAAATTACAAAACTCCACTTCAAAAGAATATGGAGAATTAATTGCACTCGAGAGGCAAAAGAATAAGAATGCTTGAGCTGCTCCAGAATAATTATTTAACATTTGAAGAATGAATTTGGATCGTGATGAACCACCATGAAGAACTCCGGTAACGAAAGGATGATGAAATAGAAATGACGGACGAAAGAATAAGATTAGAGCCTTGCGATGATTAGTCGGGGTTCCGACGAGATAGCTGAGAAAACTTGAACTCCAGGAAAAGAAAGAATAAAACACTTGGAACTAGAATTTATTCATCAAGAACAAATTCCGAAGGAAGGGATAAATCCACTCGATGAAAATAATAAGAATTATGTCATGCTTATCCTCCATCAATTAAATTGAAGAGAAGTAATGGATTCGCATACTACTTATTCCCGTTGAAATGATTAAAGAGGGATATATCACGAACTTGCGAAAATCTTCATGAAACACTGGTAGGATATGAATAAAAGAATGGATTGATATGATAGCACTGGAAAGAACTCTTGAGCGAACCACCGGTAAGAATTTAAGCCGAGTGAAGAAAAGGAATGAACCACCATGAAGGAATAATATCGAGTGAAGAACGAGAATGACCACCGTAAGGAATGAAATTGAACGATGCAAGAGGACAAGCCACCGTGAAGAATTGAGATTGAGTGAACACAAGAGAATGAATCTCCGGGGAGAATAGAGCACTTGAGGACAATTAGAATGACGAGAACGAAGAGATCGTGAACTGATTAAAGAATATTTGAACGAAGCACCGGACGAATGTGAGACGAACGAAGAGGCATCAATGAAGAATATTTGGAGGGCGAAGTTGAAAACTGCGAACGAAGAAATCTTCTGAAATGATGGCCTTCGGAGGAACACAAAGAAAAGAATTCATGAAATACTCTGGAATAATGAAAAGAAGAAGGTTGAAGCAACGATGAAAAGAATTTTAAAACGATCTTGGAGAAGGCATATGACTGATGGAATCCATACTTACGTCATACTTTGAAAAGAATTCCGGAACACTCCGTGAAATAAAAGAGTCAGGTAAGATCCTGGGAAAAGACCTGTGGGTTATGAGCCCATCGAAGAGAAACACCGTTGAAAAGGATTGCAAAGGAGATAATGCACCAGAACGATTCAAAGGATCAGATGAGGTGACAACCTCGAATAAATTGGAAGAGAGTCGGATAACCTCCTGGAATGACTTTGGAACACCGGAACAATTAAATGGCGAGAGGTAAACGCGCAAAGTGAAGCAATTGAGCCGAGGGAAAAGAATAAGATGAACACCGAATACTAATAGAATTGGAACCACCGGAAAGAAAAGAGATGAATAATATCAAACGAGAGGAGAATTCACCGGAGAATAAAGGAGATAAATGATGACGAACTAGACGAGAATTCACCAGTTGAAATACTTGGGGAAATAATGCAGAGGATTCACACGAGTAGGATGGATACTCGATTACGGACTCCGGCTCCGAGAAGAAAGAGGGTGGGAGGGTGGGAAATGAAAGACAACTTCGGAAGAGGAAACAACACTTGGTGGAAAAGAACTGAGGATTGATCTTGCAAAGAAGAAGAGGGTCGAATCCACTTGACGAGAGATGCACCAGATGAAAGAACTGACAAGGCAACGAACGAAAACTAACCGCGCGATCCTAAAAAAATTTGAAGGGGAAGAGGAGTAATTCAAAACACCTACGTCAAGATTCCTCACCAGAGCGACGAAGGGGCAGGGGAGTAAAAAGAATTCCTACTCTCCGATATAACTAGATTCCGAAAAAGTTTTTTTTGCTAGACTCAACAACGTCCAAACTACGATCAATCAAGGGGGCTCCTATGGTCGGTCGAGGCTCTGATACCAACTTGTCAGGCCCAAGATGCGATTCTATCCCGATTACGTGACACTTACGTGATTGGGGCACAACCGCATTTCGGGCGCTTAGCAAGATGGATATCATTACATCGTACCATGACATACATACATGGGGGATTCAACAATACATACAAATCTCATGAATACAACAACACCTATACAAGGTATCCGACTACGAATACAAACATGAAAAGCACAATGACATCCATCTGCTATCCCAGGCTGCCGACCCGGAACCTAACCCAAGACTGAAGAAGAAGAACTCCAACAAAAGAACAACGCTCTCACGTCAAGACATCAGAAACCTGCACCTGGAACTGTTGTTGTAGTATCTGTGAGCCAGGAGGACTCAGCAATCCCATAACCATGGGTAACAAGACTATCAAAGCTTAATAGGTAGGAAGAGGTAAAGTGGTGAGGTTGCAGCAGCGGCTAAGCAATATGTGGTGGCTAACTTACGAGTACAAGAATAAGATGAGCATCTACGCAAACGGTCGTCACTAGTAATGATCGCTAAAGGTCCTGAACTACCTACGAGTCAAACATAACCCCACCGTGTTCTCTTCTCAAAGTGAAAAGAGACAGTCACGGTTACTCACACAGTTGTGTGTTTTACTTCGGATCCTCTGTCAAGTTTTCTACAACCGGGCATTAACAAATTCCAATCTTCCACATAACCGCGGGCACGTCTTTTGAAAGATCATAACCCTGCAGGGGTGTCCCAACTTAGCCCATCACAAGCTCTCACGATCAGCTGAAGTGATAAATATAATATTATGACCCTTTATCTTAGGGAAATCCGATCAGGCTCGGCATCCCGGTGCACAAGACATTTCGACAATGGTAAAACAAGTCCAGCAAGACCTCCCGGTGTGCCGACACCCTGATAGTAGCCGAGCGTATCTCGTCTCAGGTCACAACCGGATAGGTGAGCCTACGGGAGACAATCCTCGAGTTTCCCCGTGGTGGCCCCGTAGTCTCCCCGTTTGGGACCAACACCATCAGCACTGGTCCCCCTGCTATGTAGAAAGGATACCCGGGGACGCGACCCCCTATCCAAATTTAATTAATTAATTAAGTTGTTATTATGAGGCAAATTAAAACCAATGTTGGGCCTTGCTGGAGGAGTTTTATTCAAAGACGAAGTGTCAAGGGTTCCCCATATACCCAACCGTGTAAGGAACGCAAAATCAAGGAACATAATGCCGGTTTATCGGCGCCTAAGGTGGCATGAGTGGAACAAAACACCGAGCAAAAGGCCAAGCCTTCCACCCATGCCCAGTATATATGTGTGTTAATAATAATAGATATTGTGATATTCCAACAACAAGTTCCCACCTGGAACGATCTTCATCTGCACCTGCAACTAACAACGCTATAAGAGGGGCTGAGCAAGTGGGTAACATAGCCAAACAATGGTTTTGCTAGGAAGGTTTCAAAGGTTAGAGGTTTCATGGCAACAAGGAGAGGGGCTGACAATAAAGATGGGTAGTGCGACATATAACGATAGCATCGAGACACTAAGCATGGAAATGATAGTAAGGGTATCCAAGGGTATGATCATCTTGCCTGAGATCCCGCAAGGAAGAAGAAAGGATCCGTGAAGAAGACGAAGAAGAAGTCTTGAAGATGAACCACGAGAAGACGAACGAATCCTCACGAACGCAACAGAACAAGCACTAACAAGAAGAAGCAAGCAACACTGTAAACACACCACACGAGACATGACAATAAGCTCAACCAAGTATGATGCAAGACAGTTCTATATAGGATGCACCACAAGTCTATACAGGAAGCAAAACATGGCAAGGTAGGAAGCACAGAAAAAACAACACAAGTCTATACATGATGCAATACATGGCAAGGTATGATGCAAGACAAGTCTACACAGGAAGCAATACATGGCAAGGTAGGAAGCACAGAAAAACAACACAAGTCTATATATGATGCAATACATGGCAAGGTATGATGCATGACAAGTCTATACAAGAAGCAGTACATGGCAAGGTATGATGCACTTCAGATGCACTTAGGATGCATTACATGACAACATAGGAAGCACACCAGAACAACACAAGAACAAGACAATATGCTCAAGCAAGTAGGAAGCAAGACATATCTATATAGGATGCAAAACATGACAAAGTAGGAAGCACAGAGAACAACATAAGAACAACAAGTTTAAATGAGGCCGGAACTACTTAAGACAAATCCGATAAGTCCTCATATGCATGGTTTGAAATTAGCCAGATCAGAACAAACCTTAAGTTAAAGTTGTTAAACAGCAAGTTAACATGCACCATAATGATCTACATGAAATTATAGTTAAGTTTCATATAAAGTTTGTTTAATTCGGAGCTACGGCCTAGAAGATATGAGCAAAACAAGTCAAACATGGCAACGGTGCAAGAAGCAACCAAACATCAAGCAAACTCACTCCAAGCATGAAAACAATATGATATTATGATTCTACATGCAAAATCACACAAGTTTCATATAAGGCACACCCAAAACGGAGCAACGGGCTAAAAGATACACATGAAACAAGATATAACAACAAGCTGAAGTTAACAGCCACATAGCAACTTTGGAGCAAGAAATATATACTCTACAACACTCAAACATGGTGACAAGAAGCATGGATAGACATATCCTACAGCAAACAACTCCATTGGAGCATCTCCATTGGAGGCATGGATCAATAGCAACAAGCTACAACATTTTGATCATGACATTAAAAACCCGACAGTAATATTTTATAGCAACTTGAGAGCAAGAAATAAATAAGCTACAGCAGGTCAAATGAGCAAGTAAGGGCATGAATGGATAGACAACAACATATACAATAAGTAATGATCAATGGCCACCCCAAAACTAACATGGATTTGCCTAGGGCATCAAGCAAACATAGCATCGGGATGTGACAGATTCCAGACTTAGTGAAATTTCACTAAGTGTTAAAACAGTAACATTATCATGGCATGTTTACAAGCATGTTTAAGTCAACACAAGGCATAACATAGCAAATGGTTTGCACCACAGCAAAGAACACATCATGGAGATTCTAAAACATCTAGGCATGTGACATGGGGACAAACACATCAATAGCAACGAGCTCCTCAACTAGGCATCTCGTAACAAGTTACAAAACCTAACAGCCACATGCACTTTTGCAACAGAGATAAACATGGCAATATGAACTCTAACATGCATGCTATAGCAACCAACATGTAGTGCACTTCACAAGGAACATTTTGACATATCATTTGCATCATTTGGATATACATGCACCAAGTTATCATATCTCAAACATGGCAACAAAATAACAAGTAGCAGCAGTTTATAACAAGTAGCACCCTTGCAACAGATATTAGAGCATCTAGATGAACTCAAATGAGCATGTCACAATGGAACAAAGTGTAGAGCATATCACCACGATCATTTTGACATATTAAACACTCAATTTGGATAAGCACACAAAAAGTTATTAGCTCCACAATAATGCATCAGACTACAGTTTAACAGGGACTTAGCCAAAAATTACACTAAGGGAAAAAAACAGTGGGCGTCGAATAGTTATTCAACGCACGGGCGGAGAATAGAGGGTAGGCCGGGGCTCACCTAGCGGGCTCGGCCCGAGGTGGAGAGGGGCTGGCTGGGCCGGCTCGGTGGAGGAGGCCCACTCGGGCCGGTGGCTGGCGCTGGGCCTCGGCTGGAGGAGCGAAGGGAATCGGCCGTGGAGCTGGGACACTGGGCCGAGCGGATCGACCGGGCAGGCCGGCGCGCTGGCCAGGCCGAAGCACGACGCTGCCGCGGACGAAGCACGGCGGCCGGCGAGCTGGGACTCCGGCGAGCCGAGGCGAGGCCGGGAATGGATCGAGGGGCCCTGGATCCGGAGCTTCCTGGCCGGATCCAGCGAAGTCGAGGCCGGCGACGGCGATCCAAGGTGGCAAGGTCTGGCCATGGAGCTCCTCTGCGAACAGAGAAGAGGGAGAGAAAAACGTGAGAGAGAGGGAGCCAGCGGGAGGAAGGAGAAGGCCGCGGGGCACTGGCCTGTCCGGGGGCGGCGGACTCCGACGGGGTCGCCGGCGAGACGCGAGGTCCGGCATCGGTGGTGGAGCAATGGGGGCGAGCAGGAGGTCGGGGTCGAGGGACGGATGGCGGCGCGGTGCGGGCGCCTCGGGCCCAGATCGGCCCGGAGCGGGCCGCGGCGGCTGGAGGGGAGGCTAGGGACGCGTGGCACGCTCCCGTTGGCTGGAGGCGACGGCGGCGCTGCCGTGTCGCCCCGGGATTGGCCCGGGCGACGTGGAAGGTGGGGATGGACATGTCTAGGCAGAGTGGACATGTTCGGCTGCGCGGGGGAGGAGCAATGTTAGGGTTTGATCTGCGCGAAATGGAGAGGGAGGCATATATTTATAGCTAGAGGGAGCTAGGAGTGTCCAAATGAGGAGCCGTTCGCGGCCACGCGATCGTGATCAAACGGCCAAGAGCATGGAGGGGTTAGAATGGGCTAGGTGGGCTGTGTGAAAGGGGTGCTGGGCCAAAAGAGAAGAGGCTTCCGGCGGTTAACACGGTTAACCGTTGGGATATCAAATGAACTCCGAATGCGTTGAAATTTGGCAGGCGACCTGTCTACACTATAATAAGACCACATGCCAAGTTTCAACCCATTCCGAGAACATTTTTTGTCCACTCATAAAATAAATATTCGGAGGTACCGCGGGCGCGTGCAAGTGTGTCTGGGCTCAGAACGGACAACGAAAAGGACGAGGGGACTCGGGCGGATGCAAGTTTTGAAAACATGCTGATGCAGCACACATGATGACATGGCAAGATGCAACACACAAGCAGATGCCATGGCACTGACAACGAATAACTGGCTGACACCTGGCGCACCGGTCTCGGGGTGTCACATAACCGTATTGCAACAAACATGATCAAATCATATTCATGCTAAACCCAAATGCCAAATAACATTTATTTAGGTTCTACACTAATCCCGAAAGTATAGGGAGTGTGCAATGATGATCATATCAATCTTGGAACCACTTCCAACACACATCATCACTTCACCTTTATAGTCTATGTTCATTCTGCAACTCCCGTTTCGAGTTACTAATTTTAGCAGCTGAACCGGTATCAAATACCCAGGGGTTGCTATGAATACTAGTAAAGTACACATCAATAATCTGTATATCAAATATACGTTTATTCACTTTGCTATCCTTCTTATCCGCCAAGTATCTAGGGAAGTTCCACTTCAACTGACCATTTCCTTTGAAGTAGAAGCACTTAGTTCCAGGCTTGAGTTTAGCTTTGGGTTTCTTCACGGGAGTGACAACTTGCTTGTCATTCTTCTTGAAGTTCCCCTTCTATACCTTTGCCCTTTACTTGAAACAAGTAGTCTTGTTAACCATCAACACTTGATTCTCTTTCTTGATTTCTACCTTTGCCGATTTCAGTATCGCAAAGAGCTCGAGAATTACTTTCGTCATCCCTTGCATATTATAGTTCATCACGAAGTTCTAGTAACTTGGAGATAGTGACTAGAGAACTTTGTGAATTACTATCTTATCTGGAAGATTAACTCCCACTTGATTCAAGCAATTGTAGTACCCAGACAATCTGAGCACTTGCTCCCTGGTTGGGCTATTCTCCTCCATCTTGTAGGCAAAGTAGTGCCAGAGGTCTCATACCTCTTGATACAGGCATGAGTATGAAATACCAATTTCAAATCTTAGGAACATCTTATATGCTCCGTGGCATTCAAAACATTTTTGAAGTCCCGGTTCTAAGCCGTAAAGCATGGTGCACTAAACTATCAAGTAATCATCATACCAAGCTTTTGTCAAAATGTTCATAATGTATGCATCTGCTCCTGCAATAGGTCTGTCACCTAGCGGTGCATCAAGGACATAATTCTTCAGTGCAGCAATGAGGAAAATCCTCAGATCACGGAACAAGTCCGCATCATTGGTACTATTATCTTTCAACTTATATTTCTCTAGGAACAAATAAAAATAAACGGGGAGCTACATCGCGAGCTATTCATCTACAACATAGATATGACAATACTACCAGGACTAAATTCATGATAAAGTAAAGTTCAATTAATCATATTACTAAAGAAATCCCACTTAGATAGACATCCCTCTAGTCATCTAAATGATCACGTGATCCAAATCAACTAAACCATGTCCGATCATCACATAAGATGGAGTAGTTTTCAATGGTGAACGTCTTATGTTGATCATATCTACTATATGATTCACGCTCGACCTTTCGGTCTCCAGTGTTCTGAGGCCATGTCTGTACATGCTAGGCTCGTCAAGTTTAACTCAAGTATTCTGCATGTGCAAAACTGTCTTACACCTGTTGTATTTGAACGTAGAGCTTATCACACCCGATCATCACGTGGTTTCTCGGCACGACGAACTTTCGCAATGGTGCATACTGATACGTCTACATCGTATCTATAATTTTTGATTGTTCCATGCCAATAATATACAACTTTCATAAACTTTTGGCAACATTTTACTATTTTTGGGACTAACATATTGATCGAGTGCCCAGTGCTAGTTCCTGTTTGTTGAATGTTTTTTTCCGTAGAATATCCATATCAAACGGAGTCCAAACGGGATAAAAACAAGCGGAGATTTTTTTGGAATATATGTGAATTTTGGGAAGTGGAATCAACGTGAGACGATGCCTGAGTGGCCCACAAGGGTGGCACGCCCTGGGCCCTCGTGGCCACTCCGTAAGGTGGTTGGTGCCCTTCTCTCGCTGCAAGAAAGCTAATATCCGAATAAAAATCTTGTCAAAAATTCAGCCCAATCGAAGTTACAGATCTCCAGGAATATAAGAAACGGTGAAAGGCAATAATCTGGGAACGCAGAAACAGAGAGAGACAGAGACACATATCCAATCTCGGAGGGGCTCTCGCCCCTCCGCCGCCATGGAGGCCATGGACTAGAGGGGAAACCCTTCTCCCATCTAGGGAGAAGGTCAAGGAAGAAGGATAAGGAGGGGGGCTCTCTCCCCCTCGCTTCCGGTGGCACCGGAACGTCGCCGGGGCCATCATCGTGTGACGACGATCTACACCAACACCTCCGTCATCTTCACCAACATCTTCATCACCTTCCCCCATCTATCTACAGCGGTCCACTCTACCGCAACCCGCTGTACCCTCTACTTGAACATGGTGCTTTATGCTTCATATTATTATCCAATGATGTGTTGCCATCCTATGATGTATGAGTAGATTTTCGTTGTCCTATCAGTGATTGGTGAATTGCTATGATTGATTTAACTTGCTTGTGATTATGTTGCTATCCTTTGGTGCCCATCATATGAGTGCACGTGTGGATCACACCGTAGGGTTAGTTGTATGTTGATAGGACTACATATTGGAGGGCAAGAGTGACAGAAGCTTCAACCTAGCGTAGAAAGTGATGCATACGGGATTGAAGGGGAACCAATATATCTTAATGCTATGGTTGGGTTTTACCTTAATAAACGTTAGTAGTTGCGGATGCTTGCTAATAGTTCCAATCATAAGTGCATAGAATTCCAAGTCAAGGATGACATGCTAGCAGTGGCCTCTCCCACATAAAACTTGCTATCGGTCTAGTAACGTAGTCAATTGCTTAGCGATAATTTCGCAACTCCTACCACCACTTTTCCACACTCTGTAATGCCCAGGATGCGACTATGTCTCCCACGTGTCGAGGCACGACTTAAAGACATAAGCGCATTCTGGAATGATCGCAAGCATGGTATCTTTGCACAAGTCATGTAAAAATTCAGGGATGAAAGTGTAAAACATAGTTGGCTTACACTCGCCACGTCACACAATGAATACAATAACATACATTCATCCAAATAACACAAGGTCCGACTGCGGACGAAAACAAATGAGAAAAGAGACCACGAAAACACAAGGCCTGATCGCCCCTAGTAGGAACCACTACTGATCGTCGGAAAATGCCACATACATGCGACCACGTTCTTCTTCGAACTCCTAGTGAAGTTTCGAACCATCTCCTGCATTGTACTCGGCTGTACCTGCAACTGGTGTGTGTTGAATCTGTGAGCCACAGAGGAGTCAGCAATCCCGTTCCCGGGTATCAAAACTACCAAAGCCTTAGGTGAGGAAAGGCTTTAAACAAGGGTTGCAACAAGCACTAAGCACTAACTTATGAGTTTAGAGCGAGAAGAGAACAAGTGCCAATGGTTGCCAAGTTGATCAAGAAGTGATCCTAACTACTCACGATCAAACATAACCCCACCGTGTTCACTTCCCGAAGCCCTTCGGAAAGAGACCGTCACGGTTACTCACACATGTAGTGTATTGATACGTCTCCAACGTATCTATAATTTTTGATTGTGCTATTATTTATGAAGTCTTGGATGTTTAATGGGCTTTATCATTCACTTTTATATCATTTTTGGGACTAACCTACTAACCCAAAGGCCCAGTCCAGATTGCTGTTTTTTTGCCTATTTCAGGGTTTTGCAGAAAAGAAATATCAAACGGAGTCCAAACGGAATGAAACCTTCGTGAGAGATATTTTTGGAGAAAATCACGCACGGAAAACGTTAGGACCAAGTCAGGGAACAGCTGGGCTGCCCTCGAGGGTGGGGGCGCGCCCCCTTCCTAGGGCGCGCCCCCTGCCTCGAGGCTGGCCCACACGGCCCCTGGTGCCCTCCTTCTTCCTATATATACCTACGTACCCCAGAAACTCCATACGTAGAGAGAAAACCCTAATTCCACTGCCGTAGCTTCTGTTCCCGTGGAGATCCCATCTTGGAGCCTGTTCCGGGAGGGGGATCCATCACGGAGGCCTTCTTCATCATCATCATCGCCCTCACCATGAGTTGTGAGTAGTTTACCACAGACCTTCGGGTCCATAGCTAGTATCTAGATGACTTCTTCTCTCTTTCTGGATCTCAATACAAAGTTCTCCTCGGTCTTCGAGGAGATCTATTTGATGTAATCTCTTTTTGCGGTGTGTTTGTCGAGATCCGATGAATTGTGAGTTTATGATCAAGGTTATCTATGAAAGATATTTGGTTCATCTCTGAACTTTTTATGTGTGCTCATAATATCCTTGCAAGTCTCTTCGAATTATTGGTTTGGTTTGGCCTACTAGATCTATAGTTCTTGCAATGGGAGAAGTGCTTGGCTTTGGGTTCAATCTTGCGGTATCCTTTCCCAGTGACAGTAGGGGCAGCAAGGCATGTATTGTATTGTTGCCATCGAGGATAAAAAGATGGGGGTTTCATCATATTGCTTGAGTTTATCCCTCTACATCATGTCATCTTTCTTAAGGCGTCACTTTGTTCTTATGAACTCAATACACTAGATGCATGCTGGATAGCGGTCGATGTGTGGAGTAATAATAGTAGATGCAGAATCGTTTCGGTCTACTTGTCTCGGACGTGATGCCTATATACAATGATCATGCCTAGATAGTCTCATAATTATTCGCTTTTCTATCAATTGCTCGGCAGTAATTTGTTTACCCGCCGTAGAATATCGCTATCATGAGAGAAGCCACTAGAGAAAACTATGGCCCCCGGGTCTATTCTCAAAATATCAATCTACATCTACTTTACTTTTCTTGCTTTTATTTGCTGTTTTACTGAACCAAAAATACCAAAAATATAACTATCATTTCTATCAGATCTCACTCTCGTAAGTGACCGTAAAGGGATTGACAACCCCTTATCGCGTTGGCTGCGAAGTTCTTATTTGTTTGTCCAGGTGCGAGGGATTGGCGCGTGATCTCCTACTGGATTGATACCTTGGTTCTCAAAAACTGAGGGAAATACTTACGCTACTGTGCTACATCTCCCTTTCCTCTTCGAGGGAATACAACGCAAGCTCAAGAGGTAGCATGTATTCTTAAGGATATGGTGTCAAGTTATCTACCACCAGATATTATAAAATTTCCATCTACCACATAACCGCGGGCACGGCTTTCGAAAGATCAAAACCCTACTGGGGTGTCCCAACTTAGCCCATCACAAGCTCACGATCTGCGGAGTCGCAACTCCAATGTGGGAAGACCCGAGTATTCTCGGAATCCCGTGCTCAAGATATTTCGCCAAAGGTAAAACTAATCCAGCAAGACCTCCTGGCGTGCCGACACCCTGATAGTAGCCGCGCGTATCTCGTCTCAGGCCACGTCCGGATGGGTGATTTTACGGGAGCCAGACACCTCGAGTTTCCCCATGGCGACCCCGTCGAACCCCCGTTTGGGACCAACACCATCAGCACTGGCCCCCCTGTATGTAGAAGAATCCTCGGGGACATGACCCCCTATGCAATTAGTTAATTAAGTTTTTATTATGAGGCAAATTAAAACCAAAGTTTGGCCTTGCTGGAAAAGCTTTAAACAGAGCGAATTATCAAGGGGGCCCCATAAACCCCAACCGTGTTAGGAACGCAAAATCAAGGAAAATAACACCGGTTTATCGGGTCCTAAGGTGGCATGTGTGGAACAAAACACCGAGCAAAAGGCCAAGCCTTCCACCCATTGCCAAGTGTATAGGTGTGTTAATATATTTAAGAGATATTGTGATATTCCAACAACAAGTTCCAACATGGAGCAATCTTCATCTTCACCTGCAACTAACAACACTATAAGAGGGGCTGAGCAAGCGGGTATCATAGCCAAACAACGGTTTCCTGGGAAGGTGTCAAAGGTTAGAGGTTTCATGGCAACAATAGGAGGCTGACAAATAGGAATAGGCATCGAGGCATATCTAAAGAGCGAGACAACTAGCATAGGCAAAGATAGAGGTGATATCGGGGAATGGTCATCTTGCCTGGGATTCCGCAAGGAAGAAGAACGAGTCCAAGACGAAGACAAATCCTGACAACTCCGAAACCAAACCAAAGCTAACGAGAGAAGCAAACCGGAAAGAAGCAAACAACATGGTGAACACACATATCATAACCATGGCATGATGCACAAACAAATATGATGCATGTCCGGTTTAATTATGCATGGCATGGTAAAGATCTCAACAACACTACAAGTTAAGTGGGGTCAATATGCATCGACTTGCATATTTGACGAAACACCACATTAGATTATTTAGTTGACTCTCGTTTATTTACAAGGCAAGATTAAATGCTTGTTAACATGGCAAGAGGTGAAGCAAAAGTAAACTAGCTATCAAGGCATTTTAAATGAGGCCGGAAATAACAACAACAATTCCGGAAACTGTCACGACGACATTCCGGTTCCGGTAGCTCGTTGAGAGACCGGTGCAAAAGAAAAGAGCGAGAGCGTGTCATGCAAGATGATGGGGTGCTCCCGGTTTCCGGGTTCCCATGGTCGGCGACAAAAGAGGGGCACAACGGACACGATGCAAACAAGGGATGCATCTCATACAACCACATTCGTTCACGGGCGTCGTCTCGGGGTTATACCTTCGAAGCGAGCATTTCGGGGTGGTTTGAGTCGTCGAGGGAAGTAGACGTTCACGTTCGTAGTGGGAAGTAGTCGTTCCATTTCGTAGTCGTGCACGTCGACGGTAGTTGTACATGGGTCTCGACGATGGTAGTGGTACACGTTTTCGTAGACGTTCGGGTATCCGTAGATGTCCAGGTCGTCGAAAGGGGTACTTGACGCGTCACATCATGTAGTCGTACATGAGGGTCTTGACGAACCGACGGGGTACTTGTGGTGTCCAACTTGGCGTAACTTGGGTCTTTGGTCGTCGTTGTTCTCGGCGACAGAAACACATGGCGTGGGTACTCGAGCTTGATGTAGCCATGCGGTAGTCGAACTTGAAGGGTGCCTTGGACTTGGTCGCAGCAGAGACAAAATCAGCAGGAGGTGTCGAGCGACGACCACCAGAGACGAGGCCAAGGCCAGGGCTCGTCCTGGACTCCAACGAGGACGACCGGAGCAAAGGTGGTCGGCGGGCGCGACGCAGCTCAACGGCGGCGAGGCGGCAGCAACGGGCATGCGCGTGCACAAAGGCAGCAGGGTCGACAGCTTGTCCATGTCGCGGTGGACCTCGGCCGGGGATGCCCATGACGACGCCGACGACCAAGAGGCCGACGGAGTGGCGAAGGGAGGTAGGGCTCAAGGACTGGCGGAGTGGAGGAGCTCCGGCGAGCTGCTGCGGGAAGAGGAGGTCGCGGCTAGGAGTCCCGCGACGGCGAAGCAGGTGACAGGAGGAGCGGCGCGGAGGGAGTCGGGCAAGCTGGCGATGGGCTCGGGCGGCGAGGAGGAGAGGTGGGAGGCTGGCGAGGCCCTGCACGGTGGCGGAAGCCGAAGGACGAGGGGATCGGGCGCTGGGAAGCTTGGCGGATGGACTTGCCGACCGGAGCAGCGAGGAGGAGGTCGGGCGCGGAGGCCGCTCCTCTCTCTGTCTCTTGGCGTGAGTGGCGGCTGCTGCAGGGAGAGGGCGGCGGTCATGGCGCTCGAGTAGGCGCGGGGAAGACGGGATCGAGGAGAGGGAGCCGGGGAGATCGAGAGGAGATGGGGCGACTGGCGGCGCTCGGGAGGGAGAGGTGAGATCAGTGGGAGCTAGGGTTATGGTGGAGGGAAGCGGGCTGCAGGGAGATGGGCCTTAGAGGCCGGCCCAGATGGGACTAGGGGGAGCAGGCCGGCTTGGCTGCTGGCTCTCTTCTCCTTTCTGCATTAAAAAACAGAGAAAAGAAAGGAAAAAGGATAGAGAGATTGGGAGAGAAGTGGGCATGAGGATTATTTTTCTGGACTAGCAAAAATGCGCACGGTCCACGAAAAATAGGAGAGGCATGAATACAAGAGTTAAATTCAAACTCATTTGAATTTAATTCAAATGGGTTTGAACTGGGACTTGGTTTTTGAAGTGTCCAAAAATGTTGAGAATTTAGGAAGAACCTCGATAAAAGAGAAAAGAATTGTTGGCGGGGTTTGGGAGACAAAACTTGAAGTAGAGAAGTCATGGGAATTTTGCAAGTGTGTTTTGGTGATTCCAGATCAATGGATTATTTTATAATAGCTCCATAAATATTAGGAGGATATGTTATAAAGAGAAGTCATCCTTCCCTCGAATTAAATGGATCAAAGATCCACACAATTTATTTATTTTAGATGCAATGATTAATGACATGATGGCATGATGACATGATGCAATGCAAAATAAAATAGAGCATGCAAAATAAAACACACGGCGTAACCCGGAATAGATGGAAGTCTTCTGGAGCATCGGTCTTGGGGCGTCACACACTCGCTATACTAACTTTATTGCTTCATTATCTAAACAGCCCCTAGTTTTTATTTACGTGCTCTTTATATTCTTGCAAACCAATCCCACAACACCGACAAAGTACTTCTAGTTTCATACTTGTTCTAGGTAAAGTAAACGTCAAGCGTGGGTAGAGTTGTATCGGTGGTCGATAGAACTTGAGGGAATATTTGTTCTACCTTTAGCTCCTCGTTGGGTTCGACACTCTTACTTATCAAAAGAGGCTACAACTGACCCCCTACACTTGTAGGTTATCAAGACCTTTTTATGGCGCCGTTGCCGGGGAACAATAGCGTGGGGTGAATATTCTCGTGTCTGCTTGTTTGCTTTATCACTAAGTAGATTTTATTTGCTGTTCTAAGTTTTTTTCTATCTTCAGTTATGCATAGGAAATGCAAAATACCAAAAAAGTTAGTGGTACCTAATACGTCTCCAACGTATCTACTTTTCCAAACCCTTTTGCCCTTGTTTTGGACTCTAACTTGCATGATTTGAATGGAACTAACCCGGACTGACGTTGTTTTCAGCAGAATTGCCATGGTGTTGTTTTTGTGCAGAAATAAAAAGTTCTCCGAATGACCTGAAAATCCACGGAGAATTATTTTGGAAAATATAAAAATACCTGCAAGAAGATCCAGACCAGGGGGCCCACACCCTGTCCACGAGGGTGGGGGCGCGCCCCCTGCCTCGTGGCCCCCCTGGTGCTCCACCGACGTATCCCGAGATCCTATATATTCACTTCCGGGGAGAAAAAAATTAGAGAAAGAATTATCGCGTTTTACGATATGGAGCCGCTGCCAAGCCCTAATCTCTTTCGGGAGGGCTAATCTGGAGTCTGTTCGGGGCTCCGGAGAGTGGAGATCATCACCATCGTCATCATCAACCTTCCTCCATCACCAATTCCATGATGCTCATCGCCGTGTGTGAGTAATTCCATCATAGGCTTGCTGGACGGTGATGGGTTGGATGGGATCTATCATGTAATCGAGTTAGTTTTGTTAGGGTTTGATCCCTAGTATCCACTATGTTCTGAGATTGATGTTCCTATGACTTTGCTATGCTTAATGCTTGTCAATAGGGCCCGAGTGCCATGATTTCAGATCTGAACCTATTATGTTTTCATGAATATATGTGTGTTCTTGATCCTATCTTGCAAGTCTATAGTCACCTACTATGTGTTATGATCCGGCAACCCCGAAGTGACAATAATCAGGACCACTCCCGGTGATGACCGTAGTTTGAGGAGTTCATGTATTCACTATGTGTTAATGCTTTGGTCCTGTACTCTATTAAAAGGAGGCCTTAATATCCCTTAGTTTTCAATAGGACCCCGCTGCCACGGGAGGGTAGGACAAACAATGTCATGCAAGTTCTTTTCCATAAGCACGCATGACTATATTCGGAATACATGCCTACATTACATTGATGAACTGGAGCTAGTTCTATGTCACCCTAGGTTATAACTTTTACATGATGAATTGCATCCGACATAATTCCCCATCACCGATCCAATGCCTACGAGCTTTTCACACATTGCTTGTTGCTTATTTACTTTTCCGCTTCTACTATTACAAAAGCTACAAAAACACTACCGTTACTTTTATTGCTGCTACCGCCACTATCATATTACTTTGCTACTAAACTACCTTGCTGCAGATACTAAGTTTCCAGGTGTGGTTGAATTGACAACTCAGCTGCTAATACTTAAGAGTATTCTTTGGCTCCCCTTGTGTCGAATCAATAAATTTGGGTTGAATACTTTACCCTCGAAAACTGTTGCGATCCCCTACACTTGTGGGTTATCAAGACTATTTTCTGGCACCGTTGCCGGGGAGCATAGATCTATTCTTTAAGTTACTTGGGATTTATATCTGTTGATCACTATGAAGAATCTGAAGGACTCAAAAACCAAGATCTTACCCTCAACTACGAGGGGAGGTAAGGAACTGCCATCTAGCTCTGCACTTGATTCTCCTTCTGTTATGGGTAAATTTGCGACACCTACTCCTGCTATTGAATCTGATATGTCGTATGTTCTTGATGATGCCACTTCTGCTATGTATGATGAAACTACTTCTATGCCTGATAATACTGTGCCACTAGGTGAATTTCTAGATGAACAAATTGCTAGAGTTAGGGAGAGTGCAAATATTGGAAGTGATGATATTTATGAAAGTGATGATGGAGATTCACCCAATAGATATGAATTGCATGTTGTTCCTGAGGGTTATGTTATGGATGAAGAAACTGCTAGAGACTTTCTTGCTTACAATGATAGATATGATCTTAAGAAATTATTAGCTAAGCTGAAAGAAAAGTCCTTGAATGCTAGAATGAAACATGACCCTGCTTTCGCTACTTCACCTATCTGTGTTACCGATAAGGATTATGAATTCTCTGTTGATCCTGAGTTAATTACTTTGCTTGAATCTGATCCTTTCCATGGCTATGAATCTGAAACTGTTGTGGCACATCTTACTAAGTTGAATGATATAGCCACCCTGTTTACCAATGATGAAAAGATTCGCTATTACTATATCCTTAAGTTGTTTCCTTTCTCATTAAAGGGTGATGCTAAGACTTGGTTTAACTTTCTTGATCCTGGTTGTGTGCGTAGTCCCCAGGATATGATGTATTACTTCTCTGCTAAATATTTTCCCACTCATAAGAAACAAGCTGCCTTACGGGAAATATATAACTTTGTGCAAATTGAAGAAGAGAGTCTCCCACAAGCTTGGGGGAGGCTTCTCCAATTACTTAATGCTTTGCCTGATCATCCTCCTGAAATGAATGATATACTTGATGTCTTTTACAATGGACTAACTGATGCTTCCAGAGACCACCTGGATAGTTGTGCTGGTTGTGTTTTCAGGGAAAGAACAGTTGATCAAGCTGAATTACTATTGAATAATATGCTGGCCAATGAAAATAATTGGACACTTCCTGAACCAGCCCCTAAGCCAACTCTGAAGAAAAGAGGTGTTCTATTTCTCAGTCCTGAAGATATGCAAGAGGCAAAGAAATCTATGAAAGAAAAAGGTATTAAAGCTGAAGATGTTAAGAATTTACCACCTATTGAAGAAATACATGGTCTTGATAACCCGACACAGGTAGTAAAGGAAAATTCTATTTGTAGATTTGATGAAGGTGATATTCCTCATTATAAGTCTGCTATCCAATGCTTAGATGAGTTTGACAATTTTTTTGTGAAACAAGAAAACTTCAATGCTTATGTTGGTAGACAATTACAACACAATGCTTATATGATTGAACGCTTGAGTGATTATCTGTCTAGAGTTAAAGGTGAACTGAAACTTATTAGTAAACATGCTTCTATGGTCACCACTCAAGTAGAACAAGTACTTAAGGGTCGGAATGATTTGCTCAATGAATTAAATAGTAAGAATAATGACTATGTTGTTAGAGTTGCAACTAGAGGTGGAGGAATGACCCAGGAACCTTTGTACCCTAAAGGCCACCCAAAGAGAATTGAGCACGATTCTCAGAGAACTAATTTAGATGCACCTAGTTCTTCTTGTAAGTGCATCTAGTGCCACCCCTAGTTGGTTTTGGAGTATTGACGACAAACCTGGTTGAGGGACTAATGTGTTTGTGAGAATTGCAGGATAACACAGGTAGTAGTCCCTCATTGATTCGGTTTACCTACCGGAGATGACCCCTAAAAATGTATGAAGACATTGACGACAGTGGTGGTACATGAAGATAAACATACTGAAGACTATGACAAGAGAAGACATTGTGTGAAGACTATGGAGCACGAAGACTTAGATGTTTCGTTGTTTCCTTTTCTTCTTTGTTGAGTCATAGGATCCACCGTACTGTTAAGTGGGGTCCAAGTGAACTAAGTCAGAGTGACTGAAGTGATGCTCAACCAAATCCTATGTCTTCGAGCGAAGACAATGAGAGCAAATCTTATCCAGAGCTGGATGAGTCAGCTTTACTTGTAGCCCAAGTAAAGTTGCCGTGTGAGTGTTTGAAATCTGACCGTTGGAACACGTGTCAGTTCCTTAGTGACCCAGGGTCACTTCGGACAAATCAGGTCGGGTTGCCCAGTGGCTATAAATATCCCACCCCCTACACCATAAATTGGTGGCTGCTCAGAGTTATTGCACGACTTTTGTCGTTTGAGAGCAACCCACCTCCGAAGCATTTGAGAGAGAAATCCTTGCGAGGACAAAGCCAAAACACCCAGAGCCAAAGAGTGTTAGGCATCACTGAAGTCGTTTTGTCTGTGTGACCTGAAGACTTATTACACTTGAGGACTGTGTTTCCTCCAGCCGGTTAGGCGTCGCGTTCTGAGCATCCAAGAGTCATTGTGGATCGCCGGTGAACGAAGTCTGTGAAGGTTTGTAAATCTACCTTGAAGACTTACCAGAGTGATTGGGCGAGGACTAGGTGTCCTTAGCTCAAGGGGAATAAGGTGAAGACGCGGTCTTCTGAGTTAAATCTCAGCCTCCCTAACCAGACATACAGTTGTCACAGCAACTGGAACTGGTCTAACAAATCACTGTCTTCCCCGAGCTACTGGTTCTATCCTTTCCTTCCCTTTACTTACTGTCTTACGTTGTGAAGTCATTGCCTGCCTGCCTTATCTGATTGGCTTCACTGTGTGACTACTTGTTCTGATTGGCTTCATTTCTTCTTCCATCTTGATCCTTAGTGCCTAGCTTCCATTAGTCTTCATGCTTTCACTTTATTGAATACCTGACTATGGCTTGTCTAGTGTAGTCTACTTTCCGCTGCATATAAATAGGATTGAACTTATCCTTTGTCTTTGAAACTTCCATGTTTTGAAGCATTTCATAAAAAATCGCCTATTAACCCCCCTCTAGTCGATATACTGCACTTTCAATTGGTATCAGAGCGAGGTACTCCCTTGTTCTGTGTGATTCGGTTTAACCACCTAGAGTTTTAGCTATGTCGACTGCAGGGATAATCAAAGTCTCCGCTGCATGCCCCGTCTTCGATGGCACCGAATATCCCTACTAGAAGAACAAGATGCGCATGCACCTTGAAGCCATTGACGTGGACCTCTGGTTTGTCGTCAAGAACGGCGTTCCCAAGACTGGTGAAGGTATCACCCCTGCTTATGTCAAGAGGCTCGTTCAACTAGACTCAACGGCCAAGAACATCATCTGTGGTCATCTGACCAAAGGACAGTATGGTCGTGTAAGTGCCTTGGAAACGTCAAAGGAAGTCTGGGACTGGCTCTCAAAGGTCAATGAAGGAGTCTCAACCCAGAGAGATCAAAGGATCAGTGTCCTCTGCAATCTTTTCAATCGCTTCAAGAGACATGACAATGAGAATGTCCAGCACACATTCGATCGTCTCACTGACATCACAAATGAGCTTCAGGCACTTGGCGCCACTGAGATCACCAAGCATGAGATCGTCAAGACCCTCCTGAGATCCCTCGATAGCTCATTTGATATCCTTGCCCTGATGATTCAAGAACGCCCTGACTTTAAGACTCTCGATCCGTCTGACATACTTGAGAGGCTCAACACACATGAGTTCCAGCTATCTGAGAAACGTGACATCTATGGTCCCAACTATGGCCGATCTCGCAGGCAAAGGCTGTTTCTTCATCTGAAGAAGAATCTGACTGCAGTTCTGATGATCCTGAAGACATTGGAAAGGAACTTGCCATGCTTGTGAAGAAGTTCCAGAAATTCACTAGGAAGAAAGGCTTCAGAAAGTCTTCACGATCCAGCTCAAGAAATGATGAACCTTCTACCCGTGACTACAAGAAGAGAACATGTCATAAGTGCAAGAAACCTGGTCACTACATCTCCGAGTGTCCTCAGTGGGATAATGAGAAGAAGAAGAAGAAGAGCAAGGAATATGATTCTGATGACAAGAAAAAGAAGAAATACTCAAAGTCTTCTTCCAAGTCTTCATCAAAGTATTCATCACACAAGAAGAATTCATCTGGCAAGGCTCGTGCGTTTGTTGGCAAGGAGATGGATTCAGAGGAGGAGTCTGCTTCAGAAGAAGCGGAGGTGGAGTCTGAGGAGGAGTCCGATTCTGGTGCTGCAAGTCTGGCTCTAGCCACAGCCTACGATGCCAAGTCCATCTTCAACACTGAAGACAATGGCCTCGTCTCCAACATTGATGATGAGGACGACGACTCTGCTCCCACCTACTGCTTCATGGCACGCGGTGCCAAGGTAAAATCACGTGATGCTTACTTTCAAACATCTAGTGAACATGAATCTGATTGTGAATCAAAACCTAGCTACAAAACACTTGCTAAAATTGCCACTGAACAGCAGAAAGCCATGGAACATATTCAAAAACTGTTAGACAAAAGCGATGACCTGTTGGACGCGGAAATGACCCGTTCTCAGTCCTTAATTGAAGACATAAAAAATCTTCATGCTAAGTACGAGGAACTTGAAGGTCTTTATGAATCGCTCTCAAAAACTCATGAAAAGTTTTCCTACTACTTCCACTGTTGCAATATCTTCTACTACTGATGTGGTAACTAACCCCTCTGCTGAGGATACCACTACTATTGCTGATGAAAATGCTAGGTTGAAGACTTTGCTTGAAACAGGGATGTACAAAAGCCTCAAAGGGCATCAGACTCTATGTGATGCCCTCAAAAAGCAGATACTGAACCGAAACCCTAGGAAAGAGGGTGTTGGGTTCGACAGGAAAATGAATGTTGATGGTTCATACTGGAAGCTTGAGCAGTATCCCAAAACCACATGGGTTGCTGCAAAGGAACCTTTAGTGGATCCATCTACCCTATCTGGCTTCACTTGTGCTAATCCTATTATCATTGATGAATCCTTTGATGCAAACTATAAACTATTTAAGAATAAAAATGGTGAAGTGTTTGCCAGGTATATTGGTATTGACTGCAGGAACGGGCCACCTATGAAGAAGATCTGGGTACCCAAAGGTTGTCTCGAGAAACTTCCAGCAAATGTTATCATGACACCTCTTGGGAAGAAGACAAACCCTAGACCAAAGGCTTCATATGGTCCTAAGGCTTCATACAGACAAAGGACTCACCCGAGTCACCCTAACGCCAATGTTTTCCAGGGAAACCATACTCAGACCCATGAATATGAGCATGTTTCCTCAAACAGCTATATTCATAAAACAAAGAATTTTTTTTGCTTATTCTTATGAGTATTATTCTCCTCCTGCAAGACTATTTGCTAGGGCTCCAAAGCCAAAATTCTCAGATGCTGCTCTTAGACTCATTGCTTCTGAGCCACCCCTGAAGATGTGGGTGGTTAATAAGAACTAACTTTCTCTTGCAGGGAAAGGTATCCAGCCTAAAATCAAAGGCGTCTGATGCTATTGCTGGGGACCTAAAACACTTGTAGGGCACAAGATCAAATGCCCAAATGATTTACTATCCATTCTGCTCATGAATCACTTGCTAATCATCTAATCATCCTAGCTTGGATCTAAGCTTTCATAATCCACTTGTACGTCAAATGTTTACGCTTCACAATGGCTTTTGGTGAAGCCTATCCTCCTAAATGCATTGTAGGGAGTGACACCAAAGTCTTCAGAATGGATTATGGACAGCGGATGCACAAATCATATGACTCGAGATCGAAGTCTTCTCATGGACTCTACCTTACGTCGATCTAACAAGAGTCACATCACATTTGCTGATACTGGTAAAAGCAAAGTGTTGGGTCTAGGTAGAGTTGCAATCTCAAGAGATCAGCACATGGATAAAGTCATGCTTGTTGAATCTCTTGGTTTCAACTTAATGTCTGTCTCAATGCTTTGTGACTTAAACATGATTGTGATATTTGGTAAATTTCGTTGCCTTATACTAATGGAATCTGACAAGTCGTTAGTATTTGAAGGATACAAAAAAGGTGATCTGTATATGGTAGATTTCTCAGTCGGACCGCAGATGGCCGTATGTCTTCTAGCAAAAGCTTCAGAGTGCTGGCTCTGGCATCAGAGGCTAGGACATGCTGGCATGAGGAACTTGCACACTCTCGCAAAGAAGAAGCACGTCGTAGGCATCGAGGACGTCAAGTTCAAGAAAGATAATCTATGTGGCGCCTGTGAAGCTGGGAAGATGACTAGGGCCAAGCATCCTTCGAAGACAATCATGACATAATCCAAACCCTTCGAGCTGCTTCACATGGACTTATTTGGTCCTACTCACTACTCCACATTCTCTACCACATCTTGTCTCTATGGCTTCGTCATTGTTGATGATTATTCAAGATACACATGGGTGCACATAATTCTCTACAAGACTGAAGTGCAAGATGTCTTCAGACGCTTCACCAATCGTGCCATGAACAACTATGGCGTCAAGATCAAGCATATTAGAAGTGACAATGGCACTGAGTTCAAGAACACCGGCCTTGATCTTTATCTGGATACAATGGGGATCACTCATGAGTTCTCAGCCCCGTACACACCTCAGCAGAATGGCATCGTAGAGCGCAGGAACAGAACTCTAATTGAGATGGCTCGAACGATGCTCGATGAATACAAGACACCAAGAAGGTTCTGGCCCAAAGCTATTGATACTGCATGCCATATCATCAACCGTGTTTATCTTCACAAGCTTCCGAAGAAAACGTCCTATGAACTCCTCACTGGAAAGAAGCCAAACGTAAGTTACTTCAGAGTATTTGGTGCTAGGTGCTGGATCAAGGATCCTCATCACAAGTCAAAGTTTGTACCAAAAGCACATGAAGGCTTCATGCTCGGATATGGAAAAGACTCACACTCCTACAGAGTTTTCAACATCTTTCTCTATAAATTAGTTGAAACTGTGGATGTGCGGTTTGATGAAACAAGTGGTTCACAAAGAGAGTTCCTACCAAATGTGCTAGATGAGGCTTCACCAAATGAACCTATCAAGATAATGGGAACCAGTGAGATCACGCCTTCTGAAGCACAGCCTGACGAGGAACTCATCATTTCTGCTCCAAATCAACCTGACAACAATGCTCAGCCTGAAGACAATCCTCTTGATGATAACAATGTACAGCAAGAGCAAAATCTTCGTCCAGCTCATCCTCGTGTTGCAAATGAAGTACACGTTGAGAAGATAATTGAGAGCATAAATGCACCTGGTCCACTTACTCGTTCAAGAGCAACACAACTTGCAAATTTCTGTGCGCACTTTGCTTTTGTCTCAATATCTGAACCCAAGAAAGTTGCTGAAGCTTTTAAGGAACCCGAATGGATTCGAGCAATGCAAGAAGAGCTCAACAGTTTGAGCTAAACAATGTGTGGGAACTCGTCAAGCGTCCTGACCCTCGCAAGCACAACATAATAGGCACAAAATGGATTTATCGCAACAAGCAAGATGAGCATGGTCAAGTTGTCAGAAACAAAGCTCGTCTCGTTGCTCAAGGATACACTCAAGTTGAAGGGATTGACTTCGATGAAACATTTGCTCATGTGGCTAGACTTGAAGCTATTCGTATACTGCTAGCCTATGCAAATCATCACAACATACTTCTATATCAAATGGATGTAAAGAGTGCCTTTCTCAATGGAGGGATTGAAGAAGAGGTGTATGTTGCACAACCACCTGGCTTTGAAGATCCAAAACGTCCTGATATGGTATACAAACTCAACAAGGCACTGTATGGCCTCAAACAAGCGCCTCGAGCTTGGTATGACACACTCAAAGACTTCCTGAAGATCAAAGGCTTCAAACCTGGATCCCTAGATCCCACACTCTTCACGAAGACATATGATAATGACCTGTTTGTCTGCCAAATCTATGTGGACGACATTATCTTCGGCTGCACTGACAAAAGATACAGTGATGAGTTTGGTCACTTGATGCAAGAGCAATATCAGATGTCCATGATGGGTGAGCTGAAGTTCTTCCTTGGTCTTCAAATTCGTCAGCAAAGCAACAACATCTTCATATCTCAAGAGAAGTACCTTAAAGACTGCCTGAAGAAGTTTGGAATGCAAGACTGCAAAGGGTACTCGACGCCTATGCCAGCTAAACACCATCTGGGTCCTGACGCCAATGGTAAAGAGTTCGATCAAAAGGTATACCACTCCATGATTGGTTCTTTGCTTTATTTATGTGCATCTAGGCCAGATATTATGCTTAGTGTTTGCATGTGTGCTCGATATCAAGCGGCACCAAAGGAGTCGCATCACTTAGCTGTGAAGCGAATACTTTGATATTTGGCTTACACCCCAACACTAGGATTATGGTATCCAAAGGGCTCAGAGTTTGATCTAGTTGGATTCTCAGATGCTGATTGTGTTGGTGACAAAGTTGATCGCAAGTCTACATCAGGCACATGTCACTTTCTAGGACGATCTCTAGTCTGTTGGTCTTCAAAGAAGCAGAACTGTGTATCACTCTCAACTGCTGAATCTGAATACATTGTTGCTGGATCTTGCTGCGCTCAGCTTCTCTGGATGAAGCAAACACTCAAGGACTATGGTGTCCATCTGAAGCATGTGCCACTCTACTGCGACAATGAAAGCGCCATCAAGATTGCCAACAACCCAGTTCAGCACTCGAAGACAAAGCACATTGAAATTCGTCATCACTTTCTCAGAGATCATGTCATGAAGGAAGATATTGATATCATACACGTCAACACTGAAGAGCAACTGGCAGATATCTTCACAAAGCCCTTGGATGAGAAAAGGTTTTCCAAGTTGCGGTGTGAGCTAAATATCTTAGAATCCTCAAATGTCCTGTAATCAGGCACACATCCTAACACTTATGCATATTGATGACTTAGATGTGCAACACACGAAGTAAAGTATATCTTCAATCAATGAAGACTTACATTCTAAGTGTGAATACATTAACGCGGAATTTGACTTCGGAGCGCCACGATAATTGTGCGCCGTGTCTGGGTCTAATACTTCCTATACGGTGGGTAACGCCACCACCAAATCTTTGTTTGAAGTGTTTCTTGTGGCGTTACATTTGCAAAGTCTTCACACTTGTTTTTGTCTTCATATAGGATATATATATATATATATATATATATATATATATATATATATATATATATATATATATATATATATATATATATATATATATATATATATATATATATATATATATATATATAGTTGTGTTCTGTCCTCTACAACATTCACTTATAGCTATGTCTTCTCATTTGAATCTTTTGAACTAAGTGAATGTGATCGGACCCTAACCTCTCTATGCTCTCTCATCTCAAACTCTGTCTGTCCAAATCATATGCATTCTGTTGGAACTGTCGAATATCTTCTCTGCGTCCTTGTCAGCAGAAGATACGGAGACAAATTTACATCTTGTTTTAATGCTCCATGCTTTATGCCTGAAACCCGGAGAAGCCGGAATGACCACCCCGACAGTCGTGGCGTACGTGGGATCGTGGGACAACTCCCAATGTGTTACATGTCCACCACGTGTCCCTCAGATGTGAACCGCCAGGGGCACCTACGTAATTGCGCTGTGCTGTCTCCCATGCTTATAAATGCACGTCCCATTACGGTCAAAAATTCTTCTACCACCTCTCCACCTCGACCAACCCTAGCGCCTCCGCTAGCTCTCGACGACGCCGGCGACGAAGCGCTTCGCTGCCGTGACCTCGTCGACGCCGTCTTCACGCCGGCCGCGGACATCGTCTACTCCGCCGTCGCCGTAGCTGTCCTCCATCGCCAAGTTAGGGCACGGAAGATAGAACTGCTGGGCATCCAACTCCTCTCCGTCTAAGCAGTTCATCGTGTGGTAAATTAAACTCTCTTTTTACCATCTTCTTGATCCAGAAAGATACATCACTTTTACCACAAGAAGTTTCTGCCTACACATATATAGATCTATCCTGTCTGCATCTCATATCTTGCCTAGTACATTCACATATGCTTCAAACATAGTTAGATTCCTCACTTGTACCTATTCATGGATTCGTACAAATCTGGAACCAACTCTCATCATATAAGTGAATGTCTTCGCGCTATGAGGTCAAAGTCTTCTAAACTGATTTATCTTCTAAAGCTTCTGAGAATGCATTTGACCTCTTCCCCTTCCCTCGCATCTCTAATGCTGTCACGGGTACATGTCCATGGGAGAATCCCTTGGTTCTCATAGTCTGCATTCATTTGTAGAATTCTTGCAGCGTCATATTCACTCTCCTGAAGCCAGTTCCTGTATGACCAGCAGACCGAAGCATTTGCCAGAGTTGAAGCCATTCAGTTTGAAGCCTTTCAGATTGAACCCAATGGCGACCGAAAAGTCAGTTAGGAAGGGTGGTAGACAGCGCCGTGGCAACACCTCTAAAGATTTGCCTCCAGATATAAGTGAGATGTACAAGACTGATCCAGAGGAGGATTACAATCAGAGGAAGACACGAATCCAATGGATTCGAAGATATTGGGCTGAACAGTGGTTCAAGTACAGGTTCGTGACCCAAGAGTATGCTGAAAAGAACGCCATCAAGCATCCATGGGGAGATATTACCTACAAAAATCTTCCACCCAAGACTCAAGCTGAAGCCATTGCTCAAGGCTTCTACCCTTGCATGGTCAGAGGGCCTCAACCTGCTGATGCCGATCCTTCTTCTCTGCTCTGGTGTCGTGACGACAATTTGTTCAAACGAAATCTTCAATATGCCAAGAACTCAGCCAAAGAGAACAAGAAGAACTGGGGATTGGACATCAATCCTGGCCCCTCTGCGCCCCGTGCTGATGGCACGCGCGAAGCTGAACCAAACCTGCTTGGGCCTTTCTACAACTTAGAAGGCCTCATCAGTCACATCAGGGTTCAAGGGGCGGATGTGGATCAACCTGCAGATGACGCTTATTCTGATGAAGCGCCTGCAACTCCGAAGCCCAAGAAGAAGAAGAAGAAATCCAAGGCTTCGAAGACCACTCCACCAATTGCTTCGAGAGTGAAGCCTTTGGCCACTGCTCCACCAGCACCAAGTGTGCAGTCTGAGGAGCACTCTCGCATCTCCAAGAGCAGACAGCTAAGGAAGAAGCCCTCGCACAACCCCAGTCCAGCTCTCACTCCTGACGCTGTTCTGAAGACTGCCAATTGTAAGTGCATCTAGTGCCACCCCTAGTTGGTTTTGGAGTATTGACGACAAACCTGGTTGAGGGACTAATGTGTTTGTGAGAATTGCAGGATAACACAGGTAGTAGTCCCTCATTGGTTCGGTTAACCTACCGGAGATGACCCTGATACGTCCAAAACGTATCTATAATTTCTGCTTGCTCCATGCCTCTTTTGTGTGATATTGCTATGATATTTATGCACTTCCATACACTTTTGATCATATTTGGACTAACCTATTAACTCAGTGCACCCCAGTGCCAGTTTCTGTTTTCTGCTGTTTTTGTATTTCAGGTTTTCCCATTACGTAAACTGCCAGAAAAATTCCGGGAAAAATATATAAAAAATCAGCGTTCCGGAAGCTTCCATGCGGCCAAAGTAGGGCTAGAGGGGGGCCACCAGGGCTCCAGGCGGCCAGAGGGCGCGCCCCCCCTCCTGGCCGCGCCGCCAGGGCGCCTGGGGCCCCCCTAGCCTCCTCTGACGCCCCCTTTGGCATATATTTACACCGCGTCCCGAAACCCTCGAGGACGAAACCCTTTTTTGCGATCTCATCTCTGTTCCGCCGCCGCCGCGCTTCCAAGATCGGGAGCGCCAGGAGAACTCTTCCTGGCACCCTGCCGGAGGGGAGGATCATCACCGGGAGCCTCTCCACCACCATGGACGCCTCCCGGATGAGTTGTGAGTAGTCTCCCTTGGACCATGGGTCCATGACCAGTAGCTATGTGATGTTCTCCTCCCCTCTTTGTTCTTCACCGATTAGACCTCGTGAGCTGCCCTACATGATCGAGGCACATATGTAATCCTTATGCTGTTGCTATGATGAGTTTGCTAGGATCCGATGGATTATGAGATTATGTTCAGATTGTGTGTGAGTAATATATTTGATTTACCTCTTTTATATTTATGTTCTTGAGTAATTCTTGCATGTTCTCCGTTGCTGTTTATTGCTTTGGCCAAGTAGTAGGTAGTAACTCCAAGAGGGAACGTTATGCTTGATTGTGGGTTCATGCCCCTAGATGACTAGCTTGAGTGAGAGAAACATGAGTCTAGGGGATGTGCTGTTGCCACAAGGGGGAAAACAACGGTGCTTGTCCTCGCGGGTGCAAGGATTGTTTACTTTACGCAAAGTTCTTTTAATGCAGTTGTCTGTTGCTTTGAGTTTACACTATGGGTGGGACTCGCAACTTAATACCAGCGAGATGTTCTGGATAGATATCTCAAGGTGGATGATTAGTAGTAGATGCAGATGGATTTCGGTCTACTTGCCTTGGCGTACCGCCCATGCTTTTGAGCCTCTACCTTTCTTTGCAGCATAGTTAGCATTGGTTTGCGCACATAATCATGTCAATTGCCCAGCTGTAATTCGTTTACCTCGCTTAGCTGTTTTATCGTCTTTTGGGAGAGAGACATCACTAGTGAACATCATGGGACCCCGGTCCATATTACCATCACTGATCACATCCGCTGTTTACTTTCAGTTCTTACTTACTAGTTGCAGTTATACCTATCACTATTATCTCTTGCGTTTGATCCTTTGTAAACGACAAGGCTGGAGGGATTGACAACCTCTCTGTACTCGTTGGGAGCAAAGTTATTTGTATTTGTGTGCAGGTCCGGTCGATCGCTAGTTGCGCCGCTAGCAGTTGACACCTTCTTGTTGAACCTCGGAGTCTCAGGGGATTCGATCCTTGGTATCTTTGCCAAGGGAAAACTACCGCTACACTGCATCTCAAACCTTCCACTTGGGGTAACCAACGACGGGCGAGAAGCCATCAGACCCCTAAAAATGTATGAAGACATTGATATCAGCGGAGGTATATGCAGATAATCATATTGAAGACTATGACATGAGAAGACATTGTGTGAAGACTATGGAGAGCGAAGACGTAGATGTTTCGTTGTTTCCTTTTCTTCTTTGTTGAGTCATAGAAACCACCATACTGTTAAGTGGGGTCCAAGTGAACTAAGTCAGAGTGACTGAAGTGATGCTCAACCAAAATCCTATGTCTTCGAGCGAAGACTATGAGAGCAAATCTTATCCACAGTCGGATGAGTCAGCTTTACTTGTAGCTCAAGTAAAGTTGCCGTGTGTGTTTGAAATCTGACCGTTGGAACATGTGTCAGTTCCTTAGTGACCCAGGGTCACTTCGGACAAATCAGGTCAGGTTGCCCAGTGGCTATAAATAGCCCACCCCCTACACCATAAATTGGTGGCTGCTCAGAGTTATTGCACGGCTTTTGTCGTTTGAGAGCAACCCACCTCCGAAGCATTTGAGAGAGAAATCCTTGCGAGGACAAAGCCCAAACACCCAGAGCCAAAGAGTGTTAGGCATCACTGAAGTCTTTCTGTCTGTGTGACTTGAAGACTTATTACATTTGAGGACTGTGTTTCCTCCAGCCTGTTAGGCGTCACGTTCTGAGCATCCAAGAGTCATTTTGGATCGCCGATGAACGAAGTCTGTGAAGGTTTGGAAGTCTACCTTGAAGACTTACCAGAGTGATTGGGCGAGGACTAGGTGTCCTTAGCTCAAGGGGAACAAGGTGAAGACGCGGTCTTCTGAGTTAAATCTCAACCTCCCTAACCAGATGTACAGTTGTCACACAAACTGGAACTGGTCTAACAAATCACTGTCTTCCTCGAGCTAGCTACTGGTTCTATCCATCCCTTCCTTTTACTTACTGCTATACGTTGTGAAGTCATTGCATGCTTGCCTTATCTGATTGACTTCACTGAGTATCTACTAGTTGTGATTGGCTACATTCCTTCTTCCATTATGATCCCTACTGCCTAGCTGCTATTAGTCTTCGTGCTTTCACTTCATTGAATACATGACTATAGCTTATCTAGTGTAGTCCACTTTCCGCTGCATACTAATAGGATTGGGTTTATCGTTGTCTTTGAAACTACCATGTTTTGAAGCATTTCATAAAAATCGCCTATTCACCCCCCCTCTAGTCGATATACTGCACTTTCAATTGGTATCAAAGCCACGTACTCCCTTGTTCTGTGTGATTCGGTTTAACCACCTGGAGTTTTAGCTATTTTGACTGCAGAGATAATCAAAGTTTCCGCTGCGTGCCCCGTGTTCGATGGCACCGAATATCCCTACTGGAAGAACAAAATGCGCATGCACCTTGAAGCCATTGACATGGACCTCTGGTTTGTCGTCAAGAACGGCGTTCCCAAGACTGGTGAAGGTATCACCCCTGCTGATGTCAAGAGGCTCGTTCAATTGGATTCAACAGCCAAGAACATCATATGTGGTCATCTGACCAAAGGACAGTATGGTCGTGTAAGTGCTCTGGACACGTCAAAGGAAGTTTGGGACTGGCTCTCAAAGGTCAATGAAGGAGTCTCTACCCAGAGAGATCAAAGGATCAGCGTCCTTCGCAATCTCTTCAATCGCTTCAAGAGACATGACAATGAGAATGTCTAGCACACTTTTGATCGTCTCACTTACATCACAAATGAGCTTCAAGCACTTGGCGCCACTGAGATTACCAAGCATGAAATCGTCAAGACCCTCTTGAGATCACTTGACAGCTCATTTGATATCCTTGCCCTGATGATTCAAGAACGCCCTGACTTCAAGACTCTCGATCCATCTGATATACTTGAGAGGCTCAACACACATGAGTTCCAACTATCTGAGAAGCGTGACATCTATGGTCCCAACTATGGCCGATCTCGCGCCTTAAAGGCAAAAGCTGTTTCTTCATCTGAAGAAGAATCTGACTGCAGTTCTAATGATCCTGAAGACATTGGAAAGGAGCTTGCCATGCTTGTGAAGAAGTTCCAGAAATTCACTAGGAAGAAAGGCTTCAGAAAGTCTTCACGATCCATCTCAAGAAATGATGAAGCTTCTACTCATGACTACAAGAAGAGAACTTGTCATAAGTGCAAGAAACCCGGTCACTACATCTCTGAGTGTCCTCAGTGGGACAATGAGAAGAAGAAGAAGAAGAGCAAGGAATATGATTCTGATGACAAGAAAAAGAAGAAATACTCAAAGTCTTCTTCTAAGTCTTCATAAAAGTATTCATCACACAAGAAGAATTCATCTGGCAAGGCTCGCGCATTTGTTGGCAAGGAGATGGATTCTGAGGAAGAGCCTGCTTCTGAAGAGGCGGAGGTGGAGTCGGAGGAGGAGTCTGATTCTGGTGCTGCTAGTCTGGCTTTAGCCACTGCCTACGTGGGCAAGTCCATCTTTAACACTGAAGACAATGGCCCCGTCCCCAACCTTGATGATGAGGACGACGACTCTGCTCCCACCTTCTGCTTCATGGCACGCGGTGCCAAGGTAAAATCACACGATGCTTACTTTCAAACATCTAGTGAAGATGACTCTGATTGTGAATCAAAACCTAGCTACAAAACACTTGCTAAAATTGCCACCGAACAACAGAAAGCCATGGAACATATTCAAAAACTGTTAGACAAAAGCGATGACCTGTTGGACGCGGAAATGACCCGTTCTCAGTCCTTAATTGAAGACATAAAAAATCTTCATGTTAAGTACAAGGAACTTGAAGGTCTTTATGAATCGCTCTCAAAAACTCATGAAAAGCTTTCCCACGATTACATTCAAAGGAAACGAAAACTTGAGAAATTGAAAGCGGCTCATGAAGATCTTCAAAAGGAAAATGAGTCACTCCGCGCTCAACTGATCAGCTCCACTCACGAAGAGTTTGAACCACCATGTCTAAAATGCATTGAACGTGATAATGCTACATCTGTTGCTGGTTGTTCTACTGCTGCTACTGTTGCAATGTCTTCTACTACTGATGTGGTAACTAATCCCTCTGCTGAGGAAACCACTACTATTGCTGATGAAAATGCTAGGTTGAAGACTTTGCTTGAAACAGGGATGTACAAAAGTCTCAAAGGGCATTAGACTCTATGTGATGTCCTCAAAAAGCAGATACTGAACCGAAACCCTAGGAAAGAGGGTGTTGGGTTCGACAGGAAAATGAATGTTGATGGTTCATACTGGAAGCCTGAGCAGTATCCCAAAACCACATGGGTTGCTGCAAAGGAACCTTCAGTGGATCCATCTACCTTATTTGGCTTCACTTGTGCTAATCTTGTTATCATTGATGAATCTTTTGATGCAAACTATAAACTGTATAAGAATCAAAATGTTGAAGTGTTTGCCAGGTATATTGGAACTAACTGCAGGAACAGGCCACCTATGAAGAAGATCTGGGTACCCAAAGGTTGTCTTGAGAAGCTTCCAGCAAATATTATCATGACACCTCCTGGGATGAAGACAAACCCCAGACCAAAGGCTTCATATGGTCCTAAGGCTTCATACAGACAAAGGACTCACCTGAGTCACCCTAACGCGAATGTTTTGTAGGGAAACCATACTCAGACCCATGAATATAAGCATGTTTCTTGAAACCGCTATGTTCATAAATCCAAGAATTTTTCTGCCTATTCTTATGAGTATTATTCTTCTCCTGCAAGACTATTTGCTAGGGCCTCAAAGCCAAAATTCTCAGATGCTGCTCTTAGACTCATTGCTTCTAAGCCACCCCTGAAAATGTGGGTGGTTAGGAAGAACTAACTTTCTCTTGCAGGGAAAGGTCTGCAACCTATAATCAAAGGCTTCTGATGCTGTTGCTGGGGACCTAAAACACTTGTAGGGCATAAGATCAAATGCCCAAAATGACTTACTGCTCATACTATTCATAGATCACTTACTGAACATCTTATCAGTCCTAACTTTCATCTAAGCTTTCATAATCCACTTATGCATCAAATGTTTATGCTTCATAATGGCTTTTGGTGAAGCCTATCCTCCTAAATGCATTGTAGGGAGTGACACCAAAGTCTTCAGAATGGATTATGGATAGCGGATGCACAAATCATATGACTGGTGATCGAAAACTTCTCATGGACTCAACCTTACGTCCATCTAACAAGAGTCACATCACATTTGCTGATACTGGTAAAAGCAAAGTGTTGGGTCTAGGTAGAGTTGCAATCTCAAGAGATCTACACATGGATAAAGTCATGCTTGTTGAATCTCTTGGCTTCAACTTAATGTTTGTCTCAATGCTTTGTGACTTAAACATGATTGCGATCTTTGGTAAATTTCGTTGCCTTGTACTAATGGAATCTGACAAGTCTTTAGTATTCGAAGGATACAGAAAAGGTGATCTGTATATGGTAGATTTCTCAGCTGGACCGCAGATGGCCGTATGTCTTCTAGAAAAAGCTTCAGAATGCTGGCTCTGGCATCGGAGGCTAGGACATGCTGGCATGAGGAACTTGCACACTCTCAAAAAGAAGAAGCATGTCATTGGCATCGAGGAAGTCAAGTTCAAGAAAGATCATCTATGTGGTGCCTGTGAAGCTGGGAAGATGACTAAGAGCCAAGCACCCCTCGAAGACAATCATGACGACATCCAAACCCTTCGAGCTGCTTTACATGGACTTATTTGGCCCTACTCACTACTCCACATTCTCTACCATAGCCTGTCTCTATGGCTTCGTCATTGTTGATGATTATTCAAGATACACATAGGTACACATAATACTCTACAAGACTGAAGTGTAAGATGTCTTCAGACGCTTCGCCAACCGTGCCATGAACAACTATGGCATCAAGATCAAGCACATCAGAAGTGACAATGGCACTGAATTCAAGAACACTGGCCTCGATCTTTATCTGGATGAAATGGGAATCACTCATGAATTCTCAGCTCCGTATACACCTCAGCAAAATGGGATCGTTGAGCGCAAGAACAGAACTCTAATTGAGATGGCTCGAACGATGCTCGATGAATACAAAACACCAAGAAGATTCTGGCCCGAAGCTATTGATACTGCATGCCATATCATCAACCGTGTTTATCTTCACAAGCTTCTGAAGAAAACATCCTATGAACTCCTCACTGGAAAGAAGCCTAATGTAAGTTACTTCAGAGTATTTGGATCTAAGTGCTGGATCAAGGATCCTCATCACAAGTCAAAACTTGCACCCAAAGCACATGAAGGCTTCATGCTCGAATATGGAAAGGATTCACACTCCTACAGAGTCTTCAACATCTTTCTCTATAAAACTGTTGAAACTGTGGATGTGCGATTTGATGAGAAACATGGTTCACAAAGAGAGACCCTACCTAATGTGCTAGATGAAGCTTCACCAAGTGAATCTATCAAGCTTATGGGAACCGGTGAAATCATGCCTTCTGAAGCACAACCTGACGAGGAACTCATCATCTCTGCTCCAAATCAACCTGACGACAATGCTCAGCCTGAAGAAAACACTCCTGATGATGACAATGTACAGCAAGAGCAAAATCTTCGTCCAGCTCATCCTCGTGTTGCAAATGAAGTACAAGTTGAAAAGATAATTGATAGCATAAATGCTCCTGGTCCACTGACTCGCTCAAGAGCAACACAGCTTGCAAATTTCTGTGGGCACTTTGCTTTTGTCTCAATATCTGAACCCAAGAAAGTTGCTGAAGCTTTTATGGAGCCTGAATGGATTCAAGCAATGCAAGAAGAGCTTCAACAGTTTGAGTTGAACAATGTATGGGAACTTGTCAAGCGTCCTAATCCTCACAAGCACAACATAATAGGCACAAAATGGATCTATCGCAACAAGCAAGATAAGCATGGTCAAGTGGTCAGAAACAAAGCTCGTCTCGTTGCTCAAGGATACACTCAAGTTGACGGGATTGACTTTGATGAAACATTTGATCTTGTGGCTAGACTTGAAGCTATTCGTATACTGCTAGCCTATGCAAATCATCACAACATACTTCTATATCAAATGGATGTAAAGAGTGCCTTTCTCAATGGAAGGATTGAAGAAGAAGTGTATGTTGCACAACCACCTGACTTTGAAGACCCAAAATGCCATGATATGGTATACAAGCTCAACAAGGTACTGTATGGCCTCAAACAAGCGCCTCGTGCTTGGTATGACACACTCAAAGACTTCCTGAAGAGCCAAGGCTTCAAACCTGGATCCCTAGACCCCACACTCTTCACAAAGACATATGATGATGAGCTATTTGTCTGCCAAATCTATGTGGATGACATTATCTTCGGCTGCACGGACAAGAAATACAGTGATGAGTTTGGTCACACGATGCAAGAGCAATATCAAATGTCCATGATGGGCGAGCTGAAATTCTTCCTTGCTCTTCAAATTTGTCAGCAAAGCAACGGCATCTTCATATCTCAAGAGAAGTACCTTAAAGATTGCCTGAAGAAGTTTGGAATGCAAGACTGCAAAGGGTACTCGACGCCAATGCCTGGCAAACATCATCTGGGTCCCGACGCCAATGGTAAAGAGTTTGATCAACAGGTATACCGCTCCATGATTGGTTCTTTACTTTATTTATGTGCATCTAGGCCAGATATTATGCTTAGTGTTTGCATGTGTGCTCGATATCAAGCGGCACCAAAGGAGTCGCATCACTTAGCTGTGAAGCGAATACTTCGATATTTGGCTTACACCCCAACACTAGGATTATGGTATCCAAAGGGCTCAGAGTTTGATCTTGTTGAATTTTCAGATGCTGATTATGCTGGTGACAAAGTTGATCGCAAGTCCACATCAGGCACATGTCACTTTCTAGGACGATCACTTGTCAGTTGGTCTTCAAAGAAGCAGAACTGTGTATCACTCTCCACTGCTGAATTTGAATACATTGGTGCTGGATCTTGTTGCGCTCAGCTTCTCTGGATGAAGCAAACACTCAAGGACTATGGAGTCCATCTGAAGCATGTGCCACTCTACTGTGATAATGAAAGCGCCATCAAGATTGCCAACAACCCAGTTCAGCACTCGAAGACAAAGCACATTGAAATTCGTCATCACTTTCTCAGAGATCATGTTATGAAGGAAGATATTGATATCATACACGTCAACACTGAAGAGCAACAGGCAGATATCTTCACAAAGCCCTTGGATGAGAAAAGGTTTCGCAAGTTTCGGTGTGAGCTAAATATCATAGAATCCTCAAATGTCCTGTAATCAGGCACACATCCTAACACTTATGCATATTGATGACTTAGATGTGCAACACACGAAGTAAAGTATATCTTCAATCAATGAAGACTTTCATTTTAAGTGTGAATACATTAACATGGAATTTGACTTCAGAGCGCCACGATAATTGTGCGCCGTGTCTGGGTCTAATACTTCCTATATGGTGGGTAACGCCACCACCACATTCTTGTTTGAAGTGTTTCTCGTGGCGTTACATTTGCAAAGTCTTTGCACTTGGTTTATCTTCAAATAGGACATAGATATATAGAGTTGTGTTCTGTCTTCAACATCATTCACTTAGCTATGTCTTCTTATTTGAATCTTTTGGACTAAGTGAATGTGATCGGACCCTAACCTCTCTATGCTTTCTCATCTCACATTCTGTCTGTCCAAATCATATGCATTCTGTTGAAACTGTCGAATATCTTCTCTGCGTCCTTGTTAGCAGAAGATACAGAGACAAACGTTAAATCTTATTTTAATGCTCCATCCTTTATGCCTGAAACCCGGAGAAGCCGGAACGACAACTCCGACAGTCGTGGTGAACGTGGGATCGTGGGACAACTCCCAATGCGTTAAATGACGGCCAAGTGTCACTCGTACGTGAACCGTCAGGGGCACCTGCGTAATTGCGCAGTGCTGTCTCCCATGCCTATAAATGCACGTCCCATCACAGTCAAAAGTTCTTCTACCACCTCTCCACCTCGACCAACCCTAGCGCCTTCGCTAGCTTTCAACGACGCCAGCGACGAAGCGCTTTGCTGCCTCAACCGCGTCGACGCTGTCCTCACGCCGGCTGCAGACATCTTCTACTCCGTCGTCGTCGTAGCCGTCCTCCGTCGCCAAGTTAGGGCACGGAAGATCAAACTGCTGGGCATCCAACACCTCTCCGTCTAAGCAGTTCATCGTGTGGTAAATAAAACTTGCTTTTTACCATCTTCTAGATCCATAAAGATTCATCTATTTTACCACAAGAAGTTTCTGCCTACTTAGATATATAGATCTATCCTTTCTGCATCTCATATCTTGCCTAGTACATTCACATATGCTTAAACCATAGTTAGATTCCTCACTTGTACCTATTCATGGATTCGTACAAATCTGGAACCAACTCTCATGAGTGAATGTCTTCGCGCTATGAGGTCAAAGTCTTCAAAACTATTTTAATCTTCAAAACCTCTAAGAATGCATATGACCTCTTCCCCTTCCCTCGCATCTCTAATGCTGTCACAGGTACATGTCCGTGGGAGAATCCCTTGGTTCTCATAGTCTGCATTTGTTTGCAGAGTTTTTGCAGCGTCACATTCACTCCCCTGAAGATAGTTCCTGTCTGACCAGCAGACCGAAGCATTTTCCTGCTTTGAAGCCATTCAGTTTGAAGCCCTTCAGGTTGAAGCAAATGGCAACTGACAAGACAATTAGAAAGGGTGGCAGACAACGCCGTGGAAACACCTCCATTGATTTACCTCCTGATCTCATTGAGATATACAAGACTGATCCAGAGGAGGATTACAATCAGAGGAAGACACGAATCCAATGGATTCGAAGATACTGGGCTGAACAATGGTTCAAGTATAGGTTCGTGACCCAAGAGTATGCGAAGAAGAATGCCATCAAGCATCCATGGGGAGATATCACTTATAAAAATCTCCCCCCAAGACTCGTGCTGAAGCCATTGCTCAAGGCTTCTATCCCTGCATGGTCAGAGGACCTCAGCCTGCTGATGCTGATCCAAGCTCTCTGCTCTGGTGTCGCGACAACAATCTATTCAAGCGAAATCTTCAGTACGCCAAGAACTCGGCCAAAGAGAACAAGAAGCATTGGGGATTATACTTCAATCCTGGCCCCTCTGTGCCCCGCGCTGATGGCACGCGCGAAGCTGAACCAAACCTGGTTGGGCCCTTCTACAACTTAGAAGGCCTCATCAGTCACACCTGGGTTCAAGGGCGGATGTGGATCAGCCTGCGGCAGATGCTGATTCTGAAGAAGCACCTGCAACACCGAAGCCCAAGAAGAAGAAATCAAAGGCTTCGAAGACCACTCCTCCAATGGCTTCTAGAGTGAAGCTTTTGGCCACTGCTCAAGCTGCACCAAGTGTGCAATCTGAGGAACACTCTCGTATCTCCAAGAGCAGACAGCTGACAAAGAAGCCATCACGCAACCCCAGTCCAGCTCTCACTCCTGATGCTGTTCTGAAGACTGCCCATGATGCCCTTGATCTCTCAAGTGATGAAGATCTTGGTGACGATGCTCTGGAGCTACTGATCAAGAGGAAGCAAGATGCTGAAATCTTCAATGATTTGCCGCTCTTTGATGTGGAAGTACTCAATAACTTCATTGACGAATGGTTTGACACCCGCAACCTCAGCTTCGACGATCTGCAACTTCCGGTTGGCCTCAGCGTCTCCTTCCATGGCGCCATTGCTTCTGAGCTAGCTCTGGCTCAGAGAATTGTTGAGCTGAAGCAAAAGATCGACTATGAAAAGGCTCAGTTCAAGAAGCATGTGGACAAGCTCAGCGTACAAGAAATTCAAAACTTCAAGGTTATGATTCATGAGCTCAAGGAAGCCTTTCGCCAGAAGCGTGATGAAGCTAAAGGTTCTCGTGAGCGAATCAAGGACTTGGCTTCCAAATGCGTTCAAGCGTTCAATGAAGCTGAAAAGCGCAAGGCCCTTGGGCGTCCAGGCATTGACCCAAGAATGGCTGCCAAGAAAAAGAAGAAGCAACATGTGCCCGAAGCTGAAGAATCAGGGCAGGAAATGCCTCGCATAGTCTTCTCTGCTAGCATGACTGGCACGAAGCCTAAGGCAACCCCAACCGCTTCAAAGCTCAAGAAGACAAAGGTGGCTGAAGCTGAAGCTCGCAAGCGCAAGCAATCTACTGATGAAGCTCCACCCACCAAGAAGCGCAAGACCAAGAAGGATAAGGCTGCTTCCAAAGAGCCTATCTTTGTCGAGCCAATCTCAGTTGCTCGCCCTGCATCTGCCCAGAGAGAACGTCGAATGACTGTTCATGAGCCTGCTCCCACAGAGGCTGAAGACATTCCAGCTATTGACCCCACCGCAGCTGAAGACATTGGTCCTCATGACAATGTTGAAGATGATGAAGTCCTTCCTCAGATCGAATACAACGTTGAATCCTCGCCTGTTCTCACGAACAGCGAACGCATCAGCATTGGTCGTCCATTGACGCCAATTGCACATGATGACTCGTGGGCTGATCACCCACAGGATACACAAGCCACACCTCAGCCAACTCAAGACACCAGTTCGGTGCTTCAAGATGAAGACTTTGAGGCCCAACAACCTCCATCCCCTCAGGCGTCGCCAGCTTTTCGCAGGCTTCGCAAAGGACCAAGGCCTCAAGTCGTCACCCCAAGTGTTCAAGAAGGAGTAGAGCAACCATCTGCACCTGATGTTGCTCCTACTGTGAACCCCTCAGAATCTGAAGCCAAAGCGGCTGAAGCTATTCCGACTGCATCAGTCGAAGAAGAACCACCCCAAGGAGAAGATCAACCCCAAGTTGAAGAAGAACGTACTGACACACCCCCTGTTCTCGAGGAGAACGTGTCTGACCCTCCAGCTCCTGAAGTGGAGGCTACAAATTCAGAGGCTGCCACCACCAACACTGAAGCCAATGACGTGGTCATGGCTGAAGCTAATGTGGCACCTGAAGACACAGTGGCGCCTGAAGTGACTGCGCCTGAAGTGACTGCTACTGAAGCCAGTGCTGCGACTAAAGCCAGTGCTGCGCCTGACGCCAATGCTGCACCTGAAGCAAATCTGTAGCTTGAAGATAATGCCTCTGCTCCTGTTCTGCCTCCCAGGCCCCATACCATTGAGCAAGCATACAACAAGGATGATCAGCTTGTTACTGTCCGGTGGCCCATTCTGATTCCACCACCTACCACTGGAACACGTGCTGCTGGTCCCCAGTTTGATCATCATGTTGAGCACCGGCCCCAATTTCAGAAGCCTAAGCCAAGACTGCCAAGGTTTCCAGGTATTGCAACTTCTCAAGGGTCATTCAATGCCAATAGCTTCACTGCACACAACACCTTCTTTGACAGCGCCAAGAACCCATATTCCAAGCCAAGAATATCATCAGATAGGTTCTGGAGCCATCAGCAGCGCAGCTACTACTCAAGAGTACTCTATGATCAAGGGCGCATTTTCCCTCATATGCGTCTTGACACTGAAGCTATTGCTGGTCTGCCTTGCCTGGAGGAAGCTCTTGACTGCTTCCATGATGCTGGCCTGCTCAATTTTGTAACTGATAAAGATCATTGGAATGAAGAGCTGCTTCTGCAATTCTATGCAACCCTCCACATTCGAGGCTACAGCAGGGATCCGAAGACATGGGTCCTTGAGTGGATGACATGCAATGTCCATCATGAAGCTAAAGCCTTTGATCTCATTGAGTTTACTGGCCTGCTCACTCCAGGAGATCTGTATGAGCCTAGCTGTCAATTGCACACTGAAGCCTTGGAGAGTATATTTCAGAAGCGCCAGCCCAACATGAGCCAAATGCTAAGCATGATGAAGCCTCTGCCAAATGATGCTGAATATCCTAAGGAATTCTTTGTTGAAGACCTAGAGTACCTGCCGCGCACCATCTATCATATCATCAGGCGTACTCTATGGCCCATAAAAGGACATTCTTCATCAGCCAAGCTTGAAGGCACTATGAAGACTTTGGTCTTCTATATCTTCAATGGCATCAGCTTCAATGCTCAAGATTTCTTCATTAGGCAAATGGCCATGTCTGGAGCTGATCTATTTGGTCTGAAATTCTATGCCCCTTGGATTATGCGCCTCATCAAGCTGCATTCAGCTATCACCTATCAGCCCTCTGCTCGCAATCATCAAATCTTCTTGCCTGAGGTTGATATGTCAGCTGAAGCTATCTACCAAGAGCCTGCCAAAGAGCCAGTTAGTCTTCACAACGCTGATCACCAGAGCTTCACTCAGCAGATTCAAGGAGTTCCAGCAGTCTCACGTGTTTATCCTCTAGCTGGCCGTACTCGTCTACCTCGACACACTGAAACCGAAGCCACTGAGAGCACCATCGCCCAAAGGCCTCAGAAGCGATCTCGTGTCTTGAACAACCGAGAGCTTCTGGTTGCCTTTCATCAGAAACATGACAAGCATCACCTATGGCTAAAGCGTCAGATGCAAAGCCTCTTGGTGGATGTCAATCACATTCGCAATCTTGCCACCAAGAATGCCTTTGTTGCTCATGAAACCTGTCGGAGGTCTTGGAAGAGTTTGACCCTGCTGAGTGCTGAAGCGGATCTTCAAGACGATGGCTTCACAGAGAGATTCAAGTTTGACAACACTCCTCCAAGGACTGCTGTTATGCATCGAACTCCATCTCTTGAATATTCTGAATACTCCTCCTCCGCTGCAACAATTGACGCCAGGGTGATCGATGATCAAGATGATGCTACTTCACCGCCTTCCACTTCAGCGCGCATCAACAGTGCACCAACTACTTCTTCACCGCCAAACAACAACACCGACCCTGCATCCTCTCCTGCTCCAACTGGGAACGAGTAGAGGCTCTGTGTCTTCAAACCTTTTTGGTCCTTACTAACAAAAGGGGGAGAAGCATATGAGTTGATAGTCTTCAAGCGGGTCCATATGGGCGGGTGCTTTATAATTTGCCTAGTGTCTACAACTCCCGTTTTGCTACATTTGGTTCTTTGAGTTGTAACACTTAAACTGATGGTCGTCTGCTACGTTTTTATGCTACTCTGTAATGCGATGACAAATTCCGCATCTGCTATCTTATATTCCGCACTTAGTCATTATTGCAGACGTCCATTTTTCATTATGCATGTCATTATCTTCGACATATCAATTGTGCATGATGAATTGTCTTCATAAGTTGAAGAGGATCTCCACAAGTACAACCTGCCATGTGCATTTGCATTCAAAGGCAAATCAACTATATGCACATCTTCAGGGGGAGCCTTTTGCTACTTACGAAGACAATACCTTTATCCTTTACAATTTCACATATCCTTATCCCCGTTGAAAACTTCAACCAGTTTGTCATCAATCACCAAAAAGGGGGAGTTTGTAAGTGCATCTAGTGCCACCCCTAGTTGGTTTTGGAGTATTGACGACAAACCTGGTTGAGGGACTAATGTGTTTGTGAGAATTGCAGGATAACACAGGTAGTAGTCCCTCATTGATTCGGTTAACCTACCGGAGATGACCCCTAAAAATGTATGAAGACATTGATATCAGTGGTGGTATATGAAGATAATCATACTGAAGACTATGACATGAGAAGACATTGTGTGTAGACTATGGAGAGCGAAGACTTAGATGTTTCGTTGTTTCCTTTTCTTCTTTGTTGAGCCATAGAAACCACCGTACTGTTAAGTGGGGTCCAAGTGAACTAAGTCAGAGTGACTGAAGTGATGCTCAACCAAAATCCTATGTCTTCGAGCGAAGACTATGAGAGCAAATCTTATCCACAGTCGGATGAGTCAGCTTTACTTGTAGCTCAAGTAAAGTTGCCGTTTGAGAGCAACATACCTCCGAAGCATTTGAGAGAGAAATCCTTGCGAGGACAAAGCCCAAACACCCAGAGCCAAAGAGTGTTAGGCATCACTGAAGTCTTTCTGTCTGTGTGACCTGAAGACTTATTACACTTGAGGAATGTGTTTCCTCCAGCCGGTTAGGCGTCGCGTTCTGAGCATCCAAGAGTCATTGTGGATCGCCGGTGAACGAAGTCTGTGAAGGTTTGGAAGTCTACCTTGAAGACTTACTAGAGTGATTGGGCGAGGACTAGGTGTCCTTAGCTCAAGGGGAACAAGGTGAAGACGCGGTCTTCTGAGTTAAATCTCAGCCTCCCTAACCAGACGTATAGTTGTCACATCAACTGGAACTGGTTTAACAAATCGCTGTCTTCCCTAAGGTACTGGTTCTATCCATCCCTTCCTTTTACTTACTGCTATACGTTGTGAAGTCATTGCATGCTTGCCTTATCTGATTGACTTCACTGAGTATCTACTAGTTGTGATTGGCTTCATTCCTTCTTCCATTATGATCCCTACTGCATAGCTGCTATTAGTCTTCGTGCTTGCACTTCATTGAATACATGACTATAGCTTATCTAGTGTAGTCCACTTTCCACTGCATACTAATAGGATTGAGTTTATCGTTTGTCTTCGAAACTACCATGTTTTGAAGCATTTCACAAAAATCGCCTATTCACCCCCCTCTAGTCGATATACTGCACTTTCACCAATGAAGCCATTGATCTCTCGAGTGATGAAGATCTAGGTGACGATGCTCTGGAGCAATTGATCAAGAGCAAGCAAGACGAAAAAATCTTCAATGATTTGCCGCTCTTCGACGTGGAAGTGCTCAACAATTTCATTGATGAATGGTTTGATACCCTCAACCTCAGCTTCGACGATCTGCAGCTTCCAGTAGGCCCCAGCGTCTCTTTCCATGGCGCCATTGCTTCTGAGCTAGCTCTTGCTCAGAGAATCGTTGAGCTGAAGCAAAAGATTGATTTTTAAAAGGCTCAGTTCAAGAAGCATGTGGACAAGCTCAGCATCCAAGAGATCCAGAACTTCAAGGTCATGATGCATGAGCTCAAGGAAGCCTTTCGCAAGAGGCGTGAAAAAGCCAAAGGTTCTCGTGAGCAGATCAAGGCCTTGGCTGCCAAATGCGTTCAAGCATATAATGAAGCTGAAAAGCACAAGGCCCTTGGGCGTCCTGGCATTGACCCTAGGATGGTTGCCAAGAAGAAGAAGAAGCAACCTGTGCCCGATGCTGAAGAATCCAGGCAGGAAATGCCTAGCATTGTCTTCACTGCCAGCATGACTGGCACGAAGCCTAAGGTCATCCCAGCTGCTTTAGAGCCCAAGAAGACAAAGGTGGCTGAAGCTGAAGCTCACAAGCGCAAGCAAACAAATGATGATGCTCCACCCACCAAGAAGCGCAGGACAAAGAAGGACAAGGCTGCTTCCACAGAGCCCATATTTGTCGAGCTCATATCAGTTGCTCGTCCCACATCAACACACCGAGAACGTCGCCTGACAGTCCATGAGCCTGCTCCCACAGAGGCTGAATACATTCCAGCTGTTGACACCACAGCAGCTGTAAGTGCATCTAGTGCCACCCCTAGTTGGTTTTGGAGTATTGATGACAAACCTGGTTGAGGGACTAATGTGTTTGTGAGAATTGCAGGATAACACAGGTAGTAGTCCCTCATTGATTCGGTTTACCTACCGGAGATGACCCCTAAAAATGTATGAAGACATTGGTATCAGTGGTGGTATATGAAGATAATCATATTGAAGACTATGACATGAGAAGACATTGTGTGAAGACTATGGAAAGCGAAGACGTAGATGTTTCGTTGTTTCCTTTTCTTCTTTGTTGAGTCATAGGAACCACCGTACTGTTAAGTGGGGTCCAAGTGAACTAAGTCAGAGTGTCTGAAGTGATGCTCAACCAAATCCTATGTCTTCGAGCGAAGACTATGAGAGCAAATCTTATCCGGAATCGGATGAGTCAGCTTTACTTGTAGCTCAAGTAAAGTTGCCGTGTGTGTTTGAAATCTGACCGTTGGAACACGTGTCAGTTCCTTAGTGACCCAGAGTCACTTCGGAGAAATCAGGTCGGGTTGCCCAGTGGCTATAAATAGCCCACCCCCTACACCATAAATTGGTGGCTGCTCAGAGTTAATGCACGGCTTTTGTCGTTTGAGAACAACCCACCTCCGAAGCATTCGAGAGAGAAATCCTTGCGAGGACAAAGCCCAAACACCCAGAGCCAAAGAGTGTTAGGCATCACTGAAGTCTTTCTGTCGGTGTGACCTGAAGACTTATTACACTTGAGGACTGTGTTTCCTCCAGTCGGTTAGGCGTCGCGTTCTGAGCATCCAAGAGTAATTGTGGATCGCTGGTGAACGAAGTCTGTGAAGGTTTGGAAGTCTACCTTGAAGACTTACTAGAGTGATTGGGCGAGGACTAGGTGTCCTTAGCTCAAGGGGAACAAGGTGAAGACGCGGTCTTCTGAGTTAACTCTCAGCCTCCCTAACCAGACGTACAGTTGTCACATCAACTGGGACTGGTCTAACAAATCACTGTCTTCCCCAAGCTACTGGTTCTATCCTTTCCTTCCCTTTACTTACTGCTCTATGTTGTGAAGTCATTGCATGCTTTCCTTATCTGATTGGCTTCACTGAGTATCTACTTATTGTGATTGGCTTCATTCCTTCTTCCTTCATGATCCCTACTGCCTAGTTGCTATTAGTCTTCGTGCTTTCACTTCATTGAATACATGACTATGGCTTATCTAGTGTAGTCCACTTTCCGCTGCATACTAATAGGATTGAGTTTATCTTTTGTTTTCGAAACTACCATGTTTTGAAGCATTTCATAAAAATTGCCTATTCACCCCCCTCTAGTCGATATACTACACTTTCAGCAGCTGAAGACATTGGTCCTCATGACAATATTGAAGATGATGTAGTTCTTCTTCAGATCGAATACAACGTGGAATCTTCGCCTGTTCTTACGAACAACGAATGCATCAGCATTGGTCGTCCATTGACGCCAATTGCACATGATGACTCGTGGGCTGAGCACCCACAAGATACACCAGCAACTCCCCAACCAACTCAAGTCACCAGTTCGGTGCTTGATGATGAAGATTTTGAGGTCCACCCAACTCCATCCCCTCAGGCGTCGCCAGCATTTCGCAGGCTTCGCAAAGGACCAAGACCTCAAGTCGTTACCCCAAGTGTTCAAGAAGGAGAAGAGCAACAATCAGTTCCTGAAGCTACTCCTACTGTGAACCTCTCAGAATCTGAAGCCAAAGCGGCTGAAGATAGTCCGGCTGCATCAGCTGAAGAAGAACAACCCCGAGAAGAAGAAGCACGTACTGCCACACCCCCTGTTCTCGAGGAGAACGTGTCCGACCCTCCAGCTCCTGAAATGGAGGTTACAAATTCAGAGGCTGCCACCACCAACACTGAAGCCAATGATGTGGCCATGGCTGAAGCCAATGTGGCACCTGAAGTCATAGTGGTGCCTGAAGTGATGGAGCCTGAAGCAAGTGCTGCACCTGAAGCAAATCAGCAGCCTGAAGCCACTCCCTCTGCTCCTGTTCCGCCTCCAAGGCCCCATACAATTGAGCAAGCTTACAACCAAGATGATCAGCTCATCACTGTCCGATGGCCCATTCTGACTCCACCACCTGCTGCTGGACCACATGCTGCTGGTCCTCAATTTGACCATCATGTTGAGCACAGGCCTCAGGTTCAGAAGCCTAAGCCAAGATTGCCAAGGTTTCCAGGTATTGCCACCTCTCAAGGGTCCTTCAATGCCAATAGCTTCACTGCGCACAACACATTCTTTGACAGCGCCAAGAACCCCTATTCCAAGCCAAGAATATCATCAGATAGGTTCTGGAGCCATCAGCAGCGCAGTTATTACTCAAGAGTACTCTATGATCAAGGGCGCATTTTCCCTCATATGCGTCTTGACACTGAAGCTATTGCTGGACTGCCTTGTCTTGAGGAAGCTCTTGATTGCTTCCGTGATGCTGGCCTGCTCAACTTTGTGACTGACAAGGAGCATTGGAATGAAGAGTTGCTTCTCCAATTCTATGCAACCCTCCACATTCGAGGCTACAGCAGGGATCTGAAGACATGGGTCCTTGAGTGGATGACAGAAAATGTCCATCATGAAGCCAATGCCTTTGATCTCATTGAGCTTAATGGCCTGCCCACTCCAGGAGAATTGTATGAACCTGGATGTCAACTGCACAATGAAGCTTTGGAGAGCATCTTTCAGAAGCGCAAGCCCAACATGAGCCAAATGCTGAGCATGATGAAGCCTTTGCCCAGCGATGCCGAATATCCAAAGGAATTCTTTGTTCAAGACCTAGAGTATCTGCCAAGCACCATCTATCATATCATCAGGCGTACTCTATGGCCTGTCAAAGGACATTCTTCGTCAGCCAAGCTTGAAGGCACAATGAAGACATTGGTCTTCTATATCTTCAATGGCATCAGCTTCAATGCTCAAGATTTCTTCATCCGACAGTTGGCTGTGTCTGGCTCTGATCTGTTTGGTCTCAAGTTCTATGCTCCATGGATAATGCACCTCATCAAGCTTCATTTAGCTATCACCTATCATCCTTCTGCTCACAACCATCATATATTTTTGCCAGAGGTTGATATGTCAGCTGAAGCTGTATACCAAGAGCCTACCAAAGAGCCTGTTAGTCTTCAAAACGCTGATCTCCAGAGCTTCACTCAGCAAATTGAAGGAGTTCCAGCAGTCTCTCGCGTTTATCCTCTGGCTGGCCGTACTGGTCTACCTCGACATGCTGAAACTAAAGCCAATGAGAGCACCATTGCCCAAAGGCCTCAGAAGCATTCTCGGGTTCTCAATAACCGAGAGCTTCTGGTTGCCCTCCATCAGAAACAAGATACACATCATTACTGGCTGAAGCGTCAGATGCAAAGCCTCTTGGTGGACGTCAATCGCATTCGCAATCTTGCCACCAAGAATGCCTTTGTTGCTCATGAAACCTGTCGGAGGTCATGGAAGAGTCTAACTTTGCTGAGTGCTGAAGCGGATCTTCAAGACGATGGCTTCAGAGAAAGATTCAAGTTTGACCACACTCCTCCAAGGAATGCTGTTCTGCGTCGAACTCCATCTCTTGAAGACTCTGATTACTCCTCCTCCGCTGCAACAGTTGACGCCAGGGTGATAGATGATCAAGATGATGCTACCTCACCACCTCCTACTTCAGCGCGTGTCGACACTGCACTGCACCGCCAAACACCAACGCCGACCCTGCATCCTCTCCTGCTCCAACTGGGAACGAGTAGAGGCTCTATGTCTTCAAACCTTTTTGGTCCTTACTAACAAAAGGGGGAGAAGCATATGAGTTGATAGTCTTCAAGCGGGTCCATATGGGTGGGTGCTTTATATTTTGCCTAGTGTTTACAACTCTCGTTTTCGCTACATTTGGTTCTTTGAGTTGTAACACTTAAACTGATGGTCGTCTGCTACGTTTTCTGCTACTCTGCAATGCGATGATAAATTCCGCATGTGCTACGTTATATTCCGCACTTAGTCATTTTTGCAGACGTCCATTTCTCATTATGCATATCATTATATTCGACATATCAATTGTGCATGATGAATTGTCTTCATAAGTTGAAGGGGATCTCCACAAGTACAACCTGCCATGTGCATTTGCATTCAAAGGCAAATCAACTATATGCACATCTTCTGGGGGAGCCTCTTGCTACTTACGAAGACAATACCTTTATCCTTTACAATTTGACATACTCTTATCCCCGTTGAAAACTTCAACCAGTTTGTCATCAATCACCAAAAAGGGGGAGATTGTAAGTGCATCTAGTGCCACCCCTTGTTGGTTTTGGAGTATTGACGACAAACCTGGTTGAGGGACTAATGTGTTTGTGAGAATTGCAGGATAACACAGGTAGTAGTCCCTCATTGATTTGGTTTACCTACCGGAGATGACCCCTAAAAATGTATGAAGAAATTGACGACAGTGATGGTACATGAAGATAAGCATACTAAAGACTATGACAAGAGAAGACATTGTGTGAAGACTATGGAGCACGAAGACTTAGATGTTTTGTTGTTTCCTTTTCTTCTTTGTTGAGTCATTGGAACCACCGTACTGTTAAGTGGGGTCCAAGTGAAATAAGTCAGAGGGACTGAAGTGATGCTCAACCAAATCCTATGTCTTCGAGCGAAGACAATGAGAGCAAATCTTATCTAGAGCTGGATGAGTCAGCTTTACTTGTAGCCCAAGTAAAGTTGCCGTGTGAGTGTTTGAAATCTGACCGTTGGAACACGTGTCAGTTCCTTAGTGACCCAGGGTCACTTCGGACAAATCAGGTCAGGTTGCCCAGTGGCTATAAATAGCCCACCCCCTACACCATAAATTGGTGGCTGCTCAGAGTTATTGCACGGCTTTTGTCGTTTGAGAGCAACCCACCTCCGAAGCATTTGAGAGAGAAATCCTTGCGAGGACAAAGCCAAAACACCCAGAGCCAAAGAGTGTTAGGCATCACTGAAGTCTTTCTGTCTATGTGACCTGAAGACTTATTACACTTGAGGACTGTGTTTCCTCCAGCCGGTTAGGCGTCGCGTTGTGAGCATCCAAGAGTCATTGTGGATCACCGGTGAACGAAGTCTGTGAAGGTTTGGAAGTCTACCTTGAAGACTTACAAGAGTGATTGGGCGAGGACTAGGTGTCCTTAGCTCAAGGGGAATAAGGTGAAGACGCCGTCTTCTGAGTTAAATCTCAGCCTCTCTAACCAGACGTACAGTTGTCACAGCAACTGGAACTGGTCTAACAAATCACTGTCTTCCCCGAGCTACTGGTTCTATCCTTTCCTTCCCTTTACTTACTGTCTTACGTTGTGAAGTCATTGCCTGCCTGCCTTATCTTATTGACTTCACTGTGTGACTACTTGTTCTTATTGGCTTCATTTCTTCTTCCATCTTGATCCTTACTGCCTAGCTGCCATTAGTCTTCATGCTTTCACTTTATTGAATACCTGACTATGGCTTGTCTAGTGTAGTCTACTTTCCGCTGCATATAAATAGGATTGAACTTATCCTTTGTCTTCGAAACTTCCATGTTTTGAAGCATTTCATAAAAATCGCCTATTCACCCCCCTCTAGTCGATATACTGCACTTTCGATTCTAAGAAGAAGAAAAAGAAAAATGATAGAACTTTGCATGCTTCTAGTGAACCCGTAGCTGACACACCTGAGAATCCCAATGATATATCTGTTTCTGATGCTGAGACACAATCTGGTAATGAATATGAACCTAGTGATAATATTAATGATGATGTTCATGATGATGCTCAACCTAGCAATGATAATGATGTAGAGATTGAACCTGCTGTTGATCTTGATAACCCACAATCAAAGAATTAACGTTATGATAAGAGAAACTTTGTTGCTAGGAAGCACGGTAGGGAAAGAGAGCCATGGGTTCAGAAACCCATGCCTTTTCCTCCTAAACCATCCAAGAAAAATGATGATGAGGATTTTGAGCGCTTTGCGGAAATGATTAGACCTATCTTTTTGCGTATGTGTTTGACTGATGTGCTTAAAACAAATCCTTATGCTAAGTATATGAAGGATATTATTACCAATAAAAGAATGATACCTGAAGTAGAAATTTACACCATGCTTGCCAGTTACACTTTGAAGGGTGGAATACCTAAGAAACTAGGAGATCCGGGAGTACCTACTATACCTTGCTCCATTAAACGAAACTATGTTAAAACTACTTTATGTGATCTTGGAGCTGGTGTTAGTGTTATGCCTATCTCTTTATATCGTAGACTTGACTTGAGTAAGTTGACACCTACTGAAATATCTTTGCAAATGGCTGATAAATCAACTGCTATACATGTCGGTATTTGTGAGGATGTGCCTGTTGTGGTTGCAAATGTTACTATTCTAACGGACTTTGTTATACTTGATATCCCCGAGGACGATAGTATGTCTATTATCCTTGGAAGACCCTTTTTGAATACCGCAGGGGCTGTTATTCATTGCAACAAAGGCAATGTCACTTTTCATGTCAATGGTAATGAGCATACGATACACTTTCTGAGGAAACAACCTCAAGTCCACAGTATCAATTATATTGGAAAAATTTCAACTATTACTATTGGAGGTTTTGAATTTCCTCTTCCTACTATCAAGAAGACATATGCCATTCTTATTGTTGGGGACATACATATCCCAATTGAGGTAACCTAGTGTTATTCGAAAATTCTCCGATTTCATGTTATTCAGAAAGAGTTTACTAACAAGACCTGATCAACCTTGTTAATGGATTCCTTTTGATGAGCATGAGATAGGTGAATCTAGATAGCACAACCTTCTGTATCCCCCTTTTACTTTCTATTAATTAGAATAAATAAAGCAAAAATAGTATTTTCTGTCTGTTTCTAGACTTATCCGTGCAATAAAAAAACCCCGAAAATAAATGTTCTCCAAATGCCCTGAAAATGAAATATGATTTTTTTCTAGAGTATTTGAGAATATATGGCACAGAACACACAGTGAGCGGAGCCAACACCTGGCCACGAGGGTCCATGGCGCCCCCTGCCTCGTGGGACCCACATGGCCCCCCTCCACTTATTCCTGCACCCACACTATTTTATTCCTTCCAAAAAAATCACCAACCAGCTGAAACCCGAGTTCTAGCTCATCTTGCTGCCATTTTCGATCTCCTTGCTCAAAGCACCATTCACCAAACTGTTTGGGGAGATTGTTCCTTGGTATGTGAGTCCTCCATTGGTCCAATCAGTTTTTGTTCTACTGCTTTATTTATTGCAAATTTTTGCTGCTGTGCTGACCTTGTTCTTGAGCTTGCATGTCAAATTTTCTTGGTCCTAAGGAGTTCTAGTGTATGATATAGTCTCTAGGCACTAGTAGGAGTTGTTGCTATCAATCTTGTTGAGTTTGGCTACCTTTTATTTTGAGTTACTAAAATTTTCAGAAATTTTCTGAGAAGGAAAATGATAAAGAGATTGTTGAGGGGCTCCTCCAGTAAGAGTTCAGAGGAGAAGAAGAAAGAAGAAAATAAGAAGCCCAAATATAATCTTCCTCGTATGGCGGAAGTTCGACCGTGCGAATGGCCTTGTAATGATTTCATGATGTCCTCCTGGATTTACCAGGACTTTTATTGGTTGGCGAATAACGCAGGCCTCACCGACTTCCTCCACGACCAGCGTGAACAGTATCTCTTACTCACCAATATTTTCACGCAAAGTTTCCATTTTCATGCTAAGAAAACACCACCTATAGTGGAGTTTCGTTTATATGACGAGGTTAAGGAGATATCACTCTTAGAATTTTGTGAAGTATGCAAGATACCCTTTGGAGGTAGACTTGATGAACCATGTCATGAAGACGTTGAAGGGTTTATTGACATGATAGCTGTAGGGGAAACTAGACAAGTCTCAGGGGCAAGAATCACCCGTATACAATTCCCTGTTCTGCGCTACTTTGCTTTATTTGCTAGTAGATGTTTAATTGGTCGCGGGAACAGCGGGAATCTTAGTGCCCCTAATAGTGTCATTTTACGCCATGCTTTGTTTCAAGACACAACTTTTAGCTTGGGCGCCGTCGTTGCTAAACGACTGAGTCTGAACCGCTCAAAGGGGCCCGTTTATGGAGGCATCTTTGCTTCTCGCCTTGCTGAACATTTTAGAATACCTATTAGGCATCATGAGAAGGAAGAAAAATTGCCTGCCCCTATTTATCCAGACTACAAGAGCATGGTAGCTCATGATTTTATTGTTAAAGACAAGGATAGGTTGCGTAATTATAAATTAAGGTTTGATGAAAAATATTGTGAAATTGTTACCTTGCGTGCACCATCTCTGTTTGATCTGTCTACAAGCATATATCTCGTTACATCAGATGCCTTCTACAAGTACCAAGGCCAGGCACAAGCTTCAAAGCCTGAGCCAGAGCCACCACTTGATCCTTACCGTCCGTCTGTTTATGGGTGGGACCTGGAGGAGCTTGCCAACCAGTGGCACCCAGAGAACACGTCTCAGTACACTGGAGGGAGTAGCTTCGATCCATGGCCATAGACCAACTTAGGCCAAAAGCCTAAGCTTGGGGGAGTACGTGTTTCTCACCGACTTTACATTCATGTTCACACTTATTCTAGTTGTCGGTGCTCACACTCTTTCATTGTACCATCCATGTTTAGTTTCATTTCTTTTTCTTAGTTTTTATTTATTTCTTGTGTGTTAGAAAAACCTTAAGAAAAACAAAAAAATATTTGTAGCTTCTAGCTAGTTTACTTTCCTTGTAGTAGTAACTAAAAGAAAACCCAACAAGATTTCCCGTTCTTCCTTTGCTTGTTGGGAGCTTTCCCGTGTAAATAGTTTCTTTTCTTTTCTTTGGGGGTTAAGAGTAGAAGACCATGATTGAAATTGCTTAGAGGCTCTCATATGATTTATTGTTGATTTAATCTTGAGCCATTTTACCTTGTCTTCTCTCTTGTATTAAATGCTTGCAGATTCCGCTTAGTCCAATGCACGTGCACTATTATTATTATCCACACCATTCGGTCATGCGAGTGAAAGGCAATAAGGATGATGTATGATGAACTAATTGAGATGAGAAAAGCTGGTATGAACTCGACCTCTCTTGTTTTTGTAAATATGATAGTTCACCGTTCGTGATTCAGCTTGTTATGAATGAAACATGCTTGCAATGACAATTAGAGATCATAGCTGCTTATGCCATGCTTAATTAGCTGAGAGTTTATAATGGTCTATCTTGCGTGCCAACATGATATTAAAATGGTTGTGATGTGGTATGATAGGGTGGTATCCTCCTTTGAACGATTCAAGTGGTCTGACTTGGCACATGTTCATGCATGTAGTTGAAACAAATCAACATAGCCTCCACGATATTTATGTTCATGGTGATTTATATCCTACTCATGCTTGCATTCATTGTTGATTAATTTTAATGCATTTTCATGACCGTTGTTCCTCTCTAGCTGGTCGCTTCCCAGTCTCTTTCTAGCCTTCACCTGTACTAAGCGGGAATACTACTTGTGCATCCACTTCCATAAACCCTAATGTTATTCCAATGAGTCCACACTAGTAGCAAAAGGGTCAAGGTTCAGATCATTAGTCCCGGTTATGATATGAGCTGGCACTAATGTGGTCATTAGTGCCGGTTCCAACGGCTAGGCGGGCCGCTCTCATTAGTACCGGTTTGTGCCGAACTTTTAGCACCGGTTCGTGCCACGGACCTGTAATAAAGAGGGTGGTGGCAGAATGTTGTCAGACCGGGGCCCTTCCAGCACCTTTAGTATCGGTTCTTGCCTCAAACCGGTACTAAAGTTCATCCTACATAAACCCTTCGTCCACCCGAGCTCGCTCTGTTTTCCACTTTCCCCTCGATCTCCTCTCTGTTCTTCCCCACCCTCGAGCTCACACTCCATTTTGCCAAAATTTGTGAAGATTTGAAGGCACCCCATCCATCCAAGTGATCACAAAGGTAAGCAACTTTGTCCTTTCATCTCTCATTGCTAGATTAGCTCTTGCAATGCTTTATATAGTCATTCGTTTGTTGGTTTTATTAATTTGGGAGGAATTATATGTGGTAGTTTATTTGATTTATATGCAATTTGAGCTCAAAATAACACTTAGTTTGCAATTGTAGGTGTGGTTTACTTAGTGCCTTCCCGTCTCCATCCTAACCACCATCGATCGTCCGCACCGTCCTGTCGCCGGCACCACCTTGTGGTGAGCCTCTTGTTCTTATCTTTTTTATATTAAGAAAATCATGTTTGTGTGTTTTAGATATATAGTTACTGGTATAATTATCTTACTCGTACGTTGTTTGTTATACATAGTGCCATGGTTTTGATATCCGTTGAGAGGTTAAATTTAGTTGAAAGAGAAAACGAGTATTTGAAAGAAAAATTGAAAAGGATTGAGGGGGAGAAGATGGAATTGGAGTTGCATGTTGCCGATGTCGTTGATGATCACAAGATCGAGATGGACAAAATGCACTTGAAGATTAGAAAGATAAGAAAATATGCCATTGATAATGAGGCTTGGTATCATTATGCTGTTGGATCAATTGTTACCTTAGTTGCGTTCTTGATCGCATTTGTTGTTGCATTTAAATGCTTTAGCTAGAGAGTTATTTGTATGTTGCATTTAAGTGTTGTATGAACTTTATTTATGAACTTGTATTAATTTGGTATATTCGGTGATGTGTAATGAAGATGAGCCGGCAATGGATGTACGATGACCGATGCTCTCCCAATTTCATTAATGGTGTGCATACTTTTCTGAATCCGGCTGAGGCAAACAAGCGGGCGGATGGTTTTATGCCTTGTCCATGTGCTGGCTGTAAGAATGATCACAATTACTCTAACTCAAGAACCATTCACGTCCACCTGTTTGAGTCCGCTTTCATGCCCCACTATAATGTTTGGACCAAGCACGGAGATAGAGGGGTTTTGATGGAAGTGTTGGAAATATGCCCTAGAGGCAATAATAAAAGAGTTATTATTATATTTCCTTGTTCATGATAATCGTTTATTATCCATGCTATAATTGTATTGATTGGAAACTTAAATACATGTGTGGATAAATAGGCAAACTTTGTGTCCCTAGTAAGCCTCTTCAGGACTAGCTCGTTGATCAAAGATGACCGCGGTTTCCAGGTCATAGACATGAGTTGTCATTTGATAACGGGATCACATCATTAGGAGAATGATGTGATGGACGAGACCCAAACGTTAAACATAGCTTTTGATCGTATCAGTTATCGCTATAGTTTTCTGCATGTCAAGTGTAAGTTCCTATGACCATGAGATCATGTAACTCACTGACACCGTAGGAGTGCTTTGTGTGTGCCAAACGTCGCAACGTAACTGGGTGACTATAAAGGTACTCTGCAGGTATCTCCGAAGGTGTCTGTTGAGTTGACATGGATCGAGACTGGGATTTGTCACTCCGTGTGACGGAGAGGTATCTCCGGGCCCACTCGGTAATACGTCATCTCAATGAGCTCAAAGTGACTAAGTAGTTAGTCACGGGATTATGTATTACGGAACGAGTAAAGAGACTTGCCGGTAACGAGATTGAACTAGGTATAGAGATACCGACGATCGAATCTCGGGCAAGTAACATACCGACGAGACAAAGGGAACTGTATACGGGATTGCCTGAATCCTTGACATCGTGGTTCATCCGATGAGATCATCGAGGAACGTGTGGGAACCAATATGGGTATCCAGATCCCGCTATTGGTTATTGACCTGGGAGTGTCTCGGTCATGTCTGCATAGTTTCCGAACCCGCAGGGTCTACACACTTAAGGTTCGGTGACGCTAGGGTTGTTAGTGAGAACAGTGTATGGTAACCGAAGGTTGTTCGGAGTCCCGGATGAGATCCCGGACGTGACGAGGGTCTCCGGAATGGTCCGGGGACGAAGATTGATATATAGGATGAGAGTGATCGGAGTCCGGAAGTGTTCCGGGGAGTACCGGGGAGTCGTCGGATGACCGAAAGAGGTTTCGGGGGTCCCGGCAAGTGTTGCGGGCCCTATGGGCCACAAGTGGGAGATGCAACAGCCCTCATGGGGCTGTGCGCCCCCCCTTGGGCCCTCTCCACCTGCGCCAAGGGGCTGGGCCCCCCCTAGGGCTGCCGCACCCCCTAGTCTTGGGGGGCAAGGCGCCTGGGGGGGAAACCCTAGCCCTGGCCGCAGCCCTGGCCGCCGCCCCCCCCCATCTCCCCTTGGCCGCCGCCCCTAGGGGGTAACCCTAGGGCGCCCCCTCCCCTCTCTCCCCCCTATATAAAGAGAGGCAGAGGGAGGGCAGCCACACACGTTCATGCCTCGGCGCTGCCCTCCCTCCACCGTAGAGATCTTCGTCTATTCCGCAGCGCTTGGCGAAGCCCTGCTGGAATTCCTCCACCACCATCTCCACCACGCCGTCGTGCTGCTGGACTTCTCCGTCAACTTCTCCTTCCCCCTTGCTGGATCAAGAAGAAGGAGACGTCCCCGAGCTGTACGTGTGAAGAACGCGGAGGCACCGTCCGTTCGGTGCTAGGATCTTCGGCGATCTGAATCGCGGCGAGTACGACTCCATCAACCGCGTTCTTGAACGCTTCCGCTTAGCGATCTACAAGGGTATGTGGATCCAACTCTCCCCTCGTAGATGCATCTCCTAGATTGATCTTGGTGAGCGTAGGAAAAATTTTTTGTTTCCCATGCAACGTTCCCCAACAGGAAGACAATGAAGAAGAAGAGGACGACGACATCTATCCTGGCCATGGGTTCCCTGAATACGATGGTACAACAATGGGGGGAGAAGCTGAGCCGGCAATACAGCAAGAAGCTGAAGAAGAGGCATCAAATGAGCCCGCTAATGATCTAGGTCGGGCCATTGCCGATGCAAAGAGAAAGTGCACAACTGAAAAGGAGAGGTTAAAGTTGCAGCGAATGTTAGAGGATCACAAGAAATTGTTGTACCCAAACTGCGAAGCTGACAAGAAAAAGCGGGGCACCACACTGGAATTGCTGCAATGGAAGGCAGAGAATGGTGTATCTGACAAGGGATTTGGAAAGTTGCTGGTAATGTTAAAGAAGATGCTTCCAAAAGACAACGAATTGCCCGAGAGTACGTACGAAGCAAAGAAGGCTGTCTGCCCTCTAGGGTTAGAGGTGCAGAAGATACATGCATGCCCTAATGACTGCATGCTCTACTGGGGTGAGTACGAGGATTTGAATGCGTGCTCGGTATGCGGTGCATTGCGCTATAAGATCACCCGCACGGACCCCGGTGATGTCGAGGGCGAGCGCCCTAGGAAAAAGATTCCTGCCAAGGTGATGTGGTATGCTCCTATAATACCACGGTTGAAACGTTTCTTCCAAAACAAAGAGCATGCCAAGGCGATGCGATGGCACAGAGAAGACTGTAAGAAATACAAAAAGTTGAGAGTACCCGCTGACGGTTCACAGTGGAGAAAAATCGAGAGAATGTACAGCAGGGAGGAGTTTGGAGGTGACGTAAGGGATGTATGATTTGGTCTAAGCGCAGATGGCATTAATCCTTTTGGGGAGCAGAGCAGCAACCATAGCACCTGGCCTGTGAATCTATGTATGTATAACTTTCCTCCTTGGTTGTGCATGAAGTCGAAGTTCATTATGATGCCAGTGCTCATCCAAGGCCCTAAGAAACCCGACAACGACATTGATGTGTACCTAAGGCCATTAGTTGAAGAACTCTTACAGCTGTGGAATGGAAAAGGTGTACGTACGTGGGATGAGCATAGACAGGAAGAATTTGATCTAAAGGCGTTGTTGTTCGTTACCATCAATGATTGGCCTGCTCTCAGTAACCTTTCAGGATAGACAAACAAGGGATACCGCGCATGCACGCATTGTTTGGATGATACCGACAGTATATATTTGGATAATTGTAGGAAGAATGTGTACCTCGGACATCGTCGATTTCTTCCGAGCAGGCATCCCGTAAGAAAGAAAGGCAAGCATTTCAAAGGTGAGGCGGATCACCGGATGAAGCCTCGCCACCGAACTGGTCCTGATGTACATGATATGGTCAAGGATTTGGAGGTAGTCTTTGGAAAGGTGGGCGTTGATGTTTAGATTGCTTCCCTCCTTGGTCTTTCTTGATTCAGCGGTATTATGGGATGAAGCGGCCCGGACCAACTTTACATGTCCACGTACATGAGACCGGTTCCATCGACAGACATGCGACTTTTGTTGCATAAGATGGCTGGCGGGTGTCTGTCTCTCCTATCTTAGTTGAATCGGAATAGACAAAGGCGGTCCTTGTAGAAGGTTAAATAGCAACTTAAATATCACCGTTGTGGCTTTGCGTAGGTAAGAAGCGTTCTTGCTAGATACCCATAGCAGCCACGTAAAACATGCAACAACAAATTAGAGGACGTCTAACTTGTTTTTGCAGGGTATGTATGTGATATGATATGGCCAATGACATGATGAGATATATTTGATGTATGAGATGATCATGTTGTAATAGTTAATATCGACTTGCATGTCGATGTATACGGCAACCGGCAGGAGCCATAGGGTTGTCTTTAATTTTTGTATGACCTGCGTGTCAATCATTAAGCGCTATGTAATGCTTTACTTTATCGCTAAACGGTAGCAATAGTAGTAAGAGCATGGTGGGCGCGAGACAACCCCGATGGCGACACGATGATGGAGATCATGATGATGGGGATCATGGTGTTACGCCGGTGACGATGGAGATCATGCCGGTGCTTTGGAGATGGAGATCAAAAGCACGAGTTGATGGCCATATCATGTCACTTATGATTTGCATGTGATGTTAATCCTTTTATGCATCTTATTTTGCTTAGGACGACGGTAGCATTATAAGATGATCCCTCACTAAAATTTCAAGATAAAATTGTGTTCCCCCCGAGTGTGCGCCGTTGCGAAGGTTCGTCGTTTCGAAGCACCACGTGATGATCGGGTGTGATAGACTCTACGTTCGCATACAACGGGTGCAAGCCAGTTTTGCACATGCAGAACACTCGGGTTAGACTTGACGAGCCTAGCATGTACAGACATGGCCTCGGAACACGGAAGACCGAAAGGTCGAGCATGAGTCATATAGTAGATATGATCAACATGAAGATGTTCACCATTAACACCACCTCATCTCACGTGATGATCGGACTTGGGTTGGTGGATTTGGATCATGTCACGCTCAGATGACCAGAGGGATGTCAATTTGAGTGGGAGTTATAAGTAATTGTTGGAAATATGCCCTAGAGGCAATAATAAAAGAGTTATTATTATATTTCCTTGTTCATGATAATCGTTTATTATCCATGCTATAATTGTATTGATTGGAAACTCAGATACACGTGTGGATGAATAGACAGACTTTGTGTCCCTAGTGAGCCTCTACAGGACTAGCTCGTTGATCAAAGATGACCGCAGTTTCCAGGTCATAGACATGAGTTGTCATTTGATAACGGGATCACATCATTAGGAGAATGATGTGATGGACGAGACCCAAACGTTAACATAGCTTTTGATCGTGTCAGTTATCGCTATAGTTTTCTGCATGTCAAGTATAAGTTCCTATGACCATGAGATCATGTAACTCACTGACACCGTAGGAGTGCTTTGTGTGTACCAAACGTCACAACGTAACTGGGTGACTATAAAGGTACTCTACAGGTATCTCCGAGGGTGTCTGTTGAGTTGACATGGATCGAGACTGGGATTTGTCACTCCGTGTGACGGAGAGGTATCTCCGGGCCCACTCGGTAATACGTCATCTCAATTAGCTCAAAGTGACTAAGTGGTTGGTCACGGGATTATGTATTACGGTAACGAGTAAAGAGACTTGCCGGTAACGAGATTGAACTAGGTATAGAGATACCGACGATCGAATCTCGGGCAAGTAACATACCGACGAGACAAAGGGAACTGTATACGGGATTGCCTGAATCCTTGACATCGTGGTTCATCCGATGAGATCATCGAGAAACATGTGGGAACCAATATGGGTATCCAGATCCCGCTATTGGTTATTGACCTGGGAGTGTCTCGGTCATGTCTACATGGTTTCCGAACCCGCAGGGTCTACACACTTAAGGTTCGGTGACGCTAGGGTTGTTAGTGAGAACAGTGCATGGTTACCGAAGGTTGTTCGGAGTCCCGGATGAGATCCCGGACATGACGAGGGTCTCCGGAATGGTCCGGGGACGAAGATTGATATATAGGATGAGAGTGATCGGAGTCCGGAAGTGCACCGGGGAGCATCGGGAAATCGGCAGATGACCGAAAGGGGTTTCGGGGGTCCCGGAAGGAGTTTCGGGCCTAATGGGCCACAAAGGGGGGACACAACAGCCCTCATAGGGCTGTGCGCCCCCCCTGGGCCCTCTCCTCATGCGCCAAGAGGGGTGGACCCCCCTAGGGCTGCCGCACCCCCTTAGGCTTGGGGGGCAAGGCACCTTGGGGGGAAACCCTAGCCCCAGGGGGCGCCGCCCCCTCCCCATCTGCCCTGGCCGCCGGCCCCTAGGGGAAACCCTAGGGCGCCCCCCTCCCCTCTACTCCCCCTATATAAAGAGAGGCAGAGGGAGGGCAGCCACACACGTTCGTGCCTCGGTGCTGCCCTCCCTCTCCCACATCCATCTTCGTTTTCCCGCGGTGCTTGGCGAAGCCCTGCTGGAATCCTTCACCACCATCTCCACCACGCCGTCGTGCTGCCGGTGTCTCCATCAACCTCTCCTTCCCCCTTGCTGGATCAAGAAGGAGGAGACGTCCCCGAGCTGTACGTGTGAAGAACGCGGAGGCACCGTTGCTTCGGTGCTTGGATCTTCAGCGATCTGAATCGCGGCGAGTACGACTCCATCAACCGCGTTCTTGAACGCTTCCGCTTAGCGATCTACAAGGGTATGTGGATCCAACTCTCCCCTCGTAGATGCATCTCCTAGATTGATCTTGGTGAACGTAGGAAAAAATTTTGTTTCCCATGCAACGTTCCCCAACAGTGGTATCAGAGCTAGGATCTTGCGTAGATGCTTTCACGAGTAGAACACAAAAGGGTTTGTGGACGTTGATGTTTAGATTGCTTCCCTCCTTAGTCTTTCTTGATTCAGCGGTATTATGGGATGAAGCGGCCCGGACCAACTTTACATGTCCACGTACATGAGACCGGTTCCATCGACAGACATGTGACTTTTGTTGCATAAGATGGCTGGCGGGTGTCTGTCTCTCCTATCTTAGTTGAATCGGAACAGAACAAGGCGGTCCTTGTAGAAGGTTAAATAGCAACTTAAATATCAACGTTGTGGCTTTGCGTAGGTAAGAAGCGTTCTTGCTAGATACCCATAGCAGCCACGTAAAACATGCAACAACAAATTAGAGGACGTCTAACTTGTTTTTGCAGGGTATGTATGTGATATGATATGGCCAATGACATGATGAGATATATTTGATGTATGAGATGATCATGTTGTAATAGTTAATATCGACTTGCATGTCGATGCATACGGCAACCGGCAGGAGCCATAGGGTTGTCTTTAATTTTTGTATGACCTGCGTGTCAATCATTAAGCGCTTTGTAATGCTTTACTTTATCGCTAAACGGTAGCAATAGTAGTAAGAGCATGGTGGGCGCGCGACAACCCCGATGGCGACACGATGATGGAGATCATGATGATGGAGATCATGGCGTGGCGCCGGTGACGATGGAGATCATGCCGGTGCTTTGGAGATGGAGATCAAAAGCACGAGTTGATGGCCATATCATGTCACTTATGATTTGCATGTGATGTTAATCCTTTTATGCATCTTATTTTGCTTAGGACGACGGTAGCATTATAAGATGATCCCTCACTAAAATTTCAAGATAAAATTGTGTTCCCCCCGAGTGTGCGCCGTTGCGAAGGTTCGTCGTTTCGAAGCACCACGTGATGATCGGGTGTGATAGACTCTACGTTCGCATACAACGGGTGCAAGCCAGTTTTGCACATGCAGAACACTCGGGTTAGACTTGAAGAGCCTAGCATGTACAGACATGGCCTCGGAACACGGAAGACCGAAAGGTCGAGCATGAGTCATATAGTAGATATGATCAACATGAAGATGTTCACCATTGACACCACCTCATCTCACGTGATGATCGGACTTGGGTTGGTGGACTTGGATCATGTCACGCTCGGATGACCAGAGGGATGTCAATTTGAGTGGGAGTTATAAGTAATTTGATTAGTTAAAACTCACTTATCATGAACAATAGTCTAAGTTGTCTTTTCTCAAAGTTTGGGGTTGCGATGCTTATGTCAAAAGGCTTCAGCCAGAAAAGCTCGAACCCAAAGCGGACAAATGTGTCTTCATAGGATACCCAAAAGAGACGGTTGGGTACACCTTCTATCTCAGATCCGAGGGCAAAGTGTTTGTCGCTAAGAACGGGTCCTTTCTCGAGAAAGAGTTTCTCTCGAAAGAATTGAGTGGGAGGAAGGTAGAACTTGATGAGGTTATTGAACCTCTGCTTCAACCAGAGAGTAGCGCAGCACAGAAAGATGTTTTTGTGGAGCCTGCAATGGTTGAAGAGGAAGCCAATGATGATGATCAAGAAGCTTCTGATCAAGTTACTACCGAACCTCGTAGGTCGACAAGGGTACGCACTGCACCTGAGTGGTATGGTAACCCTGTCTTGGAGGTCATGTTGTTGGACAACAGTGAACCTACGAGCTATGGAGAAGCGATGGTGGGCCCGGATTCCGACAAATGGTTAGAGGCCATGAAATCCGAGATGGGATCCATGTATGAAAACAAAGTGTGGACTTTGGAAGTATTACCTGAAGGGCGGAAGGCCATTCAGAATAAATGGATTTTTAAGAGGAAGACGGACGCTGACGGCAATGTCACCGTGTATAAAGCTCGACTTGTGGCAAAGGGTTTTTCACAAGTTCAAGGAGTTGACTACGATGAGACTTTCTCACCCGTAGCGATGCTTAAATCCGTCCGAATCATGTTAGCAATAGCTGCATATTTTGATTATGAAATTTGGCAGATGGATGTCAAAACAGCGTTCCTTAACGGTTTTCTTAAGGAAGAGTTGTATATGATACAACCGGAAGGTTTTGTCGATCCAGAGAATGCTGACAAAGTTTGCAAACTCCAGCGTTCCATTTATGGGCTGGTGCAAGCATCTCGGAGTTGGAATCTTCGCTTTGATGAGGTGATCAAAGCGTTTGGGTTTGTACAAGTTTACGGAGAAGCTTGTATCTACAAGAAAGTGAGTGGGAGCTCTATAGCGTTTCTAATATTATATGTGGATGACATATTGTTAATTGGAAACAATATAGAATTTTTGGATAGCGTGAAGGGGTATTTGAACAAGAGTTTTTCGATGAAGGACCTCGGTGAAGCTGCTTTCATATTGGGCATCAAGATCTATAGAGATAGATCGAGACGCTTGATAGGACTTTCACAAAGTACATACCTTGATAAAGTTTTGAAGAAATTCAAAATGGATCAATCCAAGAAGGGGTTCTTGCCGGTATTGCAAGGTACAAAGTTGAGTAAGACTCAATGCCCAGTGACTGCGGAAGATAGAGAAAAGATGAGTGTCGTCCCCTATGCTTCAGCCATAGGCTCTATCATGTATGCAATGCTGTGCACAAGACCAGATGTCAGCCTTGCCATAAGTATGGCCGGAAGGTTTCAAAGTAATCCTGGTATGGATCACTGGACAGCGGTCAAGAATATCCTAAAGTACCTGAAAAGGACTAAGGAGATGTTTCTCGTTTATGGAGGTGATCAAGAACTCGTCGTAAAGGGTTACGTCGATGCAAGTTTTGACACTGATCCGGATGACTCTAAGTCTCAAACCGGATACGTATATATTCTCAATGGGGGAGCGGTAAGCTGGTGCAGTTCCAAGCAAAGCATGGTAGCCGATTCTACATGCGAAGCGGAGTACATAGCTGCCTCGGAGGCGGCAAAGGAAGGTGTCTGGATGAAGGAGTTCATGACAGATCTTGGAGTTGTGCCTAGTGCATTGAACCCAATGACTCTGTTTTGTGACAACACTGGTGCCATTGCTCTAGCCAAGGAACCAAGGTTTCACAAGAGGACCAGACACATAAAGCGACACTTCAATTCCATCCGCGATTCAGTCAAGGAGGAGGACATAAGCATTTGCAAAGTACACACGGATTTGAATGTTGCAGATCCGTTGACTAAGCCTCTTCCACGGGCTAAGCATGATCAACACCAAGACTCTATGGGTGTTAGATTCATTACCTTGTAATGCTAGATTATTGACTCTAGTGCAAGTGGGAGACTGTTGGAAATATGCCCTAGAGGCAATAATAAAAGAGTTATTATTATATTTCCTTGTTCATGATAATCGTTTATTATCCATGCTATAATTGTATTGATTGGAAACTTAAATACATGTGTGGATAAATAGACAAACTTTGTGTCCCTAGTAAGCCTCTTCAGGACTAGCTCGTTGATCAAAGATGACCGTGGTTTCCAGGTCATAGACATGAGTTGTCATTTGATAACGGGATCACATCATTAGGAGAATGATGTGATGGACGAGACCCAAACGTTAAACATAGCTTTTTATCGTATCAGTTATCGCTATAGTTTTCTGCATGTCAAGTATAAGTTCCTATGACCATGAGATCATGTAACTCACTGACACCGTAGGAGTGCTTTGTGTGTGCCAAACGTCGCAACGTAACTGGGTGACTATAAAGGTACTCTACAGGTATCTCCGAAGGTGTCTGTTGAGTTGACATGGATCGAGACTGGGTTTTGTCACTCCGTGTGACGGAGAGGTATCTCCGGGCCCACTCGGTAATACGTCATCTCAATGAGCTCAAAGTGACTAAGTAGTTAGTCACGGGATTATGTATTACGGAACGAGTAAAGAGACTTGCCGGTAACGAGATTGAACTAGGTATAGAGATACCGATGATCGAATCTCGGGCAAGTAACATACCGACGAGACAAAGGGAACTGTATACGGGATTGCCTGAATCCTTGACATCGTGGTTCATCCGATGAGATCATCGAGGAACGTGTGGGAACCAATATGGGTATCCAGATCCCGCTATTGGTTATTGACCTGGGAGTGTCTCGGTCATGTCTGCATAGTTTCCGAACCCGCAGGGTCTACACACTTAAGGTTCGGTGACGCTAGGGTTGTTAGTGAGAACAGTGTATGGTAACCGAAGGTTGTTCGGAGTCCCGGATGAGATCCCGGACGTGACGAGGGTCTCCGGAATGGTCCGGGGACGAAGATTGATATATAGGATGAGAGTGATCGGAGTCCGGAAGTGTTCCGGGGAGTACTGGGGAGTCGTCGGATGACCGAAAGAGGTTTCGGGGGTCCCGGCAAGTGTTGCGGGCCCTATGGGCCACAAGTGGGAGACGCAACAGCCCTCATGGGGCTGTGCGCCCCCCTTGGGCCCTCTCCACCTGCGCCAAGGGGCTGGGCCCCCCCTAGGGCTGCCGCACCCCCTAGTCTTGGGGGGCAAGGCGCCTGGGGGGGAAACCCTAGCCCTGGCCGCAGCCCTGGCCGCCGCCCCCCCCATCTCCCCTTGGCCGCCGCCCCTAGGGGGTAACCCTAGGGCGCCCCCTCCCCTCTCTCCCCCTATATAAAGAGAGGCAGAGGGAGGGCAGCCACACACGTTCGTGCCTCGGCGCTGCCCTCCCTCCACCGTAGAGATCTTCGTCTATTCCGCAGCGCTTGGCGAAGCCCTGCTGGAATTCCTCCACCACCATCTCCACCACGCCGTCGTGCTGCTGGACTTCTCCGTCAACTTCTCCTTCCCCCTTGCTGGATCAAGAAGAAGGAGACGTCCCCGAGCTGTACGTGTGAAGAACGCGGAGGCACCGTCCGTTCGGTGCTAGGATCTTCGGCGATCTGAATCGCGGCGAGTACGACTCCATCAACCGCGTTCTTGAACGCTTCCGCTTAGCGATCTACAAGGGTATGTGGATCCAACTCTCCCCTCGTAGATGCATCTCCTAGATTGATCTTGGTGAGCGTAGGAAAAAAATTTTGTTTCCCATGCAACGTTCCCCAACAGGAAGACAATGAAGAAGAAGAGGACGACGACATCTATCCTGGCCATGGGTTCCCTGAATACGATGGTACAACAATGGGGGGAGAAGCTGAGCCGGCAATACGGCAAGAAGCTGAAGAAGAGGCATCAAATGAGCCCGCTAATGATCTAGGTCGGGCCATTGCCGATGCAAAGAGAAAGTGCACAACTGAAAAGGAGAGGTTAAAGTTGCAGCGAATGTTAGAGGATCACAAGAAATTGTTGTACCCAAACTGCGAAGCTGACAAGAAAAAGCGGGGCACCACACTGGAATTGCTGCAATGGAAGGCAGAGAATGGTGTATCTGACAAGGGATTTGGAAAGTTGCTGGTAATGTTAAAGAAGATGCTTCCAAAACACAACGAATTGCCCGAGAGTACGTACGAAGCAAAGAAGGCTGTCTGCCCTCTAGGGTTAGAGGTGCAGAAGATACATGCATGCCCTAATGACTGCATGCTCTACTGGGGTGAGTACGAGGATTTGAATGCGTGCTCGGTATGCGGTGCATTGCGCTATAAGATCACCCGCACGGACCCCGGTGATGTCGAGGGCGAGCGCCCTAGGAAAAAGATTCCTGCCAAGGTGATGTGGTATGCTCCTATAATACCACGGTTGAAACGTTTCTTCCAAAACAAAGAGCATGCCAAGGCGATGCGATGGCACAGAGAAGACTGTAAGAAATACAAAAAGTTGAGAGTACCCGCTGACGGTTCACAGTGGAGAAAAATCGAGAGAATGTACAGCAGGGAGGAGTTTGGAGGTGACGTAAGGGATGTATGGTTTGGTCTAAGCGCAGATGGCATTAATCCTTTTGGGGAGCAGAGCAGCAACCATAGCACCTGGCCTGTGACTCTATGTATGTATAACTTTCCTCCTTGGTTGTGCATGAAGTCAAAGTTCATTATGATGCCAGTGCTCATCCAAGGCCCTAAGAAACCCGACAACGACATTGATGTGTACCTAAGGCCATTAGTTGAAGAACTCTTACAGCTGTGGAATGGAAAAGGTGTACGTACGTGGGATGAGCATAGACAGGAAGAATTTGATCTAAAGGCATTGTTGTTCGTTACCATCAATGATTGGCCTGCTCTCAGTAACCTTTCAGGATAGACAAACAAGGGATACCGCGCATGCACGCATTGTTTGGATGATACCGACAGTATATATTTGGATAATTGTAGGAAGAATGTGTACCTCGGACATCGTCGATTTCTTCCGAGCAGGCATCCCGTAAGAAAGAAAGGCAAGCATTTCAAAGGTGAGGCGGATCACCGGATGAAGCCTCGCCACCGAACTGGTCCTGATGTACATGATATGGTCAAGGATTTGGAGGTAGTCTTTGGAAAGGGTCCTGGCGGACAACCTGTTCCGACTGACGCTGACGGACACGCACCCATGTGGAAGAAGAAATCTATATTTTGGGACCTGCCCTATTGGAAAGACCTAGAGGTCCGCTCCGCCATCGACGTGATGCACGTGATGAAGAATCTCTGCGTGGCCCTGGTTGGCTTCTTAGGCGTGTATGGGAAGACAAAACATACATTGGAGGCACGGGAGGACCAGCAACGTATGCACGGAAAAGACGGCATACATCAGGGTCATGCCAGCTACGCTCTTACCAAAGAAGAGAAGGAAATCTTCTTTGAATGCCTGCTCAGTATTAAGGTACCGTTTGGCTTCTCGTCGAATATAAAGGGAATAATAAATATGGCTGAGAAAAAGTTCCAGAACCTAAAATCTCATTACCGCCACGTGATTATGACGCAACTGCTTCCGATTGCATTGAGGGGGCTTCTACCAGAAAACGTTCGATTAGCCATTGTGAAGCTATGTGCATTCCTAAATGCAATCTCTCAGAAGGTAATCGATCCAGAAATCATACCAACATTACAGAATGATTTGGTGCAATGTCTTGTCAGTTTCGAGATGGTGTTCACACCATCCTTCTTCAACATCACGACACACGTCCTAGTTCACCTATGCAAAGAGATTAACATTTTGGGTCCTGTATTTCTACACAATATGTTCCCCTTTGAGAGGTTCATGGGATTCTTAAAGAAATATGTTCATAACCGTGCTAGGCCAGAAGGAAGCATCTCCAAAGGCCATGAAAATGAGGAGGTCATTGAGTTTTGTATTGACTTTATTCCTGACCTTAAGCCGATTGGTGTTCCTGAATCGCGGCATAAGGGCAGACTGGATGGAAAAGGCATGCTAGGAGGGGATCAAATAATATGTATGGATGTACATTATCTCACTAAAGCACACTACACAGTTCTACAGAGCTCCGCCTTGGTGGCTCCGTATATGGACGAACACAAGAATTTTCTACGCTCCAAATACCCAGAGCAGTCTGACGACTGGATTACACTGATGACCCACAACTGTAGGGGATCTATCGTAGTCCTTTCGATAAGTAAGAGTGTCGAACCCAACGAGGAGCAGAAGGAAATGATAGGCAGTTTTCATTAAGGTATTTTCTGCAAGCACTGAAATTATAGGTAACAGATAGCTTTGTGATAAGATAATTGGTAGCAAGTAATAAAAGGTAAAAGTAAATAAGGTGCAGCAAGGTGGCCCAATCCTCTTTGTAGCAAAGGATAAGCCTGGACAAACTCTTATGCGAGGTAAAGCGCTCTCGAGGACATATGTGAATTATCGTCGAGCTAGTTTTCATCACGATCGTTTGATTCGCGTTCGGTATTTTGATAATTTGGTATGTGGGTGGACCGGTGCTTGGGTGCTGCCCTTACTTGGACAAGCCTCCCACTTATGATTAACCTCTAATGTAAGCATACGCAACTACAAAAGAAGTATTAAGGTAAACCTAACCATAGCCTGAAACATATGGATCCAAATCAGCCCCTTACGAAGCAACGCATAAACTAGGGTTTAAGCTTCTATCACTCTAGCAACCCATCATCTACTTATTACTTCCCAATGCCTTCCTCTAGGCCCAAATAATGGTGAAGTGTCATGTAGTCGACGTTCACATGACACAACTAGAGGAGAGACAACATACATCTCATCAAAATATCAAACGAAGACCAAATTGACATGACTACTAATAGCAAGACTTCTCCCATGTCCTCAGGAACAAAAGTAACTACTCACAAGACATAATATTGTTCATGATCAGAGGGGTATTAATATGCATAATGGATCTGAACATATGATCTTCCACCAAATAAACCAACTAGCATCAACTACAAGGAGTAATCAACACTACTAGCAACCCACATGTACCAATCTAAGGTTTGGGTACAAAGATTTGATACAAGAGATGAACTAGGGTTTGAGAGGAGATGGTGCTGGTGAAGATGTTGATGAAGATAGCCCTCCCCAAGATGGGAGAGTTGTTAGTGATGATGGCGGTGACGATTTCCCCCTCCCAGAGGGAAGTATCCCCGGTAGAACAGCTCTGCCGGAGCCCTAGATTGGTTTCCGCCTCGAGACGGCGGCGTCTGGTCCCGAAAGCCTCCTTCTGATTTTTTTCCAGGTCAAAACGCTTCATATATGATAAGATGGGCACCGTGGGCCTGCCGGCTGGCCCTCGAGGCAGGGGGGCGCGCCCTGGGAAGGGGGGCGCGCCCCCACCCTCGAGGCCAGCCGGTGGCCCCTCCCGTGGGTTTCTTTCGCCAGATATTTTTTATATTTTCCGAAATGATGTTCTGTGGAGTTTCAGGGCTTTTGGAGTTGTGCAGAATAGGTTTCCAGAGTTTGCTCCTTTTTCAGCCCAGAATTCCAACTGCCGGCATTCTCCCTCTTCATGTAAATCTTGCAAAATAAGATAGAAAAGGCATAAGTATTGTGACAAAACATGTATGAACATCCCATAATGCAATAAATATCAACTTAAAAGCATGATGCAAAATGGACGTATCAACTCCCCCAAGCTTAGACCTCGCTTGTCCTCAAGCAAAGCCGATATCGAAAAATATGCCCACATGTTTAGAGATAGAGGTGTCGATAAAAACAGAATACGGACATGAGGGCATCATGATCATTCTTATAACATCAACTTATATAAATATAGTCATATGATTCTTATGCTAAAGTAACAATTCATCCACAATATCAAGTATGCATCATAAACTTCATTGGAAACTAACAAACTTTGATCTCGGTGATTGAAGCAATTGCAATTTATCGTAACATCGGAAAGAGTCAATATAAGAGCTTTTCAGCAAGCTTACATACTCAACTATCATATAGTCTTTCACAATTGCTAACACTCACGCAATACTTATGTTTATGGAGTTTTAATCGGACCCAGAGAAAGATAGGGGCTGCTACCTCTTGAGCTTGCATTGTATTCCCTCGAAGAGGAAAGGGAGATGCAGCACAATAGCGTAAGTATTTCCCTCAGTTTTTGAGAACCAAGGTATCAATCCAGTAGGAGACCACGCGCGAGTCCCTCGCACCTGCACAAACAAATAAGAACTTCGCAGCCAACGCGATAAGGGGTTGTCAATCCCTTTACGGTCACTTACGAGAGTGAGATCTAATAGAGATGATAGTTTATATTTTTGGTATTTTTGGTTTAATAAAACAGCAAATAAAGGCAGTAAAAGTAAAGTAGATGTAGATTGATATGTTGAGAATAGACCCGGGGGCCATAGTTTTCTCTAGTGGCTTCTCTCATGATAGCGATATTCTACGGCGGGTAAACAAATTACTGTCGAGCAATTGATAGAAAAGCGAATAATTATGAGACTATCTAGGCATGATCATTGTATATAGGCATCACGTCCGAGACAAGTAGACCGAAACGATTCTGCATCTACTACTATTACTCCACACATCGACCGCTATCCAAGATGCATCTAGTGTATTGAGTTCATACGAATAGAGTAACGCTTTAAGAAAGATGACATGATGTAGAGGGATAAAATCAAGAAATATGATGAAAACCCCATCTTTTTATCGTCGATGGAAACAATACAATACGTGCCTTGCTGCCCCTACTGTCAGTAGGAAAGGACACCGCAAGATTGAACCCAAAGCCAAGAACTTCTCCCATTTCAAGAACTATAGATCTAGTAGGCCAAACCAAACCAATAATTTGAAGAGACTTGCAAGGATATTACGAGCACACATAAAAAGTTCAGAGAAGAACCAAATATCTTTCATAGATAACCTTGATCATAAACTCACAATTCATCGGATCTCGACAAACACACCGCAAAAAGAGATTACATCGAATAGATCTCCTCGAAGACCGAGGAGAACTTTGTATTGAGATCCGGAGAGAGAGAAGAAGCCATCTAGATACTAGATATGGATCCGGAGGTCTGTGGTAAACTACTCACAACTCATGGTGAGGGCGATGATGATGATGATGAAGGCCTCCGTGATGGATCCCCCTCCCGGAACATGCTCCAAGATGGGATCTCCACGGGAACAGAAGCTACGGCGGTGGAATTAGGGTTTTCTCTCTGCGTACAGAGTTTCTGGGGTACGTAGGTATATATAGGAAGAAGGAGGGCACCGGGGGCCTCACGGGCCAGCCTCGAGGCAGGGGGGTGCGCCACCACCCTCGAGGGCAGCCCTTCTATCCCCTGACTTGGTCCTGACGTTTCCCGTCCGTGATTTTCTCCAAAAATATCTCTTGCAAAGGTTTCATTTTGGACCCCGTTTGATATTCTTTTTCCGCAAAACTCTGAAATAGGCAAAAAACTGCAATCTGGACTGGGCCTTTGGGTTAGTAGGTTAGTACCAAAAATGATATAAAAGTGAATGATAAAGCCCATTAAACATCCAAGACTTCATAAATAATAGCATGGAACAATCAAAAATTATTAATACGTTGGAGACGTATCAAGCAGCCCCAAGCTTAATTTCCGCTCGTCCTCGAGTAGGTAAATGATAAAGAAAGAATTTTGATGTGGAATGCTAACCAATATAGTTTTCCAATGTAATTCTCTTAATTGTGGCATGAATGATCAGATCTGAAAGATTCAAGACAAAAGTCTATATTGACATAAGAAATAACAATACTTCAAGCAATACTAACAAATCAATCATATCTTCTCAAAATACTATGGCTAAAGAAAGTTATCCCTACAAAATCATATAGTGTTGGCTATGCTCCCTTATTATCACACAAAAATATTCATATCATGCACAACCCCGATTCCAGCCAAGCATTTGTATTCATACTCTATCTTTTCAAACCTTTCAACTTTCACGCAATACATGAGCGTGAGCCATGGATATAGCACTATGGGTGGAATAGAGGTGGTTGTGGCGAAGACAAAAAGGAGGGATATAGTCTCACATCGACTAGGCGTATCAACGGGCCATGGAGATGCCCATCAATAGATATCAATATGAGTGTGTAGGGATTGCCATGCAACGGATGCACTAGAGCTAAATATGAATGAAAGCTCAACAAAAGAAACTAGTGGGTGTGCATCCAACTTGCTTGCTCACGAAGACCTAGGGCATTTGAGGAAGCCCATCGTTGGAATATACAAGCCAAGTTCTACAACGAAAATTCCCACTAGTATATGAAAGTGACTAAACATGAGACTCTCTACAATGAAGAACATGGTGCTACTTTGAAGCTCAAGTGTGGAAAAAGATAGTAGCAATTGTCCCTTTTTTTTTCTTTTTTTTCTTTTTTGGGCCTTTTTTTCTTTGGCCTTTTTTTGCGGAGGGGCTTTATAGATTCAGCCTTTCCTCCCATGGGACAATGCTCTAATAATGATGATCATCGCACTTTCATTACTACACGAAATTACAACTCGATACTACAACAACAAAGTATGAATCTATATGAATGCCTCCGACGGTGTACCAGTATGTGCAATGAAACAAGAGTGACATGTATGAAAAGATTATGCATGGTGGCTTTGCCACAAATACGATGTCAACTACATGATCATGCATGTCAATATGACAATATGATGCGTGTCATATAAACGGAACGGTGGAAAGTTGCATGGCAATATATCTCGGAATGGCTATGGAAATGCCATGATAGGTAGGTATGGTGGCTGTTTTGAGGAACAATATGGTGGTTGTTTTGAGGAAGGATATATAGTGGGTTTATGGCACCGGCGAAAGTTGCGCGGTACAAGAGAGGCTAGCAATGGCGTAAGGGTGAGAGTGCGTATAATCCATGGACTCAACATTAGTCATAAGAACTCATATACTTATTGCAAAAATTTACGAGTCATCAAAACAAAGCAATCAACGCATGCTCCTAGGGGGGGAGGTAAGTAGGAGTTAACCATCACGCGCCCCCGACCTCCACACAAAGGTTGACACTACACAAATACCTCATGCTCTAACTTAGTTACACAACGGTTCACCATACGTGCCTGCTACGTGAATCACTAACCTTAACACAAGTATTTCTCAATTTCATAATAACTCCACTAGCATGACTCTAATACCACTATCCTCATGTCTCAAAACAATTATCAAGCATCCAACATCTCATTCTATTCAATGCACTTGGTGTGATTTTTTTTACTACATTGACATTGGATGTTTATCATGTGAAGACAAGTTCTTTAGCCTAAACACTTTACCATGCTATTTTAATAGACTCTCAAATAGAGATAAATGAAGCACTAGAGCAAAAACTATTCGACTCAAAAGATATAAGTGATGCACTTATAGTGTTCTAATAATTTCTAGGCCATGTTTAACTCTCTCAAATAGGTGTATCCAGCAAGGATGATTGTGGCAAACTAACAAGAAAAGACTCAAATTGTACAAGACGCTCCAAGCAAAACACATAACAAGTTGCGAATAAAAATATAGCTCCAAGTATAGTTACCGATGGATGAAGACGAAAGAGGGGATGCCTTCCCGGGACATCCCCAAGCTTAGGCTTTTGATTATCTTGAATTTACTTGGGGTGCCATGGGCATCCCCAAGCTTAGGCCTTTTGTCAGGCCCAATATGCGATTCTATCCCGATCACGTGAAACTTACGTGATTGGGGCACAACCGCATTTTGGGCGCTTAGCAAGATGGATATCATTACATCGTACCATTACATACATACATGGGGGGATACAACAATTCATACAAGTCACATGAATACAACAACATAAATACAAGGCATCCGACTACGGATGCAAACATGAAAGCACAACGACATCCATATGCTGTCCCAGGCTGCCGACCCGGAACCTAACCCAAGACTGAGGAAGAAGAAGAAGAAAGAACTCCAACACAAAGGACATCGCTCTCGCGTCAAGTCATCGGAACCTGCACCTGCAACTGTTGTTGTAGTATCTATGAGCCACGAGGACTCAGCAATCCCATAACCATGGGTAACAAGACTAGCAAAGCTTAATGGGTAGGAAGAGGTAAAGTGGTGAGGTTGTAGCAGCGGCTAAGCAATATATGGTGGCTAACTTACGAGTACAAGAATAAGATGAGCATCTGCGCAAACAGTCGCAACGAGTAGTGATCGCTAAAGATCCTGAACTACCTACGAGTCAAACATAACCCCACCGTGTTCTCTTCTCAATGTGAAAAGAGACGGTCACGGTTACTCACACAGTTGTGTGTTTTACTTCGGATCCTCTGTCAAGTTTTCTACAACCGGACATTAACAAATTCCAATCTGCCACATAACTGCGGGCACGACTTTCGAAAGATCATAACCCTGCAGGGGTGTCCCAACTTAGCCCATCAAAAGCTCTCACGATCAGCAGAAGTAATAATAATATTACCCCTTATCTTAGGGACAATCTGATCAGGCTCGGAATCCCGGTGCACAAGACATTTCGATAATGGTAAAACAAGTCCAACAAGACCTCCCGGCGTGCCGACACCCTGATAGTAGCCGCACGTATCTCGTCTCAGGCCACGACCGGATAGGTCAAGCTACGGGAACCATCACCTTGAGTTGCATCAAGTCGGCCCCGCAGTTTGCCCGTTTGGGACCAAAACCATCAGCACTGCACCCCCTGTTATGTAGAAAGAAGACTCGGGGACGCGACCCCCTATGCAAATTTAATTAATTAATTAAGTTCTTATTATGAGGCAAATTAAAACCAATGTTGGGCCTTGCTGGAGGAGTTTTATCCAAAGACGAACTGTCAAGGGGTCCCCATATACCCAACCGTGTAAGGAACGCAAAATCAAGGAACATAACGCCGGTTTATCGGCTCCTAAGGTGGCATGAGTGGAACAAAACACTGAGCAAAAGGCCAAGCCTTCCACCCATGCCCAGTATATAGGTGTGTTAATATATATAAGACATATTGTGATATTCCAACAATAAGTTCCAACATGGAACGATCTTCATCTTCACCTGCAACTAACAACGGTATAAGAGGGCTGAGCAAGCGGGTAACATAGCCAAACAACGGTTTGCTAGGAAGGTGTCAAAGGTTAGAGGTTTCATGGCAACAAGGAGAGGGGCTGACCAATAAAAGATGGGTAGCGCGACATATAGCGATAGCATCGAGACACTAAGCATGGCAATGATAGTAAAGGTATCCAAGGTTATGGTCATCTTGCCTGAGATCCCGCAAGGCAGAAGAATGGATCCATGAAGAAGACGAAGAAGAAGCCTTGAAGATGAACCAAGCGTAGACGAACGAATCCTCACGATCGCAACGGAAAAGAACTAGCGAGAAGAAAAGCACACCACATGGTAAACACACCACTCAAGAACATGACAAGATGCTCAACCAAGTATGATGCAAGACAAGTCTATATGATGCAATTCATGGCAAGGGATGAAGCACACAAGAACAACATCACCCAACAAGTTTAAATGAGGCCGGAATCAACATATAACTATTTCGGTACGTCCTCATATGCATATTTGGAAAATGGTCCAGATCTGAACAAACCTTAAGTTAAACAAGCATGCCACAGTGGAACAAAATGAAGAGCATATCACCATGAACATTTTGACATATTATATACATCATTTGGACAAACACACAAAAAGATACAGCCACACAAAGATGCATACAAATTTACAGTTCTGAGGGACTTAGTGGAAAAACAACCTCCTCGGGGTCGGGCGGACATTGCCAGGTGTCAGTCGGACACGTCCGTCGGTGGGTGCGCACGGGCCCACTTGGCAGTCACACGAGAGAGGGGACGGTGGACATGTCCGGGTCCCAACCGGACATGTCCGACGCGGCGCGGTAGAGGATGCAGAGAAGGTCGCCAGCGGCTCTCCGGCGAGGGCGAGGAGCACGGGAAGAGGCCCGGGGACGGGGAGCTTGGCGGCGAGGCCACCGGATCCGGGCTTGGGGATCCTGGATCTGGCCGGAGTGGTCCTCCGGCAAAGGAGCTTGGGCACGCGGCGGCAGCTTCCATGGTGGCGTCGACCATGGCATCGCGGAGGAGGCGCGTGTACCACGGCGGCGCTCGGGGCGCCTCTAGCACAGAGAGGACCCAGCGGGGCGGCGCTCGGGCCAGGCCGGAGGCAGCGGACGGCCGGACGGTGCGGGGTCCGGTCGCCGGGACGGCGAAGGCGAGGAGAGTGGCGCTGCGGGAGGATGAACGCGGGGAGCTGCGCAGGCGGGCGCTTGGCGGCGCGGAGGTGGGCCTCGGCCCAGGTCGGGCCCTGCGGGCGGCGGCGGCTGGAGAGCTATTGGGAGGATGCGGACGGCGCCAAGTGGCGAGCGGTGGATGGCCGGGAAGCGTCGGTTGCGGCGACTGGCCAACCACAGGCCGCCAAGTGGCGAAGAAGAGGTGGCTGCTCCAGGATTTCGAGGTGGAGGTGGGTGGCTGCGGCAGATCCGGGGAGAAGGGGGTCTAGGGGTAGGGGAAGACTAGGAGGATGCCAAAATGGCATGGGGGTTCTATATATAGCAGTTTTGGCTAGGGTTAGGGGGTTTGGGAGGTGTTTCGGAGCACTCGGTCACGATCCGATGTCTCCGGTCGCGAGGGGGCATTAGGCAGGCCTAGGTGGGTTGTGAAGAGGACCTCGGGCTTGGAAAAGAGAAGAGAGGGAGAGGCCCGGTGGCAGTTTCGGAGACCGAAACGTCCGACGTTTTAACTGGCGACTAGTGCCGCTATATTTAATGGTTGGGCTATCAAACGAGCTCCGAATGCGATGAAATTTGGTAGGTGGCCTGTCTACAGTATAATAAGACCACATGCCAAGTTTCATCCCATTCCGAGAAAATTTTCTGGCCACTCATAAAATAAATATTCGGAGGCGCCGCGGGCGCAAGCGAGTGTGTCTGGACTCAGAACGGACAACGGAAAGGACGGGCGGACTCGGACGAATGCAAGTTTTGAAAAGCATGACGATGCAATGCACACGATGACATGGCAAAAAGCAACACGCAAGCAAGATGACATGGCAATGATGACGAATAACTGGCTGACACCTGGCGCATCGGTCTCGGGGTGTCACACCTTTGCTACTCCTTGTTCCATAGTCCATCAAAGCAATACTCAAAACATGAAAACTTCACAACACAAAACTTAGACAAAAATTCTTGTGAGCTCCGTTAGTATGAGAAAGCAAACCACTACTCAAAGTTACAGCAATGAATTCATTCTTTGTTTATATTGATGTTAAACCTACTGTACTCCAAGTTCTCTATGGTTCATATGCTCCAATATTACTCATAGATGCATCGGAATAAGCAAACAACACACGAAAAACAGAATCTGTCAAAAACAGAACAGTATGTAGTAATCTGCAGGGTTCGCCTACTTATGGAACTCCAAAAACTTCAAACAAAATTGGTAAATTTGCGCAATTTTTCTACCAATCATCATAAAAAAAGAATCAACTAAAAAGCACACTCCAGTAAAATCCCACGACTACTTTAGCGAGTGCTAAAGATTCTGTTTTTCACAGCAAGATCATATAAACTTCACACAAGTCTTACCAAAGGTTCTACTTGGCACAAACACTAAACAAAACATGAAAGCACATCTAATCAGAGGCGAGATGCAATATTTATTCCCTAACAGCAACAAAAACAAAAACAAAAAATTGGGTTGCACCCAACAAGCGCTATCATTTTACGCCCCTAGCTAGGCATGATACAAGATAGATCTAAGTATTGCCATCTTTGGAAGGCAATCCATAAGTGGCTCTCATGATAGATTCATATGGTAATTTGATTTTCTTTCTAGGAAAGTGTTCCATGCCTTTACTTAACGGAAATTGGAATCTAATATTTCCTTCCTTCATATCAATAATTGCGCCAATCGTTCTAAGGAAAGGTCTACCAAGAATAATAGGACATGAAGGATTGCAATCTATATCAAGAACAATGAAATCTACGGGCATATAATTTCTATTGGCAACAATAAGAACATCATTAATTCTTTCCATAGGTTTCTTAATAGTGGAATCCGTAAGATGCAAATTTAAAGAACAATCATCAAGCTCATGGAACCCTAGCAAATCACACAAAGTTTTTGGGATAGTGGAGACACTTGCACCCAAATCACACAAAGCATAGCATTCATGATCTTCTATTTTTATTTTTATAGTAGGTTCCCATTCATCATAAAGCTTTCTAGGTATAGAAACTTCCAACTCAAGTTTTTCTTCATAAGATTGCATCAAAGCATCAACTATGTGTTTAGTGAAAGCTTTATTTTGACTATAAGCATGCGGAGAATTTAGGACGGATTGCAACAAGGAAATACAATCAATCAATGAGCAATTATCATAATTGAATCCCTTGAAATCCAAATTAGTGGGTTCATCACTATGCAAAGTTTTAATCTCTTCACTCCCACTTTTAGCAATTTTAGCATCAAGATCTAAAAACTCCGAATCATTGGGACACCTTAAAGCAAAATCATCTCCAATCCTATTCTCATCAAGATTAATACTAGAAAACAAGGATCTAATAGGAGACACATCAATAACTTTCAGATCTTCATCTTTATTTTCATGTTCTTCTAGTTTAGCAGTCATCTTATTAATCAAGGTGGACTATTTATCCGAAATTTGGGCAATTAAGTTCTCAAGATGAGCAAACTGAGATTTCAAGCCATAAAATTCCTTAGACATATCATCAAGGTCTTTATTCATATACTCCATAAACTTTTTCTGTTCTTTAAGCTCACTTCTGAAAATGTCATTATGCTCGAATTGTATATTCATAAAATATCTAACATTGTTTTCAATCTCCTCCAGCCTCTTGAGGTGAGGGTCAACACTAGCAAGGAGAGCCATAGTGACAAGCAAGCAATCCAACACACACAAGCAAACAAGAAGCAAGCGAACGATATACCCGGCAGAAGAAGGGCAAATAAAACGGCAAGGGTGAAGTGGGGGAGAGGAAAACAAGAGGAAAATAAATGTAATGCGAAGGATAAGGTTTGTGATAGGTACTTGGTATATGACTTTTGCGTAAGCCTCCCCGGCAACGGCGCCAGAAATTCTTAGATTTTGAGAACCAAGGTATCAATCCAGTAGGAAACCACGCGCGAGTCCCTCGCACCTGCACAAACAAATAAGAAATTCACAGCCAACGCGATAAGGGGTTGTCAATCCCTTTACGGTCACTTACGAGAGTGAGATCTGATAGAGATGATAGTTTATATTTTTGGTATTTTTGGTTTAATAAAACAGCAAATAAAAGCGGTAAAGTAAAGTAGATGTAGATTGATATGTTGAGAATAGACCCCGGGGCCATAGTTTTCTCTAGTGGCTTCTCTCATGATAGCGATATTCTACGGCGGATAAACAAATTACTGTCGAGCAATTGATAGAAAAGCGAATAAATATGAGACTATCTAGGCATGATCATTGTCTATAGGCATCACGTCCGAGACAAGTAGACCGAAACGATTCTGCATGTACTACTATTACTCCACACATCGACCGCTATCCAGCATGCATCTAGTGTATTGAGTTCATACGAACAGAGTAACGCCTTAAGAAAGATGACATGATGTAGAAGGATAAAATCAAGCAATATGATGAAAACCCCATCTTTTTATCATCGATGGCAACAATACAATACGTGCCTTGCTGCCCCTACTGTCACTAGGAAAGGACACCGCAAGATTGAACCCAAAGCCAAGAACTTCTCCCATTGCAAGAACTGAAGATCTAGTAGGCCAAACCAAACCAATAATTCGAATAGACTTGCAAGGATATTATGAGCACACATAAAAAGTTCAGAGAAGAACCAAATATCTTTCATAGATAACCTTGATCATAAACTAGCAATTCATCGGATCTCGACAAACACACCGCAAAAAGAGATTACATCGAATAGATCTCCTCGAAGACCGAGGAGAACTTTGTATTGAGATCCGGAGAGAGAGAAGAAGCCATCTAGATACTAGCTATGGACCCGAAGGTCTATGGTAAACTACTCACAACTCATGGTGAGGGCGATGATGTAGATGATGAAGGCCTCTGTGATGGATCCACCTCCCGGAACAGGCTCCAAGATGGGATCTACACAGGAACAGAAGCTACGGCGGTGGAATTAGGGTTTTCTCTCTGCGTATGGAGTTTCTGGGGTACGTAGGTATATGTAGGAAGAAGGAGGGCGCCGGGGGCCTCATGGGCGAGCCTCGAGGCAGGGGGGCGCGCCCTGGGAAGGGGGGCGCGCCCCCACTCTCGAGGGAAGCCCTTCTGTCCCCTGACTTGGTCCTGACGTTTCCCGTGCGTGACTTTCTCCAAAAATATCTCTCGCGAAGGTTTCATTCCGTTTGGACTCCGTTTGATATTCTTTTTCTACAAAACCCTGAAATAGGCAAAAAATAGCAATCTGGACTGGGCCTTTGGGTTAGTAGGTTAGTCCCAAAAATGATATAAGAGTGAATGATAAAGCCCATTAAACATCCAAGACTTCATAAATAATAGCATGGAACAATAAAAATTATAGATATGTTGGAGAGGTATCAGGGGCTTATAGTGTTGCCTCCCAACCTTTTACCTCAAGGGTAACGTCAACAGTAATAGATCATGAAAACTTACATCCAAGTGGGCATATATGTCAGGATCTTTTCAACACAGTGTGCTTGCCAAAGGATAAAATGTAAAAATGAAAGGTGGATTTCACCTTGACACTTATAAGACAAGAATAAAAGATAGGACCTTCGCAGAGGGAAGTAGGGGTTGTCATGTGTTTTTATGGTTGGATGCACAAAGTCTTAGCATAGAAGAACTTCGATTTATATTGCCACTTGTGATAAGGACCTTTATTATGCAGTCCGTCGCTTTTATTACTTCCATATCACAAGATCGTATAAAGCTAATTTCTCCCACACTAATAAATCATACATATTTTAGCGGGTTTGCAACATGACAACTTACTTGGAAGGATATGTCTCAATCCATAGGTAGGTATGGTGGACTCTCATGGCAAAACTGGGTTTAAGGATATATGGAAGCACAAGTAGTATCTCTACTTAGTGCGAGGAGTTTTGGATAGCATGAGGGGGAAAGGCAAGCCCAACATGTTGGATGATCCATGACAATATACTTTATTTCGGATATAAGAAGACATATCCCATTATGTTGTCTTCCTTGTCCAACATCAACTCTTTAGCATGTCATACTTTAATGAGTGCTCACAATCATAAAAGATGTCCAAGATAGTGTATTTGTATGTGAAGCCTCTCTTCTTTTATTACTTCCTATTAATTGCAACGATGACCAAAACTATGTTTGTCACCTCCCAACAACTTTTATTTATCATACCCTTGTATATGATCTCTTTGATACTCTTTATGTTTTCTTTCTTTTTATCATGACATAAATGAGGAAATCAAGCCCTTGACTCAACACTAATCTTTATTATATAGCTCACGGACTCGATTACAAAAGATAAGGCTCACAAAGCAAAAGCTCACGATTGGATCATGCTAACTTTATTCTAATAGATCAAGATACTACCAAAAGGATCGAACTAAGTAAAATGGTAAAGATAGGAGTGATGGTGATACGATACCGGGGTCACTCCCCCAAACTTGGCAGTTGCCAAGGGGAGTGCCCATACCCATATGATTATGTCTCCTTCTTCGGGGTTGGTGATGATGGAGTTGCTGCTGATGTAGGATTGTTGTTCATCTTCCAAGGCATGGGCTCACCATCGTAGAAGGATGATCGAGTCTCCGGGATACTTAAATCTGCAGCAAACTCATGTTCTTGAATCTATATTCATACTCACAGTTTTGGTTCTGCAGGTCATAGATCTGGGCTTGGAGGTGATCGATCTTCTCTTGAAGATTGGAGATGGCTTCCCCGAAGATCCTTGAGTCCATCTTGAGGTTGTTGGCAAGCTCCGAGATCATCATGTGGTTGGCGTCAAGTCCTCGTTCCACCATACCTTGGCACTTGAAAACTTGTTGCTCCATTGCTTCGAGTCTTGTCTCCACGCTTCCGGTCCTTCTCGGCCCCTTAACATCACGGATGTGCAGCACCCCCTCATGCGACTCCATGGTTTTGGGGTGGTGCAGCACCTTCGCAAGGTAGGGGTTGATGACCTTCTCGAAGAACTTGTCCTTGGGGGTGTTGGAGGACGCCATGATGATCTAGATCTGTCAAAAACAGCAGCTCGAAACGAAAACAGAGGATTTCTGCGTGATACAGAGGTCAAAACCTTTCGGAGTATATATAATGAATTTTTCCCGAACGAAAGAGGTAACCCTCAAGAAAACGGAGTCCAGGGGACACACGGGGTGCCCTCAAGGCAGGGGGGCGCGCCCTGGGAAGGCGGCACGCCCCCTACCCTCGAGGGTGTCCCGTGTCTCTTCCGGACTGCGGTTTATTTTTCTATTTTTCTAAACATTCCAAAATCGAGAAAATTACCTTTGGAACTTTTTTGGAGTCGGTTTACTTACCGTATCACATACCTCTTCCTTTTCGGAGGCTGAATCATTCTGGAAGGTGTCCCTTATGTATTCCTCCGGGGTTATAGTTTCAATAATATTAGTTTCAACATTTATAGGATTACCTGAGATATAATGTTTGATCCTTTGACCATTCACCACCTTCAGATTTGTGCCTTCGAAGTTGTTGATTTTTATGGCACCGGAACGATAGACTTCTTTGATAATGTAAGGTCCTTCCCACTTGGAGAGAAGTTTTCCTACAAAAAATCTTAAACGAGAGTTGAATAGCAAGACATAATCACCTACGTTAAACTCACGCTTCTGTATCCTTTTGTCATGCCATCTTTTAACCTTTTCTTTAAATAGCTTGGCATTCTCATAGGCCCGAGTTCTCCATTCATCGAGACAGGTAATATGAAATAGCCTCTTTTCACCGGCAAGTTTGAAATCATAATTGAGCTCTTTGATAGCCCAATATGCCTTATGTTCTAGCTCAAGAGGTAAGTGACAAGGTTTTCCATATACCATCTTATATGGAGACATACCCATAGGATTTTTGTATGCAGTTCTCTAGGCCCATAATGCATCATCAAGTTTCTTGGACCAATTCTTCCTAGACCTATTAGCTGTCTTTTGCAGGATTAATTTCAACTCCCTATTACTTAACTCTACTTGACCACTAGTCTGTGGGTGATAAGGTGATGCAATTCTATGGTTGACATCGTACTTAGCAAGCATCTTGCGGAAAGCACCATGAATAAAGTGTGAACCACCATCAGTCATTAGATATCTAGGGACTCCAAACCTCAGAAATATAACTTCTTTAAGCATCTTAATAGAAGTGTTATGATCAGCACTACTAGTTGGAATAGCTTCTACCCACTTAGTAACGTAATCAACAGCAACTAGAATATGTGTGTACCCATTAGAGGCAGGAAAAGGTCCCATATAATCAAAGCCCCAAACATCAAATGGTTCAATAACAAGTGAATAATTCATAGGCATTTCTTGACGTCTACTAATATTACCTATTCTCTGACATTCTTCACATGATAAGACAAACTTACGGGCATCCTTGAAGAGAGTAGGCCAATAAAAACCGGATTGCAATACCTTGTGTGCAGTTCTGTCTCCCGCATGGTGTCCTCCATATGCTTCGGAGTGGCACTTGCGTGAGATCTGTTCTTGTTCATGCTCAGGCACACATCGTCGAATAATACCATCCACTAATTCTTTATAAAGATGTGGGTCATCCCAAAAGTAATGCCTCAGATCATAGAAGAACTTTTTCTTTTGCTGGTATGTGAAGCTAGGCGGTATAAACTTAGCAACAATATAATTAGCATAATCAGCATACCATGGAGTAGTACGAGAAGTACTTATGACAACTAGTTGTTCATCAGGAAAGCTATCATCAATAGGTTGTGGGTCATCAAGTATATTCTCTAACCTAGACAAGTTATCTGCTACGGGCTTCTCAGCTCCCTTTCTATCAATAATATGCAAGTCAAATTCTTGCAGCAAGAGAACTCATCTAATAAGTCTAGGTTTAGCATCTTTCTTCTCCATAAGGTATTTGATAGCAGCATGATCAGTGTGAATAGTTACTTTAGAATCAACGATATAGGGTCTAAACTTATCACAAGCAAACACAACTGCTAAATATTCTTTCTCAGTGGTAGCATAATTTCTTTGGGCACTATCTAGACTTTTACTATCATACTGGATAACATTCAATTTCTTATCAACTCTTTGCCCTAAAATAGCTCCTACAGCATAATCACTAGCATCGCACATAATCTCAAAGGGTAAATTCCAGTCAGGAGGCTGGACAATAGGCGCAGAGATCAATGCTTTCTTAAGTATTTCAAATGCTTCTAGACAATCATCATTAAATACAAAAGGAATATCTTTTTGTAAGAGATTAGTCAGAGGCCTGGAGATTTTGGAGAAGTCTTTAATGAACCTCCTATAAAATCCGACATGACCAAGGAAACTTCGTATACGTTTGATATCCTTAGGGCATGGCATCTTTTCAATAGCATCAACTTTAGCTTTGTCAACTTCAATACCTCTTTCAGAAATTTTATGTCCCAAGACGATGCCTTGATTAACCATAAAGTGGCACTTCTCCCAATTCAAGACAAGGTTAGTGTCTTCACATCTCTGCAAAACTCGATCAAGGTTGCTTAAGCAGCCATCAAAAGAAGTTCCGTAAACAGAGAAATCATCCATGAACACCTCAACAATCTTTTCACAAAAATCAGAGAATATAGCCATCATGCATCTTTGGAAGGTAGCAGGTGCATTACATAAACCAAAAGGCATACGTCTATAAGCAAAGGTACCGAAAGGACAAGTAAAGGTGGTCTTTTCTTGATCCCCTTTTGACACGGGTATTTGAGAGAAACCGGAATAACCATCTAGAAAGCAGAAATGAGTATGTTTGGATAACCTTTCTAGCATTTGATCAATAAATGGCAAGGGTAATGATCTTTCTTAGTAGCTTTATTTAACTTACGCAAATCAATTACCATCCTATAACCTGTAACTATTCTTTGTGGGATCAATTCATCTTTATCATTAGGGACAACATTCATACCTCCTTTCTTAGGGACGCAATGGACAGGACTTACCCACTGACTATCGGCAACTAGATAGATAATACCTGCTTCTAGGAGCTTTAGTATGTCCTTCCTCACCACTTCTTTCATCTTAGGATTTAACCGTTGCTGATGATCAATAACTGGTTTAGCATTTTTTTTCAATTTTATCTTGTGTTGACATATAGTGGGACTAATGGCCTTAAGATCATCCAGAGTATATCCAATAGCAGCTCGGTGCTTCTTCAGAGTTTTCAATAATCTTTCTTCTTCCTGCTCTGAAAGGTTAGCACTAATAATAACAGGATATATCTTCATTTCATCAAGATAAACATACTTAAGATTGCCAGGTAAAGGTTTAAGTTCAAACACGGGATCACCCTTGGGTGGAGGAGGATCCCCTAGGATTTCAACAGGCAAGTTGTTTTTCAATACGGGCCCCTGTGTAAGGAATATTTCATCTATCTCCCTTCTCTCATTCATATGCATATCATTTTCATGGTCTAGCAAGTATTGTTCTAAAGGGTCATTAGGTGGCACGGCAATAGAAGCAAGACCAATAATTTCATCTTTACTAGGTGGTGCCTTTTCAAGGGGTTGTCTACGGAATTTAGCAAAGTTAAAATCATGAGACGTATCCCCTAATCCAACAGTGACAATATCTTTCACGCAGTCTATCTTGGCATTAACAGTATTCAAGAAGGGTCTGCCAAATATAATGGGACAGAAAGCATCTTGTGGGGAACTAAGAACAAGAAAATCAGCAGGGTATTTAACCTTCCCACACAAGACTTCAATATCTCTAACAATCCCAACTGGTGAAATAGTATCTCTATTAGCAAGCTTAACAGTAACATCAATCTCTTCTAACTCAACAGGTGCAATATCATGCATAATTTCTTTATACAAATCAAGAGGGATAATACTTGCACTAGCACCTACGTGACATAAACCATGATAACAATGATCTCCTATCTTAACGGAAATGACAGGCAAGCCTACAACAGGTTTATGTTTATTCCTAGCATTGGGTTTGGCTATTCTAGCAGACTCTTCTTGGAGATAAATAACATGTCCATCTAAATCTTCTACCAAGAGATCTTTAACCATAACAACACTAGGTTCAACTTTAATTTGCTCAGAGGGTGTAGGTGTTCTAGTATTACTCTTTCGAACTACAATCACTGGCTTGAGCTTGATCCTTTATCCTAACAGGGAAAGTTGATTTCTCCATATAACAAGTGGGAGTAACAGGATCAACATTATAAGTGATAGTCTTTTCTTCAACTTTAATAGGTTCAACTACTTTTACTTCAATAGGGGGTGGTATTTAAACCACTTCTCCTTGGGGAGATCAACATGAGTAGCAAAGGATTCGCAGAAAGAAGCTACTATCTCAGAGTCAAGTCCATATTTAGTGCTAAACTCACGGAAAACATTGGTATCCATAAAAGCTTTAACACAATCAAACTTAGGGGTCATACTTGACTCCTTACCTTCGTCGAGATCCCAATCTTCGGAGTTGCGTTTAATTCTTTCCAATAAATCCCATTTGAAGTCAATAGTCTTCATCATATAAGAGCCAGAACAAGAAGTATCGAGCATGGAGCGATTATTATGAGAAAGCCGAGCATAAAATTTTTGAATGATCATTTCTCTTGAGAGATCATGATTGGGGCATGAATATAACATTGACTTAAGCATCCCCCAAGATTGAGCGATGCTTTCTCCTTCGCGAGGCCAGAAATTATAAATATAATTACGACCACAATGAACCTGGTGCATAGGGTAGAACTTCTGATGAAATTCCAACTTCAGACGATTATAGTTCCATGATCCCATATCATCGCATAGCATAAACCATGTCAATGCATCTCCTTCAAAGATAAAGGGAAGACCTTCTTCTTGATAACATCCTCGGGCATACCTGCAAGCTTAAACAATCCACAAACTTCATCCACATAGATTAGGTGTAAATCGGGATGCAATGTTTCGTCTCCTGTAAAAGGATTTTCAAGCAGTTTCTCAATCATACCCGAAGGAATCTCAAAGGAAACGTTTTCAATAGGTGCAGTAGGTTGAGGAGCAACTCTTTGCTCTTCTGCTTGGGGTGAAGATACCCCGAACAAGCCCCTCAAAGGATTTTAAGCCATAGTAACAAGTGACAATAAATTTTAGCACACTATATAAATTTTTCCTTACCAAATTCCACTTACCAAAGGAGCTTCACTCCCCGGCAACGGCGTCAGAAAATATTATTGATGACCCACAAGTGTAGGGGATCTATCGTAGTCCTTTTGATAAGTAAGAGTGTCGAACCCAATGAGGAGCAGAAGGAAATGATAGGCAGTTTTCAGTCAGGTATTTTCTGCAAGCACTGAAATTATAGGTAACAGATAGCTTTGTGATAAGATAATTGGTAGCAAGTAATAAAAGGTAAAAGTAAATAAGTTGCAGCAAGGTGGCCCAATCCTATTTGTAGCAAAGGATAAGCCTGTACAAACTCTTATGCGAGGTAAAGCGCTCCCGAGGACATATGGGAATTATCGTTGAGCTAGTTTTCATCACGATCGTCTGATTCGCGTTCGGTACTTTGATAATTTGGTATGTGGGTGGACCGGTGCTTGCGTGCTCCCCTTACTTGGACAAGCCTCCCACTTATGATTAACCTGTAATGCAAGCATCCGCAACTACAAAAGAAGTATTAAGGTAAACCTAACCATAGCCTGAAACATATGGATCCAAATCAGCCCCTTCCGAAGCAACGCATAAACTAGGGTTTAAGCTTCTGTCACTCTAGCAACCCATCATCTACTTATTACTTCCAAATGCCTTCCTCTAGGCCTAAATAATTGTGAAGTGTCATGTAGTCGACGTTCACATGACACCACTAGAGAAGAGACAACATACATCTCATCAAAATATCGAACGAAGACCAAATTCACATGACTACTAATAGCAAGACTTCTCCCATGTCCTCAGGAACAAAAGTAACTACTCACAAGACATAATATTGTTCATGATCAGAGGGGTATTAATATGCATAATGGATCTGAACATATGATCTTCCACCAAATAAACCAACTAGCATCAACTACAAGGAGTAATCAACACTACTAGCAACCCACAGGTACCAATCTGAGGTTTGGGTACAAAGATTTGATACAAGAGATGAACTAGGGTTTGAGAGGAGATGGTGCTGGTGAAGATGTTGATGAAGATAGCCCTCCCCAAGATGGGAGAGTTGTTGATGATGACAGCGGTGACGATTTCCCCCTCTCGGAGGGAAGTATCCCCGGCAGAACAGCTCTGCCGGAGCCCTAGATTGGTTTCTGCCTCTGTTCCGCCTCGAGACGGCAGCGTCTGGTCCCGAAAGCCTCCTTCTGGTTTTTTTCTAGGTCAAAACGTTTCATATAGGAGAAGATGGGCACCGTGGGCCTGCCGGCTTGTAATGCCCAGGATGGGACTATACCTCCTACGTGTCGAGGCACGACTTAAAGGTATAAGCCCATTCTGGAATGATCTCAAGTTCGGTATCTTTGCACATCTCATGTAAAAATAGGGATGAAAAGGAAAAAGAGATATTTGGCTTACACTCGCCACGTCACACAATTCATTACATAGCCAAACATCATTCAAATAACATCACAACCCGTCTACGGGTGAAGATCCAAATGAAAGATACCAAACATACATAAAGCCACAGGTCGAATCGCCCCTAGTAGAAACCACTACTGATCATCGGGATAGTGCACATAGTAACGGCTACGTTCCTCATCGTACTCCCAGTATAGCTCGGTGCCGTCAGCTGAGTAGCTCACCATGGTACCTGCATCTGGTGTGATGTAGAATCTGTGAGCCACAGAGGACTCAGCAATCCCGTTCCCGGGTAACACAACTATCTAAGCCTTGGGTGTGGAACAAGGCTGAAGGAAGAATAAAAGGCTGCATCAGCACTAGCACTAGCTTACGTAATAAGAGTGAGAAGAGAAGTGCCATGAGCGATAAGGTGATCACGAAGTGATCCTAACTAAGCACGTCAATCATAACCCCACCGTGTTCACTTCCCGAACCCCTTTCGGAAAATGACCGTCACGGTACTCACGCTGGTAGTGTGTTCTGAACATGGTGTCAAGTTTTCTACAACCAGATATTAACAAATTCCCATCTGCCACATAACCGCGGGCACGGCTTTCGAAAGTTCAAAACCCTGCAGGGGTGTTCCAACTTGGCCCATGACAAGCCCACGATCCGCGGAGTCGAAACTCCAAGGTGGGAAGGCCCGAGTATCCTCGGAATCCCGTGCTCAAGATACTCCGACTAAGGTAAGACTAATCCAGCAAATCCTCCCGGCGTGCCTACACCCTGACAGTAGCCGCGCGTATCTAGTCTCAGGCCACGACCGGATGGGCGGTCCTACAGGTAAAACCAATCCTCGAGTTTCCTCGTGGTGGCCCCGCATAACCCCCAGTTTGTACCAACACTCATGTGGAGCACTGGCCCGGGTTGTTGATTAAGAACTCGGGTTTGCAAAGCCCTATGCAAGTTTTAGTTGTTAGGCAAATGGAGTACCAATGTTGGGACTTGCTGGAAAAGACTTAGCGCTAAGCGCTTTATCGAGGGGGTCCCATAACCCCAACCGTGTGAGGAACGCAAAATCAAGGAACATAACACCGGTTTATACGGTTCCTAGGGCGGCATGAGTGGAACAAAACACCGAGCAAGAGGCTCAGCCTTCCACCCATTACCAATATATAGATGATTTCATTAAAGAGTTAATATAGTATGATATCCTAACAAGCTTCAACATGAAGCAAGAATCTTCAAATCTTCTCCTGCAACTAGCAATGCTATAAGAGGGGCTGAGCGAAGCTTACTTAGCCAATCAAAGGTTTGCATAGGTTGGGTGGTTAAACAGATTCATGGTTACAATAGGAGGCTGACAAACAAACATGGGCATCGAGGCAATAAGATAAAGAGCGAGACTTCTAGCAATAGGCAAAGATAGTAATGATATATGGGTCAGGTCATCTTGCCTGTCGAGTCATCGATGGGATCGTAAGAGGGCTCCTCGTTCTCAACCTCGGTAGTAACCTCGTTCTCGTACTCGATCTCGGCTTCCGGCTCTACTCAACACAAGAACACACGAGGCACGAAATCAAACAAGATGCAATGCGCAAACTACAGGATGCATGGCTGATGCACTAAGGAAGCACTGCAGATGCACTTAGGATGCACAACATGACAACATAGGAACCACAGTGAAACAGCACAAGAAACATGACAATATGCTCAAGCAAGTAAGATGCAAGAAAAGTCTATTTAGGATGCAAAACATGGCAAGGTAGGAAGCACAGAGAAACAACAGAAGAAACAGCAGGTTTAAATGAGGCCGGAAACTACTTAAGACAAATCCGGTAAGTCCTCATATGCATAGTTTGAAATTAGTCCAGATCTGAACAAACCTTAAGTTAAAGTTGTTAAACAGCAAGTTAACATGCACCATGACAATCTACACGAAAATCTAGTCAAGTTTCATATAAAGTTTGTTTAAACGGAGCTACGGTCTAGAAGATATGATCAAAACAAGATAAGCATGGCAACGGTGCAAGATGGACCCAAACATCAAGAAACATACTCCAAAACATGTTAACAGAATTATAATATGAATCTAGATGCAAAACCACACAAGTTTCATATAGGACTTGCTCAAATCGGAGCAACGTGCTAAAAGATACACCCGAAACAAGAAACAAAGCAAAGCTGAAATTAACAGCCACATAGCAACTTTGGAGCAAGAAATATATACTCTACAGAACTCAAACATGGTGACAAGAAGCATGGACATGAAGTAGACATATCCTAAAGCAAACAACTCCATTGGAGCATCTCCATAGGAGGCATGGATCAATAGCAACAAGCTACAACATTTTGATCATGACAATAAAAACCTGACAGCAATATTTTATAGCAACTTGGGATCAAGAATTAAACATGCTACAACAACCCAAATGAGCATGTGAGGGCATGGATGGATAGAAAACAACATATACAACAAGGAATGATCATTGGTCACCCCAAAACTAACATGGATTTGCCTAACACAACAATATTATCATGGCATGTTTGTGAGCATGTTTAAGTCACCTCAAAGCATATCATGGCAAATGGTTTGCACCACTGCAAAGAACACATGATGGGGAATCCAAAACATATAAGCAAGCAACATGGGGACAAACACAACAATAGCAACAAACTCCTCAACTAGGCATCTCGTAACAAGTTTAAAAACCTAACAGCCACATGCACTTTTGCAACAGGGATAAACATGGCAATATGAATTCTATCATGCATCCTATAGCAACCAACATGTAGAGCATCTCATGATGAACATTTGGACATATCATTTGCTTCATTTGGATAAACATGCACCAAGTTATCACATCTCAAACATGGCATAAAAACAACTAATAGCAGTAGTTTATATCAAGTAGCACTCTTGTCATGATGATTAAGACATCTAGATGGACTCAAACATGCATGACACAAAGGAACAAAACATAGTACATGTCACCACGATCATGTTGACATATTATATGCACAAATCGGACATACACACAAAAAGTTATCATCATCACAAAAGTGCATCAGATAAAGAAAAACACTAAAAGACTTAGACAAAAAACAGAGGGGTCAACCTCTCTGGAGTCAATGGCGGAGCGGGTGGTCAACGGAGTGGATCGGGTCGCGGGTTCCGGGTCGGCCCGTTAGGGTTCCTGGCGCCTGGCGCTGGCTAGATCGGGATCGCCCCCGATCGGATCGGCGCGGCGGCCTGGTTCTGCGGTGGTTGCCCGTACCTCCGGCGAGGCGGCCAGTCGGCGGCGGGGCGAGGGCCGGCCGGCGGAAGCTCGAAGGGCGGCGGGGCTCGAGGGGCCGTGACGGAGGAGCGAGGCTCTCCGACGGCGCGGGAGCGGCCGGTGGAAGGGCGGCGCGCCGGCGGGAGGGCGGCCGGCGGCGGCGCCGAGCCCCAGCGGCGGCGGCCTCGGGCCGGACGAAAACTAAGGGGCGGCACGGCGGGGTGGCTTCGGCCCAGATCGGCGGCGCTGCGGGCCGGCGCTGGGCCCCGCGGGCCCGCGCGGCGGCGGAGGCTGACCTGCTGCGGCGGATCTGTCCGGCCCGGGTCGGACACGTCCGCCCGGTGCGGATTCTGAGGCGGCTGGAGCTAGGAGAAGGCTAGGGTTGTTTTGGACGAAAAAAAATGGAGGGGTGGACGTTTATATAGGCACAAGGAGCTAGGAGACTCCAAATGAGGAGCGGTTTTCGGCCACGCAATCACAATTCAACGGCCGAGATGATGGGAAGGGTTGTGTTGGGTTGGTGGGCTGTTGTGGGGGGGGGGCCTTGGGCATCAAAGAGGAGGTACTTTTAGCCCACGAGGTTACCCGTTGGAGCACCAAACGAACTCCAAATGCGACGAAACTTGACAGACGGGCTACACGTACCAAATCAACATCGCACGACAAGTCTCACGCCATTCCGGAAACGTTACACGGCCAAACACGAAAGAAGGACTCCGGGAAGCCACGGGCACGTGTGAGAGCGTCGAAACTCGAAACGGACAACGGGAAGGGACGAGTGAGACCGGATGCAAAAGACAACACAAATGCAATGCAATGCACATGACAACATGACTTGGATGAAATGCACACACGCACACGACAAAACGCAGAAACCCAAAAAGAAGAAGAACCTGGAATGGAAATGATGAAGCCAAAGTTTATATATTGCCATATAGGGAAAGTGTTACATCTGGGGCATTACACGGCTGGCCCTCGAGGCAGGGGGCGCACCCTGGGAAGGGGGCGCGCCCCCACCCTCGAGGCCAACCGGTGGCCCCTCCGTGGGTTTCTTTCGTCAAATATTTTTTATATTTTCCGAAACAATGTTCTGTGGAGTTTCAGGGCTTTTGGAGTTGTGCACAATAGGTTTCCAGAGTTTGCTCCTTTTTCAGCCCAGAATTCTAGCTGCCGGCATTCTCCCTCTTCATGTCAACCTTGCAAAATAAGAGAGAAAAGGCATAAGCATTGTGACAAAACATGTATGAACATCCCATAATGCAATAGATATCAACTTAAAAGCATGATGCAAAATGGACGTATCATACACGTGAACAAACAACGACTTTCGTCGGCTGGTTGCAGACACGTGCCATGCATGACGTCGCTATTGAAGATGACCTGTACTTGCTTTCCCAGTTACCATCTTCGGATATAATGACTTTCAAAGGGTACCAGATAAATGGGAATACATTTTACACGATCGCCCAAGATAAGAAGAGCACCAACCAAAAGAGTGGTGTCCGCTTTGATGCAGCAACCAAGACGGGAAAGGAAACATATTATGGTTACATAGAGGACATATGGGAACTTGACTATGGACGTGGTTTGAAGGTCGCTTTGTTTCGGTGCAAATGGGTCAATATGAAATGAGGCGGGGTAACTGAAGACCCGCAGTACGGAATGACAATAGTGGATCTCAACAATCTTGCGTATGCAGACGAACCATTCGTCCTAGCCAATGATGTGGCACAAGTTTTCTATGTGAAGGACATGTCTATGAAGCCGAGATAAGGAAAGATAAGGAAGCGAATGCATCATACGATGAGTCAAAGGGCCACATACGTCATACGATGACAAGACAGACATGTCGGAAGATTATGAAAAGTTTGATGAAATTGCTCCATTCACAGTGAATATTGACCCGAGCATCCAGTTAAATGACGAAGATTGTCCATGGTTACGGCGCAAAGGGACACACGCAAAGAAAAAGTTTCACACCCAAACATCCACTCTGGGATGTGATCGGCTTCACTGTCATCACTTTCTTCTCTAGTGAGTTTCCGGACTTATATATCTGGAAAGTCCCGCTTCGAACAAACCGGAGGAAATCCTTGTAATAGTTAGGGTACTTATGTGTTTTGGCATTTGAAACGCGAAGAAATTTTATGTGCAAATTCTTTCATGCATTTACTGAATTTTTCAGCTAAATGACCTTCAAATTTAAAAACACTTCAAATGAACTCTGAAAAGGTTGAAAGTTGGCATGGTATCATAATTTCACCCACATAGAATGTGCAAAAAAGTAGAGAGGGTTACGACAAAAACTGAATGCACTTCGTGTACAAAAAATGGACAATCTCTTTCGAAATATCAGGGTTTCGGACGATAAGTCATCTGTTACAAAGGCATTTCAATTTTAATATAACCTAAGTATTACCAAGTTGAATATAATGATAAAACACACTAATATTAAACATAAGAAAAAAGAATCACTGAAAAATCTATTTTTAAAGTTAATTTATTCACAAACTAGTGATTCACACAAATTTGAAAATAATTCAAATTTAAAAACTACCGGCACTAACAGAAAGTTTCTGATTTTTTGTACCTAGAGCAAAAATACTTACAAAGGAACTCTAAATACAGCAAAAAAAACAACTTACAAATAAATAAAATAATTCAAATAAAGCGGAAAATAGGAAAAACTAAAAAAAGCCCACCTACTAGGCCACATCAGTCTGCATACGACTAGAAACCCAACCTGTAGTTGGGCCAGGATGCAGGCCCGCTAGACCAGTAGGCCCAATAGGGCAGAGTACAAATTTTAGGCCCAGAAGGCCTGCATTAGAGAGGAGCTCAATGCAGTGCCCGCGCTGGGGCTTATAAACTAGTCCTAGGGCTCCTCAACAAGCGAGGTGGGACTAAACTTTGCGCACCGCGGTTGGCAGCGCACACCCTTTAGTACCGGGTGGTGGCTCCAACCGGTACTAAAGGGGGAGGGTCTTTAGTACCGGTTGGAGTCACCACCCGGTACTAAAGGCCTGCCCTTCCTGCCGCTTGGCCTGGCCAAAATAGGCCTTTAGTACCGGTTGGTGGTTCCAACTGGTACTAAAGGTTCCTTCTATATATACAACACTTCAAAAAAATCAGTTTCCCTCTGTTCTCTTGTTCTGTTTCTCCCTCTCCGTCGACGCCGTTGCCGCCTCATTGCGCGCTGCCCCCGTCCCCGTCGCCGTCGCGCGCCGCCCCGTTCGCCGTCGCCGCCCCCGTCGACGCCACCGTCGCCGTCGCCGCCCCCGTCACCGTCGCCCCCGGCTCCTCGCACACACACACACACACACACACACACACACACACACACACACACACACACACACTTTTTCTGTTTTTTATACATTTCATTTAGATGAAATAATTAATTAGATTAGATTAACGTCAAATACTATATAGAAATGTTAGAAATTTTAGAAATTTTAGTTTTAGCTAGATGAATTAGATTAATTACAAATAGTATATAGAAATGTTAGTTATATAGAAATGTTAGAAATTTTAGAAATGTTAGTTTTAGCTTGATGAATTAGATTAATTTTCAAATTCTTAGACGATTATCGATTTTTTTTAGTTTCTTATAATTTTAGTTATAGAAATTTAGAATGTTACGTTTGCATATAGTATTTGTTCTCGACGATGCCCGGCCCGCATCCTCGCCGTCGACCCGTTAGCGACGACGTCCTGCTTCAGAGGACCCATGTCCGGGACTGGGCTCCGCCGGGCTGGCACTGGGAGGTGCTACCTTCAGGGGCTCCCCGCTTTGTGAGGAACGCGGCCCTGGGTCCCGTCATCGACCCTGAGCTCCTTTGGTGGCGTTCGCGTGGGCCACTTTCGATGCGGAGGGTGCCGGCACCGCCGGAGGTGGTGCGTCGCCGTGTCAGGGAGGAGGACGAGCACGTCCGTCGATACATGGCTGCTATGGACGTCAGGTTCTCCAATACCTGGCATGTTCTTTGGGGGGATGACTGGAGCTATGATCCTGTGGTGGTTCCTTCTCTCTGGGTGTCCACCACCCGCGCCTCGGGAACCGCAAGTGTACTAGATTATTCTGTAGTATTCTATATTTATTAGCTAGCAAGCTAGTGATGTATTTGACATATAATATTCGAGACGATTGATGTACCTGAGATTATATATATTATTCGAGACCATGTATTCGAGATTATATATTATTCGAGACGATGTATTCGAGGTTATATATTATTCGATACGATGCATATTACTATGATTCAGTTTTTCCTTAATGGTTGCATGCATTGTAATTTGAATACTAAATTGTTTTATATTTCTTCTGGATTAGTTAAATGAAAGCTATGGCGGACAATACCGACAGAGAGGGAGAAGATGCCATGTTCGAGATCATACGCTCCCCTTGCGGGCCAGATGATCATAATGAAGAAGATGACAGGCTCCCAATATCTGGACAATACCGGGGAGGGTGATAATCTATTCGATCGCGATGACCAAATTGATGAAGTCATGAACTATGATATCGGTGATGACGCCGAAAATGTTGAACTTGAAATAACAGAGACCGGCGAGGTATATTTATACAAGCAGGCATCTGGTGATCATCACATGTTTTTAATGATTTGAAGATATATTAGCGAATCGATATCTTTCTTCTTTCAGCCCTCCGGATCGAGCAAATCTACAAACAGCAAGACAGTGCGAGGCCCGGCCAAAAAGTTGAAGGAGGGTGTACAGTATAACATCGATGCCATCAGAGCTGATGGTGAACCAGTAGCGCCTAGGACAGTTGCGAAAAAGTTCGTTCGTTATTGTGAAGGACCAACTCCCGATATCCATTCAAGAATGGAAAGAGCCAGCACAGAAACGTCCAGATCTTACTTTTGTCGACGACAGAGCAAAATCTCTGCTTTTGGAAAAACTCATGGAATATTTCACCCTACCAGATCATTTCACGGAGGATGACGAGAAAAAAGTCAAGGACGTTGCTCTTAGGAAGATGTCAATTGCATTCAACAACCATAAGAAAACTGTATGGGCCAACTACGTCAAAGGAGGAAAGAAGACTCCAAAATTCAAGGGAACACTGGAGAAGCAAGGAGAACACTGGCCCGCTTTTGTGAAATTCAAGGAATCAGAATTATCTAAGGAACGGTCGGCAAAAAACAAGGCCAATGCCGCAAGAAAGGATCAGTTCCATAGGCCAGGGCCAGGTGGCTACGCGGTGGCAATGCCTAAGTGGGATCTCTCAGAGAAAGAGATGACACATGCAGGGGTCACTCCAGTTACACTGAGCTGCCCCCCCAGGTGCAGGACTTGGTTCTATGCGCATGGGGGGTGTTGGACCCAAAGAAAGGCAAGGTTTCGATAAAGGCATCTCTTAAAGGAGCCACAAAGAAGATACTTGATGCAATAGAAGAAGCTCGAAATGGGGAATTCACGCCCAACAGAGAGAACGATGAGCTTATGCGCGCCCTGGGAAATCCTGAACACCCGGGAAGAACACGAGGCAAGGGCGTTATGCCGTGGTATGAGGGCTTTTCCGAGTAGAGGGTCGACTACAGAAAGCGTGCGAGAAGGAAGAACCTAGAGGAGGAGCGGAGGAAGAAGGAAGTAGAACGCCTAAAGGGCCTAGAATTAGCGCACGTGGAGTTGGCGCTCAAATTGCAGCAGCAGCAACAGCAAATCGACTCACTTAGCCAGGAAAGGGGGTCTCAACAGCGGCAGCAGCTAGCGGATGATCCAGCTTTGGATAACATCATCCCATCCATACCGAGAAGCAGCGTGGGTTCCACCCCGGGTGACGCACTGTTGGATAGATACCCTGTGGATGACATCATCGAGAACACTAACTGTGAGCTACACTTCAAAATGAAGAACATATCCATGAAGGTGGGGGACGTCAGTGCTTATACAAATCCCCCAGAAGCAAGCTTCCATTGCAACCCGATTCCAGCCGGCTATGCTCGTGTCCAGGTTGATGAGGTGGTGGACCAATATTCGGGGCTAGAGCTTGACATTCCTGGAGGTGACGACGAGCACACACTGGGAGAGGCCATACATCGTATCATCTTATGGAGATAGGAATGCATAATCTTTCAAAGGCCACCGACACCACGTCAGTCGACTCCTCGAAGTCCGCCACAGCGTTAGCAGACTCCCGCTCCTCCAAGTCCGCCACCACGTCAGCCGACTCCTCCTCCAAGTCCGGCACATCGTCAGCCGACTCCTCCTCCAAGTCCGCCACCGCGTCAGCAGACTCCGCTCCTCCAAGTCCGGCACAGCGTCAGGCCACTCCTCCTGCTCCGACTCAGCCACGTCAGTCATCTCCACCGCCTCAGCAGTCGCGGAAGAGAGCCGCCACAACAAATCAAGGTAGTATAGGAGGTACAGGCGGAGGCAAGCGAGTTCAATATGGTCCAAGCCTCACTCCTCTTCCTCGGAGGCCTTACGACATGAACGACGAGAAAACCACAGCCATTGTGAAGGGCCAAGTGGATGCCCATTTTGGACCGAAACCGCCACCGCCGCCAAAGGAGAAAGTGCCTGCGAAAGTCGTTGACCACTTTATTCATATGTCAAGAAAACCAGCTCCCAAGCCCGTTGACTCAGACTATGAGCGCCAAATCAAGAAGGCACATCGAGCACGACTACAGAAGGAGTTGAGCTCGAGCTCGAGCCAAGCAGCTGGCAAAAAATGCGGGAAAACCG